>CM055970.1:25362500-26562500 GCA_029531755.1 Holothuria leucospilota
AGTTTACAATTAAGGAGGTGTAACTGGTAACACCTTCCTGTCCCAAAGTTATGGAAACTTGTCTCATTACATAAAGTAATAAAAGAAAAGCCCCTTTAGGTAATGTGAGTGGAATTAAAACATAGGAGATAATTAAATAGTCGGATTTGTGAATATATTACAATCTTTTGTTTTCATCTCCGCAATATGTAATTCACATTCCAGATCACTGATCGGCAGTGGCGTAGCTAGAGGGGGAAGGGGGATTCGCCCCCCACAAAGCCTCCGAAGGCGTCTGTTGGAAGCTTCAAGTGTCTGTCAGAAATTTTTACCACCTTAATTAAAAATTCTTACGAGTTGTGAGTCAATGCCCTTCCACTTCACACCACAAGTAACCATATACACTTCCTTCAACACTTAGTGAAACCTTTATATGCCAAACAAAAGCAGATCGAACGATAATATAAAAGCGTTAAATGCATAGAAATTGAAGTAAGGGAAAACACCGACACAGAGTATCGCTGTGTGTTCAATTAGTGAAGCCAAGACAGTAGTGAGGGCGCTTCCCCTGTGCGGGGGGGGGAGTCAGATGATTTGTGTGTCTCCATACGTACGGTGCGCATTTAACTTAGGAAGTTAAATGTCATTTTATCCGTTTTTTGAGAGATTAATAGTAATTTTCGCAACAGCGATGAGTCATGGTTTCATTATATACCCCTGCCGTACACTGCAGACAGCTGATAGAGTGGCTTCGGTCCAGATCGCAAGACATAGTTCTCACTTACTTCAGTTTATATGGTCTGATGACCTCCACGATGTAATAATGTTTCTTCTTACAGAACAGTAGAAATAAGAAGCAAAGAACTTATTCCTTGACGTCACGCGACGACATTTTGGCTGGTTAACGAAGAACACTGCACGCACGACGTAGACTTCGCGCGAATCCCACCGGAAGACAAATCAGCTGTCTGCATTTGTTGGTGTATGTTGCAATGATACGAGCTTCCCTCCATTGAAGGGAGGACTTTCTGTTCTGTGACGTCAAATGCATAAGGTTAATTGGCTCGTTTGCACCATTTTCAACCGGTGAAATGTAAATTATGGAGTAGTAGTTACAGTCCTGGTGGTAGATTGATTACAAAATAAAAGAAACATACGGGTAGTTTACACTTAAAACGTCTGAATACTCTAGGTTAATAATGGTGCACAAATGTGGATGTCCCACAGGACGATATGTAATTATACAGAAACACATATCAACGATTAAACTCATGGAATCATTCATTTCAGCAAAGAAAATGTTCCTTCACTGTGATGTGATAAGCTTGCACTTGTAAATGGATTCAAAATCACAATTCAGACTTCAAACAAAATTCAAACGCAAGGAGCTTTCGGGCTTTTGGCGACCCGATATTTACACGTGCCTTTACACTACTGTACCAACATGTATCCTACTGCGAGGTCGCCTTACGTTTTCCAGTGGTTTCTAATGGTGTGGCAACTTTACTATGGTTCCACATAGAAATAAATGTGACTTGAGATAGCTTTGCACATTACGCCTGTAGTAACATAGTTTTGCAGAGGAATCGACTTGAACAAGTTCGGTTTCCACCCAAAACAAACATTCGTTCATTTGGTTTGATACTAGTTATACCAACGGGAAGCCGTCGAAGACTAGGATAAGCATCGAAATTAACTTAAATTTTCAATACTAAATTATACCCAGTTTTTGCGAACCTTACAATTTAAAGTACATTCAGTGGCTGGTGTGGCTTGAAAACTTCAAACAAACGGCATATCATACAAGTAAGACGTTCTTCGAAAAGAACGCCGGTAATTGTAAACTGTCAAGGAGGGACACATTACACGAAGGTAGCTAAACTTATACCTCATTCTCGCTGCTTTGCAACTTTACCACTGCACATGATGACATGGAATACTGTATATGCAGCTATTAATGAAACTTCAAAACCCTCCATGTCTTCCACAAATAATGGTTACGGTCTCCGTAACCAGTTTCTAGTAACTGGTTGTGATGAAACATAATGATGTGTTATACAAAAACATATTCAACGGCATCAATAGTTTCTTCCGTGTACATCATTTTGTAAATTTGAAACCTCAGGCAGCGAGAAAAAAAAATTGTTTCCCTAGGAGTATAGGCTCAAGACTTCCATCAAAGTAGCTTTCTGTTTATAGAACAATAATATCGGTGATAAGCCTACATACAGAAAAGGCAGTATACATTGTACACTAACATTGATTTATAAATACAGGTTTTATTACTCCATCTTGTATTTTCTATTACAGGAATGCTATCAACGTTCCCCTGGAAATAACAGGAGACAGAACATCTGAAGCCTACACTCCCAACACCAAAATGCGAAACATGTTGTCCAAGCGAGAGATCCAAGTCACGAAAAACCTGTTTATTGTATTTTGCATCTTTCTGGTCTGTTTAATTCCCTATTCCATCTGTCTCGCTTACGATGATAGCGACCCTGTCATACCTTACGCTGTCGCCATCTTGTTTTTTAACAGCTGTATTAACCCTGTGATTTATGCCACGAGGTTTCCGAACTTTAAGATGATCTTTCATTTGATTTTGAAATGTAAATGGGACAAAATACCTGAACCATCCTCGTTACTTCTTAGATTAAGAAGATCGAAATAGCAGCTTCGATGTTGCATTATTTTTTTTACCTAAAAATGTCTCATAAAATGAAATATCTTGAATTAATTTCTGGTAGATTGATGAGAAGTTTGTCACACTAACGGATTGCGCCTTCCTATGATCTTACCAGCAAAGACGAAAGAAAGAAGTCAGGACGACAGTCCTGCTAAAATGTTTTTGTTCATTGTCAATTTTTTACTATCATTCTTATGCGATGCATGCCTTGTGCGGTATATTAAGATAAATAAGATGCTGTCCTTGCCAGTCAGTTATTGTCAGTTGGTATACGATACAGTGTTGAGCCCCATTGTAAAATACATTTTGGATTTGCTGACATAAAAGGAAGTGGATTTCTTTCAAATATTGTACAAAAAGTCCACTTTGTCCAGAGGTGGGAATATTAGTTTAGTACTGATGCCTATGAGGCAGACTTTTTCGTAGTATTACCGCACTATTTTCTACAACTGAAACAATTATACGAAATTCGAAAAACAGCAGTATCGTATATATTGCTTCAATTTATACGTCGATATAGGTTTTACAGAAATAGTGGTTTCCTTTTTCTAAGGGCACTTACTGTACTTCAGTTACTAAGTCGATGCACAAATAAGTAGCTAATACTGCCCTTTAAAATTCTCAAGGTATTATAGCTTTCACTTCACGGAATCTTCGAGGTAAATGATCACGCAACTTCAGAGAGATGTCTCTTTTGAGGTTGTCAACACACCTTTCTAACTTTGGAAGTTAAGGCAAATGAGAAGTGAACATGATTTTGCAGTAGTGTTTTGCTTGCCAAAAAACGTTTTAAACTAAATTTCTAAACGAGTTTGCTTTGTGTATGGCAAACCTCTTGAGTATGTAGGACGTAGTGGGCCTACTGTAAGCGTTTATAGCTTTTCCCGCTTTTATCAAAAATTGTTCAAACGTATGATCACATGCTTTGTTGCAGGCTGTCTTAATATGGTCACAGCTGGGGTTTCTTATGCAGTTCAAAAGAAACTACACTCAAAACGTCTGTAGCCTATGCTAGGCACTTACTGTTTTGTTTCATTCGTTTCATTTATTTCTTTTACACAACATGTGATTCCAACATAATGCACTATAGTGCCAGATGAGATAATACAAAAACACGGTGTGAAGGAAGTAAGCTTGTCGGGAACTCACTCCCTAAAGTAACACACACAGAACACAAACACACAATAAATGAACAGAAGTTACAGAGAAGATTTCGTACCATCCCTAAACCGGCCAACCTCGTGCCCACAATAAGCCCCCCCCCACCTCATGCCCCCCCCCCAGTTGCACACATGCCTCTTCAAAAGTTAAATTAAGGTACCGTCCTTTAAGTTAAATAAATACTGCAGAAGAAAGTTGATTATTACAATATAAATTTAATTAAGTTTAACACACGGTGATGTAATATTGTACGAAATTTTTCTTAAATGAGCGCATGCTTGGCTTGGAGATCAAAGTATCTGGTAAAGAGTTCCAGGCCCTTACTGCTCTGTAACTTGTGAAAAGCGAGAAAGGGTGATAGGGTTTCGTAACATATGAGCATGACGTATCCGTGTTTAAAACTATTTTGCTCGAAAAAGTGCGAAAAATCACTTGGTAAGATATTATTCAGAAACCTTTACGTAAAGCACGAAACCCTGAGATTTAGTATATCATGCAGTTTTCAAAAGATACAATTAGGACTTTAAAATAAGGCTGGTTGGATCTCTTGATCCAGCCATAGAAATGTGCCTAACGGCTCTCTTATCGCAAAATAAACTTTTTACATGACAGGAGCTAGCACCAGACCAAACTGATGAGCAATAAGTTAAATGAGGATAAATTAAAGATAGATAAATCATTCTCAAAACATTCTTAGGGACAAATTAATATAGTTCAGTCTGCCAATGATACCAACGCCCTTTGCCACTTGTGACGAGATGTAAGAAATATGGTCTATCCAACTTAATGTCGAGTCAATAACTACACCTAAAAATGTATTTTTATTGACTTGTTGAAGTTTTTGTCCATTTACAACTATATTAAAATTCATATGATTAATGCATGCTGAATAATTAAATACATATAGTTTGTCTTAGCTAGATTGAGTGAAAGTTTGTTACAGGCAAACCAGTCACAGAAAATCGAGAGTTCATGGCAGACAGTCTTTTCAAGTCGCTGTGGATTATAGGCGCAGAAAAAAAATATTCGCGTCGTCTGCAATCAGAACAAGTGAAGCATTCTGACAGATATCATTCACATCGTTAACGTAAATAATGAAGAGACGAGGTCCTAGTATGGAGCCTTGTGGACACCACACGTAATGTCATTCATCTCTGAATTTGCTCCATAGACCCTTTTCCAAATAAGAATTACAAAGGATTGTGGGATATAGTTTTGGTGTACGTCGTTTTTGTCCACAGTAAAATGTCATTCACAAAAACGACCCATACCAAAACTCTATCACATAATCCTTTGTAATTGCTTATTGGAAAAGGGTTTATTGAAAGAAGTAAATTGTCTTCTCTTTGTCAGGTATCTCTCAAGCCAGTTAAGAGGGCGTACCTCTGAGACGGTAGTATGAGAGTTTATTCAGGAGTATGCAGTGGTCAACAAATGCTTTAGATAGGTCCAAAAAAGTTCCCAGTGATGTTTGCTTGTTTTCAATGGCTCGATGTAATTTGTCGGTAGCGTCTACAAGGGCAAGTTCAGTAAAGCGACCGACCAGAACAAAAACCATACTGATTATCTGATATAAGTTTGTGTTTAGCAAAAAAGCTTGAACCCTATTGAACATCAGTTTCTCTAAGATCTTTGAAAAACAAGGCAAAACTGAGATTGCATGGTCGATAATTAACAAAATGATTTTTGGCACCCTTTTTATACACAGGTATTACCTTGGCTATTGTTCAGGTATTAATTTGTGATGACTAAACTTTATGTAAAACTAGCGTGGTTGTTATCTCATGCTAAGTATGATGCGTTGTCAATAGCAACTATATAGACAGTATCAGTTTTGTGTGAAGGTACGACTACGAGCAAGATAAGGAGTGCTATGACCGCAAGTTGCAAAAGTACAGAGAACTTTGGCTTCACCATAAGCTTAGTATGGGGGCACATTTTTAATTGAATCTCTGAGCTTTTGTGAAGGGTCTCAGTTCCCCGTGCCTCAACTCATACGCCTAAGGGTTTCAGTAAACTTGATCTACAATTATGCTTCCCTGAAATATCAAAATGGGAAATTTCTACTAGAAGCAAAAAGCTGCTGCGAAGAGAACTATCTTTCTAGAACAAAGTGATGTAAATGAATTGGTGACCAACAAAATACGATAGAAAAAGAAAGTATTTCTTGGAAACGTACAGCAAGAACACAGTGTTTTCTCCACAGCCATGTAATGATGGATAGATGTAGCGGAGTTGAATATGTATAATATCATGTTTTGATGAAATGTGGGAGAGAAGAACAACCTGAGTTTATAAATGCTAATGTGATCTTGTAAAGCGCTCTTTCATTGGATTATCGTGTCCTTCAAGAGTGACAGCTCGATATTTATTATAAACATTTAGGTGACGTCCCTTACTACTACCAACGAAAGAACAGATGAAAAAAGTTACAAGGTGCAGCTTATGTATTTTACTATCGCAATGTACGCACTAACTTACACAGCGCAGAGCATTCCCGACATGCGTTTGTCTCCATAGGCACTGTACAGCGAGTTCGACAGTTCTTCTGCACATGCGCAGTTGGTCTAAACCGTCAGGATAAACAAAACACACCCGTACCTACAAACACGTCTTCCAAATACTGTAAGAGTTTACTTGAGAAATTTATCGAATCATCCTTTTTAATTCATTGCAAATATAAGAAGGGTTCTTACGTGTTTATTTTGTGGCGTGGACTGTTTATAAACTGCCTCTTGGGTGTAAGAATATATATTTTAATCTGCCGTTGAGTAGTATAGAGACCCCTATTGTCGTGCAGCAGTTACGCTGGCCACACTTAGTAGGCTACCAGAAGAAAATTGAGGTCGCACGAGAATGGGGGAACGCAGTGCGCTATGTGCTGAGTTTTGTTTGTTTTATCCCGCGTTTCCCACAATTCCATGCGCATAGGCGGGGAAGCTATCCTTGACGGGGGGCTGAACACTGTTTTGGACCGCCGTCCTAGTGGAGGGGTCTAAGGGGATAAGTTCCCCCTCCCCTTTGGAAATTTTGAAAATTTGAGGGTCCCTAGATGCAATTTGGTGCTAGAAAGTTTAAAGAAAATCACTGCACATTTCAAGCATTTGTTACAGAGAGATCAGAAAAGGGATTTTTGTCCTTGAATTGAAGGGGGGGGGGAGGGACAAATTTCCACCCACCACGCTTTTGACGGGAAGGCTTTAGCCTCCCTACCCCCCTCCCACTTCCTACGCCCTTGTCCATGCGGCAACGAATTATCGAACTCGCTAATTGCTGTAACTTTCATCTATAAATACATACATGTATGTCTGCACCCTCCCGTTTTCATATTGACGATTTCAAGGAAACGCCAGGGGCACGCCAATTGCCAGCTTGCCCTTCGTCATTTATGAAAATTTCCTCCCAGCAGGCTGATTGTGCATAGGTCTGATCAAACTACTGTGACGTGAACAGACAATTACACCGATAAACAGTTTTTTGTTAATTTTATTCCCAATCACAACTTCTTCGTTACGTCCCTCCCATCATGGACTTGCCAACCGAATCGAATACCATAGAAGTATACTGTAAGCCCCAACAGCGGATCACAGGCCTAGGAAAGTTTTGAAAATACAAGTTATTACTACCGTAATATATCCCAACCGAAAAAATGTCCTCACCCCTGAAAAATATCTTGCACAGAGGAAGATCATCTTGCACAATCTGCAAATTGCCTCACCTCTGATTGCAGGGACTAACACTCGCAGGGTTGGACGATGATTTATTAGGGGACTCTAAGCTTGGATTTAGTTTAGATATGAGGGGTAGTTAATGCAATCATTCTAGTAAATGTATTTAATTTCTCTTTGCAGTCTTGAAATATTAGCGGACAAAATTATCACATTTACAACCAACTGTGAACTTCAAGCGTGACGTCATAAACTAACATTACTCAACAGTATTTTGTTTTGATTTCTTAAACTCACGAACGATCGGATCTCCTCTATAATTTCACGTTTTCATAAGTGTGAATGCATGAGAGGCACGAAGGATTTTGCAAATTTCTTCACATTCCCTATGAAAAATTCCCATCTAGGGGCGCACTGAGCAGTCGGGCAATAGGGCATTGCCAGAAGGCCCACAAAAATAGGTGGCCTACACTGTCATTCGGAAATTTTAATGAAAAAAGGAAAATTCGGAAATCTAGGGAAATCACAAAAAAATTAAACATTAGACATTTTTGAAAAGTTTGCTTTGTTAATGTGGAGACTGGTAGTGATTTGGTAACCTATTTGGGATAGGTTGTGACCATTATAAGTAGTGTCGGTGAGGAAAAGTTGATTCAGTTTGGGAAGGAGGAGGGCCCCATACCCATTTTCCCCGGGGGCCCAGGTCATTGTCACTCAGCCCCTGTTTCTATCCCAATCTGTTTCAGGTTGATAGCAATAACTTGGATTGAAGAGCAGAGAAAATAAAGCATCAGTCATCATTGTGAGCAGACATAGGCATACAGGAAGCGGGGTGGGGTGGGGGTGGGGGATGCAAACCCCCAACCAAATATTTTTCTAACAATTCGGATAATAAACTGAGAATTTTTCGGGGCACCTAAAAGAAAAATAATGCAATGATGTAGCTAAAGATAGTCAATATTTTAAAAACCTTCCTTAATAATTAAAATAAAGTTCTGCTTTGAATTGCACCAGCACCTATACATTCGGTATTAATTCACCGGTGTGTTTTTTAATGGTTAAATTATATTATGATTACCAGTGGT
The DNA here is from genome assembly GCA_029531755.1 of Holothuria leucospilota. Lineage (NCBI taxonomy): Eukaryota > Metazoa > Echinodermata > Holothuroidea > Aspidochirotida > Holothuriidae > Holothuria > Holothuria leucospilota. The sequence continues at coordinate 25,371,083 of CM055970.1, forward strand.
GTATTTATGGGGTCTTTGGGCCAGGCCCACATCCTGAGGGCCCCACACTGATGCCGATTTTTATTTTTAGTAGGCTACTTAAATTACGTAAAGTTTGAACACAAATTTTACTTCAAAATAGCATACGTGGCCCCAGATTGCATGTAAGGACACCTAATTTGTCAAAAATTTCAAAGGGAAGCCCCTAGGCCTACGATGACACAACATAATGCAGCCCCCACCCTCATGAGAGAAATCCCGCCAATTATAATCAATTATATCAATTATATAATCAATTATAATCAATATAGAAGGGTAGTAACACGTCAAATGATTGTATATGCAGGGATTTGCGAATGTAGAGGTCCTGGGCACGAATCTATGTGGGGCCTCCTCGGACAGTCATTTGGCTCTTTGAAAAAAGAACTGATATCGGTAGATTGGGCTAGACGCGTAAACCTACCTCTTCAGCGGCTGGGCGCTTATATACAGACCATAAATGTTCAACAATTTTAGGCTAAAAGTCAGATGTATCGTCGCAGTGGTAAATCCAGGACTTTCCTGAGAAGAGGAGAGATGTTTAGATTGTCAAAAGCTACTGATTCAGGGTAATGGCCTGAGGGTAAAGTTTTGATGTTTTTCAGTAAAAAAAAAAACAAGGTGCAATTTGGTGCATTTTAGCTGTTGGAATTAGTTACTTTGTATTACAGAACCCTAAAGAAGGTAACGAAAATAACTGAAAATGAGCTGGACCTTGCCATAAGGCGTTTGGGACGATTTTGTTTCAGAAAAAATGCCTGAATTTTCAGACCTTGCTCAGATGGCATGTTGAGTAAAGTGATGCAAAACAAAATGTGATAGCGGAGGGACTAAAATTTGGCGAAAAGGAATAGGGTGGGGGTAAACTTTCAGAGCAATTGGCATAAAAATTCAGGCGTGAATCTAGGGTTTGGGCAAAAAGGAACAATTTTGGTAAGTAATGGAGAACAGTACGTAAGTGGACCGCCACCGATAGCTGGAAAACACCGGCCAAGATCACCAGAACTGGTACTTCCCAGACACCAATTGCCAGTAGCGTAACTGGGGTGTTTGAAGTGGGGGGGGGGGGGCAGGGATGAAAGTAAGGTGAACGTACCGACAGTATATAGTCATTGTACCGACACTTCGTGTCAAAGGGTTATCACTTAACAAGTCACCCCAGCACCAGTGACCCCCATCTACCCAGGGGTCTCGCCAGGATTTGCCCAAAGGGGGGGGCAGACTCCCCGACGGGAAGGCCAGAGACCCGAAGCCTCGGACAGCGATGATCCCGTCGAGAGGTTGGTGAGGAAGAATTTGAAGAAAACCTGTGTACTATACCTTGTCATTGCGGGGCATATTTTGCACAAAATTTGTATTTACTTGAAGAAACAGTTCCGCGCGATTTAATGTTTTTGCCGGAATCTAAGCTGTGAAAAAGTGCGCGAAGCACGCGAAATGAATTTGGTTGAGCCTATACACTAAAAAGAATCTGTGCTTATTTGAAGCTTACATAGGTCAATTGTCCTGGCAGTTGGGCCCTATCGGGCACAACTTACATTTTACTCCCCTTCTCGAGTCACTAGTCGTACCGCAAGACAGATACAAGCAGACAAGACAACATTAACTAAGTCTAGCGAAATGAGCTGAAATTCCCGACATTTACATAATTCCATGTATTCTACTTATGAAGTTACTTGAAAAGATGGAAAGGGTTTGTAGCCTACTATATTTAGCTATGAGTAACGGAACTGAGAACCAGTGGATGAAGCGTGCCGAAAATTTTGGGTTTTATCTAAGAAATGACCAAAATCTCAGAGAGCCAAAATAAATCAATTGGCCATATGTGGCGACAGAATTTTCTCGACAGGAGGCCGGGCCATTCCAGCGACCCCAAGTTCCGTCAGCTCCTTTACCGAGGGGGTGGAGAGAAGTAGATATGAAGGTGCCTGACTATCCCATGCCGTTGCAGGGCATATTTTGCACAATATCATTTATTACTTTAAGAGTCGACTTGCGCACTGATAGTGTTCTTTTGAGTCTGAATCGTGAAATTGCAAAGCTCGCAAAGCTCGCAAAAAATTTTAGTAGGCTTACACTAAAAACATATGTAATTATTAAGAACAACAAAGAAAAAATAAAACGGTAGGGGTTGTAGACCGTATCGGGGATAACATACATTGTGTCGAAAGCATCTGGACTGCCCGATGGAATGGCCAAACTTTGCTCCGTTAGTCGCTCACCAACTAACCCTATACTGCATGACACACACGAGAGAACAGCAAATAGCTTTGCGATAAGGATGAAATTTTCGACCTCTACATAACCTGTGTATTTTTACTTGGTAAGGGTGACAGGACTTATGCTATCTAGCTGTGTGGAAAGAAACTATTGAAGAAACTGGAGTGACCCTACAACGCACGTAACGCGCCGAAAATTTTGGGTTCTTATTAGAGAAATTGTCCTCTTGAGAGCAAAGTCTGGTAAACCCGTCGGGGAGACTAGTCGTCGTTCACACCGGGCGGATGTACCGACAAAATCAGCAAATGTACCTACAGACCATCCCAGGAAGCCAAGAGGGGGGGGGGGGAACGACCGCCCCCTTGCCCCCTTCAGTTACGCTAGTGCTAACTGCCTGAGTATGGAAAACACAGGCTAGTATATACTAATTTTTTGTTTCATTTTTATTTTCTCGGTAGGCCAATAAGGGGTGTCCCCTTGGTTGCCTTACCCCACTCTTGCACTCTCTCTATCGGAGACTTTCATCATCTCTTTCATTTTTTCCATCATTTTATATTTTCACTCCCCCAATTTGGGGGCCCCTAAAGTCGAGGGCCCTGAGCAGGGGCCAATCTGGCCCAATGAGAAATCTGGGCCTGTATATACGTAATTGGCATGCGACGTGATAACCGATGCATGCCTATATGATACGGTACGTACATTAACATGTTGAACGCGCGTAGAGCGCGTGGAAATTTTTGATTACATTCTTCAGGCAAGTCGTTACAGCCCCCCCCCCCCCCCCATCAACTTGGGCTCCTATGCCCATGTGAGCAGATGACATAACTCCTGCGTCCTTCAAGCAGGGAGTTTCCATTCGGACTGGTGTTACAATTCGGAGTGGTGATTCCCTGATTCAAGTTTAGACTACAAGCACAGTCAGTTCATCTGCTTCTATGTACAAAACTACCCGTTGGAATAAATATTTAACCAATGCGTAATTTGAATTCATTCCTCTTTTACACGTGGAAAGCAACTGTTCGCCTAAACCATCCCTTAAAAGTCCTACTTTCTACAGGTTTAGCCGATACTTTCAAATGGGACTGCTGACATACTTATAAAATGTTTGCTTTAAGAAATAGGACAGTTTGGTTTCCTTCACCTCAATAACCACTAAAGGGTAAGTTAACCCAAACTTGCAGGTACAGATGCTATGATAAAACATAAGTTACGATCAAGGCACACATAAGGACGTCATTCTATCTTGTTCTATTTTACGGTAACTACTTGCTTGTCACAACAGAGGCAACAGTGCGCAAACAATACGACTTGAGTAAGTAAAATTGGTGCAGCAGTTCTCCTTCTAATTGGAAGTAGTTCCGTAAGCTAATAATAGGCACTGACTAAAGTAAAGGGGAATCCCCCACATATGCAGTAAAGTAGTATGGGATATTATGTGTATTATGTGACACAGTTTTTTGTTCATAGTCCAAAATATATATACGGAACCTCTTCATATCATATTAAATATAACCAGGATAGGTGTTATATTTACTCCAACATAATCCTGGTTAAATTTTCCATGAAATTTTAGTTATACCAACTCAGATCCTAGTTAATTTAACCAGAATTTGCGGACAATTCTCACCTAGGACAGTTTTCTGGTGCGAGAAATTGTCCAAGTGGTAATTGTGATGCCGTGGGAACTGAGCGGGCGCAAGTTCCGGGTTGGAAATTAACTAAAAGGGTGGTGATTACTTTAATTATCAGCACTAGCATGACTTGACTAAAAAGTTCAAGTTCCCGCACGTTTACTTAAATGTTTACCACAAATTGTTAAGTTACAAATGCACATGCAAGCATGACAACAGACAAACAATAAATTAAAGCTACCTACAGTGACGTCACTCGGGCTTGTCTCGTTGTGAGCAGAATTGAATGCTTAGGCCGCGGCATGCCTTTTCATACCAGTACCGTAAACATGTTAATGTAAAGTTATGTATGCAGGGCCGTAGCGAGCGGGGTGTGTGGGGTGTCACACCCCCCAATATTTGGTCGCCGTCGGCAAATTATCGGTCGGTCGGCAAAAAGGGGAGAGGGAAAGGAAAAGAAGAGGAAAAGAGGAGAGAAGAAGGGAAGGAAAGGGAAAGAAAAGGAGTGAAAGGAAAGACCACGGAGAATAAAAAGAAAAAAAGAGAAAGAGAACGGGAGGGCGTTGCCAGTCTGTTATCGTCTATTTCGATTTTCGGCTCTTCATCTAATTGGCCCATTCCGGTTGAAGACCCGTCGGCAAATTGATTATGCTTGTGACGGCCGTATACGGCCGTATCAACGGCCGTCGGTGTAACTGGACGAGTGACTGGGTCCGTCGGCAACTCGGGGAAAGAAAGGAAATTAAGGCTTCTGTATAGGCTCACTATTTCGGGTCATATGACATTCTTGAAAAAACACTTTCTGCACATTATTCCTCACTTTTATCATCATCATGGGAAGCGGCACCCGATTACCCATGGGTATCCTTAGCCCGTTTTCTACCTAACCTTGACTTCAAACACATTTTGCAAACTCCTGAGGATACGGTTTACCCACAAACATCCTGGGAAAAATATAATGCGTGTCGTGCGCGTGTCTTCCCTTCACTTCAGTCTCAGGCTTTTAACTTTTAAAAAACAAAAATGAAACAGATACAGAACCCATCCTGGCGTTTAAAGCATATTTTGAACGCTTGTGTTAAGATTTTGAACACTTTTTCTCCCTTTTTGGACGCCGGACGGCTATTTGAACACTTACCGTATTTGAACGCCTGATGCCTCTAACGTTCAAATGCTGAACGCATAGTGTTCCAATTCTGAACGGCAGGTTTAGCTCCTGAAGTATAGTGGCATGACGGGAGGAATAGCCTACCACATTAAAATTATCCGGAATCTTTGCATTGGATAATGTATTGAGAACCACAATATACCTATCCTGCATGAGACTTAATTTTTTACCGAGCGATTATGCTAAAACCTCAGAGCTTTCGGGGGCTTCGCTCCCTGGACCCCCACCAGTTGCCTTAAGACGGGCCAGTGTTTTAGCCAGCCCCTATTTGTGCGACAATGTCGCATAAACGGCGACAAATGTCGCACAAAAAATCTGACAATTCTACCCAGGTGTAAATTTTGAGGTTCCTCATTACGGTAGAAATCCACTCAAATATTGCACCATTTGCGATTTAGGCACCTTTCACATTCCAAAAGTTTCTAAGGGGGAAGGGGAATGGGACACCTCCTCCCACTTAGACGCCTCCCACAGGCCACAGATCAGTAAATTTCGCATTGAGAAAACGCCCTAGTTAAAACACTGGCGGGCCTCGGGATCCCAACCGCTTAAAACTATAGCGGCCTGACGAGAGAAATAGCCTAATACGTTAAAATTATTGGGAATCTGCATTTGATGATTCATTACGAACCAAAATGTATCCATCCTGAGACTTAATCTTTCACCCAGAGATATGCTTAATCCTCAGAGCCTCCGGGGGCTTCGCCCCCTGGGTCTCCAGCGGGGTTTTGCCACTGGACCCAACTAAGGGCCCTAAGGCGGGCCCCAAGACCCCACCCTCTAAAGCTCGTTTTCGCGCTATGCATTACCAGATCTGTCGGCAAAACATAATCTCTACCCCCCCCCCCCCCCAAAAAAAGATAACACCTTCCCTACGCCCTTGCATGTATTGGAAGGTGACTTTCAGACTCTTTGCAATTTATTCTTCACAACCGCTTGCATTTCGGTTACAATTAGCCAAGACCATAAATCATGACTTAGGCGCAGCCTGTTGATAGGTTATCTAAAATTTTCATTCACACGGGACTTTTCATTAGCTTTTAGTTAATAGTTTTAGTTTTAGGGTTGCTTGCTTGTAAAGAAAGTTCAGTATCCATGGAGCTCGAAATTGGGTTCTATAAATGGTAGGAAGAAGGTGTTTACGGTTTGATGACTTCCAATAGACAGTGTCGTAACCATACATGTAGTAGCGCAACAACTAGCCAACGTCATGGTGACTTACTGGCTGCACTGATGACTAAAATGGAACCGGATCCTATCCTACACGTTGAATATGGTTTAGAGATAGAGTGTCATGAATGCAAGACATTTGCCGATTAGTTAGGAGATCATATCGAGGCGTTTTTTGTTCCATTCATTAGGAAATGATTAAAAGAAGTGGTCTATTTTTACGCTGTCACTAAATTCTGCCATTTTGTATTTACCCAGGCCAGTTCCGTCTCAGTTGTAGAAGTCAGTAACAGGATGATGCCTAAATACGCTAGTGTGTCGTGAATAAGTAATGTTGACCTTGCAGCCAGTAATGCTAACAAACCCAAGTAAACAACAATCAGTTATGTTGAATACCCTTCAAACTTTCAAGTCACCCTTATAAAAAAAATTGTGTGGCAAAAGTTCCAATACCACAAGTGAAATACAGTGTCAAACTGTGGAAAACCATGGTGGGGTGTAAACAGTCGTGAAATTTCTGTGAATTTTTGCATTACAACAGGCAATGTGAGAAACACCAACAAACACGTTTTGACACAGGTAACATATGACAAACTGGGGTACAGTATGTAACGTGTGGAAATATGTGGAGAGGTGTGGTGCTGAGTAAAGTAAATTCAATAATTCGATTCATTCACTGGCTATGTTTGTCACACTTTACCCCGGGTTTGCCACATGTGTCAACTTTACATATCTTTCCCCACTTAGACCCAGATTTCAAGGTGTGACAATCATACAGGGAAAAGCGTGGTCCTGTGTGTCAGATTGGTTCCAATACCACATGTGTCCTGCCACATGTGATTATGTGTGTTCACATGTGGCATGTTACACTTTTTGTAAGAGCAGATAGCAAAAAGCATTGGTGGTATGTTGGGCCAATGTTGACAACCGTTGGCAAACAGTTGGCATTATGTTGTGTAGGCAATTAGAGGCAGGGCCAACATTTCGCCAACCATATGCAGCCAACAATAGTAAATTACATGTATTGCCAACATTTGACCAACATTTATAGGCCAATTGTAGGTCATCATACATTTAACCAACATTAAACCACTTTCATGAAACCAACCGTTGGTCATTATGTGTTCATCCGACACTGAACCAGCTATAGGCTATTTATCCAACCGTCGGGCGTTCTGTAGTAAACCAACGCTGAGCCAGTTTTAAATGACCAACTGTTGGGCATCATATATTGAACCAACAGTGGACGAACACTTAAAACTATTGAAATATCTATGGGCCGTTAACTGATTCGGTAATAACACAGTATAAGAGACTTTATGTAGACCTATCAAAACAGTAAATCGAGGTTCAAATTTCATCAACTGGCACTTATCTGTGATATTATCATGTTAAACATAAACAACAACAGCGTATGTGGATTGAAAAACTTAAATTAAAAGTCGTCCCTCGACTGATGTGCTCAATCTGAAGGGCACTTCAAAGTCGGCCTTAAACCTATGGTTGACCCAACCTCGTCACTGGTTATGGGTTGCTAAACACCGACATTGGTTTTGGTTGGCAAATGGTAAGCGGCCCAACATTGGCCCAACAATAGACCATCAGAAAAATAGGCTAAACTGGTCATTTTGGTATCAAACCACCTCGTAATTCTTTTAATAACAGCTAGTTCTAAATTTTACATTCACAGTGAATATTTGCGAACGTTTATTTACACTGTGGGAAGTTTTGCTAAGACAATTTGAAAAAAAAACGTTAAAAATGCTGTGAAATTCTTTTGGAACACCAGAGGTGTATACCATTTATCTGGATGGAGCATTCCGAATTTTTCAGAGGAGATTTGTGTTTATTGCTTAATGAAGGTTTAATTGAAATAAATTGTGTCTGGCAGAGGTGAATTCTTGCAGGAATTCATGTTTCTCAGTTTTACAATACAACACAAAGGGGAAATTGAATTATCATGAAGAACATTGTACTATTAATCGTTAATAATAACAAACAAGTCTCACTGAATATATAATAGCCAAAATAAACTAAACATTTCATTAATGACTTTTTAATTAAAATCCTACTTCTTTTGAAAGTGGCTAGCATTAACATTGCTGGTAGCTTTGTAGAAGGTAACTTCTCTGAACATTCATTATGGGTTCTCATAATGGGCAACTGATTATTAGAAGTTTTGGAAAGCGAGGCAGTTTCATTGGTGCAACATTGTGCCAAACTCTCTCACATTGTGCCAAACTCTCTTGCACTTTTGGATATGAAAATTGGTGAAATGTTGGCAAAATGTTATCCGCCCAACGTTGAAAACTGCCAAATGTTTACCAGCTAGACCGTTGGCCATATGTTTGCCAGCTAACAGTTGACACCACTTACTTAACCAATGTTAACCAAATGTTGGAACTAACTGTTGGGTAACTTATTTGCCAACGTTGGCCCAATGGCATTACTTCTGGTAGGCAAAACGTTGGCCCAATATAAAATTGATTGTAGGCCCAACCTTTTCCCAATGAGGCACACAACCATTCATATAGCATTAGCCCAACCGTTTGACCAACCAATTTTCCAACGTTGGTCCAACGTTATTGTGCTATCTGGGAAGTGCCATCCTTAATTCTGAACTCCTTTCAACATTCCATATCGTTGCACTTTGTTACTGACTACGAAGTCATATACTGATAACATCTTGCACAACCAGGGCACCATGAAAAACAACGAGCTACGCGTGGCCTAAAATTGGAGGTATGTCTACAATCGAGTCGCAATCACAGTGTCACTTTGGGTATTAATAACGTATTGTAACTTTTACTCTTGGTGTTGCTTCGAGTCCTTGCAGCCATCACGATGTGCAACCTATGCATGGGTCCACATTACGCGTACAAATTTGTGTCACTGTAGCCTGTGCATGTTGACGTATTATCGGTGATAGTGACCTTCTTTCAAATACACTTTCATGTTTACTTGTGAAGCCAGTTTTCCATTTTGAAGAGTACGCCACTCTTCTTCTATGAGTAGCCTACAACAGCAACTTCCGAGTTGTAATCTCTCTTCTATCAGTCTATCATGTCTCCCAGTCGCATCCTGTAATCATACTGCCATTATGATTCGCCGCAAGTCGCTTTCTTGAATTTGAATTGGAGGGGACACCGAATTGTGTGTGAGACTATACGTGAAGACTCAGCCCCATTTCTGGACAACTTACCACATCACATCTGAACAGGGGGGATCAGAAGCAAACTTGTGTACAAAAGTTTTCCGCGTGGGATAAACCACCATATGTTTCAATAAAGCAGTGTATACTTGCATGCATACATCATGACGCTTCAACGTAAGATCAAGCCCAGTGCCGGATTAGGCCTCGGCTGGCCCTGAGGCACATTATTAACTTTGACAGAATAGCGTGAAATTTTTTAATTAGATCTCGGGGTCATAGAAATGGACCCCACTGAACCCCAGTCCCCAGGAAAAAGTTGAACTGATTCCAGAATAAGATATATAATACAAAAAGATATATTCAATGTGAAAAGAAAATAGTTTATGTAATAGTGCCTCGAATACCACCTGTTTAGTACTAATACTGGTATGCCATTTGCACGGTTTATATATATATATATATAAATATTTAAAAAAAATTGAAAAATTCCTAAATTTTTGTGGCCCGAATTTTTGCTGGTCCTAAGGCACGTGCCTTGTCTTCCTAATGGTTATCCAGCACTGATCAAGCCGCAGTGTTGTAAATGGTTTTAGAACATTTAACATTATTTAAACACTACACTAAGATCAGGACTCAGAACTGAAGGTTGGCTACCGATCCTCTCAAATCGGGTTACAGATGTAGCCCTGACTCGTGCTGCTGGGTGCACATTGCCCCGAAATTTATACTTCCACACGGAAAGCAAAAGAATTATTGAAGCATACAGTCTTTGTTATTAAATTACTGTTCATTAGTGCTTAGTCAATGTTGAAGTAGCCTTGATTCTACAAAAGAGGACTCCTTCGACCGAGTCTCATACAGATCAAGAACTTAAGGTCACCCCACCACCAAAGAAGATTTCCATTTCAAGGAATATCAGGCTATAAATCTAACGCCACCGGGACTGTGGTGGTTTTTTACTTGCCATTCGTACGTTGAACACATACCTGTTTGTCGCTTTTCATGTTACTAGATTCATTTCTAAGTTATTCCTCCAACAAAGATATATTTTCGTGATGGATGAGTTAGAAGAGACGTTCGTTTTCGATTCCTACCCTCAACGCGTTTTTATCGCAATACTGTTCATCGTAGTATTCGTGCTGGGAACGATCGGCAACTCACTCACCATATTTGCCGTGATGTTATCGAGAAAGTTACAGACCGTAACCAACGTCTTCGTAATCAACCTAGCTGTCGCCGACTTACTGACTTGTCTTACCATTTCTTTCAACATCGTAGCGATGTTCCGAACTATGAATTGGCCTGCGGCATCCCACTGGACGTGCTCCATAGCCGGCGGGATTCTCCTAATGTGTATAGGGGTGAGTATCTATACCCTTGCTACGATCGCCCTCAATCGATACATTCTCATTACCAATATGTCCCTGTTTCGGAAGATCTACAAGCCACCTGTAATAGTCGTGTGGGTTTCACTGCTTTGGTTCATTCCGTTTTGCATCACTATGCTTCCAGCGATTTTTGGGCTAGGGGCCTTGGGATACAACCCCAAGTACAAGACTTGTAGTGACATCTCAGACGAGTATCTTCCACACATAAACAGTACCGAGGCGTATGATTTCATCCAGGTGGCTGGGATCATCCCGATCCCACTGTTCGTTATCTTCTTCAGTTACTTGAGTATCATCCTTTACGTCAGGAAAAACGCTAAGAACCTCCTACAATACAAAGCAGATCGAACCAAGTCCATGTACGGAGAATCCACAGTCAACACCAAGGTACCGTCGATCTACATCTCAGATACATTGGAAAACGGGTAAGTAATTGCTAAATTTTGCAACTTAATTTCAGCTTAGTTCATCTTTATATCAAAGCAGCAAATATATAAATATATATATAAGGTCAAAGTACTGCGTAGCACTTATGAGGTAGGTAGGTAAAAATGAAGTAGTAAATAGTGCTAAAAGTTTGTGAAAAATTCCACGACGTTTCGGGTTTAAACCCTTCATCAGGTGGCAAAAATGCAACTGATCGTTGACACGGCCAAACGTACAATTTAAAAAAATACACAATACAATTGGGCACGGTAAACCTCGGCTAGGAAAACAGACAGTGTTAAGTGGTTACCACAAGTCAAAAAAATGCAGGAATTGCTGCGTTATAACAGTTCAAGTCTAACGTTCAGACCATGTGGGGACAGGGTTCCAAGTTTCATGATTAGGCGGTTTCGGCAGCTAGGCGGTCATGATCGGAACCTCGACACGAGATGGCCGCCGAAACCATCAAGTCACGGATCGAGCATGTTGACGGGGGATTGAAGTGGGTGGCTACCGGGAACCCTGGGAGGTTCTGTTTGATTGATCTCAGGTGCTCGGTGACTCGGTCAGCAAGACGACGTTTTGTTTCTCCCACGTACAGTATATTACAGCGTTTACATACGAGAACGTAAACAACATTGGCTGAAGTACAGGTAAAATGCTGATGAACGTTAAAACGGTTGTTGTTGGGACCTACAATGGAAAGGTTTTTGTCATAACTGACCACCGGGCAAGTATTGCATCTCCCACGGTTGCAAGGAAAAGTTCCTGGGGTGTCAGGTACTACTGCTTGAGGTTGAGAGGCACGGACCAAGTGCTTAGATATGTTCTTTTCAATTCTGAATGCCGTGATGGGGGGATCAGGGAAATGGTCACGGGTGGATGGGTCATGACGGAGGGTCTCTACATTCCTGTAAATGGCACGTACAATGGGGGTTACAGATGGGTGAAAGGATAGGACCAACGGGATACGTCTGGTGGGTGTATGGTCAGTTTTGGGGGCAAGGGCAGAGGCTCTATCAATTCCTTGTATGCGTTTCAGGGCATTGGAGAGCACTCTTTGTGGATACTGGCGTTGTTCAAAGAAAGAAATAATCTGCTTGGAAACTTTAGCGAAATCCTGGTCGTCGAAACAAATCCGTCTGGCCCGTAAAAGTTGTGAGAAAGGAATCGAATTGGTACAAGATCTGGGGTGGTTGGAAGGGTACATGAGGTAGTTGTGAGAGTCAGTAGGCTTAAAGTGGAGATTGGACTTGATTTGACGGTCGGAGATGGATAGTTCCGTGTCTAAAAACACTACTGAGGAGTTGGAAAATACAGTGAGTGAATTTCAAAAAACGGGCAGAACGTTTCAGCAAAGTTAATGAACTTTTCCAAATCGTTTCGAGGACCCACTGCGACCCCAACAATATCGTCAATGTACCTTTTGTAAAGTATGGGCTTGATCCCGGTGTATCGTGAGAACAACTGCTCCTCAAAGTGGCCCATGGTGAGGCAGGCCATATATATATATATATATATATATATATATATATATATATATATATATATATATATATATATATATATATATATATATATATATATATATATAAGACAAGAAAAACGGGTAATGCCTTTGATTCCAACATAATCTTTAATGAATACACAATTCCGTACAAATATTTGGACCTCAGGTGCAACAGAGAATGCAGACTCTACAACGTGACTTGTCACACTGTATATTGCCCTGAGTGGGGGTAGATATCGAGTTAAGTCTACTCCTGACCAGAAATTGACGCAATTTAGAGGTTTGTCATCTGGCAGGGGTTGGGTAAATATCTCCGGGATATCACTGTCCCTAGAAAGAATGACCCATTCCCTTTTCATTTGTTTAAAGAAAGTTCAAGCTGGTCATTGTAGGTGTACGAAGGGTATACGATTTAGATCATTGGTTGACTTGTATTTTAGAAGATGACTACTAGGGAAGGATGAGACTTTTTCAAAAATCCTTTTTATGAACCTGAACCTTTTTATGATCGTTACAATTTGAAAGGGGTTGATGAGAATGCTGGCCTGTTCTTGGAAACAGTGGTGCTCAGAGCATATACGTTTGTAACGCCATTAACTGGCTATACATCAATAGATTGCTTTACGTGGCGGGGGTGGTAACTATTGAAGTTCAAATAGGTGTGACGGTCCGTGGCGTTCGAAAAAACGCTTGTCTGGAATCGGCCGTCGACAAGTTGAACCCAGGTGTCAAGAAAGGCAATTTTCATATTAGATTTTCAACCGTGAAAATTTTTGATGCTGTTGACAAACGTATCTAATGTCCATGTTTCCATATCATAAAATATCGTCAATGAAACGGACGTACAGAGTAGGTTTGAATGAAAATTCGGTAAAAAAATGTCCTCTAAACCAGCCATAAACAGGTTGGCGTAGGCTGTACTCATTTTAGTTACCATGGCTGTTTCTTTCCTTTGCATGTATATGTTACCATTAAATTCAAATGCATTGTGACGCAAAACAAAGCCTATAAGAAAGGCGATAGCTTCAGCGGTGTCTGTACCGGAGCTCCCAAAGAGAACCATTTGCATGCACGTGCGCCCTCTTCATGTGGAATGTTCGTGTAGAGTGTTGTAACGTCCAATGTAACCAAAAGTGTCTGGGGAGAGAGGGGTGGGTACGGCCATCAGCTTTATCAAATAATCACTGGTGTCCTGAATGAAACTGGGTACCGGTATTTCCTTCACAAGAGACTTTAGTTTTTCAGCAATATAGGCAGATATCTTCTTCGTGAGTGTTCCATCAGTTCTGGAGATTCCCCCATTCGGGAGAATCAACTTTTCTCCCGATCGGGAGGAAATTTGGTCATGGGCGCCGCCATTTTGTGTATTTTACCCATAATCCCACACGTTTTTTGTGTACATTGTCAGTGGCAAATAGGTTTTGAAATCCCCTTGCAAAAATTGTCGGTCTAATGTTATGGAATTTAATGTATATTTGGAAGGTTTATAATCATAGCTACAGAAAAGCCACATCCTAATCGGTGGTTCACCAAGCCGTTTTTGAGTTTTTGAGTGGTTTTTATTCTTGCTTGACCTTGTTTTTGTTAGGCTGGCAAGCCTATACAATGTGTTGCATAAGTTTTCCCCCGTTCGGGAGAATTTTGGTTTTTCCCCCAAACCGGAAAATCTCCCGGACTGCCCATTTCCTGATAAGATGGGATGCCCAGGTGGTATTTCTTTGGTCGTCGGAGCTGGTGGCCGTAAGTGATGTATGTTCATCTATTTTCGGAAGGGTATGAAACGTCCTAATGTGGGGTTGACCGGAACTAAAGGATAATCCTGTTCCCGTAGAAAAAGACATAAATAAGCTATTGAGTTCTTTGACGTGTTTGTCGGCGGGATCCGTTTCCAGAGGTTGGTAATACGTAGCGTCTTGAAGTTGGCGGTGCTCTTCCTCAATATAATCCGTCACGGTGCTGTCCTGGATCACTATGGCCCCTCCTTTATCTACCGGCTTGATAACTATGTGTGTGATGTTCCGTAGATCATGAAGGGCATTACTCTGTTCCCGAGTGAGGTAGCCGTGAGCCAGATGGACTTCCAAATTGCGAATGGAGCAAAGAAATTTGTCCAGGTGATTTTGGACAGACCTTATATAGGTATCAATGTAGGTATTGCGGAAAAAGGCCGTGGTCGTCTCGACTTGAACCAATTGGTTGGAAACTGGGACGTTAAACCTCATCTAACCTAACCTAACCTAACCTAACCTAACCTAACCTAACCTAACGTATTGCGTCCCTCAGGTGGTCCACTGGAATGGACGATTTTGTCGCGATGGTTTCGTTCCTTCTTCCGTTTTGGTATCCTTAGCCCATTCAGCCAGACGAATACGACGACAAAAAGCAACGGAATCTTGGCATAGTTCAATAACATTATATTTTGGAGTTGGACGTTGGTGAAGTTTGGTGTTGCTCAATAGCATTATGTTTAGGAGTTGGACAGAATGAGAGTCCTTTGTTGAGTACACTTTTGTGATGTGCAAATCCCAAACCCACGATAACCAAAGATGTTCAGCTTTCATCGGAGTCAAGGGTGGAGGAACGTCTTTACTAAAAGACGAGATTTTGGCGATTCCACAGTGTGAAACGTTCTTCCATGGGTAGGGAGTCTAGAGGCCCTCCTTAGCTGCCCCTGATGGGGCATGATGTCCCAGTGGGGGAGCAGGGACGAATTTGTCAAAATTTTCAGCACGAGAAATAATGAAGGATTTTAAATCAACCTTTGGCCATTTGTATTTGAGTTGTAACTAATGGAAGGTATTTTTGATTCTATGGTTTGCTTCCATTGTGGGTAGGAAGAAGGATGATAATGGCTGCTTGGGGCTTTGGAAGACGTGTGTTACTCAAGGTGTCCTTCACCTGCACACCGAGAATTATAACAAATAGACCAAAGTAAACCTTTTACAATCCGTTTATCAAACTTTGCGTGATTATGTTATCATTATACATGTTAAATTGTGAAAAGTAACAGGACCGGGAAGCGTTTACGTAGCTGGGAATCATCAAACCCGAAAACAGCTTGAAAAACAATCTGATGAATACTATTTCCAGAACCTGTGAGGAAATCAGTTATAACATTTCTGTCTTTCCTTCTTTGCTAATGAATGAAATAATAAAATTATTATTTCAAAGCGTAATGAACAATTTTTCAGAGTTTTGTAAGGGATTTGGATAATTTCTGGTTACGAATTTGTTACACCCTTCACGTCACTTCCAGCAAGCTAATACTTATGAATAATTTGATGGCTGTTGCCTCAAACGCACTTAGTAACTTACAAGTCTTCAAGGAAAAGGGTGGAGTTTAATAGAGTAGACTTCCTCCTTCCACATGCTAAAAAATAAAGGCAACATTTTAGCATATCCCCTTATTCCAATTTTTCCGCCAACAAAAAGCTTTCCTTCCTGGCAGGAGCAACCTCTCTTGAGCTGCACTCCTTATACTGGCCATCTTTTCCAAAATGTTATCTGGTCTTTAGCTCAAGTACTCAGCCGAGCTATTGTTATATCATGCACGGCTGCGAAACAACTGCTACTGTTAGACCATGTGTATGAAGTAATGTTGTAGTCCAAACCTCAATATCCGACACCGAGACTACCCCCCTTCGGGACCGAGATACCGGGAAATTTTCAAGTGAAGTTCTGATCGACTTCTAACACAAAGAGTACTACCTTAGCTCCTTGTTCTGTAACACACACCGTCCGTAAATTAAAGTCTCAAAATTCTGAAATTGCATAAAGTGTTGCCTTCAGCACTATTCATTGTGACATTCGTTCATGTCCTTGTGGTAGAGTACATAACTTCATCATAGGGTCCTCAAAAAAAAATTTCTGAAATGCAACACTGTTAAAAAGCGATATCCTGGCATATAGCAGAAGAGATAATTCACCAACTTTGTAGTGAACCTAAAGAGGGCAAGTGACCTACTTCACTTGTTGACTCCATTTTATCTCTAATTTATTGCATATTTATTTGAAAGTTCAGCTAAAGGAAAATACTTGGTATCCTTTCAAGCCTCGATTTATAGTAGTATCTCATGTTTTCAAGAACCCACTACCGCAATCTTGGCTCTTATCGCCCCCTGAGTTGCAAAAAAGCTCCCAGAGGCGGTACCCCACCCCTTCGTTGGAAACTTTTTGTCTGGATGCTCGCTCTTATTAACATTGAAACCTAATCACTCCACTTTCGCTAGTTCGGAAGATTCCTCCTTTTGGGAGAATCTAGTTTTCCAACGATCGGTACAAAGTGGCCATGGGTGCCGCCATGTTGCCTTTTTTACACACAGTTCCACGCGTCCTTTGTGAACATTGTCGGTGAATGGGTTATGGAACCCTGTTGAAAAATTTGTCAGTTTAGTGCAATGTATATTAGGTAGGTGTGTTGTCATAGCTACTGAAATCCACTTCCTAATCGGTGGTTCACTACGCCGTTTTGAAAAAAAAACAAGTTCTTGGTGGGTTTTCGTTCTTGCTAAACCTTGTCTTTGTTAGTATAGCATGCCTATACAATGTATTGCATATGTTTTCCCCCATTCGGGAGAATTTCGGTTACCCCCAAGCAGGGGAATCCCCCTGACTGCTTGAAGGCGGTTCTCAGGCAACTGTCTGCCTCAAGAATGGAAGTAGCCTACTACCTAACTCGTTATCCCTTTTTATCTTTAGGTTTAGATCCCAGTAAATATCAATACCACATTGGTGAAAAACAAGAAAATTGCATAACTGCATCACAACTTTTTGTGCAGATACCAATCAAAAGCGAGTCATGTCCACTTCCCTTAAACTCTATGCTGTTGACATTCAGTCTATTGACCCCGATTTCTCCCCACCCCATCGAACTGTGTGCCCTGTCTGCGACCTTTCTTCTCTCTACAGTTGACGGTGTATGCTGGATTTCGTAGGTGACGTGTGCGCTATTTGGAAAATTTTAATGGCATTTCTTGTAAAATCAGACCATTTAAATACAATTATATCGACTTCTTAATTTGCTAGTAGCTTCCAGTGTGTTAACATACATAACAGGTTAAAGGTCAAAGAAGTGCTAAAACCTTATAAGATTCCTTGAAGTACAAACCCTTTTCTAAGACATACAACCAAACCAACACAAAGCGTGCCAAATACAGCAGTTCAAGAGATTCTCCCTTTGGGGGAAATGCACTTTTCCGTCGATCAGGAGATAAATTGGTTATGGGTGTCGCCATTTTTGCTTATTTTACCAAAATCTCACGCGACCTGTGTGTAAATTTTCAAAGGCGAATAGTTTTGTAACCCCCTTGCAAAGTTTATTGGTCTAATAAAACTGATTTAAAAGCATATTCGGTACGTACATTATTATAACTACCATAAAGCTACGTGATAGCTTCTGGCTTACCACGCCGTTTTCGGGAAAAAATGACTGTTGGGCTAGCAGGACTATGCACTGTTTTGCACTGCAGATGCACAAGTTTCCCCCATTCGGGAGGGTTTTGGTTTTCTCCCAAAAGGGAGAATATACCGGACTTTACAATTGATTCTACAACCGTTGTCAATAAAAAAACTTGTCAATGTTCATCTCAAAGCCGCAGTGAACTGTAGTTAACTACCCACTCAGGCAGACTATTCCACTCAGTATTGTAATATAAGGCAGACTTCAGTAAGTATGTACTCGAACTTGTGCGTGTGAGAAAAGATTTGTACTTGCACTGGCACTCGGTTGTTTGAATGTTACGGTGCTGTTGCTATAATGCAAAATTTTGTACTCGTACTTAAGTTCTCATATTCATAGCCAAACTCATAACCAGCGGAAATATGCATATACTTGTATCATGCAGTGTACTCAGGGGCCGCGAAGCCAATTTTGAAGTGGGGGGGGGGGGGGCGCATCATCGAAGAGGCCCAATATATATTCAAGAAAATAAAAGACTATCATCCCAGTTTTAAGGAGGCCCAAAATGTTCACAGCAGAAAAAGTGCCGGGCTACAGCCCAACCCCGTCTCCGCGGTCCCTGGTATACAAGTCTGCTATGTTGTACCTATTGCCGGCCATCCATGGTTATACCATACACCCCAAACCACAATTAATGTAAGCACATAAGTAACACGTTGTACCTTGTAAATACCTTCCTTGGTAACATATACTCCCTGTCTCAATACCTAGAATTTAACATAACCATTAACTATACTCATCCGTTGTGCAATAAATAAACCTGGTAGGGCCTACAACTGTATGTAGGTTTACTTTGCCTACTACTTACACACTATTACACTTAAAAAAAAACGTCGAAAATTAGTTAATACAGTGAAGCAGTCACGGTAACGGAGACTTGTGTGAAGGAGTGGGAAGCTTGACGCAAACTTTTTTGAGTAAAAATGTGGTTATTTGACTAGAATTGACTCAAAATTGGCTCAATTGGCTCATTTGTTAACCACATCAAGTCAATGTTGACCTAAATGTTGTAAAAAAATGACAAAATCGCAGATAGTTCCCCAGTTGACTAGATTGGTGTAGAGTGTAGTTTGAAGGTACAAGAAGAAATGGAAGAAATGGGTGAGTTTCCAACTGGGAGGTGTTACTGATAACACCTTTCTGTCCCAACGTCATGGAAAGCTTGTCATTTCATAAAGAAATAAAGGAAAGGGCCCTTTAGGTGATGTGAGTGATAATAGGACGCCGGAGATTATTGCACAATCGGATTTGTGAATATATTAAAATATTTTGTTTTCATCTCCGCAATATGTAATCCACATTCCAGTCCCCTGGCGAGAGTTACACTCTGATACTGTTGGGTAAACATTTACCCAGGCTTGTTTAAGTACATGCTCCCAGCTAAACTATCCGGTAAAAAGCTACCCAAGTTGGTCAAAAAATTACCCTCACTGGGTTAAACTTCATGAAACAATGGGTACTTTTGTAACCAACTTGGGTAAATTTTACCCACCAGTTCAGCAGGAGGCATACGTAACCTACCTTTATAAAAGTTTACCAAACAGTTTCTGAAGTGTAGACTAGTGAGTCACATTTTTTCATCCTGATATGATAAATATATTGCAACGCCACTTAATTCGATCTAAGCAGGCAAGAGTACATCTTTTAGCAAATGTCAATAGGCGAACTCGGTGATAAAAGGTGTAGAAAAAGAAATCTATTTACAGTGCTAGTCCTTTGTCTCTTTTTGTCAGCTCCATCTCTTTTCTCTCCCTTATTTGCACTATTTACAAGACTATAGTGTAAAATGGCTGAAAATCACATCCTCATGCTCCAGTCAAGAATCAATGTGTCAATATGTGTGGCTGGCTTGAAATCAGGCCGCTCATATCAGAAATCTTCTCAATGAACTCCTTTGTTCACTACACTGG
Source organism: Holothuria leucospilota (assembly GCA_029531755.1). Classification (NCBI taxonomy): domain Eukaryota; kingdom Metazoa; phylum Echinodermata; class Holothuroidea; order Aspidochirotida; family Holothuriidae; genus Holothuria; species Holothuria leucospilota. Next base: position 25,391,136 of record CM055970.1, read on the forward strand.
TTACTTATTTAACTTCTTAGGAATATTTCACCCATGCAAAACAACTAATAAAACTAATCATATCTGGTGACAATACTACCAGTGTGCAAAGCAGTTGGAATTGAAGGATTGAGTGACTCAAGCTATAATTCGTACAGCTGCGAGTGACTCAAAGGCCAATTGGGTTCGTGTCATAGTACAGTTGGCAAGGGGAAGGCCTGGCCTATCATGAAACACAGGGAAGAACTGATTTTCTATCACCACTATGACATTCACTGCACTGTAAATTAAAAACTAAATGCAAGTAACATGTAAGTACAATTCAATGTAAATGTATTATGAACGAAGGGAAACCTAAAATCTTAACAATATTTTTTTTGTAATTCTAGACCGCAGTTTCTCTTAATAAAGTCCTTGCCAAAAGCTACTTTAAGAAAAGTCATGTATTCTGTTCAGGGTATATAACATGTTGTAAATATTGCCAACAGAAGGCTACGGATATATTTTCTGTGTTTCACATCTCAACAAGGGTTGTGAGTCAATGCCCTTCCACCTCATGAAAATGTGTGTCAAAGGTTAGGGAGCGTTCGCATACTACCAGTTTATTTTGAGCTGCTTTAAGCCTGGTTTACAGAAGCATTTAATCTTTAGGATTAAAAATTTTAAAGAATTCTGTCATTGACTGCTTGTGATGAAGCATAATGAAGTGTTATGCCAAAACATATTCATCAGCATCAGTATTTTCTTCCGTGTTAGATGATATTTCATTTTGTAAATCTGAAACCTCAGGCAGCTAGAAAACTCTTTTGCCATAGCAGCATGGGCTCAGGCTTCCATCAGAGTAGCTCTCTGTTTATACTAATATCGGTCTTTAGTCTACATACAGAAGAGGCAGTATACATTTTACACTAGCATGATTTATAAATACAGGTTTTTTACTCCATCTTGTGTTTTCTATTACAGGAATGCTACCAACCTTTCCATGGAAATGACAGGAGACAGAACATCTAAAGCCAACACCCTCAGCACCAAAAAACGAAGTACGGTGTCCAAGGAAGAGATCCAAGTCACGAAAAATCTGTTTATTGTATTTTGCGTCTTTCTGGTCTGTTTAGTTCCCTATTCTATCTGTCTCGCTTACGATGATAGCGACCCTGTCATACCTTACGCTGTCGCCATCTTGTTTTTCAACAGCTGTCTTAACCCTGTCATTTATGCCACGAGGTTTCCGAACTTTAAGAAGATCATTCTGTTGATTCTGAAATGTAAATGGGACAAAATACCTGAACCATCCTCGTTACTTCTTAGATTAAAAGGATCGAAATAGCATCTCCGATGACGTACTATTTACCAGATCTAAAAGCATTTCATAAAACGAGATATCTTGAAACTGCTTCTGGTAGATTGAGGAGAAGTTTGTCACAATAACGGATGGCCTTCGTATGATCTTACCAGCATAGACGAAGGAAAGAAGTCCAGACTTCAGTCCTGCTTTGATGCTTTTGCTCATTGCCAATTTTTTACTTTCATTCTTCTGAAGATGCATTTTTTTGTGCTGTATTTTAAGATAGATAAGATGCTGTCCTTGCCAGTCATTGTTGATAGTTGCCATACGATACAGTATTGAGCCCCCTTGTAAAATATATTTTGAATTTACGCAAGTTTTTCAGCTGACATAAAAGGGAGTGGATTTCCTTCAAATACTCTACAAAATGTCCACTTTGTCCTAGGTGGAGAATATTATACTTTATTACTGATGCCTATGGGACAGGCTTGTTCGTAGTATTACTACACTACCGTAGTTTGCTACAATTTTCTACAACAGAAACAGCAATACACAATTCGAAAAACAGCTTCAACAATATCGTATATATAGCTTCAATTTATGCGACGATATTAGATTTACAAAAGTAGTAGTTTCCTTATTCTAAGGGCACTTTAACGGTACTTCAGTACTGAAGTCGATGATAGAAATATTTTAGTTAACACTGACCTTTAATATTCTCGAGGTGCCATAGCTTCAAGGTATCTTCGAGGTAAATGATCACGCAATTTCAGTGAGAAGTCTAGTTTGAGGTTGTCAATACACCTTTTAGTACTTTGAAAGTTAAGTCATATAAGAAGTATACACATTTTTGCCGTAGTTTTCTGTTGACCGAAAACGTTCTAAACGACTTTGCTTTGTATATGGCAAATATGTTGAGAATGTAGCACGCAGTAGGCCTTCTGTAAGGCAATTTCTCCTTCGAAATTTTCCAAAAATAGTTCAAACGTATGATCACATGCTTTGTAGCTGGTTGTCTTACTATATTCACAGTTGGGATTTCTTATGCAGCTGAAAAGAAGCCGCACTCAAAACGTTTGTAGCCTAGGCTAAGCAACTACTGTTCACGTATAAATCTGTGATGATTAAACTTAATGTTAGGCTAGCCTGGTTATCTCATGCTAAGTGTGATGCGTTGTCTATAGCAACTATCTAGACAGTATCAGTTCTTTGTGAAGGTACGACGACTAGCAAAAAACGCAGATCTATGACCGCAAATTGCAAAGTTATGTAACAGAGGTACAGAGAACTTTGGCTTCATTATATTAAGCGTATGAGACCACTTGGGCTGAGGCACATTTTTGCTTGAATCTCTAAGACTTTTTAAAAGAAATTGGCCCAAATTTCCACAGATTCTGCTCGAATTTGGGTTTTTTCCAAAAATGGAGAGGGTGAGGGGTCACAGTTCCCTCTACCCCCATCTGGTAAGCGTAAGGATTCCAGTGTACTTGAACGACAATACTTCCCTGAAAAATAAAAATGGAAAATTTCTACTAGAAGCAATAAGCTGGCTCAAAGGGAACTATTTTTCTAGACCAAAGTGATGTAAATGAATAGACGAGTTGGGAAACTTCGGGTTACAATGCATGCTGGGAAGGAAAGTGTACCACAACAGAGACTGCATGTGCAAAACAGATATTTTGTGTAATCACTCTCAATTTTCCAGTGTTAAACTATGGTTCTTTAGACATCAATCACTGGTCAAAGAGAATTTTCTTTAGAGAAAAAGTTCTTTATAAAATTAATCTCCTTAATATGGACCGAAAAGGTTGTGCAGTATGACGGTAAATTGTGAAAGACAAAAAATACTTTCTCAATGCTTTCTTGTCCGTGCGCAATTATCTGTGGTCTTGATCTGTGGTAGTACAATGGTACAGCAAAGTCTAATTTCCCAACTCGTCTATTGGTAACCAACAAAACACTTTAGAAGTAGAAAGTGGTTTTTGGAAAGGTACAGTTAGAACACAGTAGTTTCTCCACAGCCATGCACTGGCTGGCTAGAGTGGAGTTGAATATGTATAAGTATCATTTTGGACGAAATGTGGAAGACAAGAAAACCCTAAGTTGATAAATGCTAATATGATCTTGTAATGCGCTCTTTCATTGGCTGGCCGTGTCCTTCAAGATAAACACCTTGAATTCTCTGATATTTTTTCTATAGGCATTCAAGGTACGTCCCTTACTACTATCAAAGAACGAGTAGATGAAAAAAAAAATACAAGGTGCAGCTTATGCAGTTAAAAATTACAACGTGTGTATTTACTTATACTGTGCAGTTCATACGCGACATGCGTTTGCTTCCATAAGCACTGAAATAAGCCAGTTCGATAATTCTTCTGCACATGCGCACATGGTCCAAACCGTCGGGATAAACAAAACACACCCGCACCTACAACACGTCTTCCAAAAAGTTATCAAATTATCCCTTTTTAAAGCCGTTGTAAATATAAGGAGGGTTCTTACGTGTTGTTATGTTACGTGGACTGCATATAAACTGCCTCTTGGGTGTAAGAATATATATTTCAATCTGCCGTTGAGTAGTATAAAGACCACTATTTTCGTGCAATTAGGCTGGCAACACTTAGTGGGTTACTTCACGAAATTTGGGGTCGCACAAAAATAGGGGAACGCAGTACGAACAAGTTCCAATTTCAAAATGGATTTCTAAATTCCATGTTTGTTCATCGTTTTCATGAAATTTGTCTGTTTCCTATGGGATTCATGCAAGAATACCCAAGGAAATGCCACTTTTGCATAAAAAGGAAATGCCACTTTTGCATATAATCCCTGACTACTTGTCGCACGTGCGGCAAGAAGTCAGTCCGTGTATCCTGACTACTTGTCGCACGTGTGACAAGGAGTCTATCCTTGTCTGAGAGAATGCCATTTTTGCCAATTATCCCCGACTACTTGTCGCACGTGCGGCAAGGAGTCAGTCCGTTTCCCATATTTGGATGTAAATTTGTCAAAGATGTTGCAAGAAGTTATGCAAAGAGAGCTGTCCAAATAGAGGTGGAAAATCCATTTTGAAAATGGATTTTGTTTACACTATTTTCTGAGTTTTGTTTCTTTTATACGGCGTGTTCCCCACAGTTCCATGCGCATAGGTGTGGGAAGCTATTCTTGACGAAGGTGGGTGGGGTGGCTGAACACTTGTTTCGGACCTCCGTCCTGAGAGAGGGGTCTAAGGGGATGGATCTCCCCCTTCCCTTTGGAAAATTTTGAAAATTTGCAGGTCCTTAAATGCAATTTGGTGCTAGAAATTTTAAGGAAAATTATTACAAATTTTTGACATTTGTTAAAGAGATATCAAGTAAGGAGTTTTCGTCCTTGAATTGAAGGAGCCGAACATACTTCCCCCACCATATTTTTGACTGGAAGGCTTTAGCCTCCCCGGCCCCCTCCTACTTCCTACGCCCTTGTCCATGCGGTAACGGATTATCAAACTCGCTAATTGCTATAACTTTCATCTATAATTACAAACATGTATGTCTGCGTCCTCCCGTTTTCGTATTGGCGATGACGAGGAAAAGCCAGGGGTACGCCAATTGATCTGCGCCTTGCCAGCTTGCCCTTACTCATTTATGGAAATTCCCTCTCAGCAGGCTGATTATATAGAGGTCTGATCAAACTACTGTCACGTGAACAGATAATTATACCGATAAACACTTCTTTGTCAAAACTTTTTACCCAGTCACAACTTCTTTTCGACGTCCCCTCCCATCATGCAGGACCCACTGCAGTGGTCAAGTGGTTAGAGCATCAGACTTGGAGCCGGAAGGTCTAGGGTTCAAATCCTGGCCGGGTCATACCAAAGACTTTAAAAATGGAACCTACTGCCTTTGTGCTTGGTGCTCAGCATAAACAATGGAGTAGGGAAAACAAGCCAGTGAGCCACAACTGGAAAAAAGGCCGTGGTCGTTTCGACTGCAACCAATTGGTTGGAAACTGGGACGTTAAACCTCATCTAACCTAAGTCATCATTGAGATAGAGTTTTTCCGTGCACTTCTTACCTTTTTATACCTCCGACCCTAGCCACCCACTCAGTTGCGACCCCTTTATTGAAAATTCTACATGCGCCATTGATGGTACAGAAGGACTGATAAGTTTTATTCATGATGTTGGGAGGAGAAAGGCTTTAAACAACCTTACTTTGTTTCCTTTCTGCAGTCCTGAAGAAGTCAGAGCCCCTTTTTAATGAAATCTTGACACCTTCAAGTCATTCGACGGCGGGAGTACCCGTTGAAATACTGAGATAACCTGAGAGTATACGTAACTAGGAAGGACATTAGGATAACACCCTGTCTGGAGCAAAGTGTAGGCAGCAGGTTGCCATTCTTGCAAGATATTACATTCCTGCGTTTCAAAAGTGGCAAATTTAAAATCATACTTTCGATTTAAATTGAAAATCCAGTGTTGGTCTACTTAATAGTTGATTTGGTTAACAATCCCCTCTAAAGACGTACTGTACCTGGTAAAGGACACGGGCTTCCTCTGCATTTGTTACATCTACGCGTGAGAAGTAAAAACCAGTTAAACACATCAACTCCTTTAGGTCATCAAATATACTGAAATGCAGAACCTTCACATAGTTTAGATATGAGGGGCAGTTAAGTCAAGCATTCTAGTAAAGAGTATTAAATTCCTCTTTGTAGTCTTGAAATATTAGCGGACAAAGTTATCACATTTTCCACCAAATGTGAACTCGAAGCGTGACGTCATAAACTAACATTACTCAAAAATATTTTGTTTTTCTTTAACTGACCAACGACCTCTCCTCAATAATTTCATGTTTTCATAAGTGTGCATGAATGCATGAGAGGCATTTGCAAACTTCTTCATATTCCCTGTGAGAAATTCTCATCCCAATCTGTCTTAGGTTGATAACAATAGCCTGGAGAGTGAAGAGCAAAGAAAATAAAGCATCAGTCTTCATTGTGAGCAGATGATATAACTCCTGCGTACTTCAAGCAGCGAGTTTCCATTCGGACTGGTGTTACCATTCGGAGTGGTGATTTCCTGATTCAAGTTCACTTTAGGCTACAAATACAGTCAGATCATCTACTTCTATATCCAAAACTACAAGTCGGATTAAACAATATTTAACCAATGCGTAATTTGAATTCCTCTTTCACACGCAGAAAGCAAATGTTCGTCTAAACCATCCTTTAAAAGTCGTACCCTCGATAGATTTAACCGATACTTTCAAATGAGACTGCCGACATACTTATAAAATGTTGGCTTTTAGAAATAGGACAGTTTGTTCCCTTCACCGCAATAACCACTAGAGGGTAAGTTGACCCAAACTTGCAGGTACAAATGAGTATGATAAAACATGAGTTATGATCAAGGCACACATAAGAACGCCATCCTATCTTGTTCTATTTTAAGATAAGACTATTTGCTTGTCACAACATAGCAACAGTGCGCAAACATGACTTGTAGTAAGTCGATATGGCCAGACAACCACTTAAAGCGGACTGATTGTCATTGAAGCAGACAGTAGTTCCAATGAGTTTCATTCGACTGTTCGAGTAATCTCTGAAAGTATAGATAGTTCTAAGTGACGTCACAACTAGGCATTAGCAACCACCATGTCTGAGGGCAGGCCTGTACGTACATATGGGGATTGCCCTCAAACATGGCTGAAATACGCCACGTGAAAAGCTCCTATGACGTCAAGAGAGAACTATCTATTATTATATTGACCACAGTTGTCACATCAAATTGTCCTTAGCAGGTAGAGGATTAATTTAACGTTTCACTTTGCATGACATGCTTGTATAAAACTGTTAAATTTTCGATACTGCGTCCACGAAAAAGTGACACGCAAACACCTTAAAACGTTTTCTACTTTTTTATCTTAAAATTTTCTCTCAACTACCCTCTGTAATGAAGGTTTTAATTCTTGAAAATGGTGGGAAGATTAGTTGATGAAAGGAAACAATAAAAAACATTGTAAGTTGACCTCATATGACATTGTAGACTTACTATAAGTATTATCTTCGAAAATCCAAGGGAAGTGTTATGTTTGTAACCTCTACTGTAAAAGCAGTTAACTATATGAACTGATAACGGAACTTCATAAAATCGCAAGGTAATGTTGGCCTACCTAGATTTTTCATACAGCTAAGTAATTACTTTTTAAGTTTTCCTTACATGTAACAAAACAACTCCCTGCCTGATTGCCCTTGGACAAAAAACACAATTTGCAAAAGGATTAAGAAAGATTGGTTGTGTTTTTCCACCATTGTATATACCTATCAAACAATTGAAGGAGTTAATTAACGAACACAGACAGGACAGTAACACACTTCTCCGTTAAACGCCCTGCATTTCTCGTAACGACTTAAATAAACCATATTATGCTCGTGGAACCCAAAGTATAAACTTCCCAAATGCTTCTGTACAGAGACTCCCAAATAAGGACCTATACAATTCAGGGTTAAGTATATTTATATATCTTTATCCATGTATTTTTTTTTTCTGTGACTGCCGTGGCTTTATATTTTTCAAATGATATTTATAGCCTCACAATGTCATACTGCTAAACATAGCCGAATGACGTACGGTAAGTAATAAGCCACTTTTCAGTGACAATTACACTGCATTGCCCTAGACAGTACAAATTCTTTCTAGTTTACTTTTAACTCCTCCAAAACATACCTGTCTAGTACACCTCAAAGGCAGAGCCACAGTAGCCTGCCCTGAGTTTAAATTGCTCAAGATCATGTTGAGACACGACTGTGTGTGAGCTGAATGGAAGCAAAACTGCTTGTACGGCTTCACTAACCAACCAGAGTGGAGCTATTGTTTGAACTGTTGAATGAATATCAATCAAAGAGCAGTCACCAATTGTAATTAGAACTTTCTGGCTATTCCTATATTTGGGGTGATGCCACATCCCCTTTAATGTGTCGTAATGGCTTCTGGGTAGCCCACTCTCGTTGTTCTAGAATTATTCACTGCAGTATATGAAACGGAAGACAGATTACATATTCAGATTTCCTTTTGGAAAGAAAGGCCTGTCACTGGTTACTGTCATTTCAGGTAGCCATTACAGCGTTTAGAAATAATAAGGGGACACTCATCACCCCAAATACAGTTTAGATTTTGTGCAACCGGAATTGGTGAACACCGTTTCATTGACTTATAAAGCTGGAAAATTCAAAAGATGCAATGTAGTAACCTACACCATTGCAAAACATACGAAAAGAGGGTTCAGATCACAATTACGCAAGGCTCCAACGAGGATAGAACCTTGTGAAATGAAACCACAAGCATTTGTCAGATATTTAAGATAGTGTGGAGGAAGGGCTAACCTGGCTGGAGTAATTTTTGGTTACGATGAAAAGAGTGACCAATGCAGTCATGATGGCGTGTGTGTGCGTGTGTGGGTGTGCGTGTATGTGTGTCACGGTGTTTGTGACACTTGTTTACACGACATCTCAAGAAGAGAAACTCTAAAACTTCTCAAACTTGGTAGGTAGATGGCTGATACCCCATGTTAAGAGGAAGAACCCTATTGTTTTTGGTGGAGGTCAAAGGTCATATGGGTCACTGGGGGTCAAACTCTTAAAACTTTTTTTTCACGATATCTCAATGTAGGAAGCTTGGATAGATTTCATACTTAGTATGTGGATGCATTATGGTTTAAAAGAGAACTACATTGTTTTTAATAGAGGTCACAGTTCATTTGGGGTCACGGGGGTCAAACTCTGAAAACCTTGTTTACACGATATCTCAAGGTAGGAAGCTTGGATAGATTTCATATTTCGTATGTAAATGCAGTATGGTAAGAGAAAAACCCTATTGTTTTTGGTGGATGTCAAAGGTCATTTGGGGACAACAGGGGTTAAACTCTGAAAACATTGTCAACATGATATGTCACAGTTGGAAGCTTGGATAGATTTCATACTTGGCATGTGGATGCATTATGGTCAGAGGTAGTAACCCATGGTGTTTGGTGGAGGTTAAAGGTCATCTGGGGTCACCAGGCATCAAACTCTGAAAACTTTTCTAACATGATATCTTATGTTAGGAAGCTTGGATAGATTTCAAACTTGGCATGTGGACGCATTATGGTGAGAAAAAGAACACATTGCTTTTGGTGGGGGTCAAAGGTCATCTGGGTTCCCGGGGGTCAAAGTCTGGAAACATGGTTAACACGATATCTCGCGGTTGGAAGCTTGGATACATTTCATAGGGAGTATGTGTATGCCTTATTGTTAGAGGTGGAACCATATTGTTTGGTGGAGGTCAAAGGTCGTCGGGGTTCACTGGGGTCAAACTTTGAAAAACTTATTAACATGATATTACAAGGTAGGAAGCTTTGATAAATTTCATACATAGTATGTGGATGACTTATGGCGAGAGAAAGTACCCCATTGTTTATGCTGGATGTCATCTGGGATCACTGGGTCAAACTCTGAAAACCTTGTTTACAAGGTATCTCAATTTAGGAAGCTTGGATACTTCACATGGTGTTGCCCTTAATCCATCAGAAAACCCCTATGAGTTTTGTCAGAGGTCAGCTGAAATCACCAGAGGCCAAAAAGCAAAAATTTCCACGAATTCCCAAGGTCAAATATGAACACAAAACTGTAATTTTCCAGTACATTAAAATCACATTCAAGCAATGACTGAAAGGAACGGGACATCTTGGCATTATTTGGGATTACACATGTAAGTGCTGTTCATCAAAACCACAATGCACTTTTGCATTCTGGATTCTTTTTCAGACGAGGACCAATTTGCCATTTCAGCAACACATTTCCTTAAATGCGAGGCTTCATGTTACTGCATACAACTAAACACACTTGAGTAGATAAGCTCCCCTCAACCCCACCCCCATGTTGGTAAAGTTTGGTGTTAAGACTACAGTCCGTGTGGTCTTGTTTGTGACCCTAGCACTAGTTATACAAAGTACAGTACATGCACGTACCGTGGTTAATTTGGGTCAAATAGCAACTCCCTGGTTGGATATACTGCGAATAATCTTTCTCTTCAGAATTTAGTCTGTCCTACGGGTGGATTGAACACTAGACTCAAGGAGCCGTTAATACAGTAATAGGAAGCTGTTACTAAAGTAAATGCTCCCGGACTAGATTTGTACAGTTCAGTTGACAAGCGCCCTCATTTCGTTAGAACGTGTGAGAAGTAACAATTTACTAACTTCCTTATATACCGAGAAGCGGACAGCCCTAGTTGTTCATATGAATAACATGAACACCATAAATAGTCTATATGAAAGGCACCGTGGAAGCACTTCCGTTATTGGTGCAATGTTCCACCAGTCAAGCGGAACTATGGCCATTCACATTCCATTCTTGCCACCCCAGCGGAGACGGGTCGCTTTTGAAAGATATTCCCTTCCTCAGTTCGTTAGCAAAGTGTTGCACACGACCAAAAACTTGGCCAAAGAAGATCCCATGTTGGTCAAAAAAGTGGTTAAACTTTTATCCTCTGTCGACGAACTTGGTTAGTTTAATACCCAACAGTTTGGCAGGATGCATGAGCGACTATCATATGTAAAAGTTTACTCAAAGGCTTTTAGCGTGCACGAAATGAACGGAGGTTTTTTTTTTATATTTGTGTGCATTAGAAACGGAGAATGCAATTTGACCCATACCCCGCAAAATTATACTCTGAAAATAAAGATAATTCATGGTACTTCCTTAGGGTTTCTGTTTTTATGTTTACAATGTACAATTTTGCGTCGTTTTAGGATTGCTTATCTAGGAGCTATACTTTCATGGTCCTTACACACTGTATGTGTCGTGCATGCATTCGGCTTTGCTACTACATTTCTTATTTCTCTATCTTTCTAAAATTGATCACTTTCAGTTACAAATAAATACCCGCAACTTGCTGACGCCAAAAGATCTGCAGTACCTTCATGCGCAGCTTAAAGTACTAGTCAGTAAAGATAGGGCTTCCTGTTTCACTCTAGTTCAATAAACTAACAGTCTGCCGTTTTGCACAGTTCTACACACTCAGTATTTCACGTGTGGTATTGGAACTTTTGCGCACACACTTTTTTGTAAGGGTGGGTTGATCGAAAAGTAGACAGGCGCTTTAGGAGTACACGGGTGGTGTGATGGCGAGGGGTGTGTGAGTGATGTAAGTGTTGCTTCCTTTGACAATCTTAATCCTAACCGAAAAGTGAGGGGGACATAAATGACGGCACTTTACAAATAGTCTGGGATTAAATGTGGATTTTGCTCATAACTTTAAAAAAAGAGCAGGGGCTCCCTTGTCCCACACAATTGACACTCACGGGCAGGCATGTAAGAGAAACACTGGAGCCTGATCACAGTCAGGACGAAACATGAAATTGAATTCAAGTTTATTTTGCACAACAATACTTATGAAAAATGTCGATTTGGAAAACAAAATAGCAAGAAATCAATAGAAGGACATTAGAAAGGCGAAAAAGGAGCTAGTTTTAATTAAAATTTTAATTAAACAGCCATCAGAAACTTTCATAATTATTACAATTGAAGGAAGACGCCAAAAGTCTCCTTCGTGCTGCCTTATGATTAGCAACAAATGTGCACGTGGTGGGGGAGGGGGGCTAGGGGCTGGGGGCTGCGGCCACCCAATCGGGCAGAAAAGGTGTTTTCTTCGGGCAAACTTTTTGCTATTTTCGAGCCACCATGTATTAAAACTTCTATAAAATTGCTGTAGTCCTCCTTCTAATTGGAAGTAGTTCCGTAAGCTAATAAGAGGCACTGATTAAAGAAAAGGGGAAATCCCTCACATACGCAGTAAAGTGGTATAGGATATTATGTGTGTTATGTGACACCTTCATTGTTCGATGACGTCAAGGTTTTCGTTCATAGTCCAATATATGTGGAACATCTTCATATCACACAACACCTCAAGTGTTTGTTAGAAGACTGCGGTCTTAAAACAGAGGCTAACTTTGCTTTTTCAGCCCTGAATCATCTGTGACAGTAGTAAAACGGGAATCGTTTCGTTACGAAGTACATTTTAAGGGAGGATAAGAAAATAAAAGATGCAGAAGTCCTAAACAAAATTTAGACCATTTTGTGGCCTCCTGCTTAACCTTACAAACAATTGTCAAGTGGCAGACTTTAATTTTTGCTAAAATGCACCCAAGGGAACATGAAGACTGGGAACATTTAGCAATGATTAAAGTCTGCTATGCGCTTTTAATTTTCATAACCTTATTTACTGATTTCCACCTATCCATCCCTCACCCAACCAATTTCTTAGTGCTACACGTAAAAATATTGGCGAAAAGATATTTTTAAGTTATCATTTAATCTTTAAATGTGTTAAATCTCTCCTCTTAATTTCCTTATTCTTTCCTGTTTCAGAAATTAAATATGGTCAACTCTACCAAAGGGTTATTCTGCGTAAATTTAACAATTCATTACTAACTAACAACAAAGGACGCATGAATTACACTCTTAAAACACCGGGGGTAAGTTTAACCAGGATCGGTGTTCCATTTACCCCAAAAAAATCCTGGTTAAATTTTCCATCGAATCCTAGTTAAACTAACTCAAATCCTAGTCACTTTAACAGGAATTTACAGTGACGTCACTCGGGCTTGTCTCATTGTGAGCAGCACTGAATTCTTGGGCCGCGGCATACCTTTTCATACCAGTACCGTAAACAGTTAAATGTAAAGTCATGTGTTTGGGGTGTATTTTGGACTCTTTGCAATGTATTCTTCATAACCGCTAGCAATTCGGGTAGCCAAGATCTTAAATCATGACTTAGGTGCAGCCTGTTGAGAGGTTATCTAAAATTTTCAACCACACCGGACTTTTCTTTGGCAACGACGTTGTCTTTCCAATTCAAGACACACTATTAAAGTCTCAAATTATTTTTGTGTACCGTTTAACCAGGCCTTCATGCCCCCCTTTCTCCACAGCAGAAAAATTAAACAACGTAGTCATCACACACCTTGTGAAATTGCATAAAATGTACAAATCAGGTCCAGAGGTGGTGCATGGGGGCGGTGGACAACATGGGCAGACCCTTTGAATTGTAACCTTACTTGTAACAAAATCACTCTCATTGCATATAACTGTAGATATATACAGTCAAATAACCCTATCTCGCAAATGAAAGCCTACAAGTATGTCTGTCACATTTTTGTGTATCATGACCTTGGAATTTGAGATAATAGAGCTTGTAAACCAGGAGCACATGTTCCCTCTTGCCGCTTCACTCATAATGTCATCGTGACTAGATGTTTCCGTTTTGCAAACATGTGACTAAACATCTTTAATATCCTTAATTTTTGCAAAATGAATTCTTTTTCTTCAGTTCATTTGCTACAATGTCTCCATCACATGATAAGTTCACCTCTCCAACATCTTTGTGTTAATTGAGCGTCCCCAGCCCATTCCATATTGAAGACCTAGTTTGTCATGTAACATCAGCGCAGGAAGAAGTGATGCACCCTCTATACTGTGTGGGAGCCCTTGAAGTAGGCCAGTATTTTATAAAGGCCCTGAAATGTTACCCTCGACTGTAACAATTCTCCTCACTAAGTTTATTTATAGCCCCTCCTCCAGTTTAACCAAAACACCTGTTTCTCACTACGCCTCCAAGACAGGGCCTGCCACAGAAGCCTGCACTGAGTTTAAATTGTTCGAGGCAATATTGTCAAACAAGTGTGTGTAGCTTAACTGGGAACACACCTGACTGTACAAGCCATTGTTGGTCAACCAGAGTGGAGCTGTAGTGTAAAAAGAATGTCAAAGTGCATAGCAGTTATCAAGTGTATTTAGCACTCTAGGACTATTCCTGAATATGTTTGGGCAGAGAGTTGCTGGCAACTTCTCATTTGGGGGATGCCATATCACCTTTAAATTCGGGTGCTTCCTTGGGAAGAGACGAGCCTATACTTTGCCTTACAATTTAAAGGTTCTTCACTGTGATGTCATTCTTGCACTACTCAAATTACCTCCTTTGTATTTCTTTGCTTTTTTCGAAAGCCACTGCACCTTGTACCAATACGTGATCACTACCGTACTGTTATAGGTTACTTGGCTATAAGCCCTCTCCGTACAACACGCTTTGCAAGTGAACAGTGTGTTCCAATGTCATATAAACATCTTAAGTTCAAAAGGAAACAAAAACAGGTAATGTGAGTTGTACAAGAAGGATATCACAACTTATTGAGCAATTGACTATTTCAAATTATGTGAATGAATTTCAACATTTTTTTCTCAGCAAATGGAATAAGCTATGAAAATGGGAGTTCGATGAATGCGGAATTCATTTTCCAACCTCTGAAATATATATATATATATATATATATATATATATATATATATATTATATATATTCTGTATATTCTGTATATATATATATATATATATATATATATATATATATATATATATTATATATATATATATATATATATATATATATATATATACAGAACCTCCCAGGGTTCCCGGTAGCCACCCACTTCAATCCCCCGTCAACATGCTCGATCCGTGACTTGATGGTTTCGGCGGCCATCTCGTGTCGAGGATCCGATCATGACCGCCTAGCTGCCGAAAACCGCCTAATCATGAAACTTGGAACCCTGTCCCCACATGGTCTGAACGTTAGACTTGAACTGTTATAACGCAGCAATTCCTGCATTTTTTTGACTTGTGGTAACCACTTAACACTGTCTGTTTTCCTAGCCGAGGTTTACCGTGCCCAATTTTATTGTGTATTTTTTAAATTGTACGTTTGGCCGTGTCAACAATCAGTTGCATTTTTGCCACCTGATGAAGGGCTTAAACCCGAAACGTCGTGGAATTTTTCACAAACTTTTAGCACTATTTACTACTTCATTTTTACCTACCTACTTCATAAGTGCTACGCAGTACTTTGACCTTATATATATATATATATATATATATATATTTCTCTAATTCGGCACTTAGGGGGAAAGTTGTTGTTGAAAAGTCGACCTTAAGGGGAAAAAAAAATTCGGGTGAAATATAAGTTTCGCCTTAACGTTTTCCACACACTTTTTCTATTGGAAGACGTAAACTTACAAGGGCGCCCCCTTAGATTTACAAACGAGATGCCATTACTTCAAAGTTGTCAAATTTACGGACACCTAGCTGTTAACACGAACGGATGGCTGCCCATTGAAATAACGTTAATTATATTTTTAGACGTTAAGGCGAATTTATTTCTTATGTATTTTATTATCTTTTTTTCGCCCTATGTACAAGCAGATATAACAATTTCCCCTTAAGGTGGGAATTAGCGTTATATATATATAATATATATATATATATATATATATATATATATATATATATATATATTCTTGTAATCTGAGGCTTTAAGTCCACCGTAACTATACATCGACGGTGACAATGTAATATACTAAATCAAAGATGAATATAACTTTTGACATGATAATCAGTAGACCGTTACATTGCAGCTGCTGTCAAACTATACGGTATTTTGTCCGAAATTTGTATCATAGGAGTTGAAATTTGTTTATTTAACCCACCTTTTAGAGAGCCTTTTGCACTTTTCTGTCAGTTTGTGGTAGGTTAACGATCTACAGTAGTTTGTTTTTGGTAGGTTAACCACCTTACCTTTTAAACAAACATCTATTGTCGACAATAATGTTTTTCCTGTTCAAATGCACCAGGTCAGGAGTATTCAAAGTATCAGATTATAAAATTGATCAACAGACCTTATGTACTGACGCCATGTGATGTCATTTTGGTGGCAAAACAGTGGGGCACACTGCACGCGCGACATAGACTTCGCACGCTTTCTTAGGTTAGTTAGTTAGATGGTGGTTTAACGACACACCAACACGAATGTGTTATACAGTGTCAGTTAGATAAGAAAAAAGGGTAATGGTGAGGTGAAATCACCTAAAAGGAAAAAAGAGTGGGAGCAAATGCAAATGTGGGAGTCATGTCAAAATTTCCTGTAAATGTTACTTCCTTTGAGAGTCCAAAATGAGAGAAGGATCTGAGTGCTCAAACAACGTCTTCAGGTCTAGCACAGTGTAATACTTCTGACGGATATGGGACTATTCATATCAGTCAACGAGAATGTGACTGACGGTGACAGCACAGTCACAGGGGATACAATATGATCTCTCATCCCCGTGGAGCAAACAAGCATGTGTTAGGTTAGTGTGACCAATGCGAGCTCTAGTCAGTACCAAATCATCTCTCCGTTTTCTGGGGGCTGCATTACCTGCAAGACTACGCGCGTATCCGGCTGATACACGAGTCAGCTGTCTGCATTTTTGGGGGGTAAGTTACAAGGATACGCGCTTACCTTCATTGGAGGGCGCACTTTCTGTTATGGGATGTCATACGCGTAACGTCTTTTGGAGACTCGGTAGTCACTTTGAGAGACACGCCACTAAAAGAAAATAGTCACTTCAGAACATGATGAAATGGTGAAAAGAATATATTTATTTTTCGTAAGTTATTAGCATTTTGTGTGTTTTCAGTTGTAAGGCTCTTTTGATCCATTCCATGTCTCCCGTTGGATATTATGTAAATCTTTTCATAGGTCGAAATCCCTGCGGATAAGAGAGGATACATCTCCCAATTTTTGTAGATGCTCTTTAAAGTTTTTCAGATTTTCATACGGTAAGTTAGGCTTCAAAAGGCCCTTTTCCCCACCCTCAAATTTTTTACACAGATCTCTTCTGCCGCATGTATCACTTAGGGCCTATAATTAAACTGGTATAAATTCCACTACATTAGAGGATTTTAATTTGATATTCCTTGAAAATGTCGTGAAATAAAAGGGCTATTTGGTCATCCACACCCACTAAACAGGTATAACTTAACAAATAATTTTGACACAGTTGCGTGATCATATCTTTGACACTGATAGGATTGACAATCTTTACCTAATTATTGTAGCTACGTAAGTTTATGATAAATTTATGAGTAACTGAAATTTTTTATCAAGTGAAGCCCCTGTTACTCATAATTAGTAAAAGGCAGTCTGAGAATGTGTCATAACCAAAAGACTTAAAACTTTTCACTGGTCTTCTCAATAACTTTAGCTGTTCGATTTTAACAACTCAAGGCAGTTACTTGACTTCTAAAACCTTCCAATCATTTCATGGAAACTGGAATTTATATTAACAGCGATTTGACGGTCCGGAAATACGTACAGGCTGTGATTTCCTCCGAAATAGAAAAAGGAAACACAATGTAACAATAACATGAGAGTTATATCGAGACCATTATAAGGTGTGAAAGGCTTCCTGAAATGAATCGTATCTTTGCAGGCAAGTCTTCAAGTTTGTGAAAACATTGCATCAGTAAGGCAAAAAGAGGAACGACCTTTTAACATTGTTTAAACCATTCAGTCTTACCAAAAATAAACTCTATCAATACCTTTTCTTCGAACAAATATTATAAAAATAAAAAGAGTCACGAATGTTGCATCATTCGAATATTTGCCAAAGTTTGGACGGACAAATATAACTAATGAGTAACAGTAAATTCCTTCCTGTTGGAACTTTATTTCTTGCACAAAAAGTTAACCAGCTGCCTAATATTGAATTTCCTATCATTCCTATTCCTATACCATGTTGTTTGCTGTTGAATACAAATTTGTCCTAGTTCAAACTATCGACTGAGAAAGTTGCTATGATAAACTTAATTGTAGCCGTATTACATGTTTTCATGGTCCGCCAACTTCAAGGTTAATTTAAATATACCGGGGAGCTTGTACATGCTATGCAAGCTACACGCATGCAAGTGCTGTAGTGCGTGCATACAGGATATGTTACGGGCTGCGGAAGTGCTCTCTAAACTTTCCTCAAATCTTTAATTCTTTTGTAACTAAGAAAAATTAGTCTTTCTATTTTCAAATTTTTAATTAAATTTACCTGAAATGAAGATGGTTTGTTTGTATTAAAACATAAATGTGCTGGCACAAAGTCTACCCTACAAACTTTTGTTTACAAGTTACAGTAAGCACCACCTCCTTCTTATAGGAGGCGCTGGTCGTCAGCTGAGATGCCAAGCAACTTACCTTCGATCTCGTAGTCTTATGACACTTTAGTTGAGCATTAATAGACCTTATGTACTGACGCCACGGGGCGCCTTTTTGGAGGGTAAAAATTAAGCAGACTGTCTGCACGACAAACACTTCGCGCGCCCGCCTAGTAAACTTACGCTCGTATCCGACTGGTACACAAATCAGCTGTCTGCATTTGTTGGTGTAAATTGCAATGATACGCGCTATCCTCTGACGGGGGCGCACTTTCTGTCCTGTAAGGTTATATGCATAAGATGTATACCGTAGTAATTGGTCAGTTTGCGCATGGTGCTCCGTAATAGCTCCATGGTGTACACAACTGTACTCGATTATATCCCCAACACTGCTGCTGTACTTGGGGAATGGGAAACGTGAAATAGTTGAGTTGGTTTTATTTCTAGACAACTTATCGTTTTGGGGAGAAGTATTAGGTGTCTCCCCTTCAAATTATCAAGGGAAAACAAAAGAATAAAAAAATTCCGTTTCTAATTCAAAGAAAGTAGTTAAAGTTTTCAGTTCAAAAAATTTTACTCTTACTTTGACTGATTGACGTATTAAAACAAATACATTTACTCATGTGTTTACAACATACGCGAATAAACACATCTTTGAAACGTAAATAACATTTGGAAATTTATTTATGCAGTTATAATTGAATGATATTGCCAACAGACATACCCCCGCTTCTCACAAGAACTGACGTAATTGCAAATACGAATATTTGAGTGGTATTGTTGAAAGCATATGCCTTGCAAAAAAGCAGGGCATAGAGAATGTTAAAAGGCCATTCAGTTCCCTTCTAAAGCGCACAAGACACCTTTAACCAATGTATATTAGTGCTTGACATGAATAGTCCCATTATTCATCTCAGTACCGGTAATTTCTTTATTTAATTAAAAACTCTATACGATCATACGACAAAATTAACATTGACATGAGCAATGTTTAATTCGTACAATCCGATACAAAGGAGGAAACTGTTATGCCATATTCTAATAACAGTAAATATTAAATGAACTTATAAATCTACTAAGTATTCAATAGCACTGTACAACCCTAACGAAAAGCCAACCTGAAAAACAATGAGTCTTTACAGGAGACTTAAACTGTGTGAGAGAGGGAGAACTCCTGATAGACATGGGCAGACGATTCCAGAGCTGGGGTCTTCTAATTGTAATGTACTTCTAGTTGCTATTCAACACCCTTGCACATTTTAGCCATTCTAAATTCCTCAAAATTATTGTGAAATTTGGCACCTCTCTTCATTATATCATGATCGCGTTGCCTCAGTCTCCTGAATCTAAGAGAGAATCGTAACTTATCAAAAGAGTTATTTTGTTTGCATTATTTCACACGATACTTATGATACATTAAGGTGTTTGTATCCATTGTCCTTTTACATACTTTTCTTTGTAAATATAGGACACGCTTGGTTTTGATAGGGGATTTCCATAGAACAGGATATAGGAACTATCCTGCTCTATGGTGATTTCTCAGACTTATGTCAAGAAATGGAAAAGGTCTTTTACTTGCCCTTTACACAGACTTCAACGGCTGCATGCAGTCTCATATTGGATGGTCGTCCCCCATAAAGAGAATGCAATCTTCAGAAATAATTCGGAATATAAGGCAGTCATCAAGTCATTCAGCTATGGTACAAATGATTTCAGATTCATGTAATGGATAGTTTTAGATATTAATAAGTTACAGGAGGTTTTAGAGGGTGAATCGTGAGATGATGAGTTGTCAAAGATGCTTTCAGATTCTTACCAATTACAGGCGGTTTCAGATTGTGATACATTTCAGATATATTTCATGATATGTAACAGATGGTTTCACATTCTAATGTATCACAGGCAAGGGCCGCGATTTGTTTTGGACATTGAGGGAGACGTGGATTGGGAACCTCAAAATGATCTATATGTATATGTGTACAAATACGTATATGTACTGTATACATACATCCCTTACAAAAAAAGTGTCAATTGGTTCCAAATCCTCAGGTTTTCTCACGTGGCTGCCATGGGTTTTCAAAGGTTTTGCAGGGTAACCTGTGTTTTCCCGTGAAATTGACACAGGTATGTCAGTTGCCACACTTTGCCACAGGTTAACCACAGGTTTGCCACAGGTTTGACACAGGTTTGACACAGGTTTGACAAACAAAACGTGTGGCAGTTAAGAATAATATTGACAAAGAATTCTGAGTCAAAACCTGTGGCTTAAAATTGAAAGCAAGAATAGGTGTGTAAACCTGTGTCAAACCTGTGCCAAACCTGTGTCCATAGGGTTCCAAAAACACAGGTTTGCCACCCAGGAGCACGCGTGATTTCTTTTGTTTTTCACGTGTGATCATGCGTGGTAACTGACACAGGTTTACACACTATTTTTGGTAAGGGATGTGTGAGCATACACATATGGTTACGTAAACGCTTTCATAAACTTTTATGTAAACGTACATGGAGATGTTAACGTTTATGTTTATATAATGCTGGTAACGATATGTGCTGCTTAGTGTGGCCGAAGAAGCACAAATCTTCCCTTTGCCTAGTCGCTATGAGTATTATTAGGTGTGCATTCAGAAGTCAGTAACTGCCGAACTTTTACCATCTATATTCATATCCAACAGCCGCTTGATATGAGCAAGGAACTGATATAAGTGGTTGTTAGAGAGGATAAAAATAACAAGAACGTTCCTGACGATATGAGAACGCTACACACGTGCGCGCGAAGCACGCAGATTATTCGCGTCTTGAAGAATACTTATGTCGGTAAATACAATTGTTTTCTTTTTCATTACAGGATCCGAAGTAGTATAAGCATATGGTGTGATCCGTACAACTAGACCATGTCCGATAAGAGTGAAGACCCCAAAGGCTCCTTTTAAAAAGTTGTTTGCATTCAAATGAAGTTCAGTGGTGCAACGTGCATGAAAAAGTACGGTCAGTGGCTTAACCTTTTTTGAGAAGACATCAAACTAAAAGCTGGTCACTACTGTGGAGAATAAAATTTGTTGAAATGAATGTATTTAATAAAAAGAAGGCTCCATGTACCTTAAAAGAGGACTCCATGGACCCTAAGGTTAACTTTCGGAATTAATTGTTTACGTTTTCGCCAATATTCCCCTTAGACATCATCATCTGGCCTTCAGAATGCGCTACAAATACACTATCAGAGTTACATATAACCCATTTGGGTTGGGAAATACCGACAAGTGGGACAAAATTTATCACTCCCATGGCGATCTTACTGTGGATTTACTGTCATTTTGCTTGCCCTATCAATAAAAGGGACTGGAAACACTGGGGTATGGAAGAGGAAAAAAAATTAATATCACAATATCCACGCAATAGTTGAAATAAGTATGACGATATGGGAGAAACATACATCTGAAAACGTCTCATTAAACCCTTACAAAAAAGTGTGTGGCAAAAGTTCCAATACCACACGTGAAATACTGTGTAGAACTGTGCAAAACTATGGTGCGGTGTGGAGAGGGGTGAAATTTCTGTGATTTTTTGCGTGACAATGTGTGTCATTAATATACAGTTGACACACTTTTCCAAAGTGCCATGCATTGACCAGCATTTTCACAGTTTGAACATGAGGCAATGTGTGGAAAATCGAAAATCACGCTTTGACACATGTAACAGGAGGCAAACTGGGGTAAAGCAGGCAAAGTGTGGAGATGTATGGAGAAGTGTGGTGCTGAGTAAAGTAAATTCAATAGTTCGATTTCGTTCACTTGCCTTGTTTGCCACACTTTGCCCTGGTTTCCCACATGTGTCAACTTGACACAGCTCTCCCCGCTTTGACCCAGATTTCAAGGTGTGACAATCATGCAGGGAAAAGCATGGTCCTGTGTGTCAGATTGGTTTCAATAGCACATGTGTCACCACGCATAACCACACTTTTTTCCTTATATATTTTCATATGCTCTGCCACACGTGATTACGTGTGTTCACCTGTGGCATGCCACACTTTTTTTTTTGTAAGGGAACGTTGAAAACAATCTTATCAAAAGGGCAAGAACAAAAGCCTTGTCAAGTTTTTCACCAGATTCGGCTAAAAATGAACCGAATTGTTTCACATTCAACCAAATCTAGTCAATGTTGAATCAAATTTAGTCAAATTTGTGACAAGATTCCGGTTTTTGCTCCTACGGATTAGATTGTTTTCAGAGCGCTGAGGGCAAACAGAGTTGCCCAGGGATATCCCAATGAAATCAAACTGGAAAATGGTAGAAACAGCATGGATTAAAATCGTGGGAAAATGAACCAGATAACACCACAGATCATCTGGTCTCCAAATTCTTCCATGGTCCTTAAATGAGCCCCTGATACCTCACTTCTAGGATTTCTCTATTCGTGATGGAAGAAGTTCTGGTGAAGGTCACCCCCCCCCCCCCCCGACACTTTTGAGAAGGTGTTGACACTCTTGGACAATTTTAGCGTTTTCCAGAGTTGGTCCGATAATAACTGGAACCTTTAAAGACAACAAAGTAGGATATGGTGGCAAGGCTGCAACTATCTCTTTTTCGTCCTCGTTACTCTACACACTTAAATTCATCACACTATTGACGACAACAATTGTGAGGGCACTCCGTCGTATGAAGGTTCAAAATGCAATAAATGCATATATTTGTACTGAAAGTCTTCTCTTTTTGAGCTTTTGTTTTTATTTCACGGTTAAGCCACTGGCTCTCAGAGTAAGACATACTTTATGAAATTTTTATAAGTAAAAATAAAATATTGAATACTTTAACACGGTACAAAAAAATAAACAAAGCGGTTCTGTCCATTGGAGTTCAGAGCGCCGTGGCCACACCAGCAAAGTGCCTTTGGGGCCCAAATGGAGCACGCCCTAAATTAATTCAAAATGGTTAAGGGTTGCTGGTGCAAAAGGGAACTCAGACCAGAGAATGGCATAACAGTTTCTCCCTGCAAACCTTCCAGAGGGATATTAGCTATTTTCTTTTAAAATTTGATCCCTTGCTTTTTTCTTACTTATGGTGGTCACGTGACTTTCCCGATGAAAATGAAGAAGTTTTCACAATCAATCAATCAATCAATTCAAGATTCTGTTTGCATAAATTTAATGGCTTAGAACAGAATCATTCTTCTTTACGTATACCACACCAACCCTTCATTTAATTTTGATAATCATGTAACAATGTGAAGGTTTTATTTAAAACTTGTAACCGCTAACATCTCGAAACACTATTTCTTCGGTAACGTCACTGCATGGGTTCTAAATAGTCTACCATGTTTTCTTAAAGTCAGCCGTGTCTAATCAGTTGGGGTTTTTTTTATCAAATCACATCCAATACCTGTTAGGAGCGTACCGTAGTCAGGTAGTAAAGCAGCCGGTGACAAATCAAAAATGAAAAAAAGATTCCTTAAAACTGAAACCTTTAAATAGATTAGTAGGACATATACTTTGTTTAATAAATCTATGACGTAAGTTATTGCAAAATACACATTAACAAAAATGGGTTACATGTCGATATACAACAATAATATATACAATTTAGTCTTTCAATATTTTTTTACATTTGACGACAATTAATCTATAGATGTTGATTGGAAAAAGTAATATGTATGTTACCACATGTTTATAAGTCACACTTAAATTTTGCATCAGATATTTTCTACATTTCCAATAAGCTATAATAATCTTGTATTTAAAAAATCCTTACAGAAGGCTTACAATGTAATATCTTACAATTTATTGTGTCTTCTTGTCAAGACGTTTTCACACCATTTTCTCAGAAGTCTATGAGATTGAAGTATCATCAAAATCCTTATTTGCACATTGTCAAAATATATTTAACGTAATTTATTAGCATAACACAGCCTCTGTGTTCGAAAGCTCCCTGATCAAAGCGGTTTCTTTTCTTTCAAAAGTCTCGAAGGTCAAGGCAGAAGAGCGAAAATCAGTCACTATCTGTAAAAACGAACATTTGGCTATATCCTCATCTCGGCCATCCATCCCCTTTAATACAGCTAACTGCTTCCGTAAGCTAGACTTACATACATCACCTTTGTACAATAGTTAACATTTCTTACAAAGCATTTGCATCAGGTTAACTTACAAATTTTGGCAAAGAATGCCTTTAGTATCATCAGGGAGCAGTGACATTATGTCCGTATCTAAGACAGAAACACACTTAACAATGAGCTACTACGATAGGTTCAGGCCAAATACTTTAACAACTGCTTGGGCTGAGTGTTCCACATGGTGGGGTGGCATAAGGAGGCTGGGACACTCACAGCAGGCACGGATCCAAAGGCGGCTGTCCTGGTCTCAGCCCCCCTTTCGCCACATCAACAATAACAAATACGCAAAAGTTAGCATAATGTAATCTAGGAGAATATTCAAGGTAGCTTTCAGCTCCACCGTTTTTTTAAATGTCTGGATCTGCGTCTGCACAGGATGAAAAAATGGTGTTGTGGGGTGTACGTCATTATATTTTTAAAGCACCAAAGTATTTGCCAACAGATTTGTTAGTATATTACATTTCTCATATACACCCGATATCGGACTTCATATCCGATCTGCATACAAATGAGGGTTCAACTATCATGGATACGCACGATCGACATCGTCACCACATCGATAACAATATAGCTCTACACAATTAAATATCAGTTCAAAAACAGGTGATTCTATAGTCCAGCTGGTTGCAAAGTCTGGAAGGCATTTTACGTTCTATTATTCTTTACACTTAACAATACTCGATATTATGTCCTAGAATGTGTATGATGAACTTTAAAAGAGGTAGAATGCAAACATGACGCCATCATTTGGTGTCGTGAAGTTAGCTAGATCTAAAAGCATAAAAAGTGCCTACCTGCTTGTTACCTGTGTATCTATATGAACGTATTGGGCGATTCATATTATTTGCATGAGAACGGTGGAACCACACCTTACCCTCTGTAATAGTCAGTAACCTTTAATAACCCCAAGAATCAAAGATGTTTGGGCACACTGTTCTTGCTATTATGTTGGTTTCTTTAAAAAAAAAAGCCAAGCTTCGGATTACCTCAGGAATGATCTTTTTCAAGCGACGGTGCAGATTTGCAAACGTAAGAATCGTTGTATATTGCACACTCTATATCGTAAAGTAACATTGCATTATATACAGGAAACTGAGGACAATTCACGTACAAAAGGCCTCGCCTCTAGATTTTTCCTGATTTGTATTTCAGCAACACAGAAATTATAGTATTGTATCACTTTTCAAAGGAAAAACAGTTTTGTCCACAGGTAATTCAAGGCAGATACCACCTGTTTTTCTCTAACAACACCCTAAATGGCGGGACAGAAGTTAAGCGTTAAAGTAGCCATTGCTTGACTTGCTGATACCTTCTTGCCATACAAAGCTCCTCACAAGACATCCGACTTTGAGGGGTAATTATAGACTGTACAAGCTTGAGTAGATTGTGATAATCTTTTCATACCACTGGTTTACTTTATTTTGGAGTTATGAAATACCTTGCCAGGACAGAGACGACTTCTTCTCCATCTCGTGAAGATTTCTGACTTTATATTTCTGACCTCAAGTCCATCTAGTCTTTTACCAACCTTTAAAATATACTATCTTTGTATGGGACTAGAGTTACTTTAGAGTACATAACATTATTGGAGATCTCGAAACAATTACGGTTTTCCGTCTGCATGGCGAAGAAGTGACGTAATCAACCGACGAGCACGCACATTTTTGGATAATCTCTTGCATTTTACTTCTCGGGTGCTGTGACGGGAAATGCGTGTTACTTCCATCACCAAGGAGACTGCAAAGATCTGACGACATTGCGACAGATTGCGTCATTAAGACTGAAGTATCCCTGCAATCATAATCGCTGTGATGATACTGATGGTTACGGAAGTCCTTGCCTGTCTTTCTTCACCATTATGCTGTCCCGCTGGCGTCGGAGGAGTTCCTTTAAATACAACGTAAAAACAAAGATCAGTGGTAAAATCAGTCATGAAGTAATTCTACCAAATATAATTACTGTAGGAACAGGTCCATAGCGCACGAGATAAGGTACTGAAGGGTGGAGAGATACTTTGGGAGGGGGAGAAATATGTGAGATGTGTTCAGATCCACAAAGGTGATGAAAACTGAAACTTTTCTGGGAAGCGAAATATTTTTCAGGAAGGGGACGCCGCCCTGTCCCTTGAGTACGGGGCTGTGTAAGCGACAATATGCATTCAATGAGACCAACTGGCGATGTTTTAAATTTAGCACTGACCCTCGACAAAATTGTTTTGATTCACGTGTACGTCACAGACATAAAAAAATAGTCAATATACATTTCATATGTAATTGCTTTATGCAATGACGTCAGCAATGAAGCAATAAAGCAGTTGTACAATCTGCAGGGAGCAGGGTCGGTACCATCGTCGTTCACAAGTATACTACTTCCACTTCCGATCCCCAAAATCCCTGTGATACTTGCACTCTCATTAAGATGTACAATAAAACAAGTGAAATCAATGAGGAATTAACCTACTTACACCTAACATGTCAATAAGCCCCAGGTTCATGGAGAGGGGGTACTTCCGTCCCCTCCCCATATTTCTGTAAGAATGCGTTTGATGTTATTTAGATAGCCATAAAAGGGTGCAGTTGAAAAGTCTAAAAATGAAACCTATGACTTTCTGTCGTATGGTAGAGGACGGGGTATCCCGTCATTGATTTCCCTTCATTCCTCATTGAGCATTCACCTAGACCGGTAGCCAGACAAGATACTGAAGAGGGTGGGGGTAGTTTTCAGGTGGCGAAATATTTTTAGGGGGCGAAGTACACTAAAATGTATTATGGCAATGGTAGTTTTTAATTTTACCACAGGGCGAACATTTTTCTAGGGGTGGGGTCGCCCTACTCCCTCTGGCCACGGACTTGTCAACTGCTCACCTTCGTTTTGCGAGTAATGTCGACTGCTTCAGAGTGCCTTTGGTTGAGAATGTCTACGATCGATGGCACAAACTTTGTTACACCTTACGCTTTTACCAGGTGCGCATTTTCTAAAAGAAGCTTGCATTATGAGGCCACTTTTAGTGGCAGGAATAGCGTGCTTTGTTCGCAAGCTGTATAGAAGGTGGTGTGAGCGGTCTCAAACGGCCTTAACAGTGATCGCATAGACAAACTTGCGTTGTGACCAGATGGCTGATAGCAAATAGTCGCTATTTGCAAAACACACACTGCGCTCGACTTACGAACAACAAGCGCATGCCGAGGTCGCAATATTTGTAAAAGCCAGATGACTTCTTGGTGATTTTTGCTGCATATAATGGTACTGGGGTTGTAAGTGGAAACGGCCACGAGGAAGAACGCTGAGAGGAAGGAGCACTCACAAAAAAGCACAGAGAGTGTATCCACATCCAAGGCCTCCCAGGAAAAAATTGGAGACAGAAGTCCTTTTGAGCAATTCAACGGGTTCTGTGAGGCTTAAAATCATACTAAGGACTTATAGATTTTCAGTATTTTCATCAAAAATACATACTAGAAAAGAGGGCCGGTGCCCATTGCCTCAGGTGCCCGCGAAGCGAGCGGAAAGGTCATGTATTAAGTGTAAAAGAAATTTCGTGCAATTGTTTTTCTACTTCTTTGTGAAGGTATCGGAGTAGGGACCCTGGTGTAGTGCTTAGCTCCATCTCGTGAGGATTGCAGGGGAGCAAAGCCCTTAATCAAGTTGTAAGGAAGTATAGACATTATGAGACTAAGGTTTCAAGTTCCCCCATATTATACTGTGTGTGCGTTTGTTTGACTGTCAGACTGAGGACCTAAACAAAGGATTTCAGGTCCTCAGAAGGAAATTCAATAGATTTTTCAAGTCCTCATAAGTTTCAACAATAGACAGTCTATTGTTAAAGTTAGGGTTAAGGAAGCAAACACAAGGGAGAAAACAATGAGGTCCTCGGTAAGTATGTGAAAAACCTGTGTGTGTATGTGTGTGTGTGTGTTAAAAAGACAAAAATCTCGATCTTAAAAATTTTCCGAAATGAACAGCTACTCAGTTTGCGGAGGGAAGTGTATTGAATGGGAAGGATTAATGGATACCGTAGTACAATGGCCGAGGAAAAAGATTCTGGAATGTAAAAATTTTTAGTAGTTATTTCCTGCTTCACAAAAGTAGCTACTTGCGAAGGGCGGGCCCAGAATATGTCCCCGTACCGATCCCCCTTAGATTGAGTGATGATGTGGCACTTGGTTCTTGAGTACAAATTTAAAGTGAACGGTGTGCATGTGCAATGTTTATAGCCAAAATTTCATCAGGATGCACATGGAGTCGCGAAAAAACTTTTAGGGTGGCACGTGCCTCCCACCTGCTTCACTGGCGACTAAACTTAGTAGATTCTGCTTGAAAACTTTTACCCCCTCTTTAATAACAATTCTACTTGCTCTGCGGTAATGATACTGTTTATTTCCCTCGCTGGGTATCTTCCTCGCAGACTCTGAACACTTCTCTATTTATGCACAAACCTTTCAAGTAACTTTGGATGAATCACAGACACTTCCAGCAATCCCATGTGCTCAGAGTGGGAAGCTTTGTAAGGTGACTGACATGAAGGGGAATGCCAATAAACCATGGCACATAATACAGAGGTATCCTCTCCCCCCCCCCCCACTCCAATCTCAGAATTCTTTATTACCTGTCATCATAAAAAATATTTTACTTCATTCCATATTGATGGAAGTTATTTCAGTGGAATGGAATTTTTTCCAGGAGGAGAGGGAGGGAAAAAAACACACACACACCTACAAAAACCCCGTAGGAGCTGCAAAATGAAGAAAAAAAGAAGGGTTGAAACTTACCCATGTTAGGCCTTTGAGTTGGAGCATCTTCTGGAAAAAAAGGAAAGATAAATTTCTTAAGGAGACAGATTTGAAGTATTTTCCTCGTACAGAAGGCAAATACTTTAAAGAGCAGACTGTTATTTTTTTTTGGAAGTTCGCTTCAAAAACGTACATATTTGTTTTTTCTCTCGATACGTTACAACATTACAACAGGTCATCAAGATAGCACGCCACCAATTTAAAGGAATCCCCCTGGCAAGATGTTTTAAAGGATTTTATAGTGTTTTTATTTGTTTGTTTGGATTCTTGCTTATTTTTCTTTGATTTTACTATTTTAACGCACTTCGATCCATGGAAGAAGGGCGATGTCAAATTTTAGCTATTAATTAATTAATCAATCAATCAATCAATAAATCAATCAATCAAATCAATCAGTCAATCAATCAATCAATGAATCAATCAATCGATTAATTAATTAACCCAGAATTTTCAATCCCTAAGAAATATTTTAGAGCACAAAGTAGAACATGTTGCTGAAGGAAAGTATTTTTTTTTTGTAATGTGGATTTTGTAGCAAATAAATTGAACCACTCATTACGCTAAATTAAAGAAATTTAAAAATGTTTTAAGCACCTTTATGAATTATATCTTTCCGTCTTGGAAAAGGGCACTTTGAGTAAAGTGTCAAAGCAGGAATTACCACATTTCTATACGAGATCTCTTTTCTCAAAGTCCCCACTGTCATGATAACCAAATCTGAATACAGTGTGAAAGACCTACTTATTGGTGAGCTTACATATCGTCATATAAAGGCGTTTCACGGACTCCCCTGCTTGGCGCGTCTCTATAATGGTTGGGCATTTTGCCAGTCAAGCGTCCATTGTGTCAAAATAGTATCTAAGTCGTGCACATGTGCCCCAAACACTCTTATTGCGCATGTGCTGTGCCCGGCAAAAAGGCAATCCCAAACACACTCACGTCACATGAAACTCCTCTACAGAGATTCTTCACTGACCTCGCAAGTAGATGTGACAACAGCGAAGTCGACCTAGAGAAACCCTAAACTTCAGCAAAAGCATGGGATTTCTTTGAGCCGGCCATATTGGACCTCAAACATACTGCGCGCATTGAGCGCACCTTGTACCCTCTGTGCAAAAAATATTAGTTAAAGCTTAAAATAATTAGTTCCTTCTTTTCAAAGAATATCGTTAATGATGGCGAAAGTAAGTTATTGCATAATCGTTAGGGAAAATCAGAGACCCTTCATTTTTTATCGATTTACAACAAATTTACAATGTAGAGTTAAATGTTTCTGAGATTCTAAAGAAGAAATATTGAACTCGTTAGACTACACTGGCCTACTAGATTGCGCAGTGCTCACTCATCCGGTGAGCGACTAAAAATATACGAAAGAGTTTTCTTTATGATTGCTATAAAGTTTATAGGTCCAACACATGTAGCCTTCACGCAGGCCTAATACGTACGCACAATCCATCCCTATAGTATTCTTTGAAAGAAGGAGCAAAAAGTTTACGGTTTGATCGACACTTTGTGTACAAGATGTAGTTCTTACGCGTGTACTAAGTTTGACGTTCGAAGTTGCGGTACAGGTAAAACCGAGTCCACTATGACGTCACAAGAAATAACGGTATTCACAGCACACGTATAATTAACCAAGCTCACAAATTGTGCGCCCTTGCGGTGCGCTGGGAATCTCGTGAGCAACTCGAGTTCTCTTTTTAAGACAAAATGGCGGACATAGTGAAGGCGAATAAACAATCAAATTGTCTTCATGTTTTACCTTTCAGCCTGCACAATACTTAAAAGTTGTAAAATCATATTTCAGGGCTCAATTTTGTTAAATGCTATTCATAGCGACTGTTTTGTCGTTGTTTTGATGATCTATTCTAACGCCATTTGCCTGTTCGTCGGACGTCGTCTCATTTACGTATATACGTCAAACGCACAAAAATTGGATCGATGTTATTGTTGAATGGTGAATAGCCATCGTTTCACCACTTCAAGGCCAACTAAACGCTTTCCAAATGCTGAGGGCTCCAGCTCACACGTCTCACAGAATGCGGCATCATACAGACCAACATCTTTAAATGTTCTGTACTTGACTGAAAAGATGTTTTGATTTAAAAGGGCGCATAGTAAACTTAAAACCGCCCATTGCCATAGTAAATACACTTTTGTGCATGGCTTTATTCTACTGTTCATTTAATAGAACGAAGACTGAAATTTTTTCAATACTGATTGATTTTTAAGACCATTTCTAAAAGACGATTACGTTAGGCCTATTAAAGTTTTATGTCTCAATAGAGAGTGAGTCCTTTCATTTAGCATACGAAAAATTATTTCAACTAGAAATTTATAACAACACAGATCTAGTTTCGAGACTTTGTCATAAAAACGACCCTGCACTGGTTGAACCAGC
Source organism: Holothuria leucospilota (assembly GCA_029531755.1). NCBI lineage: Eukaryota > Metazoa > Echinodermata > Holothuroidea > Aspidochirotida > Holothuriidae > Holothuria > Holothuria leucospilota. Next base: position 25,422,721 of record CM055970.1, read on the forward strand.
TGATGCGCACTGTCAAAGAAGGTATTTTCTGATTGGCTGATTCTATTGTATTGTATAGATTGTATCCTTTGTTAAGGTTAGGGATTAGTTAGGGATTAGGGTTAGCGTTAGTCAGTTATTAAAATTCTTCTTAGACAGTGCGCATCGCCCCGGTTGAATTGAGACAGTACTGGGAATTTATTTGCGAGTGCGCCCTCGAAGTTTCCTTGAATTGAATTTAATTGGAAACGTTGAAGACACTTTGGACGAAATCCTGCAAGTTAAGAAAAGCAATTAATTTGTTCTTTCAAATAATTAATTACAACAAACTAAATAAATATAAACTATAATAAATATCTATAAATTAATAATCTCCAAATTCAAATTCCATCCTTATTAACAGATGGAGCTTTGTATTTACAATGTAGTAACATGTTTTTTATGTAATTTTGTTTGGAGGGCTAACGACAGCCCTTCCAGCTTCTTAAATTTTATACTTTCTCGAGGAATAAATGAAGGGTTCAATTTCAAGTTCTTTTACGCATAATATTTGTTCTGTTGACCCACAAATCTGTCTCACGCCTCCACCATTGTAAGTTGCTTAATTGAGGGTGCTAGTTAAGATTTTGTAAAATACTAAATTCCAAAGATTTTGAAGAGTTGCACACAATTAAGCGTTAACCTATTTTCAAAATGAGGTCAAGGTCAGGGAACAAACTATTAAAAAAGCAAGAACTTGCAACTTTCAGCAACTTACACCCCTTGACAAGGAAAAGCTTAACAATGAGCCAGGTCAAATGACCTTCCAGATTACAGTACGTAATTTTCAAACTGGTTTAATTTCAGATCCTAATAAGTCTTGCCGAGAGGAGATAATTTTTGATGCAAACAATTACATAAAGTAAGGCAGTTGTGCATGAAAATGACTTTGTTACCCTTCTCATCGGAAATTCACACTACCCTTGATGATTGTAGTGTGTACGTACTTAGTTGCCCAGCAAATTGTATACAAATAAATGGCATATAGTGACAGTCAAGTTACGGTATCTTCATCTTCAAGTAGTTCAAAAACTAAAAATACAACTAAAACAACTAAAACAACTAATATTGTAGAATTGTGTGTCCAAATATTAACTTTATACTGCAAAATATTTCTTTATAGCGACAAATTAATCATTTGTAACAACAAATCTTTAATGAAAACATAGTATTAATTTGAATGAAGTTAATACATCCTAAAAAAATTAGGATTTAAATCATTTTAGTGATGTATACTGGAACAGAAGTTTCGACGGTTTGAACCAAATGTCGATATACCGCTCTCTGAATATCGAAAATCGGTATTTTTCCAGTTGAAAGGTTGAGACGATTACTAAGACTTTATGTGGGCATATGTTGCAGTGGGAAATTGCGCTTTAAGCATTCTGTGATATTGACCTCGTTTATGCTTAAGAAGTTTAAATAACACGTGCTACTACATGTGTACCAAACACGTTCTCGGTAATTTTCCTGGGAGGGGGAGGAAGTGAGTGAACCGGTTTCCCGAAAAATACCTGTATTTTGAGAAAAAGTTCTAATTTTTATCTCTAACAAATCGCTCGGGAAATAGGTTTTGCACGATCTCCAGGTGGCTACAGCCTTCAACACTTTGACTTTGGCTTACCACTAGGATGAGCACGGACATTATTGGCGTGGTTTGCCTATGTAGCAGTCTCTACGTCATATTCCTTGCTCAGTCATATACCTAACCCTTTAAAGAGGGGCTGAGCAAGCTGAGTCCGCTTCGCAGGGTATGAAGGGGTATGCTGCTCAGATAAGTGCCCACATTGGTATGACATTGTTGGTCGCAGACAATCGATATTTCACATTACCTGAAGCACATTACTTAGTTTGGTATGAGTTATGCCGACTGACTACATTCTAATTTATCGTTCGATCGGTTGTCGCCTGTCATAAAACCGCCTGCCCTTAAGGACAACAGTTTCCCTTGAACCAGTTCTGTATATACTCACTATCTGCTGTTCTGAATTCAAAATATTCTGTGTCTCCCTGGCCGTATTTATTTTCTGCAAAAAGTTCCACGCAGTAGGTGGCGTTGTCCCAGAGGTCATGAAGGGTTGTCTGATAGTGCATTGGCCTCTTAGGGTCTGGAGCAACTGGCTCTACCGCTAGTTGTAACATATCACGTGGGTTCCCTCTCTACGAATGAGAAAACATCAAAATAATCAGCAAGTGGGACTTCTTTCACAGCAGAGCAGTGTTTTTTAGATCCAGGTATTCTATATAGGGCGCTGCTCATTTACAGGGGAGTGAAAGGAACCATGGCTGGGCGGGGGTGGGGGGGGGGCAGAAAAATAATAAAACATCTCAAATACAATAGGTTGCAGTCAATCATACTTTAAACACATATTTGGCACTACGGTATATGGGGTTTAACGTGCGCCAGTAACAAACTGTGAATGAGATAGGGTCCATGGATGGGTGCATGCCCCAGATTGCCCCGGAATTATGATTTATTCGGAGACACTATGCCTTAGAATGAGTGCGTGTACTAATTACGGCTTGTTTATTGCAGGGAGCTGTCTCTTACAGCTCCCTGGTTATTGGCTTCAAGTACAGACCAACATGGTTTCATTACTATTTTACAAACCTTAATTAGGTAGTGCGCAAAAGCCGATGCGGCTGACCAAGATCACAGGAAAGGCACAGATGCGGGGTCGAAAGTGAACAATTTTGGATCGGTACAGGAAGAAAGGGGTGAGGATTACAAGGATTAATTATTTTATAATTAGAATTTCTTACATAATTATCTTTCTTTGTATAGTAAACCCAGAAGCGGTCAATGTTCTTAACGTCGTAAACTTCGAACGTCCATTCTAGAGTATACACTCGCTTTCTTGATCCTTGTCTGGGACTTGTAACCGTTGGTTTATCCGGTCGTCCTGCAAATGCAAAAACAAGAGTAGACATAAAAAATAAAGTTGAGTGAAAGATTACTGCCAAAGAGAAATGAAAGTTCGTAGAAACTTGAAGTTGTCTTTTGGGTTGGTTTCTTTTGTCTTAAATATTAATCAAAGAATAACTTTTCTTTATTATTGCAATGGGTAGAAAATTTTATTAAAAGCCTCAACCAACTACCATGTTAGAATTGAAGTGTCAGAGGCAATTTAATTGGTAAATCCTTTTATGTGGAAGAAACATTTTCTAGTTGCACAGTGGAAGTTTGGTAATGGACGGAGTACTCTAATCGAACACACTCACAAAGTGTGCAAAATAGCGTAGGTGTGATATTATCTGTCAATAAAAATAACTGGAAGGAACAATTATTACCACCACGTGATCTTTGTATCAGGGCTGAACACGTCAGTACTCCTCTTTTCTAACGTTAGAGCACAATATCTACATGTAGGGTTAAACCACGTCAGCCAAGCAGGCAAGCCACCACCAAGAAAGTATGACAGTCAATTACCTCCGTAGCAGGTGTCGAATATGTGAATTTTGTTTTCACTGACATAGCCTAATGGTATTACGAACGAGCCAATATGGATGCAGGAGTAATACACGCCCGTCGGGTGGGCAAGAAAGTCATTAGAAGTCAACTTCCAATCAGCCCAGGGAACAGACAAAGGGTTTTCTTTTCACTTCAGCTTATTTCTATAGCCTATGGGACAGTAGGCCCATGGGGCGGTGGCGGAAGCCATGGAGAACTGATACACAGGGCGTCTCGAGGCAAAGGAAAGTTGTCCAAGGTGTTTGAGTGGTCATAAGGACCAATGAAAAACTAAACCCCTGACAAAATGTACAAAAAAGTGTGCCGTAGTTTGTTAATCTTGCAGCCAGTAATGCTAACAAACCCAAATCAAACAACAATCAATAATGCTGCATGCCCTTCAAATCTCAAGTGTCCATTCTTATAACCCTGAACTTCTTTCGAAATCGCATGGTTGCACTTTGTTATTGACTACGGAGTCATATAAAAGTCATATAAAGGAGACATATTACACACCAGTGGCATCATGAAGAACACTGAGCTATGCCGTAGCCTAAAACCGAAGGTATATTTACAATCGAGTCGCAATCACAGTGCTACTTTGGTCACTAATAACGTATTGTATCTTTTATCGTTGGTATTGCTTCCTTGAAGTCGTGTGCAACCATGCGTGTGTTTATAGACTACGCTAACAAACGTGTGCTACTTTAGGCTGTGCAGGTTGGCGTAGTATCTCTGGTGGTGAACTTCTTACAAATACAACTGCATGCTAACCTGCTAACTTGTGAAGCGAGCTTTCCGTTTTGAAAAGTACGCTACGCACTTCAACAGGTAGGCTCCTACAACCGCAAGTTTCGAGTTGTAACCTCTCTTCTTGTCATTTTCCCCAGTTGCATCCTATTATTTTGTCGCGAGCCGCTCTCTTCACTTTTGTTAGTAATCAAAGAGGGACACCGAATAGTGGAATAAAATATATACGTGAAGACTGAACCCCGTCACGGTCTCTGGTCAACTTACCACATCAGACACAGCTTATGGGTCTACCCCTGAACAGGTAGGATCAGAACCAAACTTGTGTACGAAAGTTTTTCGCGTGGGATTATACACCATCGTATGTTTCACTTACGGTACATCATACTTGCAATTATTATGGCTCTCCGTGGTAGGATAAAGCCCCGTGAAATTTAAGGTATATGCTGTCAAGAAAAACACAGTTATTTCTTCCACAAAGTGCTGTAAGTGGTTTGGGAACATTAAATAATATTTAAACACTACGCAAGGACCTGGACTTAGAACTGAAAGTTGGTTGCCGATTACGATCCTCCCAGACTACAGTTGTAGCTCAGATTGCATTTGACTGAATTTATACTTCCACACAGAAAGCAAAGGAACCACTGAAGCATACAGTCTTTGTTATTAAGTTACTGTTCATTGCTACTTGTATTGTGTTGAAGTAGCCTTGATTCTACAAAAGAGGATTCCTTCGACCGATTCTCATACAGATCAAGAACTTAAGCCCAAAGGAATTTACATTTCAAGGAATATCAGGCTATGAATGTACTGAAAACGCCACCGTGATTGAAGCGACTGTTGTAGTCTTTTACTTGCCATTCTTACGTTGAATACCTACTTGTACAGCCTGTCGTTTTTCGTGTTACTAGATTCATTTATACCGTATTTCGCCAACAAAGGTATATTTTAACGATGGATGAGGTAGAAGAAACGTTCGTTTTCGATTCGTATCCGCAACGCGTTATCATCGCAATACTGTTCATCGTAGTGTTCGTGCTGGGAACGACCGGCAACTCCCTCACCATATTTGCCGTGATGTTATCGAGGAAGTTACAGAACGTAACCAACGTCTTCGTCATCAACCTAGCTGTCGCCGACTTACTGACTTGTCTTACCATTTCTTTCAACATCGTAGCGATGTTCCGAACTATCGACTGGCCTGCGGCATCCCACTGGATGTGCTCCATAGCAGGCGGGATCCTCCTGATGTGTATAGGGGTGAGTGTCTACACCCTTGCTACGATCGCCCTCAATCGATACATTCTCATTACCAAGACGTCCCTGTTTCGGAAGATCTACAAGCCACCTGTCATAGCCGTGTGGGTTGCACTACTCTGGCTCATTCCGTTTTGCATCACTATACTTCCAGCGATTTTTGGGCTAGGGGCCTTGGGATATAACCCCAAGTACAAGACTTGTAGTGACATCTCAGACGAGTATCTTCCACACATAAATAGTACCGAGGCATATGATTTCATCCAGGTGGCAGGGATCATCCCGATCCCACTGTTCATTATCTTCTTCAGTTACTTGAGCATCATCCTTTACGTCAGGAAAAACGCTAAGAACCTCCTACAATACAAAGCAGATCGAACCAAGTCCATGTATGGAGAATCCACAGTCAACACCGAAGTTCTGTCGATCTCCACCTCGGATACATTGGAAAACGGGTAAGTAATTGTTAAATTTTCCAACTTACTTTCAGCTTAGTTCATCTTTTGATCAAAACCGCATATATATATATATATATATATATATATATATATATATATATATATATATATATATATATATAGATGTGTGTAGAATTTGTAAAATGTGAAAAATGAGCGGTATACAACGGTGGCGATTCGTTCTCAGTATGGGGGGGGGGGCGGCATGACTCCATTTTCTACTACTTCCGCTTTCCTACTACTTCCGCTTCCCTTCAGTCTAGATCAGAGGTTCCCAACCATTTTCAGCTCATTGAGGCCTCTCACCATATCGGGTTGGGCAAACGCCCCTACATGTCCCTTCCAAGTACGGTACTACTATAATAAAACGAAAAAAGTTGAAGCATATGTTGAAATAAAATACAGCTTTTGCAGGTGTGGGCCTGGTCCAGGGTAGTTCAAAGAGATATCTGACAAAAGCGGCACCGGGTCTTCCCTTTTTGCTGGCAAATCCCAAACCCGCGATTACCAAAGGTGTGAAGCCTTATCGGAGTCAAGGGTGGTGAAAGGTTTTTGCTAAGAGAGGGCAAAATTTTGGCAATCCTAGTGGGAAGCATTCCCCCATGGGCAGGGAGTCTAGAGGTCCTCCTTAGCTGTCCCTGACGTGGCAATATTCCAGCAAGGGACCAGGGACCTAATTGTCCAAATTGTCAGCACGATAACTAATAAAACATTTTAAACCCCCTTTGACCATTTGCATTTGAGTTGTAAGTAACGGAAGGTAACTTTGATTAAAAGATTGGCCTGCCTTGTGAGTGGTAAGAAGGATGATAGTGGCTGCATGCAGTAGGGCTTTGAAAGAGGTATGCTGCTCTAGGTGTCCTACACCGGGAATTATCACAGAGAGCCTAAATTCGCACGTCAAAAAGCACTTTAAAAGACATTTTAATACCCTACTTCCTTTTGCATTGCAAAAGTTTTCAATTATTTGTCTACCAGCCTATCTACAATTGTCGATTATGTCAGTGTGTGCTTCTATGAACAGCAAGGCAAGAATTACACTTGAGATTTAAGTGTCAGAACAATTTTGATCTATGAACCCCATAGCCAACGCCCCCACTTCACCTCCCCACTAATAAAGGTATGGGGGCCCACACAAGGAAAAGCTTGAATTCAGCAGTCCTTTCTGCATGTTCTGCTATATAAGTAGCTGACTCTTGGTAACCCTATTTCAACATAATGTAAAAGAACAACTGTTCGGTATTTAGAAATGAGCATTTTTTAGTTAGACAAGGATTCAGAAAATTGCCTCACAGGAGAAAACTTTTTGTGTTTGAGTGTTTGATATGATTTCATGGCAGAGCTCTAGCAGGTGAGATATTTCACAAATTTGTAGTGAACCTAAAGAGGGAATGTTTATAGACCCACCCGACTTGTTAACTCTATTTTATTGCATACTTATTTGAAAGTATAGCTAGAGGAAAATACTTCTTATCTTTTTTGAACCCGTTTAAATTTAGTATGATCTCATTTCTTCGTATGCCCCCGCTGCCGCTCCATGCCTCTCATCCACCCTTAGTTGCGAAAAGGCTTCTACGGGACTATACCGCCCCGTTGGGAACCACTTAACTGTGGGTACAGGTGCGAGTGCAAAGACCATTGACTGATACTTCAAGTCATTGTTTGCTAATTGGAGTAAATCTTTCACAATCCGTTTATCAAACTTTGTGCGATTACTTCTTCATTTTAATTTATACGTATTAAGTTGTGAAAAGTAACATGAACAGGGAAGTCCTTAGTAGCTGGGAATCATCAAACATAAAAAACTTGAAAAACAATCTGATGAATACTATTTCTAGAATCTGTGGTGAGGTTATCAGTTATAATATCCCTGTATTTCCTGCTTTACTAATGAATGAAATAACAAAATTATCATTTCAAAACATAACTAACAATTTTTGCAGATTTATAAGGGGTTTGGATAATATTTAGTTACAAATTTCTTATACCCTTCAAGTCGTTTCCTGCAACTAATACACATGATTCATATGCCACAAATCCACTTTGCCTACTGTAGTAAGTTATGTGTCTTTCCTGGCAGGAGCAATCTCCCATGAGAGCATGATCTGCACTCTAACTATAATCCGAAAGGCTACGTCCAAATTGGTGGTTCACCACGCCGTTTTCGAGAAATATACAAGTTTTTGAGTGGTCTCCGTTCTCAGTAAACCTTGACTGTGTTAGGCTAGCAGGCCTATGCACTGTTTTGCACTGCAGATGCACAAGTTTCCCCCATTTGGGAGAATTCTGGTTTTCTCTCAAAACGGAAATCTCCCGGACTGTGCAATTAGATTCTAATACAGTCTTTGAAGAACATGTCTATGTTAACCTTAAAGCAGTGCACTGAAATGGGGTTTAACTACTGTAGTGAGTATGTGCTCGTACTCTCACTTTGTCATACTTGTCAGTGCTTGTACTTGTTAGAATGAATTTGTACTTGTACTGGCACTCACATGTTTGAAAGTTAGGCGTTGCTGCTTATGCAAAGTTTTGTACTAGTACTTATGCAAAAGACGTGTACTCATATTCATAGTCATACTCATAACCAGCGACAATATGCATGTACTCGTACTATTTCAGTGTACTCAGGCTTCACGTCTGCTATATGCTGTACCAATTGCCTGTCATCCATGGTTATATCATACACCCAACCACAATTTAAGCACAAGTGCTACACGTAGAACCTCGTAAACACCTTCCTTGGTACTAAATATACTCCCCGTCTCAATACCTAGGATTACACATAAGTATTAACTACCCACCCGTCGTGCAATCAATAAAAATGATACCAATGTATGTAGGTTTAATTTGTCTAGTACTTACACAATATTACACTTAAAAATCAAAGGTCGAAAATAAGTTAATATAGTGGAGCAGTAGCTGATATTTGTGTGAAAAGGTGGGGTAGGGACTTGACGCAAAATTTATTTTGTAGAAATATGAATAGCCCAATTGGCTCATTTGTTAACCACATCAAGTCCATGTCAAACTAAATCTAGTCAAAATTTCGGCAAATTGAAATCGCAGTTAGTTTCCCAATTGACTAGATTTTTTAGAGTGCAATTGGAAGGTACTGTACAACAAGCCCTTCTCGAAAAATCCATTGGAAAAAAGGGTGAGTTTCCAAGTGGGGAGCTGTTAGTGATAACAACTTGCCGTTCCAGCTTCACAGAAAGCTTGTCATTACACAAAACATAAGGGAAAAAGTCCTTCAGGTAATATGAGTGATATCAGGACACCGAAGAATATTGCACAGTCGGATTTGGGAACATACAATTCAATATTTTGTTGTCATCTCCGCAATATCTAATCCACATTAGAGCTTTCTGATAGAAGTTACACTCTACAAAATGTTGGGAAAAATTTTACCCAGGTTGATCAGTATGCTTACTGCTAAACTACAAGATTAAGAAACTATCCAAGTTGGTCAAAAAATACCCTTGCTGGGTTAAACTTCACGAAACAATGGGTACTTTTTTTAACAATTTGGGAAATTTTCACGTAGCAGTTAGCAGGAGACATACGTAACCACCTAGGTAAAACTACACCAAACAGATTCTGGAGTGTAAACCAGTGATTTACACTATTTTCACCCTGAAATAAGTATATTTTCGTAGTTCTAGTTTCTCTTTTAAGACCTTGCCAAAAGCTACTGTTACAAAAGTCATGTTTTCTGTTCAGGATATACAAACATGGTTTCAACTTTGACAAAAGAAAGCTACGGACTTTACCTCGTTTCACATTCCAGCCAGGGTCGTGAGTGAATGCCCTTCCATTCACCCAAATAACCTTATTAACTTCCGGTATCAAGTAATGAAACCTATTATGATGCTATCAAACCAAAAGCAAAACGAACAAAATGTATATAAATCCATTTTATGCATAGGTATTGAAGTAAGGGAAAACGCCGACACAAGAGTATCGCTGTGTTTAACCAGTGAAGCCAGGAAAAAATGAGGGCGCTTTCCCCATAGAGGGAAAATCAGATGATTTATGCGTCTCCATAATTACGCTGGGCATTTACTTAGGGAGTGAAATGTAATTTCATCCGTTTTTCGAGAGATTAATAGTACTTTTCACAATAGCGATAAGTCGTGGTATCTTCAGTTTTGGTTATACTTATGACTTTGAAAACTTGTAGTTCCTCCACAAATAACAGAATAAGTGGGGCAAAAGTAACTATGTAATATTTTCATTACGAGCCGTTACTTTATACCGCGGTTTACTGCAGACAGCTAGATGAGTGGCTTCAGTCATGATGGCCGGCAGGACATCGTTCTCTCTTATTTCAATTTCTATGGTGTGATGCCATATGACTGTAGGCCTATCTTCTTAATAAGCAGTAGGAATAAGAAGCATTGGTTCGTGCAGACACGAAAATTACTTCACAATATTAATGTGTGCAAACATTGTAACTGCATTCGCATAAATGGGAAGTCTTAATTATTTTGATAAGATTTAAAAAAGAAAACAAACTCGCATAATTGGCTTTTATCGACCACTGTAGGCTAGCTCTACACCTAAAGAATGTAGTAAAGGTATTAACAATTAAACAGTCAACCGATTCTCATAGCCTGTACAGTTAAAACTCATTAATGGTTTAAGAACCTTATCAGTAAAAACTGTACAAAACTTATGGCTGATGGCATACGTTCAACCATTATCAGTTTTAACTGTACATAAGTTTTGACAGTTAAAAAAGAAATGAACTTCATCAAGTTCAAAGAAACGTTATCCAGTTTAAACTGCACATGATTTAATCTATGATATCAACCATAAGTGTTTTACACTTACGTAAAACTGATAATGGTTTAAGAACCACTATTAGTTTTATCTGTACAGTAAGGCTGCGAGAATTGATTTACTGTATTGAAGACCTTGTTTTCTTTCTCTGTAAAATTTGAACACATATGTTCTCATGAAGATCATATGTAGAAATATCATTTTCTCTCGTAAGCACAAAATAAGTCCATCTCACTGTTTATGCAAGCTCTTATGACAACCAAATGATCTGTCAAGCTTTTCCTTTGTTTTTCTATGCACGTCCTATTGTTTGGACTAGCTTAACTGTGTGATGACGTCTAAATCATTTACTTTAATAAGTAAACTCAAGCAATTTCGTTTTCAAAGCATCTTTGAAGAGAGACTATAGATTACAGTGACATCTCCTTTAATTTTTTTTTTTGTTTGTTTGTTATTTTCATTGTCTTAAAAGAACGAGTGTCAAAGGTCAGGAAGCTTTCGAATACTATCAGTTTTGTTGAGTTGATTTAAGCATGCAGGTTCATATGAACATTTCATCTGCTGGATTACAAATTTTAAAGAATTCCGTTATTTGCTGGTTGTGATGAAACATAATGATGTGTTACACAAAAACATATTCATCAGCATCATTATTTTCTTCCGTGTTAGATGATATTTCATTTTGTAAATTTGAAACCTCATACAGCGAGAAAAATTTGTTGACCTAGAAGCATAGCTCAGGACTTCTATCAAGGTAGCTTTCTGTTTAGAGAGTAATAATATCGGTCTTTAGCCTACATGCAGAAGATGGCAGTACACATTGTACACTACAGTAACGTTGATTTATAAATACAGGTTTTATTACGTCATCTTGTGTATTCTATTACAGGAATGCTACCAACGTTTCCCTGGAAATGACAGGAGAGAGGACATCTAAAGCCAACACCCTCAACACCAAAAGACGAAGCACGGTGTCCAAGCGAGAGATCCAAGTCACGAAAAACCTGTTTATTGTATTTTGCGTCTTTCTGGTCTGTTTAATTCCCTATTCCATCTGTCTCGCTTACGATGATAGCGACCCTGTCATACCTTACGCTGTCGCCATCTTGTTTTTCAACAGCTGCATTAATCCTGTCATTTATGCCACGAGGTTTCCGAACTTTAAGAAGATCTTTTTTTTGATTCTGAAATGTAAATGGGACAAAATACCTGAACCATCCCCTTTACTTCTTAGATTAAGAGGATCGAAATAGCATCCTCGATGACGTACTGTTACCAGATCTAAAAGTGTCTCATAAAATGAAATATCTCGAAGTGGCTTCTGGTAGTTTGATGAGAAGTTTCTCACACCAACAAATGGCCTTCGTATGATCTTACCATCAAAGACGAAAGAAAGAAGTCAAGACTTCAATCCTACTAAAATGTTTTTGCTCATGTCAATTTTTACGATCATTTTTACGACGATGCATGTCTAGTGCTGTATTTTAAGGTGGATAAGATGCAGCCCATGCCAGTCAGTTTTTGTCAGTTGGTATACGATTCAGTACTGAGCCCCCTTGTAAAATACATTTTGAATTTACTCAAGTTTCTCAGCTGACATAAAAGGGAGTGGATTTCTTTCAAATACTGTACAATAAGCCCACTTTGTCAAAAGTGGAGAATATTATTCTTTAGTCCTGATGCCTACGTGGCAGACGTGTTCGTAGTATTATTGCTATTAGTTTTGCTATAAGTTTCTACAACTGAAACAGCTGTGCGCAATTAAAAAAACAGCTTCAATAATATCATATAAATAGCTTTAATTTATGCGACGCTATTAGGTTTTCAGAAGTAGTCGTTTCCTTTTCTAAGGGCACTTACTGTACTTCAGAAGTTAAGTCGATGCACAAATATTTAGCCAACACCGACTTTTACTATGCTCGAAGTATTCAGGGCCGCCGACAGGGGGTGGGGGACAGGAGGACAAATGTCCCGGGGCCCGTGGCAATTTGGAGGGCCCGGAAGGGTCATAAAATAAATTATATCATATCGAATTATTTCCTCGATCTCCACGCTTAGCTACAGGGAAATACGGAGGAATTTTGGGAATTTGAAAATCACAGGACTACGGTCAAACTTATTATTAGGCCAAACTTGGACGATTTGGGTGGCGCTCTAGTGTCAATGGTTATTCAGGGAACGACCACACTTACTTTAGTGAGAAAGAGCCCGCATTGAAATCTTGTACCGGGGCCCGGATCGGCTGTCGATGGCCCTGGAAGTATTATAGCTTTCACTTTACGGAATCTTCGAGGTAACTGATCACGCAATTTCAGCGAGATGTCTCTTTTGAGGTTTTCAATACACCTTTCGTACTTTGACAGTTAAGTCAAACTTTAGAAGTGAACACAATTTTGCTGTAGTTTTCTGTTGGCCAGAATACCTTCTAAACTAAATTTCTAAACTAGTTCGCTTTGTATGTGGCAAACCGTTTGAGTATGTTGCACGTAGTACTTTAAGCGGTACCTACTTCCACATTTCGCAAAAATAGTTCAAAGGGAGGATCACATGCTTTGTAGCAGGTTGTCTTATGTACTATAGTCAGTTTTTGGGATTTCTTATGCAGCTCAAAAGAAACTTCACTCAAAACGTCTGTAGCCTAGGCTAGGCACTTACTGCTCAAGTATTAACTTGTGATAAATAAACTGAATGTTAGGGTGGCCTGGCTTTCTCTGCTAAGCGTGATCCGTTGTCACTAGCAATTATCTAGGCAGTATCAGCTCTGTGTTAAGTTACGACTACGAGCAAGAAAAACAGTTCTTTGACCGCAAATTGCAAAGTGGCAGAGGTACGGAGAACTATGGCTTCAGCGTAAGCATATATGTGGGACACTTGGATTAGGAGAGGGAGGCGCGTTTTTTTTTTGCTTGAATTTCGAAGCCCTTTTAGAGGAAATTGGGCAGAATTTCCTCAGATTCTGCCCGAATTTGGGGATTTTCCAAAATGAGGGGGCACAGTTTCCCCTGCCCCTCGCCTCATAAGCTATTGCGTAGCCTAATTGTCTGGCATGAAATAGACATCATGTCCAACATATATTCATTGTGAAGTAAAAGCTTTTTGGAATGTGATACAACTCAACCCGACTGCTCTTCGGGGTAGAGTGTTAGGTATTCGTGGTCAGTTGCATCGGGTTGCAGTCGGATTCTAGGTTAACCACGCAAAGCACTGTCGAGGTGGATTTAAAAGCATGGTCTGGTGACCAAATTTGATGCTTTCAAAAAAAGCAGAAAACTTTTCTGTGTTAGGCAGTGAAAACCCTATCTCAGTAGCATCTTGCATTCGGAAGATACAAATTTTTGAAGAAATACTACATTTCCAGTTTCCCAAGTGCATGATGGGAAATCTGTGATGTCATCTGGGCAAATGGATTGGATGTAGCTTTTGTATTTCTTTATAATGTTGATATCACTATATTGAATATTCCATAACTTTATTTGCTGTACCATAAGTATGGAACAGTTTTTCATTATATCTACACGGAAAAACATCTAAACATTCCAACGGTATCAAATTTCAAGGACAAACAAGGTGGCCAATTATAAAGAATAACAAAAGGAATCTGAGGCAATTTGCCCACTTTGGATCACGTTTTGTGACCTTGAGGAAACTTGGAGGTATTTCTTATTAAAAGTAACCAATCTTTAGGAAGAGATATCTTGAGATAGGAATGGAGTTTTGATATGGGGTTTGGATGACATGTAATGAAAATTTTATTATCTTTCATATAAGACCCCTACAAAATGCCACCAGACAATGCCTTTAAGTCTATCTACTATTCATCAATCCAGAAAGCTGTTACGGAACTGTCAGGATCCTGATAGTTTCAAAAGATATGCAAGTGCTTTATCTCCTTCTGTAACAGCTCCCTGATCAATCACACATAGGGCGAGCACATTAACTTTTGCAACCGTCGTCTGATTTCGCAAACGCTTGAGTTATTCATTAAAATAGCCTACGTACATTAAAGTTTTCTGCCCGAATGGTGGGGAGGCTGCAGCCCAACCCCTGCGGTCTCATACACCTATGGTGACAACTGACAATACAGCTGGAGGTTTTATGCTCGGAGTTCGTACAAGCACAGGTCAGTAGAATTATGATGGTAAAAACGTCTGCGAGAGTGAGTCTGATTGCAGGCTGAGCAAAATGCGGGTAGTATCGGCCAATGTTCATAATGAAGTGGGTCACAAAATTCCACAGTTCCCAAGCTAAACCATAAAATCCCAAGATCTTGGGAATATCCCGGCTTGCGCCCAAGCGCTGATGTATTCACCCCAGTGATTCCATTTTCCTCGGGATTTAGGGAAAGTTTCAGGGCAGAAAAATGAGAAAAAATTTGGCTCAAATATGAGGACAAACTGTGCTAGCTAGCACCCGATAACCTATATTGAAATTTGCAGTAAATACGCGGTTTTCTTAGCCAAAAAACAACGCATAGTAGTGGAATATTAGTTTGTTGTCTGTTTTTCGTCATTTCCTGTGTGAAAAATGAAGACTTGACACTGGAAATTTACACAGGATGTATTCCGAACGCCTGGAGTACTGTTCACATAGAGAAAAAATGTGAGTGACCTCTTTGACCTGAAAAAATTGTTGCGTTGGGTCCTCCGACTACGATTCGATTTCGACTGAGTGTACACACACTAACTCATTAGGGATACTTCGTACTGAGGCAGGCTTAGTACACATTAGGAACGACACTACGTACGTACGAGCACGACAAAGTCTACCACTCCGAGCAATGTGATGGACCAATGTGTGTGGTTGACAAGCTGCCTTTTTAGTAAAAAAGTTGGAACTGATTCTGGACCTAAGTAGGCCGAATGTGAAGAAGACCAGGTTAGCTAGACAAACTTCAGGAGATGTGTTATGTGAACTCCGGGCGAACGGCGATTGCCTACGCTACGTAACGTTAGTTCTTTAGCTTTGGGCCTGCTATGGCCTAACTTAATTGTAGCCTAGGCATAGGTCTCAGTATTATAATGTTACTTGTTAGCCTAGAGTCTAAGTCACTGACTCTGAGGACAATCATTATTATAGGCCTAACGTTAGGCTAAAGCCACTTTTTCCGATTTGTAAATTCGGAATGCCGTTTTGATAATTTTTCATTTTCTGTGATCTCCCGTTTTCTTGCCGTTTTCTGTGTTTTGTCGGTTTTTCTATAGCCTACAGTATGTGTACCAATAGCGTGAAACACATTTTTTGATTGTATTTTTCACAACAACGTATCAAATTGTACATCGAGTATCACCCATATTCAGCACAAAGACAAAGTCTTTCATACAGCATTAAAATAATCTCACAAATTTTATTCTGATGTCGGTAAACACAGTTTTATAGGTTTCACGCTATTGGTACACATACTGTAGGCCTAAGTTAGGCAAAGCGTAAATAAAGAACTTTTTATGCCTAGGCCTAGGCCTACTAACGTTATGAATGTGTGTACCATATTCAAACTGCTAAACTGTAGGAGAGTAATACTGTAGTAAGGCTTTATAAACAGTATCAGCATCCCCCTAACGGCGCGGGGTCCAGGGGCAAGGCAAAGCTATGACAAGCAGGATGTTGTACAGGAATTATCCCCAAAACAATATTTAAAATGGGTGCGCGTGAAGCGCGCAGAAGAAAACAGCGTTGAGACATTGTTTCAGATATTTAATTGTGGCCTATTGTTTTTCTTCAATAGTTTTAAATGCAGTATTTTCATTGCATTAAAATTTTTCCTACTTTCCCCAGGTACCTGTTCTTTCCATAGAGCAGGATATGGAAACCTAGCCTATATCCTGCTCTATGGAGGCTTTCTTTTACGGTATGTTACATTTTGTCGATGGTCTGCAGACCCCTAGCTTCAGTGAAAAAGGGGCAGGGGGGAGGAACATTAGGAGGGCAGAATTTGCGCGCGCGAAGCGCTGCGCACCATTGGCCGGGGGTCCAGGGGCCCGCCGAAGGGCCCCTGGTGGGGTCCAGGGGCAACGTCCCGGTGGGGGCCCAGGGGGCGAAGCCCCCGGAAGCTCCTGGGTTTTAGCTTCTCTCTCAACCCAGAATAAGGTCTTTTTTACCTTTCAACACCCATAGACTGAAAGAATCTGAGCCACAGAATATGCAGATTCCAGACCCTAAGTTTTTAGCCACTACAAAGAAATGAGAGAAAAATGTGAATGTAAGATAGATAGCCTATATGTATTATTTTGTCTTTACCTTTTTTCCTTGACTGCATATTAATTACTAAATTAATACTGCAGACTACATACTGTGTCTTGATACACGTAACGTGTCTTGATTCACTTCTACAATGTCCCCAAAATTGTATGTGCAATCTTCATCAAGCTCTCTTTTATGAATGGCGAGCATATTGACCGTATTGCCTCGTCTGTCGTACGTGGCACACGAATAAACCCCAAAATGGTACTTTTTGTTTTAAGGTCCTCATGTGTCTTCAGAGACATTGGTTGTCACTGACTTACACGTACATACGTACATTCTTGAGACAAACGAGCCGATTCAACATGAAACCACTGAATTATATTTAAACCCTGTTTCACCTCTTACCAATCTCCCCTAACGTGGTGATTGTGATTAAGAAATCACCCATTAATTATCTGGATCTTACATGGCAACCCAGGTTTTACCCATGTGATCCCTGGCCCAGAAGTGTTCACTTGACAGCCTGTTTCATTTTGTGGAATGTCATGATAGTTACAGCAGTCTTACTCCTTTGCGAAACCGCAAAAGTTTTGAAAGACCAGAATTTAGGCCTATTGTTTCAGTGCATACACAGCCGAGGAAAGTGGGAACGCATTTATGACAGTCCATGATTGATTACATAATCTGTCAGTCAGTAAAATGTTGTCATTCACAGGACTGATTATTAATAACTAACTCAGTAGCATGCTTTAGCTGAGGTTATGGCCTGTTTGTTAAAGACGATAAAAAGTGAAATTCCCACGACTCTACAGTATTTTCATACTTTTATTTTATACCAGCACTGCTGTTATAGGCCAATTGTAAACTTGGAAAATATGAGGTCAGGTAGCTGACGTCCACAACGTCCGCCATTTGTATTTGTCAGTCACTGGTGTATACGGATTAGATGCAGTTACTGCTTTGTATGAAAGTTTTCGGGTGCTTTAAAAATGCCTCGCATGTAAATTAAACTTTATACAAGAGCCCCGATCATCATGCAATTGGGCGGTCAAAGTATACATTGCATTCAACTTCTAAATTTCAGGCACATAAAACTGTTGCTCAGTTATGCCTCCATCTTATCTCCCACCATGAACGTTCTCTCCGTTATGCTGCATTCAACCTTCCCCCTACCCTAAAATGGAGGCACAAGGGGCGTATAAGTGACCCATTTGCAATGTGACTTCGCTATAACAGAGCAGTGTTGCGATCAAGCATAGAAATAAAAGAAATAAAAGTAAGGGAGAACGCTAACACACAATGCATCCATGCATGTTTAACCGGTGAAGCCACGAAAATTGTGAGGGCGCTTTCGTTGTACGGCAAAAGACCGGTTGATTGATGTCTCTCCGTACGTACAGTGTGCATTCTGCTGCAGAAGTTATAGCTTATTTTATGCGTTTTTCGAAAGATTTGGGTTAATTTTCACAACAGAAATAAGTCATGGTGCCTGAAGTATTTTGTTTTATACTCCTAACTTGAAAACTTGTGGTTTCTTTGCCAATACTTGGGGCAAAAGCAGTGACGTGATATTTGTATTACGCGCAGGTGCTCTGCTGCCGTACAGACTGGCCAAATCGATGGCTTCAGTCCCGATCGGCTGACGTCATTCTCCCATACTTTTATTTCTATGCGATCAAGTCACTGAATAGTTTGTTGATAACGATGTTCACCTGTGTACTCAGGGGTCGAAATTGAATTTTCTTGCCGCTGTTCTACGGAACAGCGCTTTTTCCAAAACTACTGTTCCGGATCAGATTACACTGTTCCGAAGTACCTCGGCATACATAGGGTTCGTGCACACGTACAGAGGTACAAATTGCTGTTTAATGCATTCAAGTTGTATGACTGCCCGACTGGACCAAAATGTGTGTGTGTGGGGGGGGGGCGGGAACGTGCATTTTCAAATTCAATGGGGGATTAACCAGTGAGGTGTCCTGATTTTGTTCATGTTTTTTTAAGCATAAGTTTATTGTTAGTATATAATCTTCCATTCAGTGTCCCGAGACTGGACGAAAAATGTTCAGAATTGATGTAGAACACAGCAGGCAAGGCAAGTGGGATTCGAGTAATGGCAAAAAAGTTACACTGTCTTGCAGTTTATTGCTATAGCTAAGCAATGAGTGGGTTCTCCAACATACTGTATGGGAGAACATACTGATGTTATTTTCTCGCCGCAGATTTACGTGAATCAGTCGTCTTATCCTTTGCCACAACGTTGCTTCAGTATGCGCGTTTCCACAATAGAGGTTTACCATGCAACATAGGGAAATAACACGTGCAAGTGTAACCAGCTTCAATTTATCACGGCTGGAATGAGATTGCATTTCATACTTAAGTCAAAATTTACGGGGATTTCTTATATTCACGGTGTGATTACTTTATCAGAGATAAGGATGTGTGTGTATTCATACATTTGCAATTTGCGTCTTGTGGGAAAATACTGTTCCACGGAACAGTGGCTTTTCAAAAGTTACTGTTCCGGCACTAAAACTACTGTTCTCGGAACAGCGGAACAGCGGGAATTTCGACCCCTGGTACTATGTGTACACGTGTACCATGCAAGTTGCAACTCCAACTACATCTGTGAGCGCCTGCGTTTGGCGAAGCCATCTTACGTTTTACATGTAATGAGTAGCCTTCTGCTGAGCCCCAGCTAGCCTAGCTGCCCGCACGCATTGGTTGGTTGTAGTCCGCGAGCATAGCTGCAAGCTTTATAAACACTGAACTTGTTTACGAAACCCGCCCAGCAACTTCACTACTTCATGTCAAGCCAGTGCATACTGTATAGACCTCACTTAGCTTCTTGCAACCTTTTCCCAGAAAATCGCATAGATAACTTTACTAAATTATGCCATAAATATGCGAGAAACTTTTCCTAAATATAAGATGCTGAGTTTGGGGTACGGCGAACAGCGGTATGATTTGCGCAAGTGCAGTTGAGAACGTTAACCTACAGTACGTACAGCACGTGAGAAAGTTCGCTCAGATGCGAGCGTTTTCCCACACTGTACGTATGGGGAATTTTTGAAGGCTGGTCGTTGAATTAGCCTGCGTTGCGGTTCTCCGGGGCTTCTGACACCCAGCATTGTCCTATTCCATAGCTACATACAAGCTGAACAAACAACTTTGGGATCGCAGGTCAATGCATGGTGCTTCGATAATAGATTGCAATGTGAAGAACACGCTGTACGTTTATATAGTAAGCATAAACACTGACATATAAACCTGTTCAGCTGTCTTTGCCGTTTTAATAATTTGGCGCAGTGCAGAACCCTGCGGAAAATTACAAGGGCGGCCGAAAGAAAGGGCAGGGCGGGGATAGGAAGTCAAGAGAAGGGGCAGGGCGGGCGAAAAGAGGGGCGGGGCGGGCCGCCCCTGTGAAATAGCGAAGCTAGGGCACTGGTCTGGGACAAGTTACCCCTCAACTTTTTTATTAGTGTGAAAAATAGGTTGTGTCGATTTTGAAGGTAATAGACTATGTGATACTTAAAGAAGTCATTGAAATCTTTTGTGGGTAGTTTTTACATGGACATTGCCAACTTGCCAAGGACATTGGAAGTTAAAGTGCCAGGGAAGTAATTTTTATTGGAGGCTGCATCTTGGGAGGTTGTGACCGGCGAAGTCCTTAACCCAGATTGCCAAAGACGCGAAGCCGGAGGCTGGGAACAGAGGGTCCTCCCCGAGAAATCTTTGTTAAATTTGGCGGCCATTTGCTGCCATTCTGGACCATATTTTGACTCAAAATATGATCTCAAAATTTTTGAGAACATCCTGCTTCCACCAGGTGTAATTTGAAATGCTAATGAAATAGTTGTCACAGGGTGATTGCAAATTTAAGATAGTAACCGTCAGTCAATTTGCTGAGGGTGGTGGTAGTTGGTGAGGAAAGTAAACAGTGAGAGGTGTAGCGAGGGTTTTGGAAATGGTAATTTCGTCAAGCTGTCCAACTAGAAGTAATAACGAGGCAATTCCACCAAAATTTTCCCACACACATCAGTTGTACAGCAGACATCGATGATGAGACATCGATTTATATAAGGCTCGTGCGAAGCACACCATTTTTGTTTCTTTTTTTCTTTTTGAGAATTGCGGTTCCTTATACTTGGTTAGGGTTTGGAACTTTGTTTGCAAGGACCATGGTGCATTTTATGACGTACATTAGTACATTCAGTGACCCTTATTTCAGAGCTTCAAGTTACAATAGTGTGGCACGTAAGAGGAAAGAAATTTTACGAAGCTAGACAAAATTTTCAGTCGTACAAGTCACTTTTCTCTGGAGGTGTGCGAGAAGCTCACAGAGAAACATATTTTAAGCATTTTTACAGTTTTTGATATTAATATTTTCCTTCATCAAACACTGCAAAATTTAATCTTAGCAGGCTATTGAGCTTCTCATTTAATTTCTCTGGTCTTGCTTACTTTCGCTCATTTTTTTATTACTCCTGTTTTTTAAGCTCTTGCAGAAAGTGTGGGGGGCCCCTGCTTGCCCCCCCCCCCCCCCGTAGTCCCGCCTAAATGGCTTTGAGTGTTATAAAATTGAGAATTTACAACTTCTGATTATATTTCTAGTGTTTTTTTCATTGCTTGTTAAAATCACGAATTCTGTGTTCTTTTACTGATTCTATGAGTTGTGTCCGTTTCCCGTATCATAAATGTTGGCTTTAGTCTAGGCCCTCAGCCTAGGTAATTAAAGAAAAGCTTCAGTAGGCTTAGCCATCAAACAGGAACCAGCTTTACGTTCCTTAGGAATCGGAAATGGAATCGGTGATTTAGGAGTAACATTAAGGTAGGCCTACGTACAGTAGTGTATGTTTTCATTTTGGAAAAACCAAAGCGAGACTGGACAAGTTACTTGAAAATGAAGGCGATGAAGACCTCCCTCCCCCCCATTTTTTTTTTTTTTTTTTTTGTGGCAGATTGTAAATGTGGCTGGCAGTTATCAGGCCTATAGGCCCTGGCCTTTAGCCTACATTTTGTGACATTTCTGTAGGTCAACAGTAAGGCCCAGGAAATGACAGTCATAGAATACCGTCCGGCTGATTTTAAAAAATGCGTGAGGCTTTTTTTCATTATTCATTATTCATTATTTGCAAAATTGGTCAATCAGGCAAAACAAGACTGACTATGTTGTGGTACATATGCAATTCAAAACGAAAGTTACTGTACCTTCACAGTATTGAAGCAATGTAGGCTCCATGGCTGAGCATACATTTGAGCTGTGTGTATTTATGAGGCTTACACATTGACAACTGGTCAAGTTTTTATTTTCAGAAAGCATTTTTTACTGCAGATTTTGATGAAATTCAAGGTAAAATCTTTTGGTAGATTTTTTTTTTTTTTAAATAATGAAAATTATCGGTTGCACATTTCAGCGCATGCGAGCAGTGTACAATATTCTATGACTCATTCCCTCGGCCTAAAGGCATTTGTACAGGATTAGGCTACTTACAGTTACTGCCTAGGCTCAGCCTAGGCCAAGGTCTACAGGCTGCACTAATACTGGGTGCAGAGAAACCCATAGCCTAGGCTATAGTGGCAAATGCCCTTTAATCCTAGTAAATGTTATGTCATTCACATATCACCGGGTAGGTCTACTGTACAAACTGGGCTGTCAGACTTTTCAAACAGTCCACTCTCATGCTTACCTTGGTATCCATGCAAGCATGATGACAAATGAAGTGGGATAGGGTACACAAGTTGCTCACGTGGGTTGCCAGTAAAGTCACCCCCTTACCACTTTTATACTAGCCCCCTGACAGAGTCCTCCCTGACAAAGTCAGGCCGCCACAATGTCGCCTCCTCAGAGCAACAAAATGCCCCCTGAAAAATTTCATCAAAAATGATTAAGACATGCAAAACTTGATTATATGAAAGATACTTGTTTCTCCATGAATAATAAAGTGGAATGACAATACTGTATATACACAAGACCCAGCATGACCATGAGTGTAAAAGTCTATAATGTTAGGTAAAAAAGCCCTTTCATGTGAAGCCTACTTAAGGCTAGTTCTGAATATTACATACATCACAAGCTTTAAATTTACTACATTTTTCTGCAAATTTTTAAGATGTTCAATTACCGTACAGTAGCTCTCATCAAGTGCAAATGCTAGTACTTTTGTTGCTGAGATATGATGGCATTTTTCTTCTTTACAGTAGCTAGGGCTAAGGGAGTGGGATGAATGTAAACTGACTAGCTACACCGATTTATGTCAAGGGTGAAGGGTTGGCTTTTGAAACTACAGTATCAATTGATGGGGCACAGCAAACTTGCTCACGACCATTACACAGCTATTGTAAAACAGAAGGAACTGTCACCAAGCTCCTCCATGATCTTGACTGGACAACTTTGCAAAATAGAAGATCTGCATCTACATTAACCCAGCGTACAGGTCTGTGTAACTACAAAACAAATCATAACCTTATTGACATACCTAGGGAACATCTCCTACAGCCAGTGATGAGGCAAGCCTTTGGAGAAGGACCAAGCAAAACTTCTTTCAACCTGCATGCTATATAAATGTTTGCAAGTATTCCCTTTTACCAAGAACTTTGAAGTAGAGGAACAATTAACCTGAAGGGACTGTCAATGCCAGCAGCATTAACACTTAAAGTGCAAACTTACATTTTGATTAGCACCCCACCCAACCGGAACACCCCTGGCTACATGCTCTTTTAAGAACCCTGCCAGTATTCAAGAAAAAGAAAAGAAGAATTAGGGCTCAGGACAAAGGCCAGGGCTTTGTAATAAAAAGGCCTAATGAGTATTGTTAGGATTGGTACTGTAGACCAGTAGCACTGTATAGGCCTAGACCTACTGTAGATGGACTTACAGTAGGGCATGGTTCACTATACAAAAGATGAGGCTAAATTGTACAGTAACTCTGACTGTAACCCACATCCTAACCCATATGGTCTGCTGCTGTACCTGAGGTTAATCCTTGCCCTTATGCTACCCAATGCGAATGGAAGTATTTTGAGTAATGTGACTCTTGAGAAGCTGAGAAGATTAGGTGTTGCTTTACAGGCCATTTGAAGCTATCTAGACAGTGTGCAGCTGCTGCTGCTAGAGCTAATATGGCATGTGGATTGATCAAGAGGAATTTCAGTATGGTAGTTATAGTAAAGACATTGTCTAAATTTGCAGTTGGTAAGGCCCCATCTTGACTACGCTGCTTAAGCTTGGAGTCCCTTCTGTGAAAAGGACAATTTTCTAATAGAGAAAGTTCAGAGGGCCATTTGTCATATACCTGAAGTAAGAAATCTACCTTATCATGTTAGGCTTAAACCTCTTGGGTTTAAGCACCCTCCAGAGTTAAGAAGGATTAGGGGGGTGGGGGGACATGCTCCAGGTTTACAATTTAAGAAAAAAAGAAATCCTTTGGTGTGTTTGTAGCTTCTTAAAGGTTAAGAAGTAATTCTTGGGTCGAGGCCATTGTAAGAAGCTTGTTAAAGTGTTGTGAAAGGCTTGACATGGAAGTTCAGCTTCTCTCATAGAGTTGTCAAAAAGTGGAATAGTCTGCTTGAATGGGTGCTTAAAGCAGGGAGCTGTAAGGGATGGAGAAACAACACTTGTTTCTCCTTTGAAACTAGGTGTTTTGCCGACACTTAAGTTTAGCATTGTCTGGTTCCTGAAATTCCTCTAAAACTTAGAGGGATTAGGCAGTGAAGACAATTGTTCTTGTTGTCTGCTACATCTGAGGGAGCTCATACTGTAGGATGATTTCCCCCATTTGGTATTACATTACCAGCCGTCAAGGAGAGCAAAATTTATTTCAACTTGTGCCGCCAGGTGCCACGCTCTGAAAGGGTAAAGTGTGTCTTTTTATTACATTTTGAACATAAATACATTGTTCACTATTTCAGGAACATTCCGGAAACGTTTGAAATGTCATCAATATTTAGACTCCCACTGGTTTTCAAACAGGTATATTCCTTTCTTAGTGAAGAAATTAGAATAATAATGGGATTGTGCAACTTAAGAGTAGGTGAACAGTTGTTTTAATAAAAAGCAGGGAAAACCTTTCACATTTATCGGCTGTGCAGCAATCTTCAAAGCAACATCTTGACAATGGTCTTTGTTACAAGATTACCGCACTTTGAAAGAGGGAAATCATCTTTAAGGAGGAAAGTCAACAAAAGTCAAACAATAGGAACAAAGAGACTTGTCAATCAAATTTGGCTACCTGAAAAGGATTAAATTATTCTCAACTACATATTGTCTGACAGATTTGGTCGATGTTTCTCCATCTCTTACAGCTCCCTGCTTAAAGTTCTCCACTTCAGTGCACTGCTTTAATGTTAACATCATTTGAAAAGTTCTTCCAGGACTGTGGTAGAATCAGACTGTACTGGGCTCGCTTGGTATTAGTCTGGCTTTTTTGTAAAGGGTTTGGACCTCAGAGCATCTTATGGGGCTTTAGCACTCTTTTGCTCTTTAACATGTTATGTTAATTTTGTATCTACAGTAGCCCACCTGCAGAGTTTTAACCCTTTGTCAGAATGGAAGTATATATTTGGTCAAGCGGATCTTCAGTCTAGAAAACCTTCAAAGAAAGTTAGTGAACCTTCGGACTAGTGGGTATTCCCCAGCTGACATTAACCATGCCGTAGGCCTACTGAAAATTAGGGGTTGTTTACAATATCTCTACTCAGTCTCAATTGATGTTATTGTATCAGTAGTGTAATGTTAGGCTGACACCTGACCAAGACCAGCAGTTCTAAGTGATTGAGGCAAGGAGCCACCTTAAACCAATAGTTTGCTTAAACTTAAGGTGGGCTTACTGACACAGATTCCGATCCATGCCTGCAAGATTTTCCCTTGTTTTATTGACACCGAGTCCATAACCATAAGATTTTCTCTCATGACATCTGTGCCCACAAGGTTTCCTTTTGGCTTGCAGGTAGGGCAAACCCCATAGCTTGGGGACTCCTTTCCCGTGGAAAAATCCCCCCCCCCCCTTCCCTGAAGATCAGAAGTTACCATTGCCGTATGAAGTTTAGAGTATCTTGGTCCCTTAAAATTAATTTTCACCCATCTGGCTTTTTTACCCCTTTCACTTCCTTGTCTGACTTCAGGCCTGAGGCACCTGCCTTGCCTGAAAGACTCATTACTGGATGCTCGATTTTTCTCACGGATAATAGGAGGGAAATTTAAGACACGACTGCTGTACCATACTGCAAGAATTTTAAGTGGTTTGAAGGTAGACTGGCAGCCTTTCCTTTTTGAGGGGAAGGGAATAAATGGGTTCCTTTTACCCTTTTAGAAATAGTTCATATGGATAACCCAGATCAATTGGGCATAGCTGAATATTACAATGGAGAACTTAGGATAAATCATACTGTAGGCCAAAGCTTAAATAATCTTATTGTGGTTGGACAGAGTTTGATCGCCTTTTCTATTTGTGCTTGTGTACCTGTAGCTTTTTTGAATAGTTCAGTGGTTTCACACAAACAGGTTAGTTACAGAATATTACAAGGTACAATGAAAAGCAGTGTCAAGGTAATGCCATGGTAACACAAATGTATGAATGTGGCAGGACAGACTGATAACTTTCACACAATCAGGAACATGTGTAGAAAGACATGAGGTAAAGTTTCAAGACTGAAATAAAGTCTGATTATTCTTCTTTCATTATGAAACAATCACGGAAATCACATTTCATTTGTAAGAGCTATGCAAATTTTTCAAAAGTGTGTCATTGTGGTGGGGCAGAATGTGTTCCATTTTTAAGACGTTCTTTGGCGGTGGTATTTTCCGAAGGAATAACCAAAAAAATTTGAATAGAAATGGAAGTTACACCTGTCTAGTAATCTTGTTGGAATAAGACACATACAGTACTGAGTTTTAATGGTACCGTATCAGGACCACTTATCCTTGAATGGTCCTGAAGTATTTGGCTACAGAAATAATGCAGATGACTTCTTCCCTTTGCATTTACAGTATGTATTTTGTTGGTCAGGAATGCTTTTGGTAGTACTGTATGTACATGAATACTGTACATCTAACATGTTGGAATATAGGTTTGTGCATAGCCAGTACAATGTAGAGTTATGTCAGTCACACCAAAAGTTTCTTAACAATGGCTTTGACAGTTTGTGAAAGTACTAATTGGCATTAGTGACATAGATGAATGGGACTTGAGTTAAAGTACCCTAAAAAGAAGCCACAGAAATATATACTGGAAAAAGTGGTATTTTCTAGAACAATATCATGTAAAATTTGTTTAAATAAATAAATTAATCATGAACAAGTTAATTCTCTCTTGGACATAGTCACTAGACATGTAATTAATGATACTATTACAAGCAATTCTGGATCAACCACAGAGAAAGTGTCTTCATTTTAAATATTTTATGAGTACATTAAAAGTTTCCAACATGATAAAATTCACTGGAGTGGAGAAAATCATACAAACAGCAAAAAACATGATTCTGTCGGGGTGTCATGATCTATATCTTCTTATGACAGTGATGGGTCATATCAACATGCTTGATATCAGGTTTTATTGTTGAATACATACTGTACTTTTTAGCTTTCACCTGATTCCAAATTTAGTCAAGTCCAATGCATGTTTATGTTTTGGGTGTGATGGCATCGTGCCCACTTTGTTATGGCAATCCCTAAATAATCAGAGCAGAGTGCTTAGTATGTTGTTGACTCAAAGAAAAGAAATGTTCACACTTCTTAACAGTATTAAACATTGACAAGTTCTATAAGCATGCAAAAAAAGTGATTTTGCTGTGTTTATCTGCAGTATTGATTGATTGATATTTTTATGATTGGTTTGATTTGTTATTTGGTTTGTGTATCAAGGAATTGTTAGGGGACTTTCAGCATGCTTTCAATCTTGAAAAGCTTATACTGTATTGAAAATAACATCTGCTTTTCATTTTATGTATTTAATTCTCAGTAGTTCATTTCAGCAACACAGTGAAGGGGATATTCTTTAATGAGTCTTGCTTCAAGAAATAAAATGACGATGGCAGGTACCTTCCACAACTATCACCATCAAGTTGAAATTACTTATTTGAGCCAGCTACTGTACAACTGCAAGCTCTTTATTGGTAGCCTTGGCAATGGTTGCATTCTTTCTGATATCATGGTGTGATTTAAAGCTATCATGATTTCTCAAATAGTGCACGTGTTGCCAGCATAGACTTTTTCCATAGCTGTGACGAATATTCTCAAACCCAGTAGCCAGAGAGATGTCAGTATAACCAGTGTAAACACTCAGTGGCCAGCACAATAAGGTTAGTACATGAATAACAATGATGTACTGTATACCTTGTAAATGTTTTTATGAAGGTGAGGCCTATTCATACGAAAATTTTCGTATGAATAGAGGGCAGTGGAAGCACTATTCATACGAAAATTATTGTGCAAAAGTTTAAAATTCCACTCTTTTTACAGGAATATGAGTCGATGATCTTAGATTGACATTTGGGTGGTTTTTTGAAAACGTACGTACGCAGACTGTATATCCCCCAGGGCCATTTTATGGCTTTGTATATACGCCAGTCGGCTCAAGTTTTCTTTGTATAAATTGTGACTACAGATACGCATATTCATACGAAAATTTTCATGTGAATAGTCACAACGTTTTATGAAACCTTAGATACTTTAAAGCACAGATATTCATTTTAGATATTTTATTACTTTATTTGCTGAAATTGTTGTACATGCAACATGTAAACTCTCATTGCCTAAAATGCTAATTTTGCTGGTTTATACATTCTCTTAAACATGGCAAAGTACAATGCAATCTTAATTCCTGCAATAGAGAACATGTAGATGACGTATTTTACACCGTGTGATTAATTTCTCTGGACGGCAAAACTGCTTCTTATAACATTCACCTACCACGCAAGGCTGGTTTAAAAAGGGCCTTTTACCTCGCTGGTACAGTGTTCTCCACTAGCTGTTTTGTCGGGGGGCTCTGCCCGTATAAAATCTGCCACACCACACTAGCTCCAGGGCAAAACTTTGCTGCCCACACAGAAAAATGACCCGCCCGGTCGAGAAGTTGTCTGTATACTCAATCACAAACACCACAACTTGGTCATTTCACTGCCTTTCATATATGATTTCAAATACTCAGACAAACAATGTAAAATAAAACATCGGAGATGCAAACCCCGCTCACTTGCACCTGAGCTCTTATATCATTCAATATGCACTTAAGCTACTGCATTTCTTTCATAATTAGGTTTCCACAGTAGGAATCTGTTACCATCAAACTCATACACTAAACGAAACCATTCAATTGAACTGTCCCCTAGGTTTCCCGATTTTCACCCGAATTTCCATTAAAGAGAACTACTTCATTCTTAAATACGTCCAAGTGGAAATTAGAGCTCCATATCTGCAAGGAAGGGTCTAAGGGGAGGGGGCCCAGGGAGGGTACCCCTCCCCTTAGACCCCTCCTCCAGGACAGCGATCACAAGAGCCCCCAGACAGAAAACAGACCAGTGGAGAACCCTGTGGTGTATAATATTTTTGGCCAAAATTTTTATTTATTGCTTTTCTTTTGTTGCACATGTCTCCAAGAGCAGAAAAAGAAAGTTTCACCTACAGAAATTTAAGATTTGGAAAGGCAATGGAAGAAATAAGCAACCAGCTGTAGTAGGCAGTTCTTTTTTGCCGTGCTGTGACATCAGTGCATGACCTCTATAGAACAAAATGTTGGCCTGCATTCAATTCAACAAGTATGAGCTTTTGCGCGGTTGGTGCTCTAGTCAGAATTGGCAACTCCATACTGGCTGTGGACCGAGAGCCTATAAACATATCCTTTTATTGGTTCCTGTGTGTTAACAAACGGACCTATGTAGTCAAGTTGGCGTATGTATGTGTGTGTATGTGGCGCATTGGAATGGGAGGTATGTGGTGCCATAACTCAGTAACAGAAGTGATCAGCTTTTCTCAAACTTGTTGTGTGTGTGTATGATATTGAGTACAGTAGATGTGCCCTATTGTTTTTGGTGGATGTCAAAGGTCACAGGGATCACCAGAGGCAATAAAGTGAATTTCTTTTAGTAGCTGTAACTCGGTGTCTGTTGTTCAAACTATGACATAACTTTAGGATAAGATAGACTGTTAGGAGGTGGAAATATTGTAACATTAACCCACTTAATCTGAAAGGGTCAAAGGTCAGAAAGTGATGTTTTATTGGTATCTCGCCAATGAAACATTTTAGAGGGATGGCATAATGGAAAGTTGTGTTCGTGTATGTGAAGTGCATGTTATGACCTACTTTGACCTCATTTGACCTTTTGACCTTTGTGGCTTTTTTGGTTTCGATGATAAGAGAAACCAATGCATTCGTGATGGCGTGTGTGTGTATGTATGTGCGTATGTTCGTGTGTGTGTATGTGTGTGTGTATGGGTGGGTGTGTGTGTGTGTTTGTGACACTTTGCTCGTTAACACGATATCTCAAGAAGGGAAACTCCGACAGTTCTCAAACTTGGTACATAGATGCCCCATATTAAGAGGAAGAACCCTATTGTTTTTGGTGGGGGTCAAAGGTCATCTGGGGTCACCAGAGGTCAAACTCTGAAAACCTTGTTAACACAATATCTCAAGGTAGGAAGCTTGGATAAATTTCATACTTAGTATGTAGATGCGTTATGGTAAGAGGAAGAGCCCTATTGTTTTTGGTGGAGGTCAAAGGTCATTTGGGGTCACCAGGGGTCAAATCTTGAAAACCTTGTTAACATGATATCTCAAGCTGGAAAGCTTGGATTGATTTCATACTTAGTATGTAGGTGCTTAGTGGTAAGACAATGAACCCTATCATTTTTGGTGGAGGTCAAAGGTCATCTGGGGTCATCAGGGGTCAAACACTGAAAACCTTAGTAGCATGATATCTCCAGGTAGGAAGCTTGAATAGATTTCATACTTAGTATGTGGATGCATTATGGTGCGAAAGTGAACGCTTTTATTTTTTGGTGGAGGTCAAAGGTCATCTGCGGTCACTGGGGG
Organism: Holothuria leucospilota; assembly: GCA_029531755.1. NCBI lineage: Eukaryota > Metazoa > Echinodermata > Holothuroidea > Aspidochirotida > Holothuriidae > Holothuria > Holothuria leucospilota. The sequence goes on from CM055970.1 coordinate 25,453,641, forward strand.
GTCAAACACTGAAAACCTTATTAACACAATATCTCCAGATAGGAAGCTTGAATAGATTTCATACGTAGTATGTGGATGTATTGTGGTGCAAAGGTAAGAGCTTTCATTTTTGGTGGAGGTCAAAGGTCATTTGGGGTCACCAGGGGTCAAAAACTGAAAACCTTGTTAACACGATATCTCCAGATAGGAAGCTTGGATAGATTTCATACTTCGTATGCGGATGCATTATGATGAGAAGATGAATGCTTTCATTTTTGGTGGAGGTCAAAGGTCATTTGGGGTCACCGGGGGTCAAAAACTGAAAAACCTTGTTGACAAGATATCTCCAGTTAGGAAGCTTGGATAGATTTTATACTTGGTTTGTGGATGCATTATGATGAGAAGATGAACACTTTTATTTTTGGTGGAGGTCAAAGGTCATCTGGGGTCACTAGGGGTCAAACACTGAAAACCTTGTTAACACTATATCTCCAGGTAGGAAATATGAGTAGATTTCATACTTAGTATGTGGATGCGTTATGGTGCGAAGATGAATGCTTTCATTTTTGGTGGAGGTAAAAGGTCACCTGGGGTCACCGTGGGTCAAACACTGACAACCTTGTTAACATGATATCTCCAGGTAGGAAACTTGGATAGATTTCATACTTGGTGTGTGGATGCATCATGGTAAGAGGAAGAACCCTATTGTTTTTGGTGGAGGTCAAAGGTCATTTGGGGTCACCAGGGGTCAAACCCTGAAAACCTTGTTTACGATATCTCAAGGTAGGTAGCTTGGATAGATTTCATACTCACTATGTGGATGCATTATGGTGAAAAGATGAATGCTTTCATTTTTCGTGGAGGTTAAAGGTCATCTGGGGTCACAGGGATCAAAAAGCAAAATTTCCCAAGAATTCTCAAGATCGTCTCATGGGTTCACCAGGAGTCAAAAAGCAAATTACCTCAAGAATTCCCAAGATCATCATCTCGAGTCATTAGCGGTCAAAATGCCAAATTTCCCAGGAATTCCCAAGACTAAATATGAACATAAAATTATTTTCCAACATGTTAAGATAGCACTTGACCAGTGACTGAAAGATATGCTCGGACATCATGGCTTTTTTTGGAATAGAGCATATATCATCGAAACCTCAATGCATTTTTGCATTCTGGGTTTTTTTTTGATGCAGGGATTTGTCTTGTTGAAGCAAACCAAAAGGGTAATTATACTACCCTACTACAATGCTGCTAACTCAAGTTATTGACATTTTAGTGAAAGGTCATGAGTATGACGCATTGGAATGTGAGGTATGTGGTACGATAACTCAATAACGAAGTGATCAATATTTCTCAAACTTGGTGTGTATGTGTATGATATTAAGTAAATGTGCCCAATTGTTTTTGGTGGAGGTCAAAGGTCACAGGGGATCACCAGAGGCAATAAAGTGAATTCCTTTTAGTAGCTGTAACTCGGTGTCTGTTGTTCAAACTGTGACATAACTTTAGGATAAGATAGATTGGTAGGAGGTGGAAATATTGTAACATTAACTCACTTAATCTGAAAGGGTCAAAAGGTCAGAAAATGATGTTTTATTGGTATCTCGCCAACGAAACATTTTAGAGGGATGGCATAATGGAAAGTTGTGTTTGTCTATGTGAAGTGCATGTTATGACCTACTTTGACCTCATTTGACCTTTTGACTTTTGTGGCCTTTTTTTGACGCTGGGATTTGTCTTGTTGAGATACACCAAAAAGACAATTATACTACCCTCCTACCATGCTGCTAACTCAAGGTATTGACATTTAGTGAAAGGTCATGAGAGGTGAAATCTAAAAGGGGTATACTAGTTATGAGCTTTTTCTGCTAATCTGAGGATTTCCGCTTTTTTTTCTGTCCCGTTCTGCACGAAAATGCAATACCTCATCACACATTAATTTCATAAAAGCCAAATTTTTGGACATGCACTAGTAGGGTGCGCAAATTTCATACCATGTTTAAGGGGCACATGCCTTCCCTTACTACTCCCTTATGCAAAATCATCTTAAAGTCAAGGAACCATAGTGCCCTTTGGCTCTTGTTGCAGACCTCTCCGTCTTGTCAGAACTTTATCTCTTTGTAAAAAAAAACACCTGGGAAAAAATAGTTTTGATGAACATCCTTTTAATGTATGTAAACACGCAAATATCATATCTGCCTATTTGATGAGAAAAGCTATGAATAAAAAAAACGATAAAATTAGTCAAAATTTTTAATCAACATCGATCGCATGTTGATCATTTTACAAGAAAATTATTCTTTCTGCACATACATAATGTAAGACTTATTTTCTTAATTAAATATCTCTAGATAAGCTTTGATTGACTTAATAAGTCATTTTTGAACTTGCGTGGTCAAAATTTAGACTCGATCCTTGTTTGAGTTTTAATAAGACTTAGCACGCGTCGTATCCCTATACCTTTGTGTACAAATGTTTGCTTCAAATTTGAAGCCAAATGTGCGTCTTGAAATGAACCCAGAAATTTCATATTTTAAAGATTTTTTTAGTTAAATATCTCTAGATCAGCTCTGATCGACCGACTTAATAATTTATTTTTGAACTTGCGTGGTCAAATTTTAGACTCTGAAGCACTCCTTGTTAAAGTTTTAGTAAGACTTATTTAGCACATATTGTATCCCTATACCTTTGTGTTCAAATGTTTGCTTCAAATATGAAGCCAAATATGCGTCTTAAAATAAAGACAGAAATTTCACTTTTTGAATAATTACTTTTATTAAATAACATCTGGAGCAATTTTTATTTAACTTAATAGCCTAAGTCATTTATGAACCTGTGTGGTCAAATTTTAGACTTCGAAGCACTCCTTGTTTGAGTTTTACTAAGACTTATTTAGCACGCATCGTATCCCTATACCTTTGTGTACAAATGTTTGCTTCAAATATGAAGCCAAATATGCGTCTTAAAATAAAGACAGAAATTTCACTTTTTGAATAATTACTTTTATTAAATAACATCTGGAGCAACTTTTATTTGACTTAATAAGTCATTTATGAACCTGTGTGGTCAAAATTTAGACTGGGAAGCACTCCTTGTTTGAGTTTTAGAAACATTTATTTAGCACGCATCGTATCCCTATACCTTTGTGTACAAATTTTGCTTCAAATATGTAGCCAAATATGCGTCTTGAACTAAATATAGAAATTTCATATTTTTAAGATTTTTTTTTAGTTAAATATCTCTCGAACAGCTCTGATCGACTCAATAAGTCATTTTTGAACTTGCGTGGTCAAACTTTCGAAGCACTCCTTGTTTGAGTTTTAATAAGACTTATTTAGCACGCATCGTATCCCTATACCTTTGTGTACAAATGTTTGCTTCAAATATGAAGGCAAATATGCGTCTTAAAATGAAGACAGAAATTTCATATTTTTAATAATTACTTTTGTTAAATAACGTCTGGAGCAACTGCTATTTAACTTAATAAGTCATTTATGAACTTGCGTGGTCACAATTTAGACTTCGAGGCATGGGCGTCGCTCCTGGGGGGCAGGGGGACATGTCCCCCCACATTTCGATGGGTGAGGGACACAATATCAAATGTCCCCCCCACACACACTTCGTAAAGAGTAGTGTCGTGGCTCTATTTTACTGGCTTTTTGAGTGGCATGTAGGTTTGTTGAAAGTGTCTCGATGCAGATTCTGAATGCAGAATTTATCAGGGAAATCTCATTTAACGAAAAATTTCGGCGCGCTTGGCGCGCATGCGTCACAATTTGCATTCCATCTCATGACCATTAAAAAGGTGATTATACAAGGAACTATTCTGATCACAACACCTTCCGAAAACAGAGATACATCTCCAAACATCTTTATAGGGGCCCCGCATCAATATGGGATCCTTCAATCTAATTTGTAAGCATGAAGGTTGAAAGGTTGAAACTTTAAAGCACGTTGTTGCCGTTATACATTTTTTAAAAACTTTTACCGAGCGCTTCGCGCGAAGCCATTATCGGTATGGATGGTGATTGCTAATACACTTACGAAGAAAAAGCTGAAACGCGCTTGTTAGTCCTTGCACACCTTTTGCTACACCTATCAGGGACGTCTAACATCACCTTACTGCGTCTATTCTCTCCCTCCTGCCGATTCTCCATTGCTAGAAGCTGTTCGTCTGGATTTTCGTTCAAAATTAGTAAAAATACGATAGATGTAAAGTGCTTAGCATCATCATCTATATAATATTTGGATGTCAGGTAATAAGCATTACGCCATTGTCCGATTTATATAATTGATCCAGAGCTTCCAGGAGGTCCTATATAGGCATTTGCCAGCCTTAGATGCCCTTTTATAATGCACAATGAAGGAAAGGAAAATTTTTGTAATAGTCCAAGAAAGTTTCTGTTGACTCAACGCAGGTATTTTGGGGGTAAAACTGCCAAAAAAGTAGCCAAGGGGGGGGGGGGCCTTCAGGAAGGTTGTTGAAAACGTATTCGATCAGCTCCAAACTTGAGCCAAAGATAGTACCATTTTGCATCTAAGCAACCTTAAATTTACGAAAATTTCTCAAAGGGGAGGGGACACCCCTTAGACCCCTCCCCCAGGCCGACGATCAGGCCCCGCAGTTGGCCCCCTCCAAACAAGAACCCTGGCTGCGCCAGTGTTTGGAATCCTAACTCTTATTAGAATAGGACATCGTCAGTCATCACAAAGAGGGAAGGGCCTATAGAAAGACACGTCCTTTTCAAAAAAAGGGCTTGATAGTTGGAAGCTGTTATGTGATTCTGCATACTTGTAGAATGATAAATTATTTGCCAGCAATATGTGTGTATTTGATTTCTATATGGTTATAAAATACATAATATGTCTCCTTATGCATACAAAATGCCAGTGGAGTAGCTACAGGGGGGCAGAAGGGGCGGTCGCCCCCCTGGCTCGAAAATTTAGAAAATTCAAAAATTTTCAAATATCCCAAGCATAGCTATTAAAACATTATAAAATTTCCGAAAAAGGGTGAAAATTTCCGAAAAATATAGCAAAATGTAGTGAAATATATCAAATTTTTCTTTGCCTCGCTGCGCTCGGCATCTACTAGAACTTATACATATGGCAAATATCGCAAAATATAATGAAATCATCATTTTTTTTTCTTTGCCTCTCTATGCTCGGCATCTAATAATTCTTATAAATGGCAAAATGTAGCAAAATGTAGTGAAATATATCAAATTTTTCTTTGCCTTGCCTGCGCTCGGCTTCTAATAAAACTTAATTGTTCAATGGAATTTATTTCTATAAGACATTACATGGTTATTATTTATAAATATGGCTTTCTTTTCCTACTCCGTGAAGATAATGGGTGAATACAATTTTTAAGATTTTGGTCACTGTATTAGGTCTAAATAATTTATACTATGACCTGCACTTTACGGATCACAATAAATTGTCAAGAATTTCTTGATACTAGACTTGACAAATATCTTTAATTATTGACTTGGAAAACGCTTTAAAGATAATTATCTTCCCGACCTAAAAAATAAGAAAAAACATTAAGTTAATACAACACAATTGGGTAAATAAAAGATTTGGAGGCTTCAATTTCAAATAGAAGTAAAAAAAAAATCGCGCCTCGCTTCGCTGGGCGATTATTACAAACTTATACGTCCATACAAAGCCCTAGTGGTAAAATAAGCTTGGACCTACATTCACAATTGTATGTGAAGTACGCATTGCATAAGTGCATATCCATATATATAATACTGTGTAGGTGTAATATGCCTTGGGAAATGTAAACCATTCAACTTGAGTTGTAGTACAGAAGAAGAAAAAATTCGGATATTTTCAGATGAAAATTCGGAAATTTTTAGGTCTCCCCCCCGGAAAAATCCTAGCTACGCCACTGCAAAATAACATATAAAGTATGCACCAAATCACATATTTTCACATTAAAAAACACAAAAGCTTCTCACCGTGGGAGGGGGATGCCACACCCTCCCCCCTCGCGCGGAAGTGCGCTCGGGCTCGGTCGCTTCGCTTCCTCTCAAAATCTACCGCTTCGCCCCCCGGACAAATTTATGACTACGCGCCTGGTCATGTGTGTCCCCCATACTTCAATACGGATTGACGCCCCTGCTTCGAAGCACTCCTTGTTTGAGTTTTTATTAGACTTATTTAGCACGCATCGTATCCCTATACCTTTGTGTACAAATTTTGCTTCAGATATAAAGCCAAATGTACGTCTTAAAATAAAGACAGAAATTTCATATTTTTAATAATTACACTTGTTAAATAATGTCTGGAGCAACTCCTACTTAACTTTAATAAGTGATTTATGAACCTGCGTGGTCAAACTTTAGACTTCGAAGCACTCCTTGTTTGAGTTTTACGTAGACTTATTTAGCACGCATCGTATCCCTATACCTTTGTGTACTAATGTTTGCTTCAAATATGAAGCCAAATATGCGTCTTGAAATGAAACTAGAAAATTTCATATTTTTAAGACTTTTTTAGTTAAATATCTCTATAGCAGCTCTTATCGACTTAATAAGTCATTTTTGAACTTGCGTGGTCAAATTTAGATTTCGAGGCACTCCTTGTGCAGAACGCCCCTAAAATTCGAATTTGGGGTTGGTGCAATATGATCGTTTTGTGCAGGCGCGTAGCCACACAATTCGGTGGGGGGGGGGGAATCAAAATTATCGTCCCCATTTCATGCTTTTCAGACAAATTGTGGAGGTGGCGCTACCCCTTTCCCGCGTGCTTTGAGCCCAGGTCACCATCCCGTGGGGCCGGGCGAACCCCGAGGCTCTGGAGTAGTAATAAAATTGTGGGCATGAGAATGAAGCACTTAATATTCCAATGGCCTTATCATTATGCAAACGTAACAAGGCAAGATGATCACAATTTAAGCATCTTTTTATAACAACCTAACTCGGACGAAATGGAGATTGATTTGATAACGTCGGGGTGCCTTGTCGGTGGGGAGGCGGCGAAAGATCCAGAAATTTTCTCAGAGAGGTCCATGGCCCTTCTTCAACCGGACCTTCGAGACATTTCTAAGCGGAGCGCCACCACCAGTTGGCGCGTAGCGTAACAAGAGAAGGGTTCCACTGGGGTCAAGAGGGCGAAGCCTCTGGAAGCTCTGGGATATTTACGAAATAGTAGGCATTAAAATGATACATTTTAGCTTCACCTTCAAATGACACACGGTGCGCACCTTACAATCCACAAAAAACACAATTTGACTTTTTCAATTATATTCTTACTCCGTAGGACCAACATCTAGTGAGGATTTTTATTTCAGAGAGCTTGAGGAAGAAGGGGAGAATGGATTATTTGGAGGGTTTCTCGGGGCTTTGGAAAAAGAATTTTAAGAATGGAAGATCTAGAACGCAGAGTGGGTGCGCGCAAAGCGCGCTGAAAAAAATTGCCTTTTTTCGAGTTTCTAGAGATGTGAGTAATAGAAAAGCTAGGAGAAGTATCCTCAAGGAGAGGACTCTTGTCCCCCCCCCCTTCACTTAGTTCCAGTCCCATATTACGATGCCGAAAATGGCACTCCGTGCTTTACAACTTGTATCTAAACAATCGGTAAATTTACACAAATCTATGGTGACAAAATTTTGCTTTGAAAGTTTCTGGGGAGGGGGAACATCCCCCCCCGCCCTGCTTCTTACGACAATGGGGCATTTGTGGTTTCGGTGATAATGGGAAAGTTTGTAAGAAGCAATGACAAGCTACAGGAAGTAACCACAAATCCCCCCCCCCCCCAAAAAAAAAAAAAAAATCGCTACGAAGAAAACAGCGTTGAGAGATAGAGTTTGACAAATTTTTTTGTAGCCTATTTTGTTTCTTTAGTTTTAAATGCATTATTGTTAATTACCTAAAAGAGATTTTCCTACTTTCCCCAAGTGCTTGTTTTTTCCTTAGAGCAGGATATAGAAATCTGTATCCTGCTCTATGGTTCTTTCTTTCATGTTTCATTTTTGTCGCTGGTCTGGGACAAGCCCCCCCCCCCTCAATTTTTTTATTAGGGTGAAAAATAAGCACATAAGGTGTGTCGATTTGAAGGTTATAGTCTGTAGAGTATATGATACTTCAAAAATCAATGAGATGTTTAATGGGTAGTTTTTACATGAATATGGCCAAGGACATTGGCAGTTAAAGTGCCAGGGAAGTAATTTTTATTGGAGGCTGAATCTTGGGAAGTTGTGGTCGGCGAAGCCTTTGACCGCGAGCTTCAAACTGAGGCTCGATGCCTCGAGGCTGGGGTCTGAGGGTCCTCCCCGAGTAATTCTCCTTAAATGTGACGGCTTTTGCGGTCATTCTGGACCATTTCTTGTGAAAATCCACTTTCCTGGATGTAATTTGAAATGCTAATGAGATATTTTCTTCTGATGATCGCAAATTCAATATAATAACCGTCAGTCAGTTTGCTGAGGGTGGTGGTAGTTGGTGGGGAAAGTGAACATCGAGAGGTGTAGCGAAGGTTTTGGAAACAGTAATTTTCTCAAGCTGTCCTACAGGAAACAATAAGGCAATCCTACCAAAGTTTTCCTACGCACAACAGTACATCAGTACTAATGAGACATCAATTTATATTATAGGCTCATGCGAAGCACGCCCAAAAATTTATCGAGAATCGCGATTCGTATACACGGGTAGGGCTTGGTGTTTGTTTGCAAGGACCATGGTGCATTTAATGATGTGCAGTAGTACTATCAGTGACCCTTATTTCAGAGTTTAAGTCACAACAATGTGGCTACTAGAAGCATGTTTTGAAAGAAATATTTTGGTGTCAGAAAAAATTTTCAATAAGCCGTTTCATGATTTCGAATCGTTGCGCGGGTCAAATGGCCATTCGATATGACAACAGTGTGTTTACAAAGCAACACCGCAAGCGTCTGTGCTGACCTATGCGCAACACAACACAGTTTCGATCGACAGCATTAGTTTCAAAATATAATGCCAAGTCCTAAAATATCGTTTTTTCTAGTTGAAAATTCAACAATCGTTTTAACTTAATGTATCTTCCAAAAGGTTTCGAACGTCCAAAAAAGTAAAAGACTTTGTCCGTTCAAGATGATTGAAAATGTCGCTGGGAAGTTGGCCACAACAGCTTTCGCTTATGTACAGATGGACTTACTGCCTGTTCTGCCCACTGTCGGAGAAGAAATGAATGACAAACTGGCTAACTTAATGATTTGTCGAAAATTCGGGACACACAACTTCCATATCCCAACAAGGTGGATAGGTCCGATCCAACGAAGGCTTACTTTTTTCAGTCGGATTCGATCGGAGAGAAACTAACGAAATATGGCCACCTTCCATCTAAACATACCCATAAACAGCCCCTTGTCTGCAAACTGGGTGCGTCACGATGCCCCCTTGTGGATCCTACATGGCGAAAACTAGCCCCTGTGGGTCTTATGAAGATTTGGTCACGGTGGGCGCCACATGGGAGAACTTGGCCATTCAAAATTTACTATAAGCCCATCCCGCAACTATTGTTTCATGATTTCTTTCTGTAGAACATCTCCCGTTTTTCACAGCTTCGTAGAAATTTTCCATTATCATTGTAACTTGCAGCCAGAAGCCAACCCCCCCCCCCCCGTCACCATAAAAAATAACGTTTTCCTGAGCAAGGCTTTTAAAATTGTCAAATTGTGTTTTTGTGATGTTTCCGGTGCACATACGATGACGTTTAGCATAGCTAAGTGCCTCATTCTAATGGTTTTAATTCTTTAAATATATCTCAGGACTGCCGGGCCGTTATCTCGCTGAGCGGACTCTGTTTGCTCAGTCCCTCTTTAAGGTTTCACAAGTACCGTTAGGAATATGACTGAACAAGGAATATGCCCGTACAGTCTGCTATGTTAGCAACCGGGTCGTTTGATACTCCGCTCGGGTCACTAGCTCCCTTCACATTCAGGTATCAAATCCCCCTCTGCTTCTGTACGTCAAAGTTTATTTGCTTTCTTTTATTTACCTCCTCGACACCAGCGTATGAATGATAGTGATACTGACATTACCCAGCATCGTGCAGGTTCAGCCCCTCGGATAAAAGAACCTCTAAAGGATACGAACTTTTGTATGGCACGGCACACAAGCGCTCCGTGAGGTCATATGACATTATCTATTGTGAAATTTATATTGTTAAATTATTGTGAAAGTCCCCTAATCGAAAATGTGGTGGGCGGAAGTATGCTTCCTCCCTTCCCTCAATTCAAGTACAAAAACCCCTTTTATGTTTCCCATGTAAAAATGTCAAATATGTGCTGTAATTTTCCTCAAAAGTTTGCCCAATAGCTTGCACTAAATTACATCCGAGGACCCTCAAATGTTAAAACAATTCCCAAAGGGGAAGGAAGACCCCTCCTCCAGACCCGGCGGTTAGAAACAAAACATTCAGCCCCCCTCTTCCAGTTGAGATCAGCTTCCTACCTCTATGCTTTTACGTGTCCAAAGTTTGTTTTCTATTAGTTACATCCTCGAAACCAGTCTGAGAATGCTACTGGGTGATACTCACTGACTGAAATTTGTACTGGCAATTTTGGCTTCTAGTGCAAAAACCCTGTTTGAAAAAGAATAATCCAACGCCCCCGAGATTTCCAAATCGTAAATGAAAGTTGACCTGCTTGAGAAAAAATGCTGAAGAACTGAAAATTTCATTGTCCAAATTATGATTTCAAGGTTCCCGAAACCTGGAAAATAGCATATAAGGGTTTCCTTTTCCCAAAATTTTCCCGGGAGGTCCCCGGACCCCCCACCGTAGACGCGTTCTTATGCGGGTCTCTCTTTCTGACGCATGAACCATCTTCCTCCTACAAGATACGCCGCTTGAATTCACCAGCATAAACGATGGCTAAAGATAAATAGCTTATGATTACCTTTAATTATTAGGTAAACTCAATGGGCTGCTAAGGAAACTTTAATTAAAGGGCATAAGCAGTTGCCACAAACTTAGTTTGAAACCACATCTAAATCTCACAAATATCCCTCTTATTTCACTTCAAGTACTTTTCATGATATGTTAGAATATAAATATTGCATATTCAAGGTAATCCAAGGATTTACTCTATACGTGAATTTCACAACTCAGTGAGAAGCATAGGGTAACATGATTCTCAAAAACCATTCATGAATTAGGATACCCGGGTACACTAATTCAAATTATGGTGACTTCATTTTCCCTTTAAATGAAATTTTAGTTTTCCTCTCGAAATCTAATTGTTTCTTACGTATGAAACCTAAAAGAAAAGAATGCTTAGGTGCAACTTTAAAGTCTAAAATGTATCATATCCCCTCATATATCCTCAAATTAGGGAACAATCCTCCAAAATTTGGAGTGAAAGATTCCAATCCAAAAAGAGTGTTTCTTACTATTTTAGAGTAAATATTAAGTCTGAATTTTAGATACGTCCCTAATTTCACTCTTTCGGATTTAGAGAGTAGAGATTTTGCCCAGGCTACGGTCCTGCTTGGGTTTGTAGGCTTTGAGGAAAATTGTTACAAAAGTTAATTTGTTATTTGATGCTAGATTTCTAGCTTTTGTGTTCAATTTTGAGGACGGTTTTGGCTTTTGTGATATTAACATTGTCATGACAACGAAAACAAGTCTAGAAGGGCCCCTTTTGAATAGGTAATAGAGGATGGAAAGAAAATGATTTCATTATAACATTTGATGCTACTACATCTTTAGACACATAAAACCAGTAGCGTAGCCAGAGGGCAGGGGCATACCCCCCCCCCCAGAAAAAAATCGAAGTAAAATTGGGACGACGGAAAATGAAGAAAAAAACGAAAGAAAGAGAGGGAGACGGAAAAGGGAGAAACGGAAAGGAAAAGAAAAATGAAAACTAAAAGGAGAGAGAAACGGGAAAGGAAAATGAATAATAAGAATGGGAATTATTGCCGATGGGAGGGAAGGATGGAGAGAAGGGAATGGGCTTGATGAAGTAGAAGACTGGTTCAAATATCAATGGGATGATTACTGAAAAAGGCAGGACTAGGGACCGTGAGAAAGACGAAAGGGGGAGGTGCCTGAGAGAGCGAAGGGCCGGTAAGGCCGGAACAGGGACGAGGGTTATGAAACCATGCAGACTTGCATAGGAAAGAGGAAAGGATGAGGGAACAAGGAAAGGGAAGGGAACGTTAGAAGGCTCTGTCGGGATAGATAGACCAAGACGGAGGCAGGCAGAGTTAAAGGAAAGAAATATAAAGACGGAAAGGAGAAAGAAACAAATGATAAAGAGAGGCTGCGAGTGTGGGAAATGGAGGGGAGGCCGCTACTGTCCCGATCTCGGTTTTACATCACTATCAATTAGGGACACTTTAAACCACTATCACGGTGAAGATTTTCTTTAATAGTCAAACAATGTGTGGAAAGCGGCCAGCAACGTTGCCAAGGAATTTCGTTTGGTGTCAGAACTCCAACGAGTGGGATCTATAAAAGTTGACAAGTAATGAGAAATTAAGAGTGAATTTTAGTATAATGGATAATTTTGCAAGGTTAAATGAGACAAGAAATTCATAATATTAAAAGGCTTCGCCCTTATTAATCGTACATAATTGTAGGCTCCTTTTAACAGGACAATTTGAGCAGCATTCAAAGCCTCATGCATTCCTCGCCTACAATTATTTATCCTCCCAAGTGCGGATCCAGGAGGGAGGGACTCATCTCCTCTCGGCAGGAAAAGTGAACAAAGTAATTGAAAAATAAAGCAAAAATGGATAGGGAAGGAAAGGAGAAGAGAGAAAATAAGAAAGAATTTTAATGAATTAAAGAAAAACAAAGGTTCGGCAGACCAGCTCTGTTAAAAAGTCTTTTTTTCGGCTTGCTTGTCTCATTATTGCTTCTTGTAGCAAAACTTGAACGGAAAATTCTTACACAGCTCCGTGCAACCCTTGCCATAACCCACGCCGCCCCCCTTCACTCAACCTATCCCGTGCACCATCAAATTAACCGACCTATAGTTCAAGTCAGGTTATTAAAAAAAATGATCAAATTGTGTGATTCTATAGTCTATTTAGTGCGCATCCAATTCCATTTGAAATAGTTAAAGGTATAGTGACATACCATCAAAAAGGGCTATTTTTGCTGGGGATGATGGGGCGTGAGATAGCTTCCAACGGGACGGGGTGGGGGAGGGGGCGAGATATACTAAAGTACATTAAGGCAACGGTAATTTTAGAATCTTTTGGGGGAAATTGTTCCAGGGGCAAATTCTCCCCCGTCAACCTCCCCCCTTGGCGAGCACGGGCTTGAAGCGATGTCGGAATATACTCCAAAGATACAGGTGAGTTTGGACAATATTTATTTTCGCACTTGCCAGTGGATCATGAAGGGGGCCAACCCCACCCTCCACCTCCGCTCCTGTCTCATTAATACAGATATACCGCCCACTTCAAGTCTTTGCTCGTTTCAACTGGAAGTATAACCATCGCAGCAGATGTGACTGTCATTTATTTCCTTCTAACCGTTCGTGACCTATTCTAAATCTAGTCTTGAGAGGAGTAATAACCGGGCCGGCTTCCTAAGTGACAAGGGATGGTTCTTCTATCCTTCCAGACTTTGGGAAGAGGCTCAAGACTCCGGATACACTCTCAACCGTAGACTGAACAGGGACGCTTCCAGTAGGGAAAACAAGCCAGTGAGCCATAACTGGAAAAAGGCCGTGGCCGGCCCGACTTAAAGACGGATTTGCATCACCCCAGGTATGACTTTTACATAGGGGTAAGCAAAAGTCTCTGTTGGTGACCACTCTTTGAGAGAGTTGCAAAATTCAAAAGATGCAGAGCAGCTCATATACAGCATGCACAAAGAATGTTTTGATTACACATGGGGTCTTTTATGCTTACCAGGATGTGGCCTTGGGCAGTGAACTATGTTTGTGTCTGCACAAGGAGAAGCAGTAAAGACAATTATGGGCGGGGCTTAACACCAAGTAAAAGTCATACTTGGGGTGATGCAAATCCCTCTTTAAACTAATTGGTTAGAAACTGAGTCGTAAAACCTCATCTAACTCCAGGGGCTGGGTACACCAGTGGCTTGCTGTCTTGTTATTGTCACTGTGATCAGGTGATTTACGATCAACTTGGTATATAAAGCCTAGGGTTTTCGATGAGTCTCAGTGGCGTAGCTACCGGGGGGCCTAGGCCCTCCAGATATTCGTCAGCCCCCCCCCCCCCAGATTTTTTGTGTCCTAATAAAATGTCTAAGAATTAAGAAAAAATAAATGTGTGAAAAACACATTTTCCGCACGTATGAAATCAACTCTTAAACTTTAAAATGCCTACTCTCACTAAATTAGGTATATAATCTGCACTGTCGTTTAATTTGCATATAATTCACTTGGACGATGAAACGAACGTCCCGACGACAAATTCGGATGTGACATTGTAAGGTTTAGACCCTTTCTGCCTTTCGGATGGCTGGATGATTTACTGAAAACATGGCAACCATACACTGAAGACCATTCTTACACGACCATTCCTATACGGTATCATACACAAAATATGCAGTACGGTAAGGTACTGGTTTCGAATAATTCTTCTCTCCTTAACAAGTACGTCGTGTCTCTCTCCTTGCCCATGACAAGTGCACTGTAGAACGATTGTTTTCGACAAGTCCTCTTTTTACTAGTTCGTACTGGCGTCCGGGCGGATTTGTAAAATTGCCAACAAGGTCCGGATTTCATGTGTTTCCCACATGATCCCTACTTCTGCTTTGCGGCTTAAAAAGTTTGAAAGAATTACTGGTGGTATTATAGGTCTGACCAAGTTATATGCCGATGACTTGAGTCCGTGAACAAATACAGCACCATTTTGCATCTAGACACCATTGAAAACCCGAAAAATGTTCAAAGGGAAGGGGATACCCTTAGACCCCTACATCAGGACAGTGATCTATGTCCTTGCTAGAAAATAAATATGGTAACCCTAGGTTGGAGAAAAATGGTATGATTTAGGGGACATGTAATTGAGTAGTGGACATGTAGCCTATGGGTAGGGTGATGACAAATGTAACAGAGATATACTAGAAGGTGAATATGGGAGAACTGCAGGCAGAATAAATGAAAAGGGATGCATAATTCAGTATGATTCTTGTATTATCTCAGCTCATATGATATCCACGGCCGTACACAGCGGGGGCGGGCATTGCAATTACCCCCAGAAATTTTCAAAGTGCACCGTTTCCAACTTTGAGAATATACAGCGAGAACGTAGTAAAAATATAAGAAATAGCTGTGATCGTAATGATAGAATTTAAACAATTTCAAATAGGCAGATCAATATTTTCATGCCTATATCTGTACACACCACCAATCATTTACAGCTCTCTTAGGATGTATTTCTAGCTTACTTTTCTAAAATTCTCGCGCTACGAGCGATTATGCATAGCTACAATGTTGCTGTTGTTTCTATAGGTAGCTTCAATCATCAATGGCTTAAAAACATTTTTAAACCGTGCCAGTTTAGCCATAAAAACGTTTTATAACCAATAACACTCCCTTCCCTCCCTCAAACCCTCCCCCACAACGTAGTTCAATGGTTGAGGTCATGCTTCACATCATATCCACCATGCTCTCAAAAATGACTTTTGTCGCACTTAGTCACAACTACTTTTTGTTTTCCTTTTAAAGCTAAAATCCTTCAAATATTTCACCATTTGCTATCTATACGTCCTCCTGAAATTACAAATTTTCGCCAAGGGGTAGGGAGACACCAGTTCCCTTTAGTCCCCTCCCCCAGGCCACAGATCAGTAATGCCCACTTTTGCCCCCTAGCAAAAATGTGTATGTGTGGCCTTGTGTATTACCATTTTACATGGACTGATTTTTTCCCATTATTTGAGAAATGGCAGACATGAGATTCGAATTTCAAGGCTGGAATCATGCAGCTTAAAACCCGTGGGAAGTGCCGCTTCCGGCCATCTGGAGGGTTTGTAAAGCCAAAAATTTTCTTGCACGCTCCGCGCCAACTGATGGTGGTGCTCCGCTTAGATAGCCTTGACAAGCCTGACCCTTGGCGGTGCCGGCCCCCCACTTGTTACCTAGGCCCCCCTAGAAATTTCATCTTAGCAACGCCCCTTATGAGTCCAAGTGACTTGCCGTGACGCGAGCTGCACTGAAGTCCACCCGCAACAAAACTGTGCACATCGGAAAGACAATGCAGTATAAAGTGGCTGATGCGCTCCTCACTTCACTGTTGTCCCTGTTGATTTGCTTAAACTAACCCATTTGCTCCAATATGAAAACCACACAGATCATGCAATATGGCCTCTACTGAGCACTCGCTTTTTCCCTTGCCTAGATAAAAGTGACTAAATTCGTCAGGTAACTTGCACCATCTAAGTCGGAGTTTTCTTGGGCACAAGCTAGGTAAATACATTGACTGAGCCTTGCATTTTTAGCTCAGCTGAAAGCTTTCAGCTGAGCTATTGCTATCGTGCACGGAAAATGTCTGTCACTTTTGGACACTGCGTTTAAATGCTTGGCGTTTCGTTGTTTCTTTATCGATTTCGCTGAAATTTGGACAAAGTGTTGTTGAGGGAAATGTCTTAACGATGCACTAATTTTCGAGGAAAATGAAAGTTATTTGAGTTCAGGAGAGGTCTTTTTCTGAAAACGTAAAAATCCCTAAGGATATCTCTATTGTGTACAAAATCTTCTGAAATGTTTCATAATGATAGTTTGATTAGTGCTGAACCAATGTTAATCTTTTCTTTTGGTTTTGTTATCATTTGAGGGCACAAAACAGCACTTTCCGTAAAGAATTTGGACCGGAGCTGCAAGTTTTGAGATTCAGACCACTTTTCTGTTCAAAATGAAGGGATTTGGGTCGTTCCATTATTAATTAGGTAATAAAATTTTTAAGGGTTACGACTAGCTAAATTTATGCACAACACAGTGGGTGAAGGAAGTGTGTAGTAGGAACATATCAATTTATTTACTTTATTTAATTAGAATAAGGGTTAAACTCAAAGGTTGTGTGTTCTGTTCATTTTTTCTTCTGAAAGTATGGTTTGACTACCTCCTACAGGCTCCCTTGGTTTGTCAGATGTTGCTGGTCGTCTGAAAATTTGTATGTGTAGAGTTTTTGCAAATGTTGTATATTTATTTGAAATTTGTCATTTAAAAACTAAGTATGAACAATCAAATACGTATATTATAGCTCCTAAAATATTTGAAGTGTTTTTAGTTGAATTTTGTAATGGTTATACATCATATTTATTGACGGAGGAAAAAAAAATTGTCCCTATTTAAAAGTAAACATAGCCACAACAACTGATCACGATGGTTGTAGACTGAACACGATAGCAGGTTGTAGAGTGATGACGATGTTTCCACTTTACATGGACTTACGGGAGTACAAGTAGGCGACTTTATTTTAGAGTTACTTTAAAAGACCTTTGGGAATTAATGCAATCGTTTCAGTATTTTATTGCTATGTGATAATAATTTTATTTGCCTCAGATAAATTTCTCTGTAGAAATGTTAATTGTAATGTCAACTACTTGGAAGAACACGATAAAAATGTGGAAATACTTCGAGTGTTTACAAATGGCCATGACATGATCATGCCTCAAACATGCCGTCTGCCTTCTAACCAACACCATGCCACCTATTGTTGAAATCAACGAGTTACGTAATATGTATGAATATTATGTCAATAACCCAAGAACGAGCGTGGGTACGCGATGCATGGTACGGTTTTGGTACTGTCTAAATTTAACTGTGTGCCGTCAACAGTGTCCATCACTACGAATACGATATTATCTTCGTGATTATCAGATTCATAATTTCCAAGCGTGCCGGAATATCTGTGTGTTTCTCTGTCAATATTCTAATTCTTAAGAAACAGATTTATGTGAGATTGACTGTAAAAACTTGTACAGCAGATAGACCCAAGTTAGGCGACTTAAAACTAAAAGTTGAAGTTAACCGTGTCAGGTGCAAACTCTATCGTTAGCCTAGGCTACACAGCAGTACAACTACAACTGAGTAGTGAGTACATGTCTAGCCTAGCCTAGGCCTATCGTTTTTAGACCAATAACAACTTGGTTCGAAGCTTTCGTCACTTGAAAACGTTCTCTGGTCGTTTGAAAGAGGAGCGAGTGTATAACCTAGGAATCGGTAAAGCTGCCCATAACAATCAGGTAAGTTAAATTTGCCTTCATTAATTTAAAAGATCGTTAGCTTAGCCTAGGCCTAGCCTAGGCCTAGCCTAGCCTAGTGTGATTCGTGTAGCAGTCAGTGTTTGCAGCGTTTTTTATTCCCTCTTTTTGAAAACAATGTCATATTAAAATCTTTTGAACTGTCAACGTTACTTCCCCGTACACATTGAAAAGGTTGTTAGGCTAGTAATAGTATGATTGGTGTAGCAGTCAGTGTCTGCAGCATTTTTCTATTCCCTCTTTTGCAAAGCATTGTCATGTTAAAATCTTTTGAACTGTCAACTTTACATTTCTTCCCCTTAATACACATTGGAAATGAACTGTCAACTTTACATTTCTTCCCCTTAATACACATTGAAAATAGGCCTAGGCTTCTTCTTCCCCTTAATAATAATACACATTGAAAATAGGCCTCTTTTGCAAAACATTGTCATTTTAAACCTTTTGAACTGTCAACTATACATTTCTTCCCCTTAATACACATTGGAAATGAACTGTCAACTTTATATTTCTTCCCCTTAATACACATTGGAAATAGGCCTAGGCTTCTTCTTCCTGTTAATATACATTGAAAATAGGCCTAGGCCTAGGCTTTTTGAAAGCAATGTCATATTAAAATCTTTTGTACTGGTGACGTTACATTTCTTCCCCTTATACATTGTAAAGATTGTTAGTATTGTTGTTGGGGGCGAAACGAATTCAGTTATTTTCTGCCCGTTACTTTCTGCCCCTTAAAAATGTTGTTTTCCATCCCAGGTTTTAGAGGACGAAAAGGTTTGAGGGGCGAAAGGGGGTTTGAGTGGCGAAAGTAACGGCATAGGCCTAGAATGGAATACCTGTGCACATGGCTGCAAAAGTTGAAAAATTTCGTGAGTGCACATAGCCTATGCCTACTTTGAAAACCCAATTTGGTAGCTCACCTCGTGTACTTAATATGGGACTGACATGAAAATTTCTAGCTGCAGTGTGCTTTTTGCTGATGTAATGTTTGAGGGCTGGGTAATGGCATAGGCCTAGAATGGAATACCTGTGCACATGGCTGCAAAACTTGAAAAATTTCGTGGACGACATTCTTTGAAAACCCAATATGGGACTGAGATGAAAGTTTCTAGCTGCAGTATGATTTTTGCTGATGCAATACGTGTTTGCATACACGTTTGTGCAGGAGAAAGTAAGGGCATATAATGGAATACCTGTGCACATGGCTGCAAAACTTGAAAATTTCGTGGGCGCATATACTTTGAAAACCCAATTTGCTAGCTCACTTCGTGTACTTCATATGCAGTAGAAAGTAACGGCATACAGTAGAATGGAATACCTGTGCACATGGCTGCATATAGTCTGCATATATGTATGATAAACAAGTACGTAAATGTGCACAGTGCTATGATGTGTATAGTGCTGTCACTGCTATGACTAAGTTGTAATGCACATACTGTCCATAACCTTTGGCACTATAAAAGTAACCTACCTTAGGTGCTATCCAGATGATATCCCATTTATCATCATCCATTCATTTTTCTCTTCGTGATACCTGAATATCATCATCCTCTTGGTCTCAGAAATGAAAAGAAAGTAGCTGAACATTATCCCCAATGAAAAGAAAGTAGCTGAACATTATCCCCCCCCCCCTTCCCAGTAGTTTTAGGGGCGGGAAGTCTGTGGCAGAAATTACGGGGGGAGGAGAAAGTAACATACGCAAACGAAATGACTTCCCCTTTGGGATGAACTAAACGAAATGACTTCCCCTTTGGGGTGAACTGGCAAGGGGGCAAAAGAACCGTGTAGCAATCTACGCCCTTCGTACAAGTGGGATATACACTAGCTTTCCTTCGGCAGTCTTCATACCGCATACCCATACATGGCTTTCACAGCAAACTGAAGTAGGCCTACAACGTTACTGTTCTGTGTACTTCACTCTAATTTTAATGATATGTGAATACACTTACTTTCCTTCAGCAGTCTCCATACAGCTTACCCATACATGTCTTTAACAGCAAACTGAAGTATAACATTACTGTTCAGTGTGTCAGTTAATCTCAATTTTAGTGATATTTATTGAAATTAGACTAGGCTCTGTTATTGTCCTCAGTAAAGGCCTCCAGGATGTGTATTGAGTGTTCTTTTTATGGTACAGTAGTACTTCAAGGAGAAAGGCCATAATGTGTACAAAGTGAAATTTTTACGAATGGAAAATGCTACCCAAATTCCATCAACATCTCCATAACTTCATATAGGCTATTTCCTCACACTTGGTAGGCTAAACAACGGCAGATTTACAACCTCATAATGTTACCAGTTGCTTTGCTGTTTAATACTAGGGATGTACCAAATCTGTAATTTTAAGATCCAGCCGGATCGGATTTATTTCTTCGCACTTGGTAGGCTAAACAACGGCAGATTTACAGTCTCATAATGTTACCTGTATTCATATTACAGATAGATGAGGAAGTGTCAGAAGAACACAAGTCCTTTGAAGGGGAATATGAGGTCATGGGCATTGATGAGGATGAGTGAGTACTTGCTTTACTATTTAAGATCACCTTATGAAGTACATGTTGTATGCAAATGCTACCCTTCTTAATTTAAGGTGTCTACTTTTTCCGGGTGGGGGGTGGGGGACATAAGGGAGCTATCCATCTTTCAAAGGGATGGCAGTTTCTTTAACTAG
The DNA here is from genome assembly GCA_029531755.1 of Holothuria leucospilota. Lineage (NCBI taxonomy): Eukaryota > Metazoa > Echinodermata > Holothuroidea > Aspidochirotida > Holothuriidae > Holothuria > Holothuria leucospilota. The sequence goes on from CM055970.1 coordinate 25,474,460, forward strand.
GGGGCATAGACTTCAAATAGTGAAAGCTCCCAGTACTTTGACAATAACAAGGAAATTTTCTGACGTTGTTGTAAATGAATAGAAAAGTCTGAACCTATAGCATTTGCATCTACTGTACAATGTTCAAATATGCTTTAGCCAATATTTCAAACCCAGCAGACAAAAATACAGATCATTACAAATGATTCTTCAAGAATATTTCATATCCTTCTTGATCATTATTCTAATCAAATAAACTATCATTCAAAGTATAATATTCCCTTACAGGCAGACTTTCAGCATTCTACGATACTTTTGCACAATCAATCTCAATGTAACATCTGCATAATGCAATCTATACCATATCCAAAACCACAAATAGGGCTTCACATGTATTCCTGCCACTCAAACTACCAGATAATCATATCAAGTTTCCAGTCTTGTAGCAATTTTAATCCAGCAGCAAAACACCCTTGTGTAGTAGCATCCTAAGCAATTTCCAGTTTCAAAAACCATCACTTGTGATTCATGATTTCTAAGTCATATGAACATAGGCAGAAATGAACAACTTCACACACTAGATAAAGAAGTTAATCCTTACAACCTATGTGCATTATACTTAAGTACATTCAGATAGATTTCAGTATGAGAAACTGCAATCATAATTGCCATTACTAATTGTGGTTACCTGTTTGCAGTATGACTTCTCCCATTCTAAAAGACCTAGTTATGTATGACGGTCCTTGGAAAATCTTTCTTCTCACTTTCTAATATCCAACTACTACAACAACAATCAAGTCATCCCATTTCATTTTCACAGTTAGTACAAATCATATTTTTATTACTGAAAACTTACACCTCCTTTTTTTTACAGGAATGGTTGTACGATTGTATTGGCTGATGATACAGAACTGGTGGTGGATTGTTCTTTGCTAGAAAAACAGGGAGTCTCTGTTGAAGAGTTCACATTTATGACACCCATCAAAGTTCGCCTTACAGTTAAAAATGGAAAATTAACTGAAATAATAATACTTAAGTTGTAAACAAGCAAAGCCTACATTTTATTGCTTGCCTGCCTCTTTCCTTCACAGCTTTCAACATTCACTTCTATTAATACCACATGTTCATTGTAAGACTCTTTGGTAAATATTTCCACACTGAGATAATTACAGTGGAAGTGGTCATCTATATTTTCTTTCATCTCAATATTGAAACAGGGAGTCCTGTCATTTCTCCAGTGCATACTACCTCGACAATCTCCTATAGCAAGTAAACAGTAATCTGATTGTTACATTTATGATGATAAGATTTCTTTACAAGATTCCCAAATTTGTTTCAATACTATCCTGTTTCTACTTCGGAATAGTTTATAATTGACCCATACATGAATTAGAGTCACGGATTTCATGGTAGCTTCATGACAACAAACACTGAGCATTGGTCGTCATCCACCATTCATTGGAAATGGTCCATTCCTTCAGACCTGTACTTAAAATTTTGATCAAAACCAGACATTCGAGCAGCTACAACTTGTTTGTAGTGTAAACATCTTGTGAGCCTCAGTGTACATCCATAGATTCCTGAGGTTCATGCATATACTACCTACATTTCAGTACTTGTCAGAACCATTTTTTACCAGCAACTAATGTGTTCTATCATATTTACATAAACTATTACTTTTTACAGCTATATTTTACTTACGCATTGATCCTTATGCAAAACAGTATATTTTCTTTGTAGCCATAACATAACTTATTGACAGATTTTATATTACATATTTCTATGCTTTGTAAACTTTAGGTATCTCAATTTTAAACTGGACACTTGTAATAGCTGTCAACATTTCAAGGCACTCAATCATTACTTCTTCTTTACAAAGAGTATATAGAAGACTATGGACTTGTAGTAACTTTGGTTTTGCTGTTCAACAAGGATACATCAAAATGCCATGATAAAAATCCATTGAGGTTGTTAAAGTTCCTTTTACGCATCACAATATATTTGTCTTCAAAGTTCCACCATTTGTGGCCAGTGTTCAGACCTATGCAGACATATCATGTGGTATTTGCAAAGTGTCTGTATTTCATGTGTTATTCCTATATAAAATATTTTGTACTTCCTTCACAACTACTTTCTACAATGGTGTTTACTGAAAACATTTCCTAGGGACTAAATTGTTTGACAGCTTCGCCTTCGCTTGCTCTTTATGTATTTGTTATGTGCAATGTCCTTCTAATAAGCTTTGCTCCAACACCTTTCATATTTATACCCCAGTTAATACCTTACCAACAAAACATCTCAATTTTCCATGTTTTAAGTCTTCCATGTGTCTACCAGTATTAAATAATATTTATTTACATCCAGTGTCAACAACAACATGCCATATTGGAAGCAACACACATTTCAGATATTTCTGTCAAAAACATGATTCGCACAGTACTGCTATCGTTTGGAAAATTTTGCTCCATTTTTTGTATTCAACTTGCACTTGCCATTTCTATGCAACTTAAGTCTTTCATTTTAAATTGCCCAAGAACCATTCCCACTCTATGATGTAAATATGTATATGTTCAAATATCGTTCATTTAAACATTTTAACGTACTTCCAATCTTTCACTGTTTCAAAAGTCAATACAGACTCAGTTCATTGCATTTCTATTTGTTTCAGTCTTTACTACTTATGGTCAACTTTAAGTGTACCTTCTATTGCCGAGATTAGTCTCTTTCTTTCACTTTCTCCAGATGAATGGGTCCACTTCCAACAGTTTATAATTCTGAACTTCAAAAAAACTAAAACAGAGACACTTTTCCCTGTGTGGTTCGATTTCCAGTTTTTATACATTCATAAAAGTTCACTCCAACTAAGAGTCCAACTTAAATAGTGGCAACACGTCTTCACTTAACCAGGTGAAAGCTGAGCTACGGCAACATTGTTGCTCTTGTTTCTTACAGGGCGCCACATACATTTAAGAAGCGAGGCAGAATACGAAGTTGACCTTCCGCAGCAGGTTTCGAGTATGTACCTCTTTTTCACGTATATTCTAACCTGCAAACAATATCAGAGGTCATCCAACTACGTTACACCATATTTTGGAGATTACTGTGAAGTTATGTCTCGACTGGTGATTGGTTTCCATGCATAAATATTCATATCACAAGGCGGAGCTTAAACTGTAACGTTATTCTACGACCTCACTTTTACCCAGTAAGCCAGAGGCACTTCTTCATTGGGTGATATGAGCAAGCGAGAGAAATCACAAACGTACTGAAACTATGAAACTTTATTCGCGTGAAATATAAGGTAGTCAGCTTGCTTTAGACAATTTTTCATTGAATATTAATTTGTTTTGGCGTGATGGTAAACAAGAATTTAAATACCCTACTATCTGTACACAAATCCAGCCAGAAATTTTTGCGAAAGTTCGCGGACGAGTGCAACCAATAAAGGTTCAGGAGTAACACTCGTTCACCCTACAGGGGGCAGTATATCAAGGGGGCAGTATACCGAGGGGAAAAAGTGTCGCCGTCATCCCACCTTTGCTGCCATTGGCACGATCTTCTAAGACTACCCCGCAGAAAATTCGTTAGCTAACGGGTATTTGGTGTCGAATTTTAACAGGTTCTGTCTGTTACCAGTTAAAACCCGACACCAAATACCCGTTAGCTAACTGGAATTTTCTCCCGGGTAAACATTCAAGTGACAAAACATACGCACAATCAACATAAAAGCAGCATACGTATCATTCAATTACTTTATTATAAATTAATTTGCATATATACTTGCACATTGCATTTCATTAAATGTTGCCAAGGGTTGAGATGGTATGTTCTTAAAATATATAAGAAACGGTACCTACATTGTTGTCATCCTACCTCTTGTCCAATCATCTACTCCGAAAATTAGTAACTGCAGCCAATGACATATCAAACATGTTATAATGGTTTTAAGCCCCCCTCCCGTCTCCAACAGCCACATCATCTTCCCCCTCTGCAGTCTTTCAAAATCATTAACATATCACACATAACACCATTTCAAGCAAAGCTATTTCAGGCTGTTTAACTCAACACAAATCATACCAACGATTACCAACCATACACTGAGGGCACCAAAGGTGCAAAATTAAACCGATGATTCTTGTTTTCTGTCCATGTTGCCGACCAAACTAAAGGTGAAAGTCAATTTCTATAAAGTTTATTTGCTACCAGATATGCTGTCTGTTATTACTCCTGTGTAAAATCAGTTTGCGAAAAACTGAACTTCCCCCAATATAATATGTAATATGAATAATTCCATGCATAGGTAGATAACTAGATGCAATACTTCCATCTGAATGAAGATGCACCCCAACATATTTATTAAAAGGTGCATACTTAAAGTGCAGATATCAGACCCTTCCTGTAATCAGAACCCAAAATTTTCGACGCACTACGCGCGCTGTAATGTCACTCCAGTTTCTTCAGTAGCTCCATTCCACATAGCTAGATAGCATAAGTACTGTCAACCTTACCACGTAACATGTAGGCAGGGTACACAGGTTATGTAGAGGTCGTAAATTTTATCCCATATCGCAAAGCCTAGTTGCCGTTCTCTAGTGTGTGTCATGCGGTACGGTCAGCTGGTGAGCGACTCACGGAACAAAGTTTGGCTATTTCATCGGGTAGTTCAGGTGGTTTTGACACAATACAGTCTACAACCCTCACAGTTTTTATGTTTTTCTTTTTGTTCTTAATGATAACATATCTTTTGTGTCAGCCTACCAAAAATTTTCGCGTCCTTTGCAATTTCACGATTCAGACTCAAAAGAACAGTATCAGTGCGTAACTCGGCTCTTGACATATTAAGTGATATAATGCTAAATATACGTTATTCTGCAATGGCATGGGATAGTTAGGCTCTTTCATATCCCTTTCTCACCCCCTCGACATGCTGTCGGAACTTGGGGTCGCTGGCCTTGGGGTCGCTGGCATGGCCCGGCCCCATGTCGGGAAAATTCTGTCGCCACCCATGGTCGGTTTACTTATTTTAGCTTTCAAAAGGGTCATTTCTGCGATAAAACCCCAAATTTTCGGTTTGCTTTGCCCACTCTTCCTCAGTTTCGTTACTAGTAGCTAAACATAGAACAAACCCTTTCCATCTGTTCAAATAAGTAGAATAAGTACAATTTATCATTTTATGTGAAATGCCGGGAATCTCATCTCATCTAGCTAAACTAAGTTAATGTTCTCTTGGGTCTGTCTTTCGGTACGGCTAGTGACTCGAAGAAGGAAGTACAATGTAAGTTGCTCCCGATAGGGCCCAACTGCCTGGACAGTTGACCTCAGTGGCGTACACAGGGGGAGGCCATTGGGCCATGTCCCCCTCACGGATGCCAATTTTTTCAGGTCCTACAAAAACGTAAATGTTTTAACACAAATTTTACTTCCAAAGGTGGTATATGAAGCACCAGATTGCATGTAAGGACACCGATTTTTTCAAAAATTTTCAAAGGAGCGGGGGACACCCCCTCCCCTTACACCCCTCCCCCAGACCGGCGATCACACAACATATTGCATGCCCCCCTTGAGAGAGATCCTAGGTACGCCACTGGTTGACCTATATAAGCTTTAAATAAGTACAGTTTCTTTTTAGTGTAAGCTTACCCAAAATTTCGCGCGCTTCTCGCGCCTTGCAATTTTACAGTTTAGATTTCGGGAAAAACCTTAAATCGGGCGGAACTATTTTCCTCTAGTATATACAAAATTTTATGCATTATATGCCCGCAATGGCATGATATAGTGCGCAGGTTTTCTTCAAATCTCCCCTCACCAACCCCTCGACGGCATCGGGGCTGTCGAGGCTTCGGGTCGTTGTCCCCCTCCCCGTTGGGCAAATCCTGGCGCCACCCCTGCTGGGAAACTACCGGTTGGACTAACGGTTCTCAGCTCTAACTGCATCTTTTATCAAGACTTTCAGTCGGCATTCCTTTCTTCTCTGTCGGCATATACGGCACCCCCCCCCCCCCCACGAATCAACCAGCTGTACTACAAAGCTCGCCCTCCCAAAATAGTTAAATTAAGCTATAGCGATGCTCGTGTGCACACGATGCCTACTAAGGGACCGCGATTACCCAGATAAATTAAGTCCAAAACTTGCCCTCAATACTTATTGTTCAAGCGTACCTAGCTATCAGAATCGAGAGAGCTAAAACGTCATCAAGCACCCACCAGAATCAAGACACGTACGTCCGGTGATAGCAATGAGAAGCAAGGAGAAACGATTTCCTCCTTACAGCTCGTCACCAGTGTTCTCTGTGTAGTTTTATTTTAGTTGTTTGATGAAGTGTACACTCAAAACACCCCAAAATAACTATACCTCGCCAGAATTGTTCATAAATAACTAATAGCATTTCACGTACAGGTCGCAGTAGTCTGTAAACTCCACCGAAGTATTTTTAGATTTTGGAAATTACCCACATACTGTAATCCAATCACTTACAATTGTCACACCCTTTGCGTAAGTTTATTCAATACTTTCATTCGTCTCTATCCCAATCCCGCGCCTCTGCAGCCTGTTGAACTTCGTTGAGATTCATGCTATTACCTAAAATAATAACTTGTATTTAACGGAACAGACATCTTCAGTCATCATGCGTGTTTTTCTTTGTTACTTCCTCCTACTCCTGACACCCTTTTGTCAGTCAACGTGAGTACATGTTTTCTGTCTTTATTTCACTAAAAACAGGGGCGTAGTAGGGGGCTTTAGCGCCACAAAAGTCTCGTGCCCCTTAACAGTTCCACCAGAGAACTCAAGAGAACTATTAGAAGGGGTCATGAAATAGTGGAGCCCCTACTCTCCCCATTGAAAATGTTCTTTCTACGCCACTGTCCAGAGAGCAGATATGGCACCGCTAACCATCACCATACTTTTTAACATTTATTGAACCTATTCAGTCTTTGGTGATAGCCTATTCTTGGAAGTAGTTCCCACGATTTTTCTTACCATAAGTAATTTAAATATACGCAGCTCAGTGATGGATTCCTTGGAAGAATTTACTCTTACGACATGTGTAATTCATGTGTACGTGAAGTTATAAACTTATAGATCTGGAAAGAAAGGTAAACACTAAGGGAAACCTACCTAACATTTCAGCAAAGACGAGATTGGATTTCAGACTGTAAGAGTAATGAGAGATGAGAGAAACAACATCTGCCAGACAATATAAACATAACCTCGGTGGGGGTCCAGGGGGTGAAGCCAACGGAAGCTACTGGTTTTTAGTATTTCAGAAGCCTCGGGGAAACTGTTTCGAAGGGAAATTTTCCAGTATAATGCTCCTGGGGTTTAGCACATTTAGACTTGTAAGCAGGGGCGTAGATTTCTTTTCAACTTTGGGGGTGGGGTGGGGTGAACTATCGCAAATGTGGAACATGTGCACGCGAAGCGTGCACTGCGAGCGCGAAGCGCGAGCCCATGACGGGTGGGTCCAGGGGCCCGCCATAGGGCCCCTGGTGGGGTCCAGGGACAAATCCCCGGCGAAGCCCCCGGAAGCTCCTGGGTTTTAATGTCTCAGAAGTGCCAGGAAGACTGTTTCAATGTTCTTTGGTAGGCTATTGGTATATTCATACATTTAGGAACTGCTATTTTGAGCACTCGTCGATAAGCTGCACCGGACTGGAATTGCACAAGAGCAACAATGTCCTGTTAAGGTCAAAAAGGTAGAGATCAACATACAGGGTCATCCCAGACAACTGAATTTTGAATTCGGAGATCATCACAAGACCTGCAAGTTGGCTTGAGATCAGTGGCGTCGCCAGGTTTTTTGTGATTTGGGGGCACCATAGATGATGTCATAATTTTCAATTTTCAATTTATTTATTCCAGTATAAATATATAAAATATTTATAAAAAGGAGTAATAAAATAAAATAAAATAAAATGAAATAAGATTAAAAATACAATGATAAGACAATATATGTACAGAAAGTTAGTTCACATTAAAACCTTAAAAGTCAAAGAGTCTAAAAGTCTACAACAAATCGTTTAATGTTTTGGATTGATTGAAAAGGGCGGTTCTGTAGACAAAGGAATTCTTGAATAAAGTTATTCTGTACTTAGGTAAAATGAATGGATTTCTTAGGTTTTTCTTTGATTGCACACTGAGGCTTTTGAGATAACTATGTAACGGGTGATTATGATCATCATGAATTTTTGTGGCCATTCTTATAAACTCATTTTTGGCAGAGACATTGACAGTCAGTTTGAGATAATTGAAATCTTGATGTAAGATCTTTGCAGAATACTTTAAAAATCTTCAAATTCTATCTTTGTCCTTTCGTAAAATAAAATGGTACCAAACTGGCACTGCATAAATTAGATGTGGGAGTATGACAGATTTAAAAACACTTTCTTTAGCCTCCTTATTAACCTTTTGCAGTAAGTTCATGACGGGCTCAGGCAAAAAGGGTTATCATTTTTAAAAAATTATAACTCTGTCATGCAACATCCACTAGCCTTTATTTTACCATCAAAATGAAGCCAACAAAAAGATCTATCAAATGCCACCATTTTTTGGGGGGGTTCGTATTTGACATTGTTTCATAAAAACTCGTTAAAAAGTTGTTTACATTCAAAAAATATACCAAAAATTCAAAAACATGCTAAAAATGACGTCATAATTTTAAAAAAATCAGTTGAGGCACTTAGAAAAAAGTCACCCTACTCACTTTTTTTTTCTGAATACCTAGGAACCTATACAAACACCATAAGAAGTGATTAGGTGTCAGGGGTAGGGAATTTAGAGATATTTGAGGTACAATTTTCAAAAATTAGTCATTTTCAGTCAAATTTTACATTTCCATCCCAAAAACCCCCTCCCAATATAAAATTACCTAAGTCAACAGGGGAATGTCCAAACTTTTTCATTCAAACACCAAAATGTCCGTTATGAGCTACCTTACGCAGAAATACCAAGAAATATGAAGAAATGGCAAGGGTAGGGTGAGTAAGAGAGTTTCAAAAGATCCAAGCAACTGCATTTTTCAAAAATGAGTCAAATTTGGCCCAAAACATGCATTTCTGACCAAAAAATCACCTCCCAATATCAAATATTATAACCCACAACACCCCTCCGACTTTTCCACTCACTAAAATGGCCATTCAGAGCTACCTTATAAAGCCATGCAGCTCTATTTATAGATCCAAAGTTGTTTACGTTTCACTGTGCACTGAGCCATAGCGTCCTGTGCAGAGGTCAATATAGTTCAGTGTGTGTGAGTTCAGTGTGGGCTGTATAGCAAGAGTAAAATGGGCATATCTTCCTCATTATTTGTCCAATTTCCTCAAATTTGGTATCAAATGAAAGAGAAAAGGAAGCTAAACAATCTCCTGCACCATAAATTACAAAATAATAGTGATCTGTATGGGTTTTTCTACGATTTTTCTATGAAAATTCGTATTACGTCATCTAATTTTGCATATTTGCATACATAATGAGATTAGTTTACAAAAATAAAATATGCATTCAAATTCCCTCTCTTTGCTCTTTACAATGATATATAGGTTCTCACAGAGAATATTCTTCTAAATCAACCAAAAAATTCCTGAAAATATTCCTCTGTTTAAAAAAGTGTAAAAAAGTGAAGACCTTATGGAAAAGGGGTTAATTAAAGAAAGACACAGTATATGCTAATCCAGACATAATATAGTAAACTTTGCTTAAAATACTGGAAATATGATCAGAAAAAGTCAGTCTTTCATCAATACATACTCCTAAATATTTGGTTTTTCTAGTACTTTCCACCTCTGATCCTTCTATTTTGACACATTGTGATTTAGATAAAAGTAAACCTTCATGCTTGATATTCTTGTTGGTAAAACACATTTCCTTTGATTTCTTAGGATTAAGTATTAAATCCTTTCTATTGCACGTTGAAACAATATTATTTACAGTCTGTTGATAATTAAGTTGATCCCTGGTCACAGTGTTTCTTGAAATGTTACTTGACAACGCAGTATCATCAGCATATTTAATAATTGATGCATATTCATTAGACTTAATTTCATTTGTATAGATAGTAAATAGTAAAGCAGATAAAGGACCTCCCTGTGGTACACCAACCTTAATCTCAGAAGCTTCTGAAAACCCTTTATCAAGTTTTACCTGTCTTTCCCATCCCTGTAAAAATTGTTGTAACCAGTGAAGTAGCCAAGGCTCATCAATAAATGTTGCTAGATCTGTTAATAATTGGTTCGGTAATACTGTGTTGAAGGCGCTAGAAAAGTCAAGGAATAGCACCTTTGATATAGTTGTTTCCTTATTATTCAAATTTAAAACAATATTGTGAATCAGTACAAGAATGGCATCAATACAGGATACTCCTTTCCTATAAGCAAATTGCATATCGTCTGACTCCAACTTTTTCTATATAATCCATTAATTTAGGGAGCAAAATCTTCCGTAAACTGTTAAAAGCAATACTGGCAAGATCAATTGGCCTAAAATCATTCACACATGAAGGAATCTTTACTTTAGGAACAGGGGTTGTAAGAGCATTTTTCCACAAGCAAGGTATATCACTCTTTAATATACTTTCTTGAAAAATGTACGTATATACGGGGGCTAATTCAGTGTGAAAAAAATTAAAAACCCACCAAGGTAATCCGTCAGAACCACAGGCAACACCGTTTTTTACTTTTTGAAATTGTTTACTTACTTCATTCACGTTTAATAAAGGAAAATGGCAGGCAGCAGGAAGTGGAGAAATAGAAGTATCCTTATCACGTGAACTGTTAAACCGTCCAAAATAATCACTTAAATCACTTCCAAATTTTGAGTCTATTGTCATTTTACAATCATCCTTTGGCCCTGTTATAGATTTTATTACAGCCCAGAAGTCACGAGAATGTTGCTTTAATCCACCAAACACTTCACTCCGTATATCATGGACATACTTGTTTATTGTTCTTTGAATTTTATTTCGCAGGTTATTATTTCCATCTTCAATTGCTTTCTGTTTTTCCTTTTCAAGCTGCTTAATTCTACCATCAGCAGGTATTTTCTTCATCATGTCTTTAGGGTTCTCACGTTTCTTTGGTATGCATGCATCTCTTACAAAGCAAATGTAGCTTGAAATTGTTTCGGTGAAGTCACTTAAGGTTTCACAATTTTTCTTGAAAACATCCCAATCAGTAGTTTTAAGCATATCTTGCATGTTCTCGATATTCTCTCTTGATAGATCCCTGTTCACTTTAGATTTTGGTTTTAAAGAACTACGATGATGTGTAGAATACTTTGGGGTTATTAAGATACTAAAATGGTCCGAAGTCGATATTAGTCGTAATAATACCTCAGTTCCCCCAAGTCTGCGTAAATTACACCTTTATTTTTTATGCGCTCCTGCATTTGCATGCTGCAGTTTTGATCTTTCGTTTGTCACTACATAAAGGTGTTGTCCTGGGAAAGAGGTTCCCCCTCCCCTTTAAGAATTTTTTTATTAATTTAAGGTCTTTTAGATGCAAAATGATGTTATCTTTGGGATGTTTTGGAACTGATCATATATGGCCGGAAAATGTCCATAATTTATTGAATGCTAATTTTTGGTTAGGTAAAAGAGAATATGTTGTCTATTAAGAGACAGATACGTTGTCAACAAATCTCCTGAAGGCCCCTCCCTTCTGTCTATTTCACTGCCTTCTATTTCGGGAAAGTTTTTACACAAAAATGTGTGCGTGGAGTCCACAGAAACATTCTTGAGTTATTACGAAATATGTCCTTTCCTTCATTGTGCATTATGAAAGGGCACCTAAGGCTAGCAGATACCTGAATAGGACCTCCTGGAAGCTCTGCATTAATCATAATAATTGGGGCGGGGCAATGACATAATGCATATACTACCTGACATCCAAATGATAATAGAGTACGCCGCCGAACACTTTACAACTATCGTATTTTTACTACTTTTGAACTAAAATCCGGGCGAACAGCTGCCAACAATTGAAAATGAGAGGGAGGGAGAGTATAGGTGCAGGGAGGTGATATTAGACCTTCCTGATAGGTGTAGCAAAAGGGGTGAAGGACTAATAAGAGCGTTACAGAGTGCTGTTTTCGTCATAAGTGTATTAACTATCACCATCTATACCGATAATGGCTCAGCGCGAACTGGCGAAGCTCTGGTAAAAATTTTTGGGAAAATGTTTAACGGCAGATACGTACTTTCAACCTTCTACATCATGCTACATATTAGATTGAAAGATCCCATATTGATGCGAGGTCCCCACAGATGTTTGGGGATGTATCTCTGTTCTTCGGAAAGTGCCGTGATCAGAACAGTTTCGTGTATTATTACCTTAATAATGGTCATGACATGGAGTGTAAATAGTGACGAATAACATTCCCATTACAAAACCTGCATTCAGACTCTACATCGAGACACTTTCAATTGCCCAACAAACCTACATGCCACTGCCATAAGCCAGTCTTTTACCTGTTAATTCGTAAACTTTCAACTTTTTGCTGCTGTGCTTTTCCGAAAGTTGCTATCGGAAGATATTGATAATATAAGTGAGACTGACGTACGGTTGGAAGCGCGCGGAACGCGCGAAAATTTTGATAGATTGCCAACGATTTGCTAAAATTCTGATAGTTTGAGAAACATTTGTGATAGAAAGTGAAGCGAGATTGAAAAAATTCTTACGAAAATGAAGAATAAAATATACTTTCCCCAAACACGTATCTGTAGACTGAAACATTGGGGGGGGGGATGATTGCATCGGCCATCCCCCCTAGTCAAATGTTGGGGGGATATATCCCCCCATCCCCCCCCCCCCCGGGATTTACGCCCATGCTTGTAAGAAGGGCTAGTTTGAGCACAAAGTTAACTTTACTGATGTGCTTCACTGGATTACAGTTTACAAAAGCTAGGTGCATTTTAAATGTAAAAAATCAGGAACAAAGTTCAATAGTTATCCGCGACTACCAGAAATTGGCTTACTTAATTGATAATCAGCTCTAAATGGATTATAGGGTACAGATATTCCACTTACAAGCAGCCTTGACTAGTTTGTGCGCTCGTCTGGAAATTGTCAGCCCTGCATAATGCTCAGCCTTTGATGTACTTTAAATTAGTATCGTGTTTTTGATCTGCAAAGTTGGGTTCACACTTGGCAAATTTGTCAGTTTCTGTGACTCACCTGACCAAATTTGCTCCAAAACACGAAATGTCAAATAATCTCCTCAGTAGGCCCAGGGAGTTGCTAGAGACAACTCCATGGTAGGCTACAGTAGTACCAGTCACACTCTAGCAAACGAGGAGCTACACTTGATACATTTTCAAGACAAATTACCAGTACCGCGAATATTCGCTTATTGTTACTTTTCGGGTGACGAAACAATGCTTTCGCCCTCACTTTTTGCATAGACATACGATGCCTACTTTTCGCCGGTGGGGCGGCAAGCTAAGTCAGCTTGTCCAGAATACTGAATTTTGAAAGAAGTCCTACTTTAATTTACTTATTTATGTTAATTTATCATTTTGGCTGTCTCTTTTTGCCCGAATGAATCAATACATACATAGAGTACTGGTATTTCACTTACAAGCAAGCAATTAACACCATCTAGGTCGAGTGAATGAATGGTCCGCGGTCAGCCACCTTATATCGGTCGCTAGAATTCAGGGTTCCCACAGAGAGTCGGCATCATGTTCGTCTATGTAAAGGTGGTAGGCTAGTATCAAAATCACGTGTGTGTGTGTGTGTGTGCGTGTGAGTCGACAAATGCCGCCAACCGGGGACGAAAATGTGAATACACACCTGACAACCGGGGACACACCTGTAATTGGGGACCGTCCCCGTTTGAAACAGTGGCTTTAAATGGCTTCTTTGTGCTATATGATGCAGCAATGAAGATGTCTATTGATTCCAAAGAAATATAGGAACAGTCCCCATTTAGGTAGTGTTGTGGTACGTCCTCGTTTGCAGGTATACGTGTGTATCCTGTTACGTCCACGGTTACCTGTGGAAAACCGTATACACACTTACAAAAAGGTAGATATATGTTGATTGAAAACATTTTGAGCGCCCTCGTTTTTTGCTGTTGCAAAGCACATCTTTTTCTATCAGTATACATGCTACAAGCTTTTTCTGTGGACGTCCACGGTTGAATGGTAACAAAAAGGGGTCCCCGTTTGGCAGCATTTACAAGTATGTGTGTGTGTGTGTGTGCGAGTGTGACTGAACTAGATTCATTATGACGTGCCGTTGTTGTCTGCTACGTACGCATGCTTTTATGCCAGGCAATATAACCAGGGGCGGCACCAAGGGGGATGGGGGAAATTTGCCCCCAGTCAGAAGCTCTGCCCCATAGGCCCCACTCAGCTCCTAAAGTAAAGTGGCCTGACGGAAGGAATAGCCTTATAGATTGAAATTATTTGAAATCTTTGCATTGGATGATGTATTATAAACCAAAATATACCTATCCTGGGGCTTATATTTTTATCAAAAGATATGCTAAAACCTCAGAACTTCCGGGGCTTCGCCCCCTGGACCCCAACAGCTTAAAGCTATAGTGGTCTGGCAGGAGGAATATCCTAATACATTAAAACTATTTGGACTCTTTGCATTTGATGATGCATTATGAACCAAAATATATCCATCCTGAGACTTAATTTATTCACCCACAGATTTGCTAAAACCTCAGAGCTTCCGGGGGCTTTGCCCCCTGGACCCCACCCACTAAAGATCGTTCTTCGGGCTCGATCTCGCGCTAGGCGCGAAATTTTTTTGCCCCCCAACATTTTCTTTTGCCCTCCATTAGCCACCACTTTTAAAATCCTGGTACCGCCACTGAATACAACCACCGTAAAAACGAATGTTGTTACAGTGGTTATTGTAGATTACGGTGGGTAGGGCTCTCATGCCAAACCTCGGCACAAAATGCAGTGGTAGTTCGCTCTGGCCTAGTTCAGGGAACGAAGTGAAGGGTAAGAATATGGCCAGAGGACATGTCTAGTGTGTACTCTTTTGGAAATTGTCTCGGCTGCGCCGGGCTTCAGGTTCAGATGGAATTTCATACGGCCCTTGTTTAATTGTATTTGTTGTCAGCAATGTCAAAAGGGAAATGAGTTTTATCACTCAACAAAAGTTAACAGCCGTTCCAGAGGTATTAGACAAAGAGCTATTGGCCGTAGATTTCCTGCATTTTTGTTAAGAAAAATGACCAAGTACTGAAAATATTTGAGAACTGTTATTAACATTTTCGGGGTCCAAATTATGGTTTCCCCCTCACTTTTTCACTTGAGGCAAATGCCCCATTGCCCTTCCCCGGGATTTGCGCTCCTGCACTTCAGGGTCGAATTACTAAGAGAATGAACACAAGTTTTCCATGTTAATCCGTAGATCGGCAAAGTATTCCGTTTAACTGATTATGAAAAGCTAAAAGGGACTCGACAGCCCCGAAGCTGCACAAGGAGATTCGCTACGTACGAAAGCTATCTGCAAGCTAGGGGCGCAAATCTCTGTTTGAGAGTGAGTGAAAACGAATATTGTGTGCACGTGGATTTGAAACTGTGCACGCGTAGCGTGCACCGCCAGCGCGAAGCGCGAAGCGCGAAGCCCTCGTGGGTGGTGTCCAGGGGCCCGCCTTAGGGCCCCTGGTGGGGTCGCTGGGGCAAAGCCCCGATGGGGGTCCAGGGGGTGATGCCCCCTGAAGCTCCTGGGTTTTAGTATTTCAGAAGCTGCAGAAAGATTATTTCGAACGGAAGTTTTTTAGTGTAAAGGCTCCTTCGTTTTAGAACATTTACACTTGTCAAAAGGGTTATTTAGGGCACAAAGTTAATTAATACTACTGATGTGCTTCACGAACCGGGACACAAAATGCAGAGATAGATCGCTCTGGCCTAGATTAGGAAACGAATTGAAGGTATAACTAAGACATATCTTGAGTGTTCTCGACTGAAAATCAGGGTTGTTCCCGTTACACTTTGAAGGTAACTCGTTATAGTTACAGTTAATTCTATAAAACTGTAACTCGTTACAGTTACTAGTTACAATGTTGGAAATGTAACTAGTTACAGTTACTTTTGACTGAAAAGTAACTAGCTACAATTCAAAAGTAACTAGTTACTTCAAGATGAATATACGGTACCTCGGTACCTGAAATGGAAGGGGGCATAATTAGATACTAAGAAGGGGGCACATGACAGGACCGAACCTCATTTGTGCCGGTTATCCTCAGGTGTTCCCCACAGAAAGTCAATGATGCCAGCTGATCTTCACTGGGGATTCAGGCAGAGGCTCCTAACGCTCATCATGAAGCAGCGAATCATGATACTGTGTCGGAGCTTACGCAAACTATTTGTTATAGACGAATATGGTTGTAACCAAAACTTTTCCAGTTACGACAGTACTTCTTGGAGGGTGGAAATCCTTATACTCCCATCACACTTTAGAGAAGTTAGCGGCTATTAAAGGGGGAGAGAGTTGTTTTAGCAGTAATTTAAGTCTTCAACCCCCAGGAGCATAAATATGGTAATACAATGTTCTATATTTGTTTACGGTAAAATTTTAAAACCTCACTACTAAGGTTGGGCTAAGTGATATTTCCGCATAAAATTCAAGTTTCACATTGTGTCGATATAAAACAATGCATAGAAATGGTGGGACTATGTAGTTTACACACGCAGACGATGTGCCCATAATTCACTTTCCCTTTACAATAAACAGGTAAAGCTTTAAGTCGGACACTTCTGTCCTCTTTAAATTAGCTTTGTCAGGATAATTTTAACGCCACTTGACCATTTCAATATTCTGCTGTTTTTTTTTTTCTTTTTTTTTTTTATTAACCTTATTATTATTCCAGTGTATAAGGAGTTACGGGCATTGAAAAGAATATGATGTAGCCTAAATTCATACGCTCGATTCATCAAATAAGGATACCATACATGTTAAATTGGATACATAAATGGATGCACGGTGTTTACCGACGATTGGCACCGTATAATTTACTTGGCTCCAACGCATGAGTCCGGATTCGACTAGCTTAATGCCGGTGTGGGACCGGTCTCAAGAGCGTTTTTCTAGATTAGGAATTTGCTCGGAATAGAAGGTTCCAGAATCGAAATTTTTCCGGAATGTGATGTAACTGTACTTGTACTCGGAGTGCATTCCAGCCGAGTTCTCAAATATGAAAGTTACATTAAAAGTGTTTAAAGTTCCATTGTAATTTGTGCACAATGTACAGATGTAAAGTATTGTCACACATGATTAACTAATTTACTGAGGAGGTCAGGCTATGGAAGTGATTACAAACGATGACTTTATTAATGGTGGACATGTACAATAGAATTAAAACATCTGTAAGTTTGATATGCTATACATTGGCAAAAAGACTGGTCTCGGAATTGGTGCCATTGGAATCAGAACTGAGCGGAACTTGAAAGGTCCGTACCATGCTCGGAAAGATTAGGGAATCTAGAATCGCAGTTAGCTCCGACTCGGATAGGGTGGAATCGGGTCCAGCCCTAACGTCTCAAAGGCAATGATTAAACTTTCAAAGTAAGCCTAGTATTTAGATGCCTATGGGCCAACCTGTTTCTCAAGGTGCACTATCTCCACTGTGTCCTTTAAAGGACACTATGAGTTGACTAAGACCCAGCTGACTTCACATAGTGTATGCACTATATAAATTCAGCTGGGCCTTAGATTGCCAGAAGACCGTTCAGTATTTTTCAACGAATCGCACAAAGATTTGGTAAAAAGCATTGATCTGTCTAATAAGTAATTTGACACACAAATCAAATTTTAAACTTAGTTTAATCGACAATCAAGTGACCCTGTAAGCCTGCAGCATGTGCATCTAATATCAACTTCTGATTCGAATCGTGAATAAAATTTGATGTTGGTGAGGGCGACGTCGATAATAGAGATGAATGATAAATATATCGAAAATAATTTTACTACCAAAGTGTCATCAATTTGAAAATTTTCTTTTACTACTTCGAGTAAAATGCAATTTATGGTCATTTTGACTATTTGTAACGGGAAAGTAACGGGACCCATATGTAACGTCGTTACAGTTACATTTACACAGTTGTAACTAGTTACTTGCTCCGTTACTGAAATGCAAATGTAACTCGTTACAGGGTTCCGTTACACAAAATGTAACTCGTTACAGTAACGGCGTTACTTGTAACTCGTTACTTCCCAACCCTGCTGAAAATTGATTCGTCTGCGCCGGGTTTCAGCTTCAGATGATATTTCATACGGCCTTAACCAGAAAGGCCGATGATATTTCATACGGCCTTGACGAACAGACGTTCAAATACTATGTCAGTTATAGCCTATAATTGTATTGTTGTCATGTGTTGTTATCAAAGGGATGTCAAAAGTGACCAAGCGGCGAAAGAAAAATGAGTATTGCTATTCACATTTGGGGGGGGGGGCAAATTAGGGTTTGGCCCCCCACTTTTTCACTTGAGGGGGCAAAGGCCTCCTTGCCCCCCAGGATTGCGCCCCTGCTGCAAGCACACCCTTTTATTGCATACCGCGCCCATACCGCGCCATGTCGAACCCTGCAAACTTATCTGATCCAAGCCACCTTCGAAGGTAAACACATCCTTTTGATCTGTGAAGTCCTGGAGAATGCATCCTTATACGCACCCCCCACCCGTGCACAGCCTTTTAGAAGGAATATTTCAAGCTATTACATTATGTTAGACCTACAATGACATTCTCAATCAGCACCGAGGTTATAAAAACGTCATATGTTAGTTAGTAGCCAATATTTGTAGCTTGTAGTATAAAGTACCTTAATCATTAAACATAAAATAACATGCCTTGTGAAGTTAGGAATATGTAAGTTATTCTCTGCTTAAAAGCACAAGGTGAATAATGCTGATCCTTTTTTGGAAAGAGCTGTATCCTTGTGAATGGCTTTACGCTTACAGATAAAACCACACCGTGTCAAGAGGAAGTGGCAATGTGTAACCTTCCTATTGGCTTCATGTTCACCGTGATTGCGAGTGCTCCACTGACATAAACGTACGACGAGCGTGGTGACTCACCACTATTTGATGAGTGTTGTCAAATAGCCACTCCCAGGTTAAATCAATAGAGAGGCCCAGATCAATATCAAGTGATGATTACATGCACGTGTACAATGGGAGAGATGTTCTGGCGATGTTGCCGGTGTAAAAGGAAATAGTGTCTCTCCTGGAAAATGTGTCCGACCAGACATATTTTCCAAAAAAATATGTCTCGCCGGACAATATTTCTGAGGAAATAGTGTCCTCCTGCCACAGGAAAATGTGTCCGGGGGACACAATTTTACGAGGAAATAATGTCTGCATATAAGCAACAGGAAAATCTGTCCTTCGAAACGCGGTTACGGAGGAAGTCGTTTTGAACATGTATGGCCCTGGGGAGTTGGGAAGCGACTTTCCAACATTTTGTTATTTATTGCAGGAGACCGAAAGTGAACTTATGGGATGTCAAAGTGAACTGAGGGAGACCGTTAGTTAACTTTGACATAAGTGGACTCGGCGGAGTGTCAAAAGATATACTAGTACAAACTCAAGAATAAGTCCCAAACTTTGACCAAAAATGCGTAAAATTACTTTCCAAGATTCAAGGCAAGGCCATGTCCTGTGGATCAAATAATACTTTTGTCCGTGAGCACTTGTTTGGCAAAATTTCGCAATTTTTGAAGGTCATGATGGGTGGTCGTCGAGATCTGACATCAGTTAAGCCTCAGTCAGACAGACACGATCAAACATCTTTCCTTTCTTATTAAGTCTCTGGGTCACTACCATGGTGTCATACAAAGATGATTCAGTACCACACTGTTATAAGGAGCTACTAATTTTTAAAAGGAGATTGCATTTTTCATTAAAAATTGCATCCTGGATCTGCTTTCAGTCAGCCGTTTTATACAATTGCTTCTCCGTTTTCGAGACCGGCCTAGTCGAGGCCCAGAATACGGTCCCGGGCCTCGTCATAGGCAGTGGCGTATCCAGCGGGGAGTGCAGCAGGCCATGTCCCCCATTGAAAAATGAGGAAAAATAAAAAAAAAAACGAACAGGGGAGAAAAACTGTAGAGAGAACAGAAACAGAGGGGTGAGAAAAGAGGAGAATTTTTTAAATGATCCAAAACGGCGTTTAATTAGCTATAGATTTCTGTAGGCGTTATACGGCTGAGGTGTGCATTCGACCGACAGTGTACATCGAAAGTTTGGTGCCACCCCGCTAAAATTGTTCATTTGCTACACTTAAAGTGTATGGCACTATTGCTAACCCGTCTTTGGAATCTCTTGTGCACTAATTTTCGACCAGGCTCCAAAACGTAGCTTCCTCCCTGTGTAACACTGCTCCTTCTTGATTGGTCGCTCTCTTCCAACCTTGAAACTTCAAAATCAGAGCAAAACACAGACCGGAAGCACCCGTTGCCTTTCTGTGATTGGTACATACGGGAAGTTGTTTTCATTTTAGCCGCAAAGGCCTTATAAAAGCCTGTAACCATGCTGTCAGCCCTCAGTTCTGAGCTAGCCTTTCAAAGAATAGGTCTCTCAAGAACTCTGAAAGGGTAAAACTCTTCAAACAGCACTCTTAAAAAGAGATAAATTAGTCAGCACATATAACTTGTGTACAAGTTTCTACGGTAATCCTGTTCGTCTTGCAAAAAGCATTATCCGCCATAAAAGGTTTAATTGGAGAAGCAGGATACTGAATCAAGAATTTCTTCTTCCACAAAACTAGTAGGAAGATTTCCAGAACCCTAAGGGAGAAACTTCGTGAAAAGTCTCAAAAATTTCGAAGGAAGTGTACTGACAGCCATAAAAGGCCGAGTTAAAACTGCCAAATTTTGTCTGAAGGCGGAACAAACCGAGCACTTCATCAATAACCTCTCCGACAGATCTCGTTCGGATAAAAATAAACAGCTCTAGGTACGGGTTTAAAATTTATAGCTACCCGCTTACTAAATCCAACCAGAATATCAAGCCGCGGAGTCCTAAAAGGGCTATTTACAACATGAGGATATGATATACTCTGTACGAAAGAGCTAAAACAAAATTTGTAGTGCTAAGACACTGGCACTTGGAAAGATCCGAACGTGTGCCAAATTTTCCAACACAACCGTTCCTAGCCTATGAGAGGACACCCAATCTAAAGGATACCTAGTAGTAATTCTAGGCTTAAAAGCGACGGTTAATTGGAAACAAGTCACGAGGAGAATGAAGATTGCTACCCCGATGCTGTCATCGAGGCGCTCTAAAAGAGCAATTTCTTTATCTTTTTTGGATTAAGACCAGGACAAACTAAAAAGTCCGACTACTGATGAAGCTCAACATCTAAAAACAAGAGCAGAAACATGTCTAGTTAAAGGTTTCGGAAACCTAACAGAGCAGTATACTTCAAAGTATCTGCGGTCTTTAACCCCACTCCACAGCACAAAGATGCTACCTGTCTAATTACAAGACAGAATGTCCGTTAAGAACGCATTACTTCCAAAACTTTTGAAAAAAAGGACTGCCTACGTAGTATCAGATAATGCTACCGTCTACCTATTTTAATTAATCTGTTGATCTTCACTGCGATATAACAGTTTCCTTCCATCCTTGAACGCCAGCTGCTCACCACCTGGGCGAAATTTAAAACTTTTAGCTCGCCTACTCAACACCCTCTTTTGGTTGTCGGCAGGATATTCACCCGTTCTAAGGAATTTTTCGACGTTTTGTATTTCCGTTTGAAAAGAATTCATGGCGAAAGCAGAACGTGAACAGGTGTATGGATGCCTCAGTTTATCGTTGCCAAAATCATTTGCGGATAATCAAAACACTGTGTGTTTCTAGCGGACAGTGGCAAAAAAGGACAGTATTTAATAGTGGGATTTGTTTGTAATTACTGTCCGGAAAAGATGGTAACAGTAAAATGTGTCTGACAGGACACAATTTCTTAATGTGGTGGGAAAAACTGTCTCTCCAGACACTGTTTCCAGGACTTAACCTGGAAATATCGTCCGGTGGGACACAGACTAATTTTTCAGGGTTGATTTTCAGAGCTTATGGCATAAATTCAGTCTTTCCACTTTTTATCATTGTCTCTGATTAAAAAATGAAATTACTGTACATGTGTAGGCCTATAATTAAATCCTATATTATATTTCATACAAGTTTTCGTGAAATGATGGTTATTAAAGAAAATTATTTGTCTTTCACCGCTGTAATGATGATTTTAACAAGGTTGTCTTGGGTAGAGACAGTAACAGTGTGATACCAAACTTGAGTATGTTGACTTTCTCTCACGTTAAACGAGTAGACTGACATGATGCCCCCGTTGTCACTAGTTAAAATATGGGCAGGTATATACCCTCAAAATGTTTAATCCTGTTAGTTAGTTATTCCCTATGAAGACTGTGACAATACTATGTACCATACTTGATGGTCTTCAGTACATGGATCTTGTTTTGTGGAGGTACTGCTAAGAGGACTCTTTTTACACGGGAGACACATCTTCCCGCTACACCGGCCCGGTATAAGAAATCGGGGATTTCCAGGTTGCGCAATATTAATATAGCCTTTCACTCTGTGTAAGGCTTTCACTCTTGTGCCGGTTGAATTTAGTCACTCGAAAAGTTTCTTTCACACACGTTGATTCATAAGTCAATGTGGTGATTACACAGTGGCTTTGTCTTCCTCAACTCCTTGTCTTACATGTCTACACTGTGTAGCGGCATCATTAGAAAATGCGAATGTCATAATGCATAGCCATGAACAGGATATGGACTTCAGTTTCAGCGAACTAATTGCCAACTCAAAAAAGGGCAGTATCCCCTCTCATAACTTCCAGCGAAAATTGGACAAATATTCAGCCATACTTTTCTCCTTGCAGAGGACAACTAATGTACGATGGTGATGGATGAATAGATCAAAGGGCGGCAATTTTGTCTGCTGGACGTGGAGAGGGTCAGAGATCGCAATGGTCACAATAATATTCATTAGTGTATATATATATATATATATATATATATATATATATATATATATATATAAACGTTTCTGTAGCCTACATTAGTACCGTGGTGAATATTTCAAATGCCGGTCAAGTTAATTTATGTCGACAAAATCGGCCACTGCAGTGTACAGAAAAACCTCATGAGGACCAAAAGTAGGAGCTTTTTCTCCTCTGCGCCCCCCCCCCTCCTGTCTTCCCAACTGGCCACGCGACTGGCTGAAATGTTCAGTTTTTGTGTTCTATACGATTCACACCAGAGCCACAGTTAGTATAACGCTGTTTAAAACAGCACCTCTCTTGAGAAAAGGATTATGTTTGACTCTCGGTCCCAACTCCGGAAGGAAAAAATCTCACGATCTTGACTTGAAATTCTTGTTAGAACACTTAAGTCGGTAAGGGTTTGATGTCTGAAGTATACTACTTGTTAGGATAGCGTAATCTAGACTCTGTATTAGTCAGGGGCGCAGCGAAGGTGTTATCTTTGGGGGCGTGTAGAGATTATGATCATGCCGACAGATCTGGTAATGCGTAGCGCGAAAACGAGCTTTAGCGGGTGGGGTCCACTGGGACCGCTGGGGGTCCAGGAGGAGAAGCCTCCGGAAGCTCTGAGGTTTAAGCATATCTCTGGGTGAAAAATTAAGTCTCAGGATGGATATATTTTGGTTCATAATGCATCTCCGGATGGGGTCCAGAGCCCCGCCAGTGTTTTAGCTAGGACGTCTTCTCCAATATTTGAGTGGATTCCTGCCCTAATGAGGAGCCTCGAAATTTACACCCGGGTAGAATTTGCCTGTCAAATTTTTTCTGCAACATTTGTCGCCGTTTATGCGACATTGTTCTACAAATAGGAGCTGGCTAAAACACTGGGCCCGCCATAGGGCCCCTGGTGGGGGTCCATGGGGGCTTTGCCCCCGGAAGCTCTGAGGTTTTAGCATAATCTCTGGGTAAAAAAATTCGTCTCATGCAGGATAGGTATATTTTGGTTCATAATAGGTATATTTTGGTTCATAATTATACATTATCCAGTGCAAAGATTCCGGATAATTTTAATGTGTCAGGCTATTTCTCCCGTCACGCCACTATACTTCAGGAGCTGGAACACTACCGTATGCGTTCAGCATTTGAACACTATAGACACGTCAGGCGTTCAGATACGGTAAGTGTTCGAATAGGAGCCGGTCCGGCGTTTATAAAGGGAGAAAAAGTGTTCAGAATCTTAACACAAGAGTTCAAAATGCTTTGAACGCCAGGATGCGTGGTTCTGTATCTATTTCATTGTGGTGTTCAAAAGTTAAAAGCCTGAGATTGCAGTGAAGGGAAGACACGCGCGGCACGCATTATTTTTTCCCATGATGCATTATTTTTCCCCAGGATGTTTGTGGGTAAACCGGATTCTCAGGAGTTTGCAAAATGCGTCTGAAGTCAAGGTTAGGGTTTAGAAAACGGGCTAAGGATGACCTCTCCATGGGTAATCGGGTGCTGCTCCCCATGGTGATGATAAAAGTGAGGAATACGGTAATGTGCAGAAAGTGGTTTTTCAAGAATGTCATTTGACCCTAAATAGTAAGCCTATACGGAAGCCTTTAATTTCCTTTCTTTCCCCGAGTTGCCGACGGACTCAGTCACTCGTCCAATTACACCGACGGCCGTTGATAAGGCTGTATACGGCCGTCACATGCATAATCAATTTGCCTTCAACTTGAATGGGCCAATTAGATGGAGAGCCGAAAATCGAAATAGCCGATAACGGACAGGCCACGCGCTCCCGTTCTCGCTTTCTCTTTTTTCTTTTCATTCTCCGTCTTCCCTTTCACTCCCTTTCTTTTCCTTTCCTTTCCCTTCCTTTTCCCTTCTTCTCTCTTCTTTTCCTCCTCTCCTCTTTTCCTCTTCTTTCCTTTCCCTCTCCCCTTTTTGCCGACAGACCGAAAGTTTGTCGACGGTGACCAAATGTTGGGGGTGTGACACCCGCTCCCTACGGCCCTTGTACTAGTTAGGTAAAGTACAGGATTCGAAACCTGAAATAGCAAACGTACAGCTAGAGTTAATGTTGTAAAAAGCTTCTTGAGAGTATTCCACACACGGTCCATAAATATGTTTACAAATACTTGCCAAATGAATATTTAATTGGATACCTTAAAATTATTGTTTTTCTTCAAAACATGCCCACTGGCACTATATTTACCGTTTGCAAGTAATTGGACTCAGTCAGACCACCGTATAGACTAGTTTTTCAGGGACAAAATCTTTGGGTTCTGTGACTCTACAACATTATTCATATTCAGTTGCCGATGGTGAAAATTATGAAGATGCAGACTTAGAGGTCAACAGACCTGCGTCCACTGAGGTTCCTGAAGTGTCTTAAAGGTGTCCTAAGGTGTAACACCATTGACCATAGAAACAATGCATACATATATTTGGTATTTATTGCTTGTATAAAAGTTGTTTGAGATATGTTTTGGCTACTGAACTTTTGGGAAACCGCCTTGAGAGACTCTTACACAATAGTTTTGCTATCGAAGGTAGCCGGGAATGACCGCTCGTCCACGAACGTTAGTGGGCGTTGCTCGGGTGTGATATGGCGTTGTCGGGAAGTGTTTCATTTTTGGTATTGTTCTCAAAACGCTTGAACCACTTTTCGCTTTAAGGAACGAATATTTTTTCTCATAAATATGAACACCTTCATGCCAAATACAGTCTTAATCTAATTTTCTTTACTTGCGACTAAACCATGCTAATGCGATTTTCACAGTTTGACCTCCGGTGACCCCGAATGACCCTTGACGTATGTCAAAAACAATAGGGTTTTTCTAGTTTTACTCAATTTAATGTATGCACGCACATGACAAGTATATGAAACCATTCAAACCTCCTATCTTGAGCTATTGTGGGAACAAGGTTTTTAAAATCTGAACCTCCGGTGATCTCAAATGACTTTTCACCTCCACCAGTGGCAACAGGCTTATTTCTCTCCTTTGGGTTCATTTATGTGCAAAGTATGAAAATTATCAGACTGAGTCTCCTTCCTGAGATATAGTCTTGACAAGGTTTACAGAGTTGAACGTAAGGTGGTCTTTGATGGCCTTTGACCTTCACCAAAAACAATAGAGGTTCTTCTTCTCAATATGGGACATCTATGTTCTGTCAGAGTTCCCCTTCGTGAAATATCGTATTTCCAAAGTAAGTGTCATAAACAAAGACACACACACGCTCACACCCCCGCACACACATCCACATACATAAGGGCACTATCATGGATAAGTTTCTCTGTTCACCGATAACAATAAACTAGGTCACTCACTCTATTTTGAGCCAAAACTGGTCAAAATTTTGAAAAATTTGCTTTCGTCCTCCAACTTCTCCTACCGGTCCAATTTGATTATAACGTTTTTAAAATATGTACGAATTTTTTTCTTTTTATCTTCTATTATTTCCCTTGCTTTCAAATATTTACAAATTAAAAAGTAATTATAATACACAACGTACTTGAAGTAAATGAAACCATGGAAACTAGAATTTCTTTTTATCTTGGCCTATGTTGGCTTATTGGACAATTTAATTGCAATACTATTTCTTTTCTTTAGAACGGAATCAGATATGGCTTCGAATATGAGCGAAACGGACGATCCAGTAAGAGAGCGGTTGGTAAGTAGCCTACGATTCCCTCTTACCAGGGAGTTGTTATTTGGTGCTCTTACAACATAAAAGCTCTTTGACAATGTTGATCATTTTAGCTCAGCTATTCTGCAACGGTTTTAGGCCGGTGTAGCGGGAAAAAGTGTCTTCTTTTGGAAATACTGTCTCCTCTACATTAGTTCCACTTTTGAACGTCATTATACTTTCTGAAAAATTACAATTCCTACCAAAGACCAGATGCATGAAGTTCAGGTATATGGTGTGGTGGTCTTCAATAACAAATCAATTACACTGGCTAGTTACTTAGCACACCGAGGATCGTGTGTCACCTTCCCCCGCATCTCTTGTTCGGTGTCACTCACTGGGTGGTACAACTTGAGGACAATTTGTTTATGTGTTATTTGTAGTAAAATTCTTTCTTTATGTCTGAATTTTACCTTCAACTGCATAACATGTAAATTACTAGAGAATATACACAGTAGAAATTACTTATTGTTTCCGACGCCGTGTTCTTGTTCGACTGGACACTACAAAACGGGCATGTGTGATACACTAAAATGGGGGGGGGGGGGGTATATTCTCCCTCTACTAGTTTTACATACTACATGCTGCATGGAATCTCGATCAATGGTCAGCGCCTCTTTGGTCTATGCTGGCCATCACAACTCTGCAACACAACCCTAAATACTATTTTAATGGCAACGAACGTCTGGCTGTATAAACTTCTATGGCCTACACGAGTCTTTGATTCCATAAATCCATTAATTGCCATGAACAAATGGCAACATGAATCGTGGTGAACGCAAACGCCTTTTATTCGTTCGTCAAAAGTTTTACAAGATTATTATAAAATTTGTTTAGTTTTCCAAAATTTATGGGGTGAATAATAACTCCCAAACCTATGTCTAGCGGCATTCCATGAAAAAAGCTGCAAAAATGGAAACACTGTATACTGAACCCGAAGCTCTCAAAATGACCCCTGAAAAGTCGGTCCTTGTCTCACCGGACCACATTTTCAGCGTCTACCCTGGAAAATAGGGTCTGGGCAGACAATGATTCTTAGCAAGTTAAGAATATTTGTCCTCAGGACGCAAATTACTGTTATGATTCTATGCCGACGTAAAATCCAGTCTCCCCCAGGCAGTTCTTCCAGTAGGGGTGGGATAATATTTCCTCAAAAATATTGACCGTAGGACATTATTTCCAGGAAAACATTGTCTGACCGGACACAATTTCCAGAGGAGACATGAGTTCCTTTTACACCGGCCATGTAAAGTCCTTTCAAACCAGGCCATTGACGGCAGGCATTTATTTAGTTTTCTCTAGCGATTTGTTGCTATGTACTCAATCCATCGTGCATACACCATGGAGCTACTACCCGATGCCTTCAACCACACATCTAGGCAGTTGCCATCATGTAATGACGACATGGCCTGTGATTTACTAATTGATGATTGTCTGAATGGGAACAAAAGAGTCCGGTCCTTCTGTGAATACTTCAAATACAAAGAGTGCCCTCTAATTGTGTAGTGGTCACACCTTCAGGCTGCCATTTTTGCAGCCTAGGTTCAAATCATTCTACGTATTGCTTGTCAGCGAATCTTTAGCTGACGAAGACGGTTACAGGTCCAATGCTCTTACAACACTGTAAACTGTTGCAGAAAAATACGCAGAAGCAGAAGTGTGAGCGGGTGGCTTCTCCTATTCTTATGAGTGAAGATCAGGAATGACGAAACCCAGGCACTGCCACACAAAACGGAGTTCAACGCTAGGACCTGGCAGCCCCATGCACAAGCGTACACACTGACAATGTAGTTACGTTTTTCAAAGTCCTGAGGTTAAGGATCGGGTACATACTGCAAATTGAAATATTGATAAAAAAGAAAAATCAAATACTCTAACAACCATGATTTTAAAAAAGAAAAATCATTTGGTGGTTAATACATTTTAAAGAAAATTCGGTGAATTTACATAACGATAATGACAAAACTTTCTCCAATCGAATCATATGACATAACTAATGAGATAGCTCAAACTTAAAATTTATTTTGTGTTTAGTTTTCATAAATGTACTGCAAACCGAAATAACACAACCACTTCGGTGTAAATTATGCAAGTCATATGTTAATTTACATCCGATCACTTTTTTACTTTTGTTTTTTCTCAATTTTTTTGTGCTAAACGAGTGAATCTAAATGCATAAATCAATTAGGGAAAATGTTGGCACCATAACTCTGAGCGTCTCTTCGAAGTTGGTTTCAGGCGCGTAGCCAAAGGGAGGGGGAAAAGGAAGCAGCCTCCCCACCCTTCGAGCGAGCATATGTTTGGTATGTTTTAATGTTTCGTTTTACAATGTTGTTAGTGTTAACCCTATTTATATGAGGTAAATAGGCCTGGGAAATGCCATTTCCAGCGATCTGCCGGAGGCATGTTGGGATAAAAATTTCCTTGCGCTTTGCGCCAACCCATGGTGGCGCGGAGCGCTGAGAGTCTGTCTATGGGCTTCGCCCACCTTGACAAATTCCTGGCTACGCCCCTGGTTGGTTTCCATCAAAATCGCTCTAGAAAGACAATTCTGTAAATTATGGTATTACTTCACTCACTGGGGAAGTTACGGAAAATTCTCGAATTATGTAATTTTTCATTATGAATGAAAACTATCAATATAACATTTTCAAACAAGGTAGGTAATTATTCCACGTATATTTGATAAAACTAAACGGAAAAGTACATTTATGGCGACATACACCCAAGAAGAGATTTTTGCTCAGCATTTAAAGAATAAAACTCCCTAGTGACAAATTCTTTGGAATTACTTCAATATCTTTTATCGTTCTCACGATATACCTCTCCAAAGTTTAATGGTTTCTGTTGAAATTTATTGCTTATGTAAAAGTAAGTATTGCACAGTGTTAGTTCTTTTGTTAACTCTACAGAAATTAACGCTTAATTACATGCCAGCTAGTTTACACTTTGATGAGTGATATTGATATTTTTTCAAGTCCAAAACTTAAATTGACAAAGAAAGATCGATGGACATATTAACGTTACAATTGGCCTTGAAATAAAGGTTGGAGAAACAAAAAGTAACATTACCAATCTTTGGTAAGTCCTCTTTCCACGTCATACATTTGCATACTTAGGTTATGCTTATACATGATTTAAGGGTAAAAATAGAAAAGTAAAATGGTCAATATTTGATGAATTTTGGTCGGAATTGTGGCTATATTCTGAGTTTGTAATACTTTTTACTTCAAATAACCAAGTATGCCATTTTCATGTCACTAGACCTTGAAGGAGAAACAATAATTACAAAGAAAACTGTTAAGCACAATTTAACAACAATTAGAGATATTTACAGTGCTTTAAGCTGTTGTTTTAGCCTCACTCACGTTCTTCAGTACCTCTGGTGACAATTTGACTTCCTCGTTCTTACACTTCAAGTTAGCAGCTTATTTTTTAAGTGTGTGAAATATAGGAGTTTAACGATCATATCTTCTAGAACAGATATTTTTCATGGAAATGAACAAATTTGTCCAACAGGACGGGATGTCAATTTGCAGAAGACTAAACTTTGCCAGAACGAGATGTTTTAAAGATTACGTTGGCTAAACTAGAGAGGTAACCATCTTTCTGGTTAAAGAAGCTTTAAGGTTGTGACAAGATCAAAATTTTAAGAACTGACATCATAAGCAATAAGAAATGAGTAGGCTGTTATCCATAAACCAGCTTAATTACACTGTCAATCACTTCGGTTAATTTGACCCCAAATTGGGTCAGGAGGAACTTACTAAATTATTGGGTCAAAAATGACCCAAATTAAACTTCATTTGACCCCAATTAAGTCAAATTTGACCTAAAATGTTTGTTAAGTTTCCTCATGCCCCAAGTGTTTGTAGAGTGTAGCTGAGCTTCAGCATCGCCGCTGTTTCTATATAAGAGCATAACTTATACTAACAGAAGAGAAGCTAGCAAATTGTCCCCAGTCTGATTGTTGGAAAAAACTGAGAAACATTTGAAGTTCGGTAGGGATCACTTGAGGTCTAAATCTATGCCTTTGAAAAAAACACTGTCACTTAAATAAGAGAAAATTTTGAGGATCATTTGAAGGTAATAATTAAGGGCTACTTGATGTCATATTATAAATACTGATGGAGTTTTATCGAAAATTGTAGGTGTGGATAATTTTTAGTGCAAAATATTAGGGTTCGTTTCGAAATCGTCAACGGAGGTCAATTTTTCCAAAAAAATCTTGGACTTATCTCATGGTAGATGCAGTACTGTAAACATTCAGTGCAAAAATTTTCAACTAGAACTCATTTAGTGATGATCAGGGTTCATTTTTGGTTTAATCATAGTTAATAGACACATCCCTGGTTAGGAAACTTTACGTACACCCTATACACACCACGTACAAGCCGAGTAGCTATGTTGAGACGTGCAGAAAAGTGCATCACGTGACATTGACCGTGCACACGATCGATCGAGTATAGCGATATGGCTACATTGAGTGTTGTGTTGTTCGTTCTTGGAAATAAAAGTTGATTCAAGGGTTGAAAGGGTTTCAGGAAGCTTCCAAATCAGTAAGTATTTGTGAACGTTCAAAAAACGAAGAACACCATGGCCCACAACCCCCACGTTTCTTGTTTGAGTAGAATTAAACTACTCGGAGTACTCTGCAATTTTGCATTGATGTATAGCGTTAGCTAAATTACTGTCACGTGTGAAAGTAAAAGGGGGTAGACGGTTCACTATCTGACGTTACCAAGTCGGTTAACTGTTATATTTTAGGGAAAATACCCAATCATGTTATACTTGATATAGGCACTGAATTCCACTCTTTAGGAAGAAAGTGAGTGAAATACAAGGGCAACTTTTACTGTGCATTAGCGAATAACGCTGTGTATACGACCGTACGATCGATTGAGTTGGCTATAAGGCTACATTTAGATGAAAATCTACCAATCTCCCTAATTTTCCACTAATCCGGCTATTTTTTGCCATGAAAAATTTAGATTTCCCTATTTTGGTCTGTTGACAACTGCGGAGGTTTTATCGGTAAAGTTGGTAATTTATGTAGGCTACTAACTATAGGCTTAACTCTAGCCTCAAATACCGTTCGGTGTTTGGAGGTTTTAAGACTGAAAAGTAACAAAACCAAACTTTAAAAAAAAAAATTCATAATTACCGTTTGATAAAGGTTCACAAGTAGTGCTACAAAAGTAGTATTTCGGAGGTAGGTAGGTAGTACTTCTATAGTGGTGTATGTAGCGCCTTGTGCTACGGGTAGCACAGTACGAACGTGTAGTAGAGCTATCAACCAGCTTTGTGCACGGTTAGCGTCACGTGACTACTGAAAATCAGGATCTCAACATAGACAGTGCAGTTCGCCGAGTTTCCCAACCAGGGATGTGTCTATTAACTATGGTTTAATCCCTGCGAACTATTTAGACGATTAATAATTCACAAAGAGAGCCAGCAGTTTGTGGAGATATTATTCTTCACGAATCTCGCTTTAGTTTAATACTAAAATTATGTTAATACAATTATTGCCGGGTTCGGCCTTTTTCTTACGACCCCTGTAGAACCTGAGTGTAATCTGTACCGGCTCCATGCCATAACCCCAGATACACCTAACAAAGTATTGTGACATCGCAACTAAGTTTAGCATATGTCTTGTTACTGTTTTCTTGCCAGACACCGTCCCGAAACATCCTCCGCATTATGTCTGTTGGAAAGTCAGGGGTCGGAAAATCGACCATAGGAAACATGTTCCTTCAAGGAAAAGGTAAGGGCGATTTCAAGACAAGCAATGAAACTATGTCTTGCACACAGGTACCTAGGCACCGGTTAAGTAGCACAGGCGATTGTGCGTACACCGATGTTCCAGGAATTCCTGACACTGATCCTTCAAAAACAGCGGAGTTCTACGATATGATCATCAAGGAGGCGAAAAAAGAACTTACGGTGATACTCTTCGTATTTAAACGCGACCGCGTAGACACAGGTGCCTATAAATTAGCTGAGATGCTTTTTCGCGAGCTGAACAAGGCCAATGCAGCGAAAATTCTCGTTATAAATGATCATACCAATTACGCCTTTGATGACAAGCTACCTACCGAGGACGAGTACGAAGTTCAAGTGAAGGCGATTAAATATTACACGAAGATAGACTTCACCCATACATTATTCGTCAATGCAAATACGATGAGAGAGAAGGTGAAGAATATAAAGATTATATTGTCTGAGATGAAAAGCGAGAAGTCTGAACATCTGAAAAGTTTCTCCGAGCTGAGAGAGTACGTGGATGAATTAAGGAAGAAGAAGAACTACGCAGAAGAGGTGTTCCGCCAAGAAAAGGAACACATCGCCAGCATCAAGGAGCAACTAGAAGGATATCAAAACACAGTAGTAGCAGGTACCACGGCCGCAGCGCTAGCCACCGTTGCTTCATTCTTTACTTTTGGGGCGACGCTAGGTATTGCTGCACCAACTGCCATGGCCGCTGCAGCAGCCACGGCCGCCATCCAAATAAAAAAGGCAGAACTAGAAGAAGCTGAGAAAAGGATCAGTACTGATAATGTAAAGAAAGCTGCCGAGGAGTTACGAGTAGCCTGTGAGAAGTTTGAGGAATTGCAAAAGGCATTGAGTATTTAGTACAATGGCGTTCATCCTGACGAAGTTTGACGTGTACGTCAATTCTGTAATATTAAGTATCTTGATAATCTAAGTAATGATGTTAGAAAATATCGAAGTGAATAGAACTTTGCAGTGCCGGCGGAATTTGTAAAAGGTAAAATAAGGGTAGGCGGTGCCACCATCTGACGTCACCATAGTCGGTGAATTTTTTAGGAAAGGCCCGAAATCATCCTGCGTGATTTCATGCGAAAGATAAATAGCGTTTTAAGGAAACCTAGTTTGAATGTAAGAAGTCTGGTTCTTATGACCGAGATACAGGTCCAAGGGAAGCACCGCCTACCCTTATTTTACTTTTGTTTGTCTGAAAGTAGGGAGAGGGGGAGGGGCAACCCGGGCGGAATACCAAACGGTGAAGAAGGCGCCGTGGGAGGGCGAAGCGCCCTCCTGAAGGCGTGGGGCCCAGGAGCCCCCCGTAGCGTGCCTGGTGGGTCCAAGGACAGCGCGTCTGTGGGGATCCAGAGGGCAATGCCCCTGAAGCCTTGAGATATTTATAAGAATTAAAACCATTAGAAAGAAGCATTGGCTACCTTAATTAAACTCAACAGAGCACAAAAATCACATTTTCACCGTTTTAGAAATAGCCCTACTTAAAATGATTCGTCTTTTATAATGAAGTTGGTTTGGCTTGTGGGTAATTACAATGATAGTGCAAGAGTTTGTGCGACGCTATGGAACACGCAAGACTTTGTGCAGGAAAAGAATCACAAAACAATATTTAGAGCGCCAAAGAAAACAGCGTTACTTGGCACATTTCATGTTAGCCAATTGTTTTTCTTTATTTTTTAAATGCAGTATTATTTATTACAAAAAAGATTCTCGTACGTTCCACGTCTACTTTTTTTTCCTTTTATGATTCATCTTTGTCGATGCTACGGAACAAGGAACTCCTCAATTTTTTTATTACTCAGAAAAGTAAAATACTTTCAAAAATACAGGATAAAATATAATTTTATAAGAACGATTCTAGTTTGAGGGTTGTACTTACATAATACTTGACAAAATTAATAAAATATTGTTATGGGTAATTCTCACAGGGACATGGACATTGGCGTTCTCAGTATAAATGCCAGGGAAGCAATTTTCATTGGGGGCTGCATCTTCGTAAGGTGTGGGCGAAGCCTTTAACAGCAAGGGCCGAACGCGAAGTCCAAGGTTGCTGACCGAGGGTGCCCCCCCCCGAGAATGATTCTTAAATTTGATGGCTTTTGCAGGCATTCTGGATCATTTCAAGAGAAAATCCTGTGTCTCCCAGGTGTAATTTGAAACGCTCATGAAATGCTTTTCTTATGATGATTACAAATTAAAGACAGTGACCTTCAGTATATTTGCTGACGATGGTGGTAGTTGGTGCCGAAGCGGGGTTGCAAGGGTTTTGGAAATAGTAATTTACTCAAGCTATGGTGGTACAGGAAGTAATAACGAGGCACTTCCACAAAAGTTTTTCTACGGACAGCATTACTAACTGGACACCTACTGATATTGAGCTCACGCGAAGGACGACGAAAAGTGTATCGAGAAATGCGATTCCCTATAAACGGGTAGGTTAGTAAACAGTGTATACAAGGACCGTGGTACTTGTGATGACTTACATCTAGTACTGTCAGTGACCATTACTTCAGGACTTCAAGTCTCAGAAGTGTGGTGTGAAGTCGACGCCCATACTTTGAAAGAAAATTTAACTTAAGGTACCAAACAAAATTTTTCAACAATTGACCCTTACCTCCCCAGCTTTGAGCTCCACCACTGTACTAGTTAGTTTTCGTTGTCGGTGGGTGCGAAGCGCTCCGAGAAAATACCTGGCATTTTCATGGTATTTGTATTAATGTTTTCCTTCATTTTACACTGCAAAATTTACTAGACCGTTAAAAATTCCCTCACAATTTTTCTGGTCTCGGCACCTTTTTTTATTATTATTCTTTAAGGTCTGGAAAAGAGTTGGGACAAGTTTTCACGTTGCGCTCCCACCCCCGGAAATCCCGCCTCGGACGTTTGCATTTTAAAATTGGTATGAGCATAAGGAATCATGTGTACAATTGTAACATAATTTTTCATTGTTTTTGTAGTAATTCTCTTTTGTCAAAATGCGTACAAGGTGTGATTTCACCTTAATTAACATAAAGTGATCCATGTGAGTTCATCTTACTGTGCTAAAGAGTTTTGTTGTATATATCCTTTCAACCTTAATTTTCCCTTTCAGATTTATTTGCGGAAGTGTCTATGGCATTTAGAACTAATAATATTACGACAAACGTTAATTTAGGTTTATGTGGTCATTGGAAAGTGACAAAAGTTTCCGGTTTGGTGCTTCACAAGCCATACTGGGTTTCATTTATTAAAACAAAGATATAGTCAATGGGAAAATCTTTTAAACTTTAAACTTGTTATTCACCAATATTAAGAAGCACCTTTTATGACTACCTTCGCACAACGATAAGCTTTGCTTCAAAGGTTTACTTGGCAATTTTAAATAGGTAAAGATATCATTAACCTGTCAGGAATATATTTAGTGGTAATCATTTTAAACAGAGTTCTTGCAATGTTGTTATTAAAATGATGGACCTCATTTAGTAATTTGGAGTGAGAAGGTAATTTCTTTATAAGTTGTTTCAGTCAGCTTAGTTGTTAAGTTAAAAGGAGATCAGGAAGGAAGAAAATTCTCACAAAAGGCAATGACTCAAAAACTTATAAAAATACCGAAATCCTTCGTAAACTGAGAATAAACAGCTAGTAGAGGACTCTCGAGTGCTATCCTCTGGACCGAAAATATTAGTCGTGATGTTTTTATTTTCGAATGGGAGCCATTCTATGATACATGAAAGTACTCCTCCAACGAACCATCCACCTTGGAAAGATGGTTCAAGTTTTCAATAACATCTACCGGTCTTTACTTCTGACTGCTACAACTGCTTTGAACATCTGTATACTAACGTAGCTTACGTAGCATAATGATAGGCCTAAGTGATTTAATAGGGCAAAATAGATTACCGTCATTGTTACGATACTTTTTA
The DNA here is from genome assembly GCA_029531755.1 of Holothuria leucospilota. Lineage (NCBI taxonomy): Eukaryota > Metazoa > Echinodermata > Holothuroidea > Aspidochirotida > Holothuriidae > Holothuria > Holothuria leucospilota. The sequence goes on from CM055970.1 coordinate 25,510,759, forward strand.
GAATAACAAAGTGTGATAATTCCATTATAAGTCATTTCTAGGTCATCATGGACTGACATTAACCAAATATCCTCCGTAATTCTCCTTACGTTTTATAACTTGTGACTGATTTGTAAATATTCTGAGTATTTGTGTAGATAAAATGTTCCTGTTGAGGTTTTGGCTAAAACTACTGTGGACCGATTGGGATTTCACTTTTCGACCATACATGAGCTGTTAAAACTGTAGAAACTTTATGGAAAAATTTCGTCATTTCAGACAGTTCCAATACTCCCCCCTAAGTTACTTCTAGCCCCTCCCAAAACTGTCTTAAAGGTGATGTGGCCTCCCAAAACATATTTAGGAATAGCCCCATATATACGTCTAGTTCTAAACATGATTGGTGGCCGCACTTTTACTAAAACAATACCTTCACTCTGGTTGGTCAATGGTGACTTGTACAGTCACTTGTGTTCCCAATTAAACTCAAACACAGCTGTGTGTCAATATGGCCTTGAAGAACTGAAACTCAGTGCATGCTACTGTGGCTCTGTATGGAGGTGTACTAGACATGGTGTTTTTGTTTAAATTGGAGGAGGGGCTAGAAGTAACCTTGGTAAGAAAATGTTTACAGTGTGAGTGAGATTACAGAGCTCCTTGTACAGACGCAGACCTAGTATATTGCTTAAGGGCATGTCCTAGTAACCATATACTAAAATGGCGGACGCTCTGCTCCATTGTATGTATACTACGAGCATTTGGGTGCCCTTTCGTGTGAGTAACCGGTCTTGCGCCTTACTGCGCTATACTTAAAAAGTAAAGTAGCCTATCACGTGCCACTCCGGTACTGAATCACACACCGTACGTGTAGTGCTGTGTAACCATTGAACGCGTTGAACGCGTTGAATGGTTAGTGGTGGCGCTCTTTTGCAAATCCGTGATTGCTGACATTCTTCGTTACGCTTGAATTGTTGATATCAGCAAATGAATTGTTGATATCAGCAAATGAATTGCTGATATCAGCAATTCCAACATATCGCTAATTCAATTGTTGATATCAGCAAATGAATTGGTGATATCAGCAAATGAATTGATGATATCAGCAAATCATTTGGTGATATCAACAATTCTAGACCTCATATCAACAATTAATAAGTGATATGTTGGAATTGTTGATATCACCAATTCATTTGATGATATCATTAATTCATTTGCTGATATCACCAATTCATTTGTTGATATCAGCAAATAATTGCTGATATCATCAAATGAATTGGTGATATCAGCAAATGAATTAATGATATCATCAAATGAATTGGTGATATCAATAATTAATTGCTGATATCAGCAAATAATTGCTGATATCATGAAAATAATTGGTGATATCAGCAAATATTTGATGATATCAGCAAATAATTGCTGATATCATCAAATGAATTGGTGATATCACCAATTAATTGTTGATATCATCAAATATCGAATAAAAAGTAAAACGGCTTGCCATATGGACGCGGCGTATACTTCTCGCGTACTTTGTCATGTTATGCATGAACGTGTAAACGGTACGGTGTCGCCAGTTCCATTTGGTTGGCGCAACCTATTCAATACTTCCACTTCCCCCGAATTGACTTAAGTTTCCTGAAATTTTGGAAATTTTAATTGATGTTGTTTCGTGTAATTTTCTGGAAACCAAATTTTGTGAATTTTCCGAATTTTGAGGAGCGATATATTTTCTTGAAATAAGAGTCTCAACACCCTTTTCCGTTCCCTCCCTTTACATGTTTGATAAGTTTCCGATTTATTCATTTTGCTTTATTTTTGCTTGTGATAAAAAAAATACCAAAAATTGCTTGCAGGAAAAAATGCTCTTGAAAATATCACGGTTAAGCCAAATTTCAGGAAATTTTGACTCAATTTCAGGAAAAGTTTCTTCGATTTGTGAATGCACTGCACCTGCTCGAGATCTTTGTAAACAATGCGTGGGTCAGTACAAGGCAAGAGAACAACGTACAAGAGAACAACTTGCAACATACAGCACACGTAGGCCTACGTTGTCTACATACAAAGACAAAACAGACCAGCTTAAGCTTATACTAGGCTAGGCTATCTAAAACGTTCTCAGTGTACGCGATCACAACTGAGCAGAACAGAGAGGGACCGAAACTATCGTTTTAGTACCTACCCGCGACTGGGGCGGCCGGATTCTCTAACGACCTGTTGGTCAAAACATCCCACCGTACCTCGTTTCCACAGAGCCTAGTTAGCACAAATTTCGTGAATCCGTGGTTCCGGCCCGTTTCCGGTGACTGATCATGGATGCCCCGTAAGCCTAGGCCTAGCCTAATAAGTGAAATCAGCCTTCTAAGGCCTACACAGGTTCGTATTTAGCCTAACCTAAGTAGCAATTAGGGCTTACTATGTAGCCTGTAAGTGTTAGGCTAGGCATAAGTTATGCAGCTGTACATAGCTGTTTGGAAGTACATAAATGGACAAAAAAAGGATAAGCACAGTATCCCCCCTCTCCAGACAAATGGCAAATTAGCCATTACTGATCTGGACAAGGCCCTGGCCTTCAATTCTCAGTTTACTAGTGTCTTCACTAAAACTTTGTATAGTGTAATTCCATTCCGTAGACCGACTCATAGCAGAATGGCTGATATTACTATCTCCACACATGGGGTTGAAAAACTGTTAAAAGGTCTTAACAAACATAAAGCTGTTGGACCGGACAACATCCACCCTTGGGTCCTCAGGGAAATCGCATCGGATATTGCCCCTATGTTGAGTCACCTTTATCAACAATCCCTCTCAAGTGGGCGAATACCCATTGATTGGAAGAGGGCAAATGTTTGCCCTATTTACAAAAAGAATGACAGTTCCCTCCCTAGTAATTATCGGCCTGTCTCGCTCACCTGTATTTGTTGTAAATTGTTAGAACACATTATCAGCTCAAACTTAATGGACTTCTTTGAATCCAAGAATGTCCTTTCATCAAAGCAGCATGCCTTTAGAAAATCGCACAGCTGCGATACTCAGTTGGTGTCAGTCCATTGAAGACTGGGCTTCATCCCTGGATTCAAACAAGCAAATTGATGTTTTCATTCTGGACTTTGAAAAGGCTTTCGACACGGTGCCTCATGAGCTCTTAAAAACCAAGCTTTTTAGTCTTGGTGTTTCAAGACAGATCCTCCAGTGGGTTGATGATTTCCTCTCTGATCGTAAACAGGCTGTCGTAGTAAATGGTACTAGGTCTTCTTTTGACGATGTTGTGTCTGGAGTCCCTCAGGGGTCCGTTTTAGGACCAATTCTCTTTTAGCGCACATCAACGATATCGTTAGTAGTGCCAGTTCTAATGTCAGGCTTTTTGCTGATGATTGTGTTTGCTACCGAGTTATTGATGATGCTAGTGACTGTCGTAAGCTTCAGGTTGACATTGATAATCTAGGTCTCTGGGCTAAGACATGGGGTATGAGATTCCAGCCTTCAAAGTGCAATATCATCACCTTTGCCAGAAAAAAGAAGCCTGTCTGTTTCGATTATGTCTTAAACGGTGAAAAGTTACTTAAGGTTGATTCAATTAAGTACTTAGGGGTTTTTTATCACTAGTGAACTTAGTTGGGATAGACATGCCCAGTTTATTTGTAATAAAGGTAACACAATCTTAGGTACTTCAAAGAAATCTGTCTTTTGCCCTAGCTATGTGAAGCTAACTGCTTATGAAGGCCTTCTCTGGCCTGTTTTGGAATATACCAGCAGTGTGTGGGATCCAGACTAGATTTACTTACAGGATAAGCTGGAGAGTATTCAAAGGAGATCGGCTCGTTTTACCAGTTCGATCTTTTCACGTGAGCCTGGGTCTATGACTTCTGTACTGAAAGAACTCTATCTCCCTTCGTTATCGGAACGTCGTAGGCAAAATAGACTAATTCTTTTTACTAAGGGTGTTTTTGGTAAGGCTCAGATCCCTGTTGATAGACTTCGGCATCCCACTCGCAAAATTCGTGGCATGCATAACCTACACTTTTGCCATCTTTATACTAGGACTAACTGCTACAAGTATAGTTTTCTGCCTAACACAGTCAAGGATTGGAATAGTCTCCCTGCCTCTCTAGTCGAAAATTCTGTGCATCATAAAGACCCCGTTCAGTTTATTACAAATAGTATTAGGGCTTAGGTACCCCTCGACGCATGCGTGGTGAAGTAATGTCCCTCTGGATGTGTCACCGTATTCCGAAAGAAGAAGAAGAAGAAGCTGTCATTAAAGACAGTTGTGTTACTAATTACTGAGCTTCTTTGAGGCTAGACCGGAAAGTTTGCATTTTGCTCGGGCAAGTTTTAGGCCTAGGCTATTTCTCGTTCAATGTGCGGCCATGTGCCAGATTCACAGACTATCTGTCCATTCAAACGTTGGTCAGGTTTTGCCACCATACAGGCAGTGTCAGTCAGGCCAGTATGGAAAGTTTGACAATTGCACACCTGAGATTATTTTTCTAGATTTTTATTGCACATTTGAAAAGTCACATTGTACACCTGAGTTTTTAAGCCAATGGCGATTGCCTCGTATCACCCTAGGTATAGGACTATGTTATATTTACCTGGCCTATTGGATGATTATCATGACGTGCTAATGACTTGATTGAATGATGTATGCGGTGTCGGCCATCACTCGGCCAAGACCGCTGGCGTGAGGCATATTTGGAACTTATGATCCAGTATCGATCCCATACTAATTTCCACTCTGGATGTTAAGGAGGCCTTCAAGGGTTTTGTTTAAATTTCTCCCAACTATTTATTTCACATTTGACTTTTTGTATGCATTTGACACCTTGCACACTGCACACTTCAATTTTTTTCATGCACACTATATTGGCGAAAAGTGCCATACTTTCCATACTGGCTGTCGGGCAGTGAGTTTTGCGTTTGCTTTCAGGTAGGGCCAACTTTTTGCCTTGTAGCATCACAGTCAATTTATTCACGGCCGTGGCCAATTTGCAAATGCACATGTGCATGAGATCTGTTAGCAGCAATTTTTTGTGCAGCCAGGTGCCAAACCACGCAGTAAGCTGTGCGGACCAGATCTTGCGCGCACAAGGCAAACTTTCCAGTCTGGCCTTGAGGATGTTTCTTTATCTCTTGATTCTGGTCACAGTGTTGATGTCATTTACCATGATTTTCACAAAGCTTTTGATAAAGTTCCATTGGGCTAGGTAGACTTATGGTACAAAACTGCGTAGGTTAGACATTAAGGGAAGGTGTGCTATCTGGATATAAAATTCGATGCTCCAAGGTATAGACTTGGATCTCAGAGAGTGGTTGTTATATAATGGTAATTTCTCTTCTTGGATAGAAGTCACGAGTGGAGTACCGCAGGATTCTGTTCTTGGTCCAATTCTTTTCTTAATTTTCATCAGTGATATTGATTGCTCTCTCACATCCAGCATAAGTAAGTTTGCTTAAATGATACTAAGCGCTAGGGCTATAGCCTAGGGAGGTTAGTCATAAGGATGATGCCTCATTTCTGCAAAAAGACTTAGATAGTCCTTCACTTTGGTTATTAAAATTTCAGCTATGACTATATAACATGAATGGTAGTATTTTGAGTGAAACTTCTGAGAAAGATCTACTGTACTGTAGGCCCGTTTTTTATTGCAGGCAATTTAAAGCCATCTAGGCAGTGTGCATCTGCTGCTACTAGGACTAATACATGTAGGGTGCTTGGATTGATCAAGAGGAATTTCAATAGTTTTAGTGTAAGAAATTGTACTAAATTTGTATTTTTGAGCAGTTGGTAAGGCCCCATCTTGACTATGCTGCCCATGCTTGGAGTCCTGTTTATGAAAAGGACAAGTTTCTTTTAGAGCAGGTTCAGAAGAGAGCCACTTGCCTTATACCCGAGGTGAAACACCTACCTTATCATGTTAGACTAAAAAATCGTGGGCTTTCCACCCAGGAGTTGAGAAGGATTAGGGGGGACATGCTCCAGGTGTACAAATTTCTCTCTGACAGGAATTTATCTATTTTTATCTTATAGTTATTTAAGGGTTCAAAGTAATTCTCAGGTTCTATGCCATTGTAAGAAGCTACTGTAGTACTGTACAGTGTCTGGCAAGGCTTGACATTAAAGGGCAAGAGCAGTCGCCCCAAACTTATTTTGAAGCAACAGCTAAATCTCACAATTTTCTTCTTATTTCTCTTCAAAGTATCTTTTATAATATTTTAGGACTTCAATATTTCATATTCAAGGTAAACCAATCAGTTACTTCTAGTAAATTTCACATTGGAGGAGAAAAAATATTGTCACATGACTGTAAAGGGCCAATCATGAAACAGGACAGTCTACTACACTACTTCAAGTTGGGGTGACTGCATTTCCCCTTTAATTAGGAAGTTCAGCTTCTTTCATACTGTAGGTGTGTCAATGAGTGGAATACTCCACCTGAGTGGATAGTTAACTCCACATAGTGCACTGCTTTAATGTTGACATTGATAAGTTCTTCCATGACTAAAACCAAAATCTAATTGTACTGGACTCGTTTGGTGTTGGTTGGTTGGTTGTTTTCAGTAAAGGGTTTATGAATTTCTGGGCATCTTATGGGGCCTTAGCCCCCCCTTTGCCCTCCTTTGCCCTTTAACCTGTTATGTATTATGCTAAATATGTTTAGACGCACTATATGACCCCCTGGCAAGGTACATGTCATGGGTGAGTCATTAACCACAAAAGTTTGATGCAGGGCACCATCAGAACCACCCATATGTAGCTGTTACAACATGGAGAAATAGGTGCATCAATATCAGTCACATGACATCCCTATGCCTACATAAGTATAGTGAAGACACTTAGTAAGGCCATGTTCGAATTTTGTGCATTCATCCAACCAAAAATGCACTTTAATAACTGCTGTCACAATCAGTGTGTCAATTTTTGATGCAGCACTCTCACCCCATGCTCCATGGCAGATGCACGAGAATCTGTCATACATTTCAAGCACACACACGCAAAGACATGCATGCTGCCTTAAAATTAATGTGCAAAGCCTTCACAGAGCCACACAGTCCCCTTTTCAAATTGCAGTCAGTGTCTGCTGACCTTATAAGGTTTCTTGGGATCTTTGGCTTAAGCTGAAAAATGTGAACTTTTTGTACATGTATTTCTCTGTAAAAAAAATTTTGCAGTAATGATTAATAGCTTGCAAGTAAAAAGATTTGCAGGTACAGTTTAAACAGATTCTCATTGTTTTTCCTTGTTTTAGAAAATGGAAACTTTCTTAGAGTGGCCTATTTATTAGATTTCACCATCATACAGTACACACCCATAGTGCTTTGTGTCCTCTTGTACTTCCACCATACGGTATTTCTATGTGTATCATCAGTCATCCAAAATACATGTTATTGAAACTGGAAGTCTCATGAAGCTAAGTGAGTACACACCAAATTGCATGGTTAATGGGGAACTGGCCAGCTGGAATGCTATAAAATTATTAAAACTGTTGAATTGAGGATGGTCTCATGTTTGTGTGGGATAACAGCTGATAGGGGTCATAATCTGGCACGTGTAATGTACAGGTATAACTTTCGTAGATCTATGCCTGAAACCAATGAATATAACTCACCTTGGATTATTTTTTAAAGTGAAAGATATATTGGATTAATTAGGGGATGTCATTTGTTTGGAATACTTATACTACTATGAAGAAGGTTTCAAGTAATTAGCTTAGAATAAGTTTAAACCAGCATCTGAATGATACATACAGTATGAACAGGATTGGAATGCTGCAGCAAATTTTACAAACTCAAAGTGTAAGAATGATAGGATTTTTAAAACTAAGCTGACTTTTGAACCCTATGTACTAAACCTTTACCACTTTACACCTAATATTTTCTTTTAATTTAGATGTGGCAATAGCTATCTACCGGTGGTTGCAGGTAAATTAGAAGGTGTTATTTATTATGAGAGGATGTGTGAATTTTTCAAAGGTGAGAGCCCTGAGGGATGAATTTCATTATATTTTGCATTGAAGAAAAATTTTTTATCTTTTGCAGCCATGAATAACAACTACCGTATGAACAGAGACGAAAGCTATATGGGGAGACAAGGTTTACCTTGGAAGTCAGTTTCAGCTGGACCAGTGAAGAAGAACCACAATGTAAAATTTAGGTAAGGTTATGTGAGTTGAACTTAAAAGTATTTTTCCATGTTGAGTTCATCCCTTTCCCACATGGCCCTGGCCCTTTTTCCAAGCCTTAAATTTTATAGCAGGAGCCAGGTTTTTATGCCTGGTTTACTTGAAATATATTCAAACAGGATACACCTAATTTTTGTACGAAATGCCCTGTCATTTCCCACAACTTCATTACATCTAAAACTCAGGTTGGAGCTTTTTAATTAGTCAAGAGCATTATGCTTCATAGTTTGTATTCCAGTGTTACTTGATATTTGGCTCCTGGGGCTGATTTCACAAACATGAACTTAGCGATGATTGTTAAATCGCTTGCTAACTGCATAATTCTGTAAATCATTGCTTATATTGCGATGAGTTATTGCCAAAAGCAATGTTAACGAGCATATCTTCTAGTCTGCTATGAAAATCATTACTAAAGACCCATTGCAAGAGACAAAAATTGATTGATAAGTTTTGTGAACTCCATTGCAAAAATTGTTCATCCAGTTGTAATGGGTAATGGTTTTATAGCAACAGATATCGGCATTGTAGGGGTCATTGCTTTTAAAATATTAGTGAAGTCTTGGAAAACTCGCATCCAGTCATGTCAAAATCTAGTACGTGGCACTGGAGCCAAAACATGCATTAGACTGGCTCCTGATCTAAGTCAACACTATGTAAGACTTACCTACTCTCATGTTTTAGTCATGCATGCAGACTAATTGAAGTGTGAAAGTTTTATGTGTTTTAATGTAGGTGGAAAAGGAATCAGGAAGGTCTTAAAACTGCTCAACAAGGACCCTAAGAAAGGAGATGAAACCCCTTATAAAGCCGCATGAAAGAAGTAAAACATATACCTACTTTTGCTGGCATAGGAATGTTGACTTCTAATGCATTGTTTAGGCCTAATCCTTTATTACCTTACCCTACACCAAAACAATTTACCATACTTTGGCCATGTTACTCCTTAATATCTCTCTGAGAAAGAAAACAATTGTCTGACCACCAGTTTGTTACAGACTTTAGATCAAGTTTAGCCCATAGCCTTTTGATTTTTTGGCCTGAGAAACCTGTAGTAGTCCACCTTTCAAAACTTTTCACAGCTATGAAAACATTTGATCAACCTGGCAGATAATTTTATTAGTTCAATATTTATACATAGATCAAGCTTACTGTAAATTTTCTTCATCTATGAAATATCCTTAAAAAGGCAACAATCTTGCTGCATACTATTAAAATTCTCCCTGCTAAGTGTACATGTTTTACTAGCCTGTCTTTCAATTTAAAAAAAGTCTTTTCTAGTGCACATTCCAGACAAAGCAGAGCTTGCACCGAGAACTTTCAAGCCCACATGCTAAGTACTGTAATGTGTGTGGGCTGTTTTGTATGCATTGGGTACACTACTGAGTGATCTGCAAAAGACATTGACCAATCAGAGTGATGCTATGTTTTGAATCTATGTCAATCAAAATGCAGTCACCAATTGGTAACAGAGATATAGGGATATTCATAAATATGTTTGAGTTGCTGCAACAACTGCTGTAAGGAATGGATTAAATAAATGTAGTACTCCAATGGCAATTTTCTGAACTTCTTCAACATATTTTAAAAATATTTCAGCTGTATGACTATTAATACCAACTGGTGCACTTTTAGAGGTCATCATTCCACAGTACAAAGTATATATCATACTGCAGTCTGCTTTCTCTGTCTTTACCTTTCGTATCGATCGACATTTTGTTGTAAACAGAAACTTCACATCTCATTCCGCAGAACGTTTGGTGTCAGATACTGATTGTGCATGTACAGAACATTGCGCAACTCCATTATAATTGGATTCAGGTACAGTACCTGCCGCCTTATTAGTTGTCCCTCTGAAAAGAGATCTTGCCACTCCTACTATGAGGTCATACTGTGCAGTAAGTGACAGTAGGAACATACCTCACCAAGGGCTGACATGTTAATTGAACCGCCAGTACAGTTTTTTAAGGATCGCAGAGGTCAACTGAACAGGAATCTTGTGACTGGATAAAAAATAGATCAAAAGAGTGCATGTGTTGAAGTATTTTATGATCACCCAGAAAACATAATCTCGGAAATGTGGTATTTTTTGTATATTTGACAGTTTCCAACCCTTACAGAAAAATTAGATTGCTGCAAGCTTGTAATAGGATTGCAGCAATCTAAATAAGGTTGTTGCAAGCTTGCAGATAGCTTATTTAGACTGCACATGTCATGCAAGCTAATTGTGCAAGCATGGTACAAGCTTACTAGTTTGTGGCAAGCTTGCTGTCATTTCTGACAAGCTTGTCATTTACTGTAGCAAGCTTGCACATAGCTGCAAGCTTGTAATGATAACTAGTTAGCTTACATTATATAGAGTTACAGCTTGCCAAGGTTGTGCAAGCTTGCATTGTGAACAGCATTGACATGTTGATTTCATAAAACCTGGAAATACCTGTATAATCACTTGACCAACATTTGACAGGTGCAGTCTTGAATGGTAATTAGCACAGAATAATTAATGTTCTGTACTTTGCTAAGTTTTGATAATTAATTGATTGGGTGCACTACAAATGTATATAAATTGCTAATTATGACTTGTCTACTTTCGTTAGTTTTTCAGGAATTTTTTATGATAGGCGTCCATGAAAGTTTCTTAAAATTTAAATTCTTAATTCAGTCATATAACCCCCTAATTACCATGGGTATCCAGTCAAAACATTTCTTTTTAGCAACCAAAAGGTCCCCATTTTTTACCAAAATATACCCGTGGTATTACATATGTAATACAAAACTGTTCCCGCCTGTGAATATACGTATACAATGATACGTTTGCATAAAAACCTCTTTTTAAGTTTTAATAAAGAGAAGTTTAATTCTAATGGATTTGTTGTAGGCATTAGGGAAATAAGTTACAGTTTTTTGGTTTTCAGGACTGTTATGTCATGACACGAAGAAAAGTACTTAGCACGGTGCTAACCATAGCTAACCTGTGCCCACTGTGCTTTCTCACTGCAATACCTCCATAGGCTACATATGCAACATGTGAAACTAAATTAAAAATTATGATTTCGGCAGTGAACTGTAATTTATATTTCGGTTTCCTTTGACTTTGAAGAAACTGAAAAACTAGCCTAATAAAGTCAATAATTTAAACATTACAAGAAGCTGACCAAATAGTTACAAAACTATCATAAAACTACCAAAGATTCAACCCAGGGATGTTTTGGTACGGTATGGGGCCTTTTTGGTATGGGGACGTTTTGGTATGGGGACGTTTTGACCAATACAGGGGACTTTTTGGTACGGGGATGTTTTGGTCAAGCTATTGACGTTTTGACTGGTAAGCTGGCCATGTTATTGAGTAGGCCCCAACACAACTTAAGGCATGTACTGCACAGAAATTTTAGCTGGGCCTACTATACTTAGTAGCACTATCGATCTGGCATGACTTCTCTCTTTATTGACCTTTGCAAGATTGATACCATGAGACTCTCGTTCTGATGGAACAATGGGTAATTGTTGGAAGAACCTTCAGGCAACAGGATTTATTTAAATCTTTTACATGCAGGCTTTATATGCGTGCTCAATCACTGTAGGGACTACTGTGTGTTCTTCACGTTAATTTCGCACAACCAGTACATTATGTGCCACTTCCACACGAAAGTCAACACAAACGTTGTGCCTCCAAGATGTCTAAAGTAATTTCGATATTTCACCCTTTTTTCAGCTAAGACTGCTCCAAGAAGAATATTCCATGTAGAAATGTTATTTTTCCACGTAAATTATCTAAAGAAATAAATAACCGTTTCTTACGAAAACGTCAGCTGCCTTGTTAAGTTGTTGACTGAAGCACCCTGTTTCTTTCTAGTGAATGCCGCGGCCTACACTATGTGTTTCCATAACTGAAAACAAAATTTCCCGAATCATAATCCAAACTTCCTGAAATTTGACAGTGTTCTTGTAGAAGTTTCTAGAGCAATTCCTACACAGGAGGGAAATTAAAAAGATACGGCCAGGGTGCCCTTCTGATTTCCCGAATTTTCCGAAATTTATCCTCTGGAAGAAGAACATTGAAAGTTCCCAAATTGCGGGAAAAGTAGAATCACTACTTAAAGTCATCATATCGCTATTGAGCCCCATGCTGTTGTACAGAATTCTGTTGGGTTATGAGCCCCAATTTCCTTTGTTTCAAAAAAGAACAGCCCAGCTCTGCTTGCATCTAGCCAAACTTGCAACACGGCTAAGATGAAACATAAGTATGACCACAAAATAAGGATCAACATCATTACCGCAAGCTAGTATGTGGCAACTTTGCAATATACATCTAATTCCATAAATCATACCAACAAGGTATAATACACTAATGCAGTATCCTTTGAATGATTCACCGATTCAAAAGTGGATTCAGCCAGCCTGTGTTTATAATTTCAACCACTTATTTGAAATTCTTTCGGTACTTCGATCATCGGTCGGCTTGTAAGTAAGCAGAATCAGGGAGATGCCACTAGAATTGTTCCCAAATAAATAATATCACCCGATGTGAGACATTCAAAATGAATCATTCATGCTTCTAGAACTTGGAGTGTCTTTTTCTTCATGGATTAGAAACTTCGCGTTCGACTTCGCGCAAGATGACTTTGACTTGGTACTCTTTTGTACTTATGATAATTTATGTTTGCATTCCTTACTGCCCCCCTGCAGTGGTAAGATACTGTTCTAGCCTACTTGTACGTAAATTTCTCTGTAACCTCTAGCCAGTCAGGTAACCCTGCTGCAAGGGAATGTGCTTTCATTTAGCCTTTTCACATGGGGATATTAAAGTGTGAGGAAGAAATGTAAACACGTTCCCCTCAGGCAGGGTTACTAGGACTACTGTCGAGCTCGCACGTCGGGAGGTCATCGAGGACAGGTGCACTATAAAGTAGGTACGTTCAACTCAAACCTGTTTCGGAAATCAAGTCATCTTGTTGATGAAAAAAAAAGGATATAGACTGGACAACCTTTTCTGAATTAAAATATAATGAATGCGTCACTCCTCATTTTTAACAGTCTTTTTAGTGGACAATTTGTAACAAGTTCTGCAAGAATAAACCTGTTCGCTGAGCTGAAACCCCTGTAGTAAGACACTGTAATATGATATGAGCATACCACATTCAAAATATTGGTCCGTTGAATAGGCGGCCGCTGTTTCGTTAGTGTGGCAGGAATTGCGTTACTTGGAAGCAGTCTACAGCAATAAACCAAGAGAATAAATTGGTAACTGAAGAAATTAACGGACTAAAATCATTCGCTAAAAACTTCCACATCGGAGGGTTATGGGACAGTTATTTCCTTTGCAAAAGTGTTGGCCAGTTACGCAAAGATTACCGTAAGTAACAGCAACAAGTTAGTAAGTTAGGGCCTACAGCCTAGGCTATTTTACTTTGTGCAGTGTTGCGGGCTAACGTTAGTTTTGGCCTATGTATTACGGACTTTTAACTCCACCTTTGCTGCCGTAAATTTTGAAGTTGAACATCAGTGGTTTTCAAGACTTCGTATCAGATAATACTAGTGATGCCTCTGTAGGCCTATATTTTGAAGACATGGGATGTCACTGCCAGTAAGTGGTATGAAACTCAGCAGCAATGGATAGCTTACACTTCACTGTTTATAGTAACAACATAACTTTAACTTCAAGATCAAACAGCCATGCCTAGGCTTAGCAAAGTGTGACGGGTTAATTTTCCTTGAATTCGGCCAAAAGCAGTGACAATACACTTCAGTTAGTTAAGACCATGCATACAGTTCTAATGCATGTCTTTCACAAACAAATGTGACTACACTGTTATTGTTAGCTGCCTGTGGGAAAGGTTCCAAAGGTAGGCCCAGCCTGGCCTGTCGTTGAGCTGCTCCAGCTGTACAAACCAGTTTTTACCCGTCCACCTTGTCTGTTGTCTCAGCGTTGTAAACTGGTCGAAGCACATCAGAGACAGTCCCACTCAATCATAGCGTACCTGCATCTGTATCATCCATGTTGTGGATTTGTTCATTGTTTAGTAAACCAGTCAAGCCTAAAGCATATATCTTTACAAATGAATTGACTTTGTATTGCATCACTTTAAAAGTTAAACTTCAAAGATTAGTGCTGAACAGCAAACTTGTGCTTCAGACTGGCCATATGCTGTGGTCTAAAAAATGTGGTCCGCCTAGGCTATGCACATTGAAACTTGAGATAGAAACTTCAGACAGCCTGAGTTACATTTATGGTTCTACAGAGCAGATGCATCCTTTGCCTGGGCAGGCAGTTGGCTGGAATAAATATTCAAAAGTCAAATCAGAATCATGCTGTCCGTGGAGAAATTTGTGCCTTGGAACTCATACAGCGTCTGTACGAAAATTGCCATCTTTTCTACCTGAATATGGAGACAATGGTTCTTGCATCCTGGATACTTGTCTGCAGTTGGAGTTTTGTTTATATTTTTTGGATTTTTGTCCACTCCCTATGAAAGTCCTATAATTTTATGCAAAAGTGGAATCTATAAGAAGAATATTAAATACTTCAAAACTTCAAAAGGGACACCATCATTTTCAAGTTCTTCTACAGTTCAGCTGTAAACATTTCATGTAATTGTAGTTGGAAATCTATGACAGTTAATGCAGATTTGATAATTTAGTGAAGGATGTGTACAGTAGCTCTTTCTTGCTTGTTATGAACAACACTAATCTTAGTACTGCAGTCCATCTTGATGACAGTATGAACCAGGTGTCATTTTTTTTTTGGAAACAGGATACAGAAGCCACCCACAGCTGGGTCAGATCCAAAACCTCTGCTAGTGTTACGGACGGAATTCAGAACAATAAAGACTCTTCATAAATTGTATGAGAAGTAGTGCTGGGTGGGGTATGCATGATTGGTACAAGGTTAGATACCTCTATAATATTATCAAAACTTATGTGGGAGGAGGAGCTTAATTGGGCTGAATATGCTAATTAAGTGTGCGTTACGGACGGAATCAGAAAAATGATCAAATCTTATATGCATCACAATAGGTCAAAACTCTGTGAAGTGTTTAAGTTTTCAGTCAAAAGGGTTTTATGTATCACAGACCTGGTACTTAAACTTTACGATCCCCCCACTTATAACCTTCAATGTAATTGCATTAACCCCCTACCCCAAACCAAAATCCTGTGTTACGGACGGAATGTTCAATGTTACGGACGGAAGATTTTTTCCTGATTTTGGAAACATTCTTGTATTATCAAGGTTATGTGATAAGTTAATAACTATTGCTAGTATGTGTAATATTATCCCATCAAATTGAATTTAATATAAGGAGGGAAGGAGCAAGGCTCTGAAAAGAAAATGTTACGGACGGAATGTTATGGACGGAAAGCAGGGAATATGCTTAGAAAATCTGCCACAGATTTTGAAAACTTTTGCCATTGCTGTGTGAACTTGACAGGAGGCTTTCAGAACAAGATGAAGAATGTTGTGGTTGATTCCCCAAAAAGGGATATTAATAAAAGCAGCATTTAGCATTTTACAATGAATCTTGTACAGTATGAGAGGAAACATTGCACTTCAATTTTGGTCAAGTCTTATGACTTTATACAGTAATAATATCCACTAAGTGTGAGAAATGTAGTTATATCTGAAAACTCAAACCTCACAAGTTACAAATTGAACCATACATATCACCCTTGCATATGGACAGCAGAAACCCTTACTGTACATGCAGTGTCTCAAGCAAGAACATTGGTGAACTTTCCTCACTGCAACTTTACAACATAAGGAAATCCTGTAGACATGAATATTGCCAAGTAGATCCTTAAATCACAACAGAATTTTCAATGTACTTCAGTTTTCCTGAATTCAGTATTAAAGCCACACTCTTTCTTCACAGTCTCTAAACATTTGTTATACAGTTTAGGGTTTGTCTTGTTCTACATCATACTGGCTATTTCTGTAGAAATTTAGAATGGTTTCTGTTGGCTGCCCTAAGTGGTCTACAGAATGAACTTGCAGAGTGCCTGAGATGGCTTTACAGTCATCTTTACTGAATGCAGATACTGTAGTGCTAATTCCTATCCAAGGTAAAACACTTGTATGTTTTGTATTATGCATGCTTTAGCATAACTGATAACAAGTTCCTGTACTTTAACATCCCCATAAAAAACTCATTTTAATATGAGCACCCACCCCATCTACTGGTCCCTTCCCATGATGAGACTCACAAAAATTTGTTAACTGCAGGTCAGAAGGATACTTTGTTAGTAGGAGCAAACAGTGAATACTTTTTAACTGTTTAATAGCACATTTATCGCACCAAAAGAGCACAATGTGCAATGCTCTCTTAGTATGCTAGTGAGGAGCTTAATAGCTGTCAGCACAAGAAACTTTAAATGGTCAAGTTCACCACTGACTACGACATAAATTTTGCACACCAGACTAGAACCATTCCTTGACCATGTGCATGCAATGTGGAGTTTAAAGCCTTCACATCCAAAGTGGGAACTCTGAATGGCATGTTTTTGCATGGTACTGTACTTATATCTGACCACAGGATTGCTTCCTTGGGACCCAAAGATTTTTTGAGGATTTGAGCTCCACATGCTGCCTGAAAAAAATTGTAGAATTCCATCAATGGAAGAGGCTAGAGCTTCATTTTAAAGTTGGAGTAAAACTTCCTGCAGCTTCCATATTGTAGCAAGTAATGTTTTGTTACATACAACTTGATGCCAGCATAATCCTTTCCGCAGTATATTGTACCTGATCTTTCTGAACTGGGCATGTGTATGATATGTCAGTCCATGGAGGTACAGTACTTCCTCGGTAGTACTTCCATGGTCAGTCAGGGTGTTCTAGAAAATGTTTCATAATTAAGTCCCTGACTTAATTATCTACAGTACAATAACTTCACTGGGTGGCCACCATGCAGTTCTAATTGAGGTTCTTGGTCTTCCCAGGAATGCTGCCTTGCTTGCTGGGTTTATTCTATGTAAAATGTAAAACAGCACAGTTACTTTCTTGGAAGGTCTCTTTGGCAATTGCCAGCAGATACTGTACCCTGTTCAACCCTTTCTTAAGAGACTGGGGTTTCCATATGTACCAAGGGATGATCCTTTCAACCTACTGTAGCAGATTGTGGTTTGCTACTAGTACTGGGCTTTTTCATGTCCACTTTAATTTCATTTGTGTCAGGGGACGGTGGTGTTGATGTAGATAGCTGAGGATCTGACAATACAGAGCAGTAATGTCCTCTGATTCCAGATCTGTGGTAGGAGTTTTTGGGGTTGAACTGGCACCTTTAGTAGGAGTGAGTACCTCACTCCTGGAGGGAGGAAGTAGGGTGATAACATGAACTGATACTTTTGAATGAACTGATTCTTATCAACTTTACTTTGAATTACTAGAACTTGGTTACCTTTTATGTCTCTCCAGCAATCCGCAAGCAAAATACACACTTAAAAAAGAGAAAACAGATGAAGGATGGTCCTCAAATGTCTTACTGTATACTTGATGATTATTCTTCATAAATTTTGTAGGTACTTTCTGTTGAACCCATCACTATGGACACTGGCATGGACCAATGAATCTTCAATTATAAGGACATGGACAGACATTAAAGTCCACTTGTAATGGGAGGGGTTAAGAAGTTCTGCATGTTTGAACCAGTGTTAACCACTGTAAGTGTTGAAATGCAACTCAGAAGGTGGAAGGTTCAAACAAATATTTAAGACAGATAGAGTCCATGAACGTGATAATGAATTGAGAACACACTAGAATCAGGCGCGAATCCAGACATTTCGAAAGGCGGGGGCTGAAAGCCCCCTTGAATATTCTCCTAGATGAACATTATGCTAATTTTTGCGTATTTGTTATTGTTGATGTGGCGAAAAAGGGGGGGGGACTGAGCCCGAGGAAGCCCCCCCCCCCCCCCCATTGGATCTGTGCCTGAGAATGGATGAAGACTTCTCATTAATCTCATTATACTGCTGAGGGCAATGACCACCTGCACATCTAGTACATTACTTAACACACTTATGGTTATCCCACATAAATACCATTCATTAAAATGAGGATAAAGAAACTTGTTATTTGGAAAAGTTTTGCATTGGTTTTCCATATAACATCAATTTCCGTCCATAACATTCACTTCCATCGGTAACGTTTTCCAATTTCCGTCCATAACACAAATGTTTTGTTACACCCCAGCTGATCTATGAGCAAGAATATGGTTAATTTTCACATGGTCATTTATGGCATTAGCAACCTTTAGAAGATCAGTTAAAATTTTGTCTCTGAGGTGCACCTTAAAATTGCCAGGAGATTAACGATATCAGGTGGCGTTATGGACGGAATCGGCAACTTTTTACTTAATTAGTATCGTAATAACTGCAGCCCTAATAAAATTTTCTAAAAATTATTTTGATGAGACCAGTACCTCCAACAATTATACAGGAACAGATTCCTGTGACTTGCTCCTTTTCTTGCAGCAGTGCCAAAAATAGCTGTTTTCCGTCCATAACGCTGGTAAAACTACCATTTTTCGTTAATTAAGCAATATTCGTAAAGGGGGAATTATGTAAATTTGATATTTATGGCTACTCAAGCCTTAATTATTACTCTAATGGAAAAATCCATCAAACTTGATGAATATTATAATTTAAAATTTAGCCCTTAGGTTGATAGGTTTTGGATCTGACCCAGCTAGAGACTTCAGCAGTCCTCACATCTCTAAATATTGAACAACCACACTATGAGTGTAATCATTTAAATGGTTTGGACCCTGATTACAGTATGTACAGTACTTGCTGTGAACAGTAATTGTGTGTAGTGTGCTGTATTGCAACAGATCTTTTGACAGAAACCAAAAAATGAAGCAATCAGCCTGAAAATGTTTGGTTGTTTACAAACTTCTCTTTTATAAAATGTGGGGATTAACTGTGGTTAAAATAGGTCGTCATCATGTACAATAGAAGAAAAATACAGAAGGTATTGTTTGAAGTGGCAGTTTTATATTTTGTAAAAATTTTCAGACCTTGAGTCATAGACCCTTTTCCAATATGCATAACAAAGGACTGGGATAGTACTTTGGTAACATTCATTTTGAGCAAAATTCCACTAACAGATATAGTGTACGGTATATACCAAAGCTCCTTCATTTAATCCTCTAACTGCTATTTGAAAAAGGGTCTCTTTGAACTGTAATCACCAATACAATAAAACAGGAGCCTGAGAGCAAAAATATACTCGCTCTTGCTACCAGATTTGCACACAAGCTTGCAGTCAAACTAGTAGCTAGCTTGTAAACCAGCTTTTTGCAAGCTTGCAAACCAGCTTTTTGCAAGCTTGCAAACCAGCTTTTTGCAAGCTTGCAAACCAGCTTTTTGCAAGCTTGCAAACCAGCTTTTAGTAAGCTTGCAAACAAGCTAGTAGCAAGCTTGCAAACAAGCTTGCTGCAAGCATAATACAAGCTAAATATCATCTAAAAGTCATCTAAAAACAAGCTTGCAAGCAAGCTAGTTGGCAAGCTGGTTGGCATGCTGGTTGGAAAGCTTGCAGACATTTCTGTAAGGGAAAATTCCCCAGGCATCACGATTCAAAAAAAGAGTTTATGTTATGTCTAGACTCCTGGCCAAAAGTCATGAAGTGTATTTGGGTAACCCTTCAAGCCTAGTACATACATAGATCATGGCACATAGATCATAGCACATAGATCATAACCGATCTCTTACAGGAAACATAGCCTACTACTCCTTGGCTTTAGTATATAGAAAAAGTATCAGTCATTTGGGCGCATGCTCATGTACAGTACTCAGTCTCAATGTGCAGTATATTAACTATTTTTATGGAACAAACATGTTTCTGTTGAGGGAGTAAGCATGCAGTTTACTGATGCTTTAGGCCTACAAACCTTTTCCAGGTAGAGAGAAAATTAACAGCTGTATTGTGCACCTTTAATTTGAAGTACTGCATGACTTGCCATAATCATATTTTCTTACCCTGTGCTCATTTCAAGTTACAGTATATTAATTTTACTATTTTTGAAAATTGAAATGAATTTTGTTGAAAATTTCCTAATGAAATCCCTGTTATATACATTTATGTATACTGTTGAAAATTTTATAATGAAATCCCTGTTGTATGTACTGTAAATTGAACAAGTAGATGGAAATGTTTACTTTGGGATTTTAGTGTTCTCCAGGCTTTTGAAAGACTGAATTCATAATTGATTTCTACCATATTGTGTGGATGCTGAAGAGATATGAATGACACTCAGTGATATACAGTACTGTGGCTGTGTGCTGACTTGTATTTCATGCATGCAGGGCATTGGGGCTGCCAGTACATGCAGTTAAATGCACCATGTACAATATGTAGTGTTCTAAGTGGTCAGTTGAAATAATGTAAGACCATTACATTCAAATGCATCATAGTGGAAAATTATGTAGTCAAATGTTAAAGGGTTTCTTCAGTGTTTTTAAAGATGAGGTAAATCATTACAAATGCAACATGCATGCATGTTAATAAGATGATACTAGGTACAGAAAGATGTAGATTTATGGACCAAGCCAGAACTGGATTGCACTGATCTTGAATTATCTTTGAGCAGGCCAGCTGGACTGGAAATTTCACTAGTTGAAAGAAATCATTAAAGAATGGAAAATGGAAAAGTTCCCTGGTCATCCGGATAATGGGGGAAGAAATGAGGTGGGGGAAGAAATGAGATGTGGGAAGAAATGAGGTGGGGAAGAAATGAGGTGGGGGAAGGAGGAATTGGGTACTAGCTTGGCAGTTCACTGCTTGTCTGACATATTTATACAAGATTTATGAAATGTTGCCAATTTAAGGAAAAGTCCTAGCTACCAGGAAGATACCAGTCCAGCTTTTTTCATCATTTTTACCCCAAAAGATTGGCTTTCACTCAGGTGGTAGGAAAGAGTGACAGAATTACATTTTAGGGCAGTCTTTTGAAACCAGCTATCTTTGAGATACTGTACATAAATAAGTAGGGGATAAAATTTCAATAAAATTCGTGCATGACTCAGTCTTTACAGTTTAGCTTTTTAAATGTACTGTACAGTAGGTGCGTGTTCAGATGAAGCTTGTAGTGTAGCTTTTTGGCACAAAACTTCAAAATATTTTTTATTGACTTGTCTTTTAAATGAATTATGGTGCTTGTAAGTGTGATGTCTTAGTGATATGGCCAAGAGAAATATTAAAAGGGGAGGCATGTAGCTATTACAGTGCCATGCAGCTGGGAGGTTAGGGGTTCAGTACCCTGCTGGATCAAAGTAATGATAATTTTTCATCTCAGAGATAGATTTGTCGTCAGAACTGACCTTTCAAGTGGAAGGAGCCAAATTTAATGTAAATTGTGGAGTGACAAGAAGTTGTAATGTCAAAATGTAGTCACTTTATGTAAGTTACCAGTGCAAGACTGACCCGTCTAGGCCAGAATTTTACTGTTCAGTATAGGGGAAACCTAAGTAGGCAGCTGCAATTAATTGGAAGAATGTGCAAATTAACACTTAATAGGTTAAGATTCAGAAAATTACTTGCCAAGTATCTAACAGTGGCTTGGCTTTCTCATTTACAATATGGACATGTTTGCTTAATTTTTCTTAAAAACATATCCAGGAACAGGGCTGTAGCTACGCGGCGCCGGGCGAGCCCGCCCGGGACTGGTTATTTGTGCCCAGTACTCAAGATCGATTAAAGCCTAACCGCCTGACACTAACTTACCAAAAATACCTGTTTGTCGTTCAAAACAAGTGGTCTGCCGACTGGATACAGCCGTTATTCGTACAGTATCCAAAAACTTGTCCAACTTTGCAAGGTTTTCCCTAGCAATCCTAGCATGTTATCCTAGTCCTTGACCATGACTTCATGCTATTTACACTTAATTTGTTTACTCGCATGATACGGAGTAGACCGAGGACCAGGTTCTGCTGTGAACGCAGCACAAACACGTACTCACGGTCCTGTACATGCAAGGACATTGCTAGCATCCTGAAGGCTCATAGTTTATTATACTGTACTACCCGCACACTACTGTAGTTCATACTCGAATTTCTAGCCCTGCTTTTCCATCATCGATCATCATATCTACACATGACTCCAGTAGGCGTATGTGAATGTACATACATAGTATTATGTCACACATGATAGCCTAGCTGGTAGCCTACTGTTCAAATTTTACGAAAAGTTAACAGTGATATCTACGTAAATGAACGTTGACACGACACTCTGCAAAGCAATGTACCATTAATAGTACGGCGCATTCTTGATCTATCAAGTGGGAGCTCTAACAGAGAATTTGTACTGTACATACAGGGAAAGCTTTCCTGACAGTTGGCTAATGTACAGTAGTGACTTAAGTCTTACTACCATACATTTTATTGTTAAATTGTTTTGACATTTTTATCATGATTTAAAGTTAAACATAGAGAAATTCATGACGGGGTAACATCAAACCTCCTGGGGTTTAGCATATTGAAAGCCTTACGTATTAAGAGGACACAAAACACAAGATAGGTTTTTTGTCATTTATTTATTATTTTTTAAAAATACAAATACTAACTACCTCTAGAGGCTTACTTTTACACTCTGAAATTGCTAAAACCTAAAAGCTTCCGGGGGTGCTGCCCCTGGACCCCACCAGGGCCCTTCTGCGGGCCCCTGGACCCCACGCAAAGAGGTGTTCGCCAGCTCGCTACGTTCGCTCCAGTACTCCTGGAGCCCACCACGAAAACTGGGCTAGCTACAACCCTGTCCAGGAATAATCAGAAATAAGGCAATGTGTTCTCATTTCTTTAATCTGATTTTATAGACCTCATGTCGACTTCATTCCCGGTGCCAGAGATGAGCTGTATCCAGAGCTAAGAGGATCATACTACAGTAGGATACCACCGCTGTCTCCTCATCAGTATGGCTATTCAGCTGATAAATTGCCACTCCTCCGAAACGATGCCTCAAGACCATTAAACCATAAACAAAATGACATACCTTCAAAAATACCTGGTGCTTCCATCCTGTACCCATCAAAAAGGGGACTGAAATTGGATAATCATGATAGATCTTCTTATAATTTGAAGGGCCACTATTTTAATGATCCTGACAACCAGACGCAAGGTCATTTCTTCCAGGATGCCAGGAATCAATCTGAAATACCACTGCACAACTCAAGGTCAACTTTCCCACCTCACAGACATAGAACACTGCCACACAATGATGGGGAGGGGTATGTAGAGGGGTTAGAGGGTATCAGCGCTTACCCTGACAGACCACCTGATAACAGACATAAAGCACTTTACGATCGTCGACATTCTCACGAGGCCCTCCCTGTCACTGGACATAGGCTTCAAGGTACAGTAGTTTCACACCCAAGCCAGGAGTGGATCGAGATTCCCCATGGGGTGATAGGGAACTTTGGGAATTGGATAACACCAAACGGTACAACTCTCTTCCAGCTTTGAATGAGCACAAACGACTGGCTCCAACTCTTCTCTTGCCATATAATAGTTATCGTGGAGAATTTCCCTTGAACAAGAAGCAGGTGGAACAGCAGCGGGCCTTCTGGGATAATCGGTTGGTAAGTACAGGTATTACCAAGTGTGTATTTTCTTTTTTCTCTGTAATAGACCTGCATGCTCATGCATCCATGTGTCTGGATTTGTGCACTTGCTAAAAATGGCAATGACAATGACACAGTTTACTTCCATCCACATGAAGTACATGGCACATAACAGACAATGGTAAATATAACAAATATTTATATGATACATAATCAAAATTTGTCTTGAACATATTCGAAATAAGATGGAAAAGGAGAAAACTGAAGTATAATACTTATAAATTGTTTTCCCCTACATAAATAATTTACACAGTAAAAAACAAATTAGAAGAAAAACAAAAGCAGACTCCCTGTTTGAGTTCGATCCAGCTGGTTTTAGTGTTAAATTTTGAAGGAAAAAGTGCCAGTTTTGTCTGGTTTAACAGTGTATGGTACTGTAAAATGGTTTGTACAGTTCAGCTTGCATTTATAAGTGTTTCAAGGGGGAGGCCATTGCATTTACCACAGACTTCCCATAGACATGCATTCCATATGGAAGGGCATTCCATAGACATTGTGCAGCATACAGTACAAGTAGATGACCTCAGTCCCCTTGTAAGATCTTTTGTCAGATGGTTTTATAGTCTGTTGCTGGTGGGATGGTGTAATCATACCGGTCTATTCCTGACTGTTAGATTATGTGACAAAGGTGGCCTGGAGGCCTTGATTTGATAGCACGGAAAACTAAAACATTCATTATTGCATTCATTAGAGCATTTATGGTCAACCAGTGTAAATATGGTACATATGACAGATTTTACTTTGTGAAAATATAATTTGAAAAACTCCTGGAGAAAAGGATTTTAAAAATTTTCTTCATTGTCAGAGTCAAGAAGACAACATGAAGATTGGTTTCAACTTGAATATGTATACTCCTGTCAAGGGGCCGTGAACAAAGGGTGATGGGCTGCTGCATAGAGCTTGAGGGCCACCTTTGCCCACCTTTGATTTAAATGGTATATCTTTGTTTACATTTCATAAGGGGCTTACCTACTTATTTTGTTTTCGTTTTATGTGTGCCAAGGATCCTACCTATCTCCGATATTTGGCTGACCCACAAAATGCTGAATCCTTCATTGAGAGATTCGTGGAATCATGCATCCAAGAAAGTCTGGTCCTAGAGGTGGCAGCTGAGGTACTTGTGGAATCCAGAGAACTTCAGGTAAGAATTTGCTTAAGAGTTGTGGGAAAAGAGAATGTGAGGGGAAGCTCTTTCCTAAGATATTTTGCTATAAACAGTAAAATAAAGGGATGCTGAGCCACTCAAAAAGTATGGACCCATTTCAGGTGAAGTCATGTTTTGTCTTCACAGCCATATTAAAGGAACAAGTGGAAGTCTTGCGTGTGCGACGAGGTGAACAATTACAGAATTAAATATATATGCAAAGTCACACAAAAATGTTTGCAAAATTCGAGTTAAATGAAAACATTTGGGAAGATGTAACTACTTCGTCCTCAGGTTGATAAAAGTATACACACCTAAATATGCAGCAAAAATAGGTATACAAGATCGTTGATAATCAATGATCATTGTTATTAAAGTTTTTTCTCAAAGTTGCTGCTTACACAGACAGGGTGAAAATCTGAATTTTAAGATCCAGGTGTCATATTTTGGCAAAAGTGATCCTTCATGTAGAGATATTTTAGATTACAGTAGAGCAGAGACCATTTAGTACAACTAAGAGTCATTAGCCTACTGTAGATTATCCCTAGAAAGGGTATTTTGCACATCGACTGATGTTGTCCTCATGGAAGCAAAGGCCTGCAGAATTAGTTGACAGTTCCTCCGAAAAAGTGTATCCTTACAAAAAAATTTCACTGAACCAAGGGTCACTTAAGGCCTACCAGAGTCGCATGCCGTCTGGTCCCTGCTTATTTCTTGGGTTAGATGTACGTACAAAGAGATTACAGTCATTGTTTTTCAGGAACTTTTGGATCGTACCTCTAAACCTGTGATACTTGCGGCCAAAGATGTTTTGAATGATTTCTTGGACGAAGAACTGCTGAAAATTGTCAAAGAAGAGAGATTGATGTCTGTGTCACAGTAAGTAGTGTTATATGTTACTGATTTGCTTAAACTTTGACAGTTATTGGTTCGTACTTCAATATATAATACAGAAAATATGTTAGTACTCTATTTTCCAACCTGTCATCTTGACCCCAACTGTTAGAACATGTCCCTCTGAAAATTTGAACTCAAAAACATGATTGGACAACTCCCACCTGGAAAATTTTCCCCAGACAACCCCCTCCTGGACAATTCCCCGAGACAAACCCCTCCTGGACAATCCCCAGACAACCCCTCCTCCTGGACAGTTCCCCCAGACAACCCCTCCTGGACAATTCCCCATGCAGACAACCCTCCCCTCCTGGACAATTCCCACCCATGGCAATTACCCCTCGGGCAACTTTCTTAATTAAAAAATTTGAAATTGTCCTGGGTGGAAAGGGTCGAGATTTGGAAATTGTCTGGTGAGAATTGTAGGGGGAAAATTGTCCGGGGGGTGTGGGGGGACTGTGTAGGGAGGAATTGACCATGGGGCATTGTCTAGAAATCCTCAAAACTCACTCCAAACTAGTTGGTATTACTTAGAGGAGTCAGGCTACCTTTGGACAACTTTCGCAAGTGAAACTCTTTGGAACTTCTTTGAGAGCACACCTGGCACCAAGCGGGAACCCCACATTGTGAAAGGAGAGTGCCTTGAGGAGAAAATGGGACAGTGCTTGCTAGAGGAAACATTATGACATCGCTAGTATTAAAAAAAAAAAAAACTTAATTGTTTTTAAGTTGTCAACATGGAATGGTTCCACTATTCTACAAATTGCATTGGGCTGGGCACTAAGCTGAGGTCTACATGCCACCACCCATCAAGCAGCTAACAGATGTAACATTTGATATGCAGAAGGGCTATAGGTTTAAACATACAGTCACCAGCTTGTCAGATACAGTAGAAGATTGAACTTGTTTGGATGGTGTGTACTATGCATCGTCTGCAAGAGAACTTAAATACTAGACATGAGTGATTTTGCTGGGTGGGGCCTGCACGAGCTACTCATCATAGCCTGCATATCACTGGTAGTACTCAGTACTTAAATGAAGAAAGCTGATGTTCAAAATTTTAGGGGGTTGAACCATACAAGTATCTACCAGCCAGTACTGGATTGTGAAAAACTCAAAGAGATGACCACAAGCAGCACCATAATATTCAGTTTTGCTGACCATAGAATTATAAGGACATCAGAGATGCAGGTAGGGCACACTAACTGTGCCTCATTATTGCTCTGAGTGGAGGAGACATGGTTATGATCTAATGGGGACTATACATCATACACATATTATACTGACATCTTTGATTGCCCAGTGAGGGGGGGTGGGGTGGATATACCAGTTTTTCCTGCCCCTGTCTATGCATGGATTTGTCCATCCTGCAGTACTTGGATTCCCCTCAGGAAGCCACCAAGCATTGTGGGATTTGTTCAGACAATGATGGTCTTAAATAAAAAAAAAATGATGGGTCTCTCTTTTTCCTATCTCTGCTTTTCTCTTGTAGCCTAAGTACAAAATTTTTCTAAAATTTTGCCAGCTTTTTGTTAAACACTTTTCTGTGTTTGTTTCTGTTCATACTATTACTGTACCATTTCTGTATTTGTATTTGTGTGGACAAAATAAATGAAATGAATGAAATATTGAAGTAGTCCTTGACTACTATGAGTGGATTTTGTTCAGAGGATTGGTTGTGCAGGGGGTAGTTACAGTTTTGTTGAAATTGTTTTAGAAAAGGATTTGGACCATTGGTGATGTGGAATTTCTTTTGTGCAATGTTTGGTCAATAGAACTCGATGGGAGTTCTAATAAATACATTAACATTAAAACATATGATATGTTTTAATGTTATTATCCCTGTCTTTATAATCTTTTAAAGACAAACAAAAACAGTTGGCTTGCAGACTTACCTGTATTGTCGAAAGCCAATTAAAACTGTTAAAGTCTGCCTAACTTTAATCTGTTTTAGTCCCTCCCATCGTTTTCTTGTTCCTTTTTCCAAGTTTGTACTCTGTCCTCTTGTGCTACAGTAGTATGATTCTCAAAGGCAGACCAGAAAAAAATAACTTTTTTGGGCTCTTAAATTTTCCTTTTTTCGTATACAGCATTGCCAATAGCTGTCGCCTGTTTTTTTGGTTTCGATGATAAGAGAAACCTATGCAGTCATGATGGCGTGTGGGTGTGGGTGTGTGTGTGTGTGTGTGTGTGTGTGTGTGTTTGTGACACTTTGCTCGTTAACACAATATCTCAAGAAGGGAAACTCTGACAGTTTTCAAACTTGGTACATAGATGCCCCATATTGAGAGGAAGAACCCTATTGTTTTTGGTAGGGGTCAAAGGTCACCTGGGGTCACCAGGGGTCAAACCCTGAAAACCTTGTTAACACAATATCTCGAGGTAGGAAGCTTTGATGAATTTCATATTTTTTATGTAGATGCGTTATGGTAAGAGAAAAAAACCCTATCATTTTTGGTGGAGGTGAAAGGTCATCTGGGGTCACCGGGGTCAGACCCAGAAAACTTCGTTAATATGATATCTCAAGAAGGGAAACTGTGACAGTTCTCAAACTTGGTACATAGATGCCCCATATTGAGAGGAAGAACCCTAATGTTTTTGGTAGGGGTCAAAGGTCATCTGGGGTCACCGGGGGTCAAACTCTGAAAACCTTGTTAACACAATATCTCAAGGTAGGAAGCTTGGATGAATTTCATACTTTTTATGTAGATGCCTTATGGTAAGAGAAAGAACCCTATCATTTTTGGTGGAGGTGAAAGGTCATTTGGGGTCACCAGGGGTCAAACCCTGAAAACCTTGTTAACATGATGCCTTGATGTAGAAAACTTGGATAAATTTCATACTTTGTATGTAGATGCCTTATAGTAAGAGGAAGAATTCTATCATTTTTGGTGGGGTTCAAAGGTCATCTGGGGTCACCGGGGGTCAAACCCTCAAAACCTTGTTAACACAATATCTTGATGTAGGAAGTTTGGATAAATTTGATACTTTGTATGTAGATGCCTTACAATAAGAGGAAGAATATCGTCATTTTTGGTGGAGGTCAAAGGTCATTTGGGGTCACTGGGGGTTAAGCTCTGAAAATCTTGTTAACATGATATCTCCATGTACAAAGCTTGGATAGATTTCATACTTGGTAAATTGATGTGTTATAGTGAGAAGATGTACCCCACTGTTTTTGGTGGAGTTCAAAGGTCATCTAGGATGGCTGAGGGTCAAACACTGAAAACCTTGTTAACACAATATCTCAAGGGAGAAAGCTTGGATAGATTTTATATGTAGTATGTGGATGCATTGTGGTGAGAATATGAACGCAATCATTTTTGGAGGAGGTCAAAGGTCATCTTGGGTCAACGTGGACCAAACACTGAAAAGCTTGTTAACACATATCTCCAGGTAGGAAGCTTGGATAGATTTCATACTTACTATGTGAATGTGTTATGGTGAAATGATGGACCCTATTGTTTTTGGTGGAGGTCAAAGGTCATCTGGGGTCACCAGAGGTAAAAAAGCAAAATTTCCCAAGAATTCCCAAGAGTTTTATATGGGTTCAGCAGAGGTCAAAGAGCAAAATTTTCCAAGATTTCCAAAGATTGTCATCTGGGGTCACCAGAGGTCAAACTGCAAATTTCCCAAGAATTCCCAAAATTAAATAGGAACACAAAACTGTATTTTTCCAACATGTTAAGATAGCATTTGACCATTGACTGAAAGATATGGGACATCATGGCATTATTTGGAATAGAACATATATCATCGAAACCTCAATGCATTTTTGCATTCTGGTTTTTTTTTTGCTAACATAAGTGCATGTTACAAAATGTCTGTGCAGAATGTGAATACAGCTAGCACTTTTAATAGTGTGAAAGCTCCTGTGGATGTTTTAACTTATCTGTGTGACCTATCCAAGTTGCATATCATGTATTGAAATATATCGTAACAAGATTTTTACTGATTTTCTCAGATTTTGGCAAGATATTTCAGGGAAACCAGAAATCATTCTGCCAGTACGAGATGACCTTGTCATGGAAACGGTCAGGGAAGAACTTAAATTGGTGGCAGCAGATGCTGTTGGCGAGCTTGTTAATGATTATTTCAAGGAAAAACAAGTGGTTACCATTTACAATGCCCTATATGAAGATGCCACAGGAGAACTGCTTCAGGATATGGTATGTACAAATATAACAGAACAAGGACTCTGAAATGTATTCATAGTTACATTACCATATATAGGCTCCGACTTTTTCACGTGTGTCTGCCATCTGTAATCACAGGTATTTGGCTTGAAAACCTGTGTTTTCCCTTGACATTGACACAGGTTAGCCAGTTGCCAAAGGTTTGCCACAGGTTTTCACAGGGTTTACATGCAAAAAGTGTGGCAATTAAAGCCAATGTTAACAAAGTATTCTGACACAAAACCTGTGGCTGGAAATTATAGGTAGGAAAGATGTGTCAACCTGTGTCACACCTGTGTTTAGAGGTTCCAAGTACATAGGTATGCCACCCAAGAACATGTGTGATTTCTTTTGTTTTCCACGTGTGATCATGCGTGATTATAGACACAGGTTGACACACCTTTTTTGTAAGGGTTAGACTTATACTGAGAAAGTTGACTCTGCATAATCTTCATGCATTAATCCATAGGTGGAAATCCCAGGGAGGAAAGGGAGATACCCCCCCCCTCCACTTTTTGGAAATGCTCCTATTAACATTTTCTTTTTCACACAGTAACTTTTGCCTCAAGGGTCAATTACCCCCTTACCCCCCTTTTCAAATAAATCTCCACTACTGCGTTCAGCGAACAAGCCCTAAAATTTGACAAGCCTGTGAAGCTAAGATTATTGCAAGTAAAAAAAAAACACTCAACTACTTTACCATTGATCATGTACATCCAAATGCACAAGTTGAACCGTCGGTAAGGCCGTCGCTTTCGTTGGCTTTGCTAGTGTATTAATTTTTAGTTTTTTTAGTCTCGGTCTTAATATTTGAATTTTTAATTTTTTCATAATATATACTGTTTTTGTCTTAATACTTTTTGGTTTCGATGATAAGAGAAACCTATGCAACTGTGCTGGCGTGTGTATGTATGTATGTGTGTATGTGTGTGTATGCGTGTGTGTATGTGTGTATGTGTGTTTGTGACACTTGCTCGTTAACACGATATCTCAAGAAGGGAAACTCTGACACTTCTCAAACTTGGTACATAGGTGCCCCATATTGAGAGGAAGAACCCTATAATTTTTGGTGGGGGTCGAAGGTCATCTGGGGTCACCAGGGGTCAAACTCTGAAAACCTTGTTAACACAATATCTCAAGGTAGAAAACCTGGACAAATTTCATACTTAGTAGGTAGATGTGTTATGGGAAGAGGAAGAACCCTATTGTTTTTGGTGGAGGTCAAAGGTCATTTGGGGTCACCAGTGGTCAAACTCTGAAAACCTTGTTAACACGATATCTCCATGTAGGAAGCTTGGATAAATTTCATACTTAGTATGTAGATGTGTTATAGAAAGAGGAAGAACCCTATCGATTGTAGTTTAGGTCAAAGGTCATTTGGGGTCATCGGGGGTCAAACACTGAAAACCTTGTTAATACGATATCTCGATGTAGGAAGCTTGGATAAATTTCATACTTAGTATGTAGATGCCTTATGGTAAGGCAGAGAATCCTATTTCTTTTGGTGGAGGTCAAAAGTCATCTGGGGTCACCAGGGGTCAAATGCTGAAAACCTTGTTAACACTATATCTCGATGTAGGAAGCTTGGATAAAATTCATACGTAGTATGTAGATGTGTTATATAAAGGAGAAGAACTTTATCGATTTTAGTGGAGGTCAAAGGTCATTTGGGGTCATCGGGGGTCAAACTCTGAAAAACTTGTTAACACAATAGCTCAAGATAGAAAGCTTGGATGAATGTCATACTTAGTATGTAGATGAATTATGGGAAGAGGAAGAACCCTATTGTTTTTGGTGGAGGTCATAGGTCATCTGGGGTCACTGGGGGTGGAACATTGAAAACCTTGTTAACACAATATCTCAAGGTAGAAAGCTTGGATGAATTTCACACTTAGTATGTAGATGTATTATGGGAAGAGGAAGAACCCTGTTGTTTTTGGTGGAGGTCAAAGGTCATTTGGGGTCACTGGGGTCAAAGTGATGACCTTGTTAACATGCTATCTTTATGTAGGAAGCATGGATAAATTTTGTGCATAGTATGTAGATGAGTTATGGAAAGGCAAAGAATGCTATTGTTTTTGGTGGAGGTCAAAGGTCATCTGGAGTCACCGGGGGTCAAACCCTGAAAACCCTGGTAACATGATATCTTGACATAGGAAGTTGGATGAATTTCGTACTTTGTATGTAGATGCCTACTGGTGAGAGGAAGAACCCTATCACTTTTGGTGGAGGTCAAAGGTCATTTGGGGTCATCAGGGGTCTGGCCTTAAAAAAGTTTGCAGTCACTTCATACTACTGTAATTCCATGATACTGTAGGTGTGTATGAATCATCGAAACCACAATGCACTTTTGCATTCTGGTTCTTTTAATGTGCTAGTATTTCAATATTCTCTTGGGTTCAAATCCTGCCCGGGTCATACCAAAGACTCTAAAAATGGAACTACCTACAACACTCAAACATTGATCGCCTTATAAAACTGAACTTTAACCTGTATTTTTGAAAGTCATTTACTTTTCAAAGTATAAAAAACTTAAGGAGGCTGTTGTCCCAAGACCATCGACAAAGATGAATCATCTAAGAAAGGAAAGGTAGCTGGGGAAAGTCACGAGAACATTTTATGCAATGGATAATTTGCAATGATAAAATAAAGAAAAACAATTGGCTACAATAAAATGTCTTAGAAACGCTGGTTTCTTTGGCGCTCTCAATATTGTTTCTTGATTTCTTCCTGCAGAAAATCTTCCGTGTTCCATAGCTTCATACAAACTTTTCCATATCATTGTAACCACCCACGAGCCAAACCACCTTTATTATAAAAGACCTATGATTTTGAGTAGGGCTATTTCTAAAATGGTCAAAATGTGATTTTTGTGATCTGTTAAGTGCGCATACGATGAGTTTAAAGGTAGGCCAAGTGCTTCATTCTAATGGTTTAATTCTTTAAATATCTCGAATTCCCGGGGCGTTGCCCCTTTGACTTTCACAGGTGAGTTCTCCTTCAACCCCACCAGGGACGCCACGGAGGACCCCTGGGCCCCATGCCTTCAGGGGGCGCTTCGTTCTCCCAGGCTCCTTCGTCGCCGTTTGGTATTCCGACCCGGTACCCCCACCCCCGACAACAACAACAACTTTCAGACATCAAATTTCGCCGGCCACTGTAAATGTCTATTCATTTCGATATTTTCTAACATCATTACTTAGATTATCAAGATACGTAATATTACAGACGTGACGTACACATCAAATTTCATCAGGATGAACGCCATTGTACTAAACATTCAATGCCTTTTGCAATTCCTCAAACTTCTCACAGGCTACTCGTAACTCCTCGGCAGCTTTGTTTAAATTATCAGTACTGATCCTTTTCTCAGCTTCTTCTAGTTCTGCCTTTTTTATTTGGATGGCCGCCGTGGCTGCTGCAGCAGCCATGGCAGTTGGTGTGCTAATACCTAGCGTCGTTCCAAAAGTAAAGAAAGAAGCAACCGTGGCCAAGGTTGCCACCGTGGTAGCTGCGTATACTGTTTTTTGATATCCTTCCAGTTGCTCCTTGATGTTGGCAATGTGTTCCCTTTCTTGGCGGACCACCTCTTCTGCGTAGTTCTTCTTGTTCCTTAATTCATCCTCGTACTCTCTCAGCTCGGAGAAACTTTTCAGATGTTCCGACTTCTCGCTTTTCATCTCAGACAACATAATCTTAAGACTCTCCATCTTCTCTTTCATCGTAGTTGCATTGACGACAATTGTATGGGTGAAGTCTATCTTCGTGTAATATTTAATCGCCTTCACTTGGGCTTCGTACTCGTCCTCGGTGGGTAGCTCGTCTTCAAAGGCGTAATTGGCATGATCATTTATAACGAGAATTTTCGCTGCATTGGCCTTGTTCAGCTCGCGAAAAAGCATCTCAGCTAATTTATAGGCTGCTGGGTCTATGCGCTCGCGTTTAAATACGAAGAGTATCACCGTAAGTTCTTTTTTCGCCTCTTTGATGATCATATCGTAGAACTCCGCTGTTTTTGAAGGATTAGTGTCAGGAATTCCTGGAACATCGGTGTACACACAATCGCCTGTGCTACTTAACCGGTGCCTAGGTTCCTGTGTGCAAGACTTACTGTCTTTGCTTGTCTTGAAATCGCCCTTACCTTTTCCTTGAAGGAGCATGTTTCCTATGGTCGATTTTCCGACCCCTGACTTTCCAACAGACATAATGCGGAGGAGGTTGGGAGACGTTGTCTGGCAAGAAAACAGTAACAAGACATGCTAGACTAGTTGCGATGCCACTAAGAGATTTAAGCACCCTTACAATATTTTGTTAGGTGTATTTGGGGTTATGACATTAGGCAGGTACGGATTACACCCAGGTTCTACAGGGGTCGTAAGAAAAAGGCCGAAATCGGCAAATAATTGTATGAACATAATTTTGGTATCAAACCAAAGCAAGATCCTGAAAAATAGTATCTCCATAAAATGCAGGCTCTCTTTGTGAATAATTAATCGTCTAAATAGTTTGCAGGGATTAGACCAAAAATGAACCCTGATCACCACTAAATGAGTTCTAGTTAAAAATTCTAGCAGTGAATGCTTACAGTACTGCATCTACCATTAGCTAAGTCCAAGAACTTTTTGGAAAATTTACCTCCGTTGACGATTTCGAAACGAACCCTAATGTTTTTGCACTAAAGTTATCTACACCTACAATTTTCGATAAAAGTTCATCAGTGTTTATAATATGACATCAAGTAGCTCTTAATTATGACCTTCAATGATTCTCAAAATTCCCCTTATCAAAGCTGCAGTGTTTTTTCAAAGGCATAAATTTAGACCTCAAATAATCAATACCGAACGTCAAATGTTTTCATTTTTCCCAACAATTATCAGACTGGAGACAATTTGCTTCTGTTCTGTTACTTGAAGTTATGCTGTTATATGAAGACAGCGGCGATGCTGAAGCTGAGCTACACTCTGAAAACACTTGGGTCACGAGGGAACTCAACAAACATTTTAGGTCAAATTTCACTTAATTTGGGTCGAATGAAGTTTAATTAGGGTCATTATTTAACCCAATAATTAGTTTGTTCCTCCTGACCAATTTGGGGTCAAATTAACAAAAGTGATTTACATACATACATACATACATACATACATACATACATACATACATACATACATACATACAGACAGACAGACAGACAGACAGACAGACCGACCGACCGACCGACATACATACATACATACATACATACATACATACATACATACATACATACATACATACATACATACATACATACATACATACATACATACATACTGCAGTGACCAAGAGGTTAGAGCATCCGACTTGCAGCCGGAAGGTCTAGGGTTCAAATCCTGGCCGGGTCATACCAAAGACTTAAAAAATGGAATCTACTGCCTTTTATTTGCCTTTTATTTGCCTTTTATTTGTGCTTGGTGCTCAGCATAAGCAATGGAATAGGGAAAACAAGCCAGTGAGCCACAACTGGAATAAAGGCCGTGGTCGTCTCGACTTGAACCAATTGGTTGGAAACTGGGACGTTAAACCTCATCTAACTAACTACATACATACTGGTTTACGGATAACAGCCTACTCATTTCTTGTTTTCTTATAATGTCAGTTCTTAAAATTTTGATCTTGTCACAACCTTGAAGCTTGTGTAACCAGAGAGTTCTTTACCTCCCTGGTTTAGCTACCGTAATCTATAGAACATCTCGTTCTGGTAAAGTTTAGTCTTTTGCAAATCGACTCCCGTCCTGTCGGACAAGTTTGTTAATTTACATGAAAAATATCTATTCTAGAAGATATGATCGTTAAACTCCTATTTTTTACATACTTAAAAAAATAAGCCGCCAATTTGAAGTCGTGAAAGAAAGAGAAATTCAAAGCGTCACCAGAGGTACTGAAGAAAGTGAGAGAGGCTAAAACAACAGCTTAAAGCACTGTAAATATCTCTAATTGTTGTTAACTTGTGCTTAACAGTTTTCTTTGTAATTCTTTTCTTTGTAATTCTCCTTCAAGGTCTAGTGACATGAAAATGGCATACTTGGTTATCTGAAGTAAAAAGTATTACAAACTCAGAATATAGCCACAATTTCGACCAAAATTCATCAAATGTTGACCATTTTACACAGTAATTTCTGTTTTTACCCTTGAATCATGTATAAACATAACCTAAGTATGTAAATGTATGAGGTGGAAAGAGGACTTACCAAAGATTGGTAATGTCACTTTTTGTTTTTCTAAACTTTATTTCAAGGCCAATTGTAACGTTAATATGTCCATCGATCTTTCTTTGTCAATTAAAGTTTTGGACTTGAAAAAATATCAATATCACTCATCAAAGTGTAAACTAGCTGGCACGTAATTAAGCGTTAATTTCTGTAGAGTTAACAAAAGAACTAACACTGTGCAATACTTACTTTTACATAAGCAATAAATTTCAACAGAAACCATTAAACTTTGGAGCGGTGTATCGTGAGAACGATAAAAGATATTAAAGTAATTCCAAAGAATTTGTCACTAGGGAGTTTTATTCTTTAAATGCTGAGCAAAAATCTCTTCTTGGGTGTATGTCGCCATAAATAATGTACTTTTTCCGTTTAGATTTATCAAATACATGTGGACTTATAATCTACTTTGTATGAAAATGTTTAACCGTTTTATTAATAGTTTTCATTTGTAATCAATAATTGCATAATTCGAGAATTGTCTGTAACTTCCCCAGTGAGTGAAGTAATACCATAATTTAGAGAATTGTCTTTTTAGAGCACCAAATAACAACTCCCTGGTAAGAGGGTATCGTAGGCTACTTACCGATACGTTTTTCATGCCCTCATCCAGGCTGGGTTTGGAAGAATCGGACGTCTCACTCCCTGAATCGTCCGTCTTGCTCATACTTGAAACCATATCTGATTCCGTTCTACAGAAAATAAATAGTATTGCAATTAAATTGTCCAATAAGCTAACATAGGTCAAGATAAAAAGAAATTCTAGTTTCCATGGTTTCATTTACTTCAACTACATTGTGTATTATAATATACTTTTTAATTTGTAAATATTTGAAAGCAAGGGAAATAATAAAAGATAAAAAGAAAAAAATCCCTACATATTTTAAAAATGTTATATTCAAATTGGACCACTAGGAGAAGTTGGAGAACGAAAGGAAATTATTCAAACTTTTGACCAGTTTTGGCTCAAAATAGAGTGAGTGACCTAGTTCATTGTTTTTGGTGAACAGAGAAACGTATGCATTCGTGGTAGTGTAATTATGTGCAGATGTATGTGGGTGTGTGTGGGGGGTGTTAGAGTGTGTGTGTCTTTGTTTATGACACTTACTTTGCAAATACGATGTTTCACCAAGGGGATCTCTGACAGAACATAGAACATAAATGTTCCATATTGAGAAGAAGAACCTCTATTGTTTTTGGTGGAGGTCAAAGGCCATCAAAGACCACCGTAGGTTCAATTCTGTAAACCTTGACAAGACTATATCTCAGGAAGGAGACTCTGATAATTCTCATACTTCGCGCATAAATGAACCCAAAAGCAGAGAAATAAGCCTGTTGTCACTGGTGGAGGTGAAAATTCATTTGAGATCACCGGAGGTTCAGATTTTATAAACCTTGTTTCCACAATAGCTCAAGATAGGAGGTTTGAATGGTTTCATACTTGTCATGTGCATAAATTAAAATTAGCAAAACTAGAAAACCCTATTGTTTTGACAGACGTCAAGGGTCATCTGGGGTCATCGAGGTCAAATTGTGAAAATCGCATTAGCATTGTTTAGTCGCAAGTAAAGAAAATTAGATTAAGACCGTATTTGGCATAAAGGTGTTCATATTTATGAGAAAAAAATATTCGTTGCTTAAAGCGAAAAGTGGTTCAAGCGTTTTGAGAACAATACCAAAAATAAAACACTTCCCGACAACGCCATATCACACCCGAGCAACGCCCACTAACGTTCGTGCACGAGCGGTCATTCCCGGCTACCTCCGATAGCAAAAATATTGTGTAAGAGTCTCTCAAGACGGTTTCCCAAAAGTTCAGCAGTCAAAACATATCTCAAATAATTTTTATACCACTAACAAGTAAAAAATACCAAACATATTTATTCATTGTTTTTATGGTCAATGATGTTATAAATAAGGACACCTTTAGGACACCTCAGTAACCTCAGTGGACGTAGGCTTGTTGACCTCTTTGTCCGCATCTTCATACAGTTCACCATTGGCAACTGAATATGAATAATTTTGTAAACTCATTGAACCCAAAGATTTTTTACCTGGAATTCCAGCCTACGGTGGTCTGCTTAGTCCGGTAATTTGCAAACGGTAAATAGTGTCAGTGCGCATGTTTTGAAGAAAAACAATAATTTTAAGGTATCCAATTAAATATTCATTTGGCAAGTATTTGTAAACATATTTATGGTCCATGTGTGGAATACTCTCAAAATGCCTTTTCCAACATTATCTTTAGCTGCACGTTGCTGTTTCAGGTTTCGAAGCCTGTACTTTACCTAACTAGTACAGAATTACGGTTACGCTATCCTAACAAGTATTGCACATGAGACATCAAACCCTTACCAACTTAAGTGTTGTAACAAGAATTTCAAGTCAAGATCGTGACATTTTTCCTTTCCAGAGTTGGAACAGAATCAAACATAGGTTCTTTTCGCAAGAGAGGTGCTGTTTTAAACAGCGTTATATCTAACTGTGGCTCTGATGTCATGTGAATCGTAGAACACAAAAACTGTACATTTCAGCCAGTCGCGTGGCCAGTTGGGAAGACAGGGGGAGCGCAGAGGAGAAACAAGCTCCGACTTTTGGTCGTCATGAGGTTTTTCTGTACACTGCAGTGGCCGATTTTGTCGATAGAAATTAACTTGAGCAGCATTTGAAATATTCACCACGGTGCTAATGTAGGCTACAGAAACGTTTATATATACATACTAATGAATATTATTGTGACCTTTGCGACCTCTGACCCTCTCCACGTTCAGCGTACAAAATTGCCGCCTTTGCTCTATTCATCTATCTCCATCGTACATTAGTTGTCCTCTGCAAGGAGAAAAGTATGGCTGAATTTTTGTCCAATTTTCGCTTGAAGTTATGAGAGGGCCCTTTTTTGAGTTGGCAATTAGTTCGCTGAAAGTCCATATCCTGTTCGTGGCTATGGAATATGACATTCAAATTTTCTAATGATACCGCTACACAGTGAAGACATGTAAGAGGAGTTGAGGAATACAAAGCCACTGTGTAATCAACACATTGACTTATGAATCAACATGTGTGAAAGAAACATTTCAAGTGACTAAATTCAACGGGCACAAGAGTTATTAGAAAGTGAAGTGTTCGAGTTTAATATTAATGTATATTAATATAACGCAACGGCTGGAAATCCCCGATTTCTTATACCGGCAACAACGCCAGAACATCTGTCCGACTGCACACAGGAAATCGTCACTTTATATTGATTTGAGCCTGTTTATTGATTTAACCAGGGAGTGGCTATTTGACAACACTCAGCAAATAGTGAGTCACCACACTTGTTTAGAATCAGTGGACACGCACAGTCACGGTGAACATGAAGCCAATAGGCAGGTTACACCAGGGAGTTGCTATTTAAAAATGACAATTTCCTGGTTACACCAGGGAGTTGTCATTTAGGCAACCTTTATATATCTGTAAGCAGGGAGTTGTCATTTAGAAGGAGATAAAACGGCAGCTCTCCCGTTTGTACGCGCCCAGTCGCCGCCAAGGTCACTTGCTTTGTATAGCACTTGAAGATACAATGGGCTTAGAGCTATTGTTAGTATTTAACAAAAGGGTAATGTCGTCTGCTACGTTGAAAAGAAATGTCAACAAATTTTGTCTATATGCTGTAGCATTGCCAGTCGCTTTCCTTGAAAATTAATTTGCAGCTTCCAACGCGATGCAACACTCATCACAATAGGCTTGTTAAATTTTATGTAACATGTTGATCATGCACTTATCATTCGGAAATTGCGAAAGTTTGCGGAAATTAATATAATCTTAAACAAATTATAGTCTTGCACCTCCTTTAGTCCTTTACGCATTGTTCCAGTGTGAGATCTTATTGTTAATAGTCTCTCTACAGACACCACACTTAGGAATTACAGTCGTTTTGATTTATTAGACAGTGTTTCTTACTTGACTGTCGGTAAAAACCTTCGAATCAAAGCATTGTTCCTCCTAATCTTATTCATACGGTATAAGTAGGTGTATAAAAGGTTTACTTGGGCATCATTTACCAATTGAAAAGGATCAGACAAAAGAAGTGGTTATCCTAAGCTCTAATAATCACCCATGAATTGAAACTATGCAAACGATGAGGCGGATCTAATCAGATCACCATAAATTAAAGTTTCCGATGTATCTCCTTCTAAATAGCAACTCCCTGCTGTAAGCGTATAGCCATTCACAAGGATGCAGCTCTTTCTAGAAGAGAATCAGCATTCACCTTGTGCTTTTGAGCAGAGAATAACTTACATATTCTTAACTTTACAAGGCATGTTATTTTAATGTTTAATAAAGTTAAGGTACTTATACGACAATTAAGCCATAAATATCATTGTCTACTAACTGACTTAACATATGACGTTTTTATAACCTCGGTGCTGATTGAGATTCAAACGTAATGTAATAGCTTGAAATATTCCTTCTAAAAGGCTGTGCAGGGGGGGGGGGGGTGCGTATAGGGATGCATCGTCCAGGACTTCACAGATCGAAAGGATGTGTTTACCTTCAAAAGTGGCTTGGATCAGATAAGTTTGCCGGGTTCGACATGGCGCTGTATGGGCGGCCAGTGCAATAAAAGGGTGTGCTTGCAGATAGCTTTCGTACGTAGCGAATCTCCTTGTGCAGCTTCGGGGCTGTCGTCCCTTTTAGTTTTTCATAATCAGCTAAACGGAATACTTTGCCGATCTACGGATTAACATGGAAAACTTGTGTTCATTCTTTCAGCAGTTTGACCCTGAAGTGCAGGAGCGCAAATCCCGGGGAAGGGCAAGGGGGGCATTCTCCTCAAGTGAAATATGAGGGGGAAACCATAATTTGGACCCCAAAATGTTACTAACAGTTCTCAGATATTTTCAGTACTTTGTCATTTTTCTTGACAAAAAATGCAGGATATATAGCCAATAGAGATCTTTGCCTAATACCTCTGGAACGGCTGTGAACTTTTATTGATAAAACTCATTTCACTTTTGACATTCCTTTGCTGACACCAAATACAATTAAACAAGGGCCGTATGAAATTCCATCTGAAGCTGAAGCCCGGCGCAGACGAGACAATTTCCAAAAGAGCACACACTAGATATGTCCTCTGGCCATATTCTTACCCTTCACTTCGTTCCCTGAACTAGGCCAGAGCAAACCACAACTGCATTTTGTGCCGCGGTTTGGCATGAGAGTCCTACCCA
Organism: Holothuria leucospilota; assembly: GCA_029531755.1. Taxonomy (NCBI): domain Eukaryota; kingdom Metazoa; phylum Echinodermata; class Holothuroidea; order Aspidochirotida; family Holothuriidae; genus Holothuria; species Holothuria leucospilota. Next base: position 25,552,194 of record CM055970.1, read on the forward strand.
CCGTAATACCATGGAAGTACCACCTCCGAGGTGGTACTTCCATGGTAATACTACGATAACCACTATAACAACATTCGTTTTTACAGTGATTATATTGCCACGCATGAAAGCATACGTACGTAAAAGGCAACAGCGGCACGTCATAATGAATCTAGTTCACGCACACTCGTACACTCACACACGTGATTTTGATACCACCGGGCACGGAGATTTCTTCTCAACAGTGGGAGGGGGAGGGGTTGACGATCTTTCAAAAATTTACTGTGTGAAAAACACAGTCAATGGGGGATTTCTTTGAAAGTGGGGGGTTGTAACCCCTCAACCCCCTGTTTCTCCGCCCGTGGATACCACCACCTTTACATTGACGAACATGATCCTGACTCTCTATGGGAATCCTGAATTCTAGCGACCGATATAAGGTGGCTGACTGCGGACCATTCATACACTCGACCTAGATGGTGTGTGCTTGTAAGTGAAATACCAATACTCTATGTGGATATCGATTCACTGGGGCAAAAAGAGACGGCCAAAATGATAAATCAACATAAATAAGTAAACTAAAGTAGGACTTCTTTCAAAATTCAATATTCGGGAAAAGCTGACCTTGCCGCCTCGGCCGCGAAAAGTAGGCACCGTATGTCTATGCAAATAGTGAGGGCTAAAGCATTATTTCGTCACCCGAAAAAGTAATAATAAGCGAATATTCGCGGAATTGGTAATTTGTCTTTAGAAGATGTATCGAGTGTAGCTCCTCGTTCTAGAGTGTGACTGGTACTACTGTAGCCTTCTGATGAGATTATTTGACATTTCGTGTTTTGGAGCAAATTTGGTCAGGTGAGCCACAGAAAGTGACAAACTTGCCAAGTGTGAACCCAACTTTGCAGAATCAAAACCGTGATATTAATTAACATCCAAGGCTGAGCCATTATTCAGGGTTGACAATATCCAGACGAGCACACGAGCTAGCAAAAACTAGTCACGGCTGCTTGTAAGTGGAATATCTGTACCCTATGTATGTTCTTCAAAAAGAACCATTTAGACTTGATTTTCAATTAAGTAAGCCAATTTCTGGTAGTCTCGGATAACTTTTGAACTTTGTCCCTGCCTTTTTACATTTAAAATGTATCGCAGCTTTTGCAAACTTTAATCCAGTGAAGCACATCAGTAATAGCCTGTTACCTTTGTGCTCAAACTAGCCCTTCTTACAAGTCTAAATGTACTAAAACCCAGGAGCATTACACTGGAAAATTTCCGTTCGAAACAGTTTCCCCGAGGCTTCTGAAATACTAAAACCCAGGAGCTTCCGGGGGCTTCACCCTCTGGACCCCCACCGAGGCTATGTTTATATTGTCTGGCAGATGTTATTTCACTGTAATAGCCTAGCTTATTACTCTAACAGTCTAAAATCCAATCTCTTCTTTGCTGAAATGTTAAGTACCTTTTTCTTAGTGTTTACCTTTCTTTCCAGATCTATAGGCTTATAACTTCACGTACACATGAATTATGTATGTCGTAAACGTAAATTCTTCCAAGGAATCCATCACAGAACTGCGTATATTTAAATTACTTATGGTAAGAAAAATCATGGGAACTACTTCCAAGAATAGGCTATCACCAAAGACTGAATAGGTTCAATAAATGTTAAAAAGTATGGTGATGGTTAGCGGTGCCATGTCTGCCCTCTGGACAGTGGCGTAGAAAGAACATTTTCCATGGGGAGAGTAGAAGCCCCACCGTTTCATGACCCCTTCTAATAGTTCTCTTGAGTTCTCTGGTGGGACTATCAAAGGGCACGAGACTTTGGGCACTAAAGCCCCTACTACGCGGCCCCTGCTTTTAGTGATCGAAATAAATGAAGAAAAGCATGTACTCACGTTGACAGACAAAAGGGTGTCAGGAGTAGGAGGAAGTAACGAAGAAAAACACGCATGATGACTGAAGATGTCTGTTCCGTTAAGTACAAGTTATTATTTTAGGTAATAGCATGAATCTCAACGAAGTTCAACCTGCTGCAGAGGCGCAGGGATAGAGACGAATGAAAGTGTTGGATTAACTTACGCAAAAGGGTGTGACAATTTTTAGTGATTGAATTACAATATATGGGATTTCCAGAATCTAAAAATACTTCAGTGGAGTTTATAGCCTACGGCGACCTGTACGTGAAATGCTATTAGTTATTTATGAACAATGCGGTATAGTTATTATTCGGTGTTTTGATTGTACACAAAGGCCACTGGTGACGAGCTGTAAGGGGAAAATCGTTTCTCCTTCCTGCCATTTACGTATGCTATCACCGAACGCACGTGTCTGGCGCATGCTTAGTCTCGTTTTGGCTCTCTCGATTCTGATAGCTTAGTACGCTTGAGCATTAAGTGTTGAGGGCAAACTTTTCGACTTAATTTATCTGAGTAATCTCGGTCCCATGGTAGGCATCGTGTACACACGAGCATCGCTGTAGGTTAATTTAACTAGTTCGAGAGGGCGAGCTTTGTAGTACAGCTGGTTGATTCTTTTCTACTAATGTTTGTGTGTAGACATCCGTCGATGAATTTGGTCGGCTGTATATACAGCTCTTCAGCCCTGAGTTACAGTTAACTGAGAGTTAGATGAGGTTTTACGGTTCAGTTCCACTGAGGGACTACACACTGGACAGTAGTTAACTTCGAATTTGTATCCCAGAGTGTGTTGATCGAGACTCACCACTATCGTTTCTCGGCCCTTTGGCTAGGCATGTGTAGTATATGTTCTTTTCATCCAATCTAGAACGGGGACACGTATGACAGATCCATGATGTAGAGGTCTGAAGGTCAAGAGGTTGGTCATATTTAGTCTAATTAAGTTGTCCCTTGGGGAGGTAGCTTCTTTGGTGAGAGAGCCTAGGGGACTTTGGAAAAAGCACTGCATGGAGCCGTGTTACTTTGTGGACAGTATATACAGTCGCTGTTACTATGCAGGCCTAGGTCGAGTATAGCCTAGAATTTCGGCACCAATAATGGTAGAGACTGACTGCCCGAAGGACTAGGCAAACACAGAGGAAGTTAAGGCTAACCTCCAGAGAGTTCATTTATGTTACTTTTGGGCTTGTTTTACTTCAGGGGGCCATAATAACACGTACTCTCCCAATCCTCGTCGAGTCGGGTTCTCTCACAAATAGATCTTTCTTACGATTTCACCCCCAATTCTTTTCTTGTTACTGAACACCGACGTAGACCATGTATTTGCATTATCCAACAGTTAATGTAAGTTTGGGTAAGTAAGTCGGCTTTCTGCGTGACATTCAGACCATGTGAAAATCAGAGGAAAGCCAGTCCCTGGCCCCCGGTCCCACCACTCAATGACATTTCTTTAAAACACGTTAAGAAAACTGAGGGTTTCCCAAGTTCATAGTCTGCATGCAAATTTTGTTGTAGAAAATAATTTCGATTGCGCATGACCTGCAGTTGGCTGGTTGGCGTTCTTCTCTTACAAGCTTATGAAACATCAGAATATTTGTTTAACTCGAGTCCGTTTTTCTCCGCATTCGGAATTGGCCCGGAATGGGAGGTCACGGAATTGGAATTGGACCGGAATGGGCTCAGCTGGACTCGGACTGAAAGCCAATTCCTGTCAAGTCCACAAAATGAAAGTTTCATTCACGTTACCTAGCCAACATTATTATTGGTGCACAATTTAACAAATAAGTGGTAACATACGGTCAACTAAATTACATGGTCAGCCAGAGTATGAAATTGACTCCCAAAAGTGTCCGTTTTCATCATAAGTGTAAATGTAAATAGTACAAAAAGGGTTTGTATGAGGCGTTGCATTGTCAAATGGCTGGACACGGAATTGGCCGGGAATTGGAAAATCTGGAATCGGAATTGGCTCGGAATCGAAGGGTGCTGGACTCGGAATTGGCCCGGAATGGTGGCCACTGGAATTTGAATTGGTCCGGAATTGCGTTAGGTGGATTCGGTTACAGCCCTGATTAAATTGCGATGTAAAACCTCTTGATGCTTGTACCCTTAACTTGATTGGAGTTTTGGGGCCAGAGTATTTCATATGTATTATTGTGCTAATAAGTTTGTGTGTGAAAAGCGCCAAAAGTTTGAACTAGAAATCATTGACCATGGTTAAAATTACATAAAGATCAGCACTGACATGTTTACAGTTTTCTAACAAAATATTTCTGCTACCATGCATGGTCATTTTGAATTGACAACCTTCCAGAGAAGAGCGAATAAATCTCATTCGCATTTATGCAATCTGTGTCCCTACATAATCACATCTGCACGGAAAACCACTAATTCTGAGACTTTTAACGTTGAATAAAGCCAATTGCGTCTGAAGCGGTGTTGAAGAAATACGGAAGAGCAATTGAAGGGGGCATATTTTTTCACAGTCAAAGAAAGATTTTAAAATACGTCCATCGTTCGTTCGTAAAATAACCTTATCCCTCTCCCCTATAGACCTATTGTAACTTTTGTATAAATTTTGTTCGACAATAGCTTCGGGTATGCACCTCCACACCCCGTGCCCAGGGTCACTAATTAAAGGCAGAAAAATTTTATTGTGCGATAGATTTTTCAGATGGGGGCACAGAAGTTTCCCCGTGAGTCCACTTGACTACGGGCTGACTATGTTCTCCATTGAATATCATGCTTCACGATCGATACGCATAAGTTTGTTTTCCAGAGGGGGATAAGATGCCAAATGTTGTATCATTTCGATTCATATTAAGCAAATTAACTGCAGACAAAACTTTGTCTGTAAGGTTCTGAAGACAATAATTTCTTTTGAATTTGGACGGGGCTAGAAATTAACCTACGTGGAAGAATTTTATGGGAAAATAAAGAAATTCAGCCTTAAGCTTAAGCTTTTATTGTTTTGCCATTGGTACCTCGGCTTCAGAGACGTAGCCAGACACTGAATGGGGGAGGGGGCAGAAGTGGGCCAGGGTTACATTTTGTGGAGGTAAATTTGGTAATGGAAACTGTAATCTTGCATAATTACACTACATTCTGTCATCCCGTTGGGGTGGGGCGTGACTTGGAGGCAACATCTTGAAAGATCTCCTATGGAGAAAATGTCTCCTACCCGTCTGGCTGTGCCCACTCTGCTCTGCAAATGAAGAGCGGAGAAATGCGTCTTTGTATGGTTTGGAACGATAAAAGGGGTTCAGCAGATCGAATTTTATCATCGTTATAACCCGAATAATTACGCAGATTTTCCACTGGACCCGTATATGATTCCCTGCTAAGTTTATTTGCTATCACGGAATAAACCCCACAATTCTACAAAGTGAGTAGTAGCGTAACTAACGTACAACCTCTTCCAGTTTATTTGACGTCGGAAAGCTGACTTTTTGCTGACATGACATAACCATTGGGCATTTGACATAGTTACTGACTCTTCTCAGAGGAGGGAGTTTGGTTTCTAACCAGACCGTCATTATGTTACAGATATGGAGTTTAGTCTTCTTTGCGCTTTCTAAGCAGGTAGGTTGCATGGCGTGCCTATCAAACCTCCACTCTTCTTCAACTCGTCTGATTCATGAAGTGTGACTCACACTTGGGGAAAGTACTCATAAAATTTTAATGTATAAACACTTTCAACTCTAGGGGTGATAACTAAACTCTAGGGGTGACATATCTCAACTTTAGGGGTAACATAACTCTATGGGTGACATATGAGTAAAGCAGCTGAGGGAAGAATTTGAACTTTTTGACAAAAACATGAAAATTTCCTCATAGGTACTTTCAAGTACGCTAATTCATATTTTGGTTGTTACCCCATCGCTACCATCGCCGGCTACCATGACCGGTCGCCATTTTGAATTTAATAGCTTAATAATTGGCAGTGGCGGATCCAAGGGGGGGTTTAGGGGTTCAAACCCCTCACTTGAGTTTTTAAGTAGCTTATTTTTGCATTCTTTTTTGTAATTTGCTGCGCGGGACAGCCATTACTCTTTCAAAAGTCATCATAAAACCCCTCTTACAGTAAAACCTGGATCCGCCCCTGATTGGAATCTTTTAACTAGGGTATCTCAGCGTCTGTTCAACATACAGATGTAATTTAAATGTCGATACCTACATTATGTTGTAGTAAGTGAGAAACAAATTTTGCGATTAACAATATCACCTCAGTCAGACGGTAGGAATGGGGTCAAACGACGGTCATCAAAATGGCCGCCATGCATGCATTTCATTCCGCGGTGGGAAAATTGTGCACTTCTTGACCAAACCATGGATGTTTGCTCGTAGGTACTTTGAAGTATGCTGATTCATATTATTCTTGGTACCCATTGCTACCACGAAGTGACTGCCGCCATTTTGAATTGAAAAGTGGCGACTTTGGCATGTATCAATTAGGGTATCTCAGCGTCTAGAAAACATGCACATGTAATTTAAATGTCGATATCTACATTTGTAGAGTATGGAAATCCATTTTTGCGATTAATAATAGTGCCCAACGGTCGTAAGGGGGTCAAACGACGGAAACTTTGAACTAAAAATGGCCCCGGCCACAAACATGTGTTTTATTTTTGCAATTAGGATTGTGACCGCATTACAACGATTTGATTTAAAAGGACCATTGTTCATAATTATGCAAGATCAAATGGTCATATCCTAAGATGAAATAAATTCTACCACATAGTCGCCATATTCTGGTTCAAGGTGGCTGTCATAAGCTAATTATGGCAACAGCATACCCCAATAAAGACCCGCTTGAAACACTAAATCCTTAAAGTCAAGTGGTCTTTGCAACCTTGAAGAAGTTTTCGTCAGACACAAACAGTCCTCTTCCAAGCCAGACAACAAGTTTGCCATATCACGCCAGTTTCAGTTTATCACACAATGACCGAGACCATTTTCAGCCAGGAAGGCACAAACTTTTCTTATCCTGGACCAGGCCTTATCAATCAATAAGCTACATATTCCGCCTCTGTCTTGTAAGCATATAATTTCTTCAAATTGCTTCGGCTGACCTCATTTTTGCAACAATGATACTTCATCTACCCTTCCAAAATAAATTTCATAAACACAGAAAATAAAGATATTCTATAGCAAATAATGCCTGACATTTTAAAATAGTGTTACGATAATATGCATTATTTTGTATGTCAGATAACTTTTCAAATGAGAACAAGAACAATTCAATGTTGACTCAAAAGGCTTACAGTGCATTTTTATACTTTAGCCATTGTATTAAAGTAAACATATTGACCTTTAAGGGACGTAAAACTCCATTCTTTTTACCTTAAAAAGTACTAAATTGTTATGTTTTGCCAAAAACTTTGAGTTGATTTCACCTTTGTCAAATATTGCTAAGACAAAGGTGCAAAAAACATGGGAGTTAAAGACTTTTTATTGTAAAAACGCTGTTATCTCAAATACAGACCACTTTGTATATAAAATTCACTATTGGATTTCAATAAAGACCTCTTTGATATTTCAACCAAAAGAAACTTCGTTGTCTCACTGGAGATTTTACTTTAGCAATACTCACCTTCTATACAGCACGACTCCAATACCGCAACTTCTGTTTTCTTAGATCTTATGTTACTTTTTTATCCATAATTCCTAGTCCAATCAGAATAACTCAAACATGAGGCTTAGTCAATGATAACGCGTATAATATTTTCTCATAACTCGAGTCCTGGTATTATAGGGCCTATCAATCTAAAAAGGCCCCGTTCAGATTTGAACTGAATCCGTTCAAATAGGCACTGAACAGAAATCTGGTCAAAAATTTGACTAGAGTTGGTTCATTTTGAACAGAAAATGCTTAGTTTAGTTTCAGTTTCAGTTTTTTCCTTCTTTCTCAATACAAAATTTTATACAGATTAACTTTTGATCAATAGAATATTTACAATATACTTAACAATATAAATATTAGCATTGTAATATAACAGTAATTAACTAGTAAATCGATGGTGAGATCATAGCAATGTAAGTAATAACCTTAGTGTGGTGGTGGAAAGGGAGAGGGACTGGAAGAAATTTGAAAAAAATTTCAAGTCTGGTCCTAGAAGTACATAAGTATGGAGTGTTTAATTCACAAGACTTAGAAATAGGCTTAGAAAAAAAGAAAGATAAAAATTCAAACAATTCAAATGTTGTAAACATAGTTATCTAGCAACAGAGATTTCAGTTGGTTTTAAAGATACTTAAACTGACAGCATTTCTTATATTATCATTTAAAGAGTCCCATTGGGAAACTCCTGTGCTTCTTACTTGTGAATGGGCAAACTGAGTTCTGGTGAAGGGTTGAGATAGACTGTCTTTACTCCTAGTTGAATAACAGTGAAAGTGGCTATTTGTTTGAAAGAAATAGCTGAGATCGATAGGTAGGGACTTTTGGAAAGTTTTGTCCAGAAAAATACCAAGCTGACAGTTATAAAGGTCCTTCAGAGTTAACAATCTATGATAATGAAAAAGTGGTTGTGTATGGTCGTAGAAAGAAGCATTTGAAATAAGACGAATGGCACGATGTTTCTGAAGTACGAATAAATGATCGAGATAAGAATTCGCTGAAGATCCCCACAGAAGTAAAGTATAATTGAAGTGTGGAAGTATTAAAGCAGTATAAAGAATCTTCAGTGTCTTACTTGGTACAAAGTGTCTTACTTTACTGATTACTCCAATTACCTTAGATACCTTTTTGCTAACTTCCCGTATATGATCTCGCCAAGTTGATTGTCTATTGTAACCCCAAGAAAATTTGTATTCTTTACACTCTGTATGTTGACATCATTGCTTGGTATAAGTTTTAGTAGGACCTCTTATATTACTAAAAACTAAAAACGTAGTTTTTCTAACATTTAAAGATAGCTTATTGGCAGCGAGCCAATGGCAAACAATTTTAAATTCTCTGGCGACAATATTAAGAGCAGTATGGTGAGTGTAGACAGTCTTGTCATCGGCAAAAAGGATAAACTCGAGATCAGATGATGTTTTGCGTAAATCATTGATATAAATTAAAAATAGAAGTGGGCCTAGAATAGAACCTTGTGGTATCCCTACATTAGTTACCTTGAGAGAAGAATTATTAAACTTAAATGAAACATAAATTTTACGATCCTTGAGGTAAATTTTAACCAGCTGAGAGCTGTACCGCGTATACTATTTAATATAATTTGTAAAGTAATATGTCATGATCTATTGTGTCGAAAGTTTTAGATAAGCCTATAAATAAAGCCACTGTCTTTAGCTTAGCATCCAAGTTATTTCCTACATCATCCACAAATTTGAGTGAAGCCATATAAGTTGAGTAGTATTTTTCAAAAACCATACTGCCCACTGCAAATAATATTCTACTTATCAAGGAAATTCCAAAGTCTATTAAATACCAGTCTTTCAAAAACTTTTGATAGTGCAGGTAGAACGGACACGGGACGGTAATTGGAAAAAGAGCTAGCATCACCAGACTTAAAAATTGAAATGATTTTGGAAATTTTTAGATCATCTGGAAAAATTCCTGTGGAAATAGATAAGTTTATTATGTATGAGAGAGGTGCCAAAATGTCATCACAGCAAAGTTTCAGTATTTTGCTAGAAATGTAATCATAACCATGGGACTTGTGACTTGCCAGTTTACAAATCGCAATTATAATAACGTCTTCATGAGTTACTGGATTAAAAACAAAGGTAATTGATATATGACTCTTAAGATAAGCAGAAAAGGGTGTATTTCTTGGCTTGATTTTGCTGGCTAGGTCAGTCGAAATAGTTGAAAAGTAGTTATCGAAATGTTCGGCAATACCTGATGCGTTACTTGTAACACCATCGTCAATCTGAAAAATAATTTTGAGAGGGATTCCCTACACTTTTAGTTAATGTTTCCCCTATGCCACTCCAGATCCTTCTGCTATTCCTGAAGTTCGTATCAAAATAATCCGGATAATACATTGATCTGGCGCATCTAATAGTCTTTGTCAAGTTATTTCTGAAGTTACGATAAGCAATTAAATTTTCATCGATGGGGTTAGATCTATATTTGCAAAAAAGTTTACCCTTCTTAGATATTGACTTTAAAATGCCATTAGTAATCCAAGGAGACTTGCGAAGGTTTTTCTTTTTTGAGAGTTTTCGGACTGGACAGTTTCTATTGATAGAATCCACCAAGCAAGAGTAAAAAGCAGTAAAAGCTGCGTTGGGATCAAGTTCAGAATTAACCTCAGCCCAGTCAAAGGATGCAATTTCATTTATAAACTTTAGCAAGTTGGGAGTTTTAGTGTCATGTTTCACTATATCATAATAAGCACCTGTCTGGACTGCAACACTGGTTTCGTCAGAGTAAACACAAATGGGACAATGGTCAGATCTAATCTGTCTGAAAATTAATTAATTGCTGTAATAGCGAGAAGAGTTGCTCAGTTAATAGACTACAAAAAAGGGTCGACTATCAGCACTAGCATGTAAAGAAACATCAAATACATTGGATATTTGGAGTCAGTGGCAACAAGGGGTGAAAATCTAGTAAGTATTCTACTGAGCTGATTCCTTCTGTGTGTGGCAGGCTTTAGATATGTGGTTGTTTGTTTACAGCACCAGGGAAATTTTTATAGTGATCCATTTATTTTAATAATTTGAAAAACTGATCTGAGAAGATAAAACAAATGCATAGCATCTTGACCACAAGTGTTACACCATTGTAACATTATGGACTCGCTTCAAATCCTCCATATAATCTTTATATCCCAGTAAACCAGTACCTTATCAAACTAACTTCATTCATGTGTGCTGTTTTCTGGATCTCATCTGTCTTCTAAATCTTCATCTGTAAAAACAGGGTTTATTCACTTTTTAAGTCAAAAGTCACAGCATTGATATATGTAGGATGAATAATGGCTGTAAATGTGTATGATGCACACTTTACAGGAGATAAACTTTTACGACAAATTTGTTTTAAGTTTTACACAGACATGATAAACCCAAGGTTTGAATTTTGAAGTATGCAGTGTCACTAGCACTGCTGTGCACTATTGGTGGTGGCGCTAATTGTGCATTTTGTGCAAATGATTTGAAGATAATCTACTCCAGTTAAGTCCAACATTCCTTGGACCAAGATTTATTTTATGTAGTTAGCAGTCTTATGAGATTGGTAGGTCAAAATAGGAAGTTATGTAAATAAATAAATACATACATATTAAAGTACCCTGTTTCCACAACAGTGGCGGCACCAGGATGTCAAAGGGGGGTAAGCCAAAAATTTGTGGGGAGGGGGGAAATGTTATGCATTTGCCTTGTTCCTGTAAGCTGTGTGCCTTTGTAGGAGCAGACGGGGAGGGGAGTAGGCAAGAAGGATGACCCTTCCTTGGTGGTGGTGCTGTTCCACAATGGCCTGGAAACCAGTCTGTGAGTGACCCATGAAAGATCATGGTCAACTGACAGGGCAGTACTTATCATCAATCCCAGCAGTCCTTCATCTGTGGCTGGTATCACTGAACGGTGTGTTACATAACTCAAAGATATGGCCTATAATCATGTTGCAAGTTACTCATTAGCAAACAACACTGAGTACGAACACTGCAGAGGTATTTTCCTGATGCAAACCCACTCATTTGTTACTTCACAGGTGGGAGGTACACCAAAGGGCACTGTACATTGAGATCAATTGGCCTTATTTCACTGGCTTTGGACTTCCTTTGGCGCTACTTACCACCCTACAAACGTCTTTCTTTGCCAGTGGTACGCTATTCTCAATCCTCTTCCCTGTTTTTATTGTCAGCGGTAACGAAGCTCATACACCCAGCCAACCTTGGTGAGCTAGCCTTCCGTTTCCTTTAATAATGGCATGGTTTGATTTATAACGAAATTACTGTTTAATTATCATGTTTAGAGGAATGTTGTTTTTTTTGGTTAACAGGAGGATATTTATCTTAAGTTGCTGCAGCAATGATTAATACAGTATGTTGCCCTTTTGTGAGTGCTTTACATGGTTAGCAATTATTTATGGAATAATGTGAGGTATTGTTCAGAAGTCTTGTCATTAAATCGTTGTTTGCTTCATGATGTCACAGAAAATCATAATGTAGTACTTAACTCCAGAGTAAAGCTGTGCGTTAGGTTTTGATGTTCAGAACACCAAATTAATGGTGTAGACATATTCAAGACCGCCTAAGATAAAATTCGCATTGACTTGAGAGTAAGCTAAATCCAAACCCATGAAGCTCCCAGACCACTCAGGACCATCCCCAATGGAATGATTAGTATGGGGTCTATAATTGATACCATTTTCACCACGATATACAAATTGATAGATCATACAGTATACAAAAAGGTAATCAAGAGATTCGTGTACATCTCCTTTAGCATTTAATAAGAGACTATACCCTTCCGTTTGGGCATTTTGTTATGGATGGGGCAGTTCTGGTGATGGTTATTTGTGCCTCAAAAAGGCATTAAATTTTCACCAATTGATTTGTTATTTTTGCTCTTTGTGTAGTTTTGGGTGTAGAGGGAACATACCACAAAATATTAAAATGACATCAGCCTATTGATAGGTACGACCACCCAGCCATCAGTCCAAGATCACTGATACCGCCTGACACCAATTTCAGTTTTAGGTAGTTCAAGTTTGGCCCCGATTGGGTGGTCAATGCACAACATTACCCTAGAAGTACAGTGGCAGAACATTGCTATGACTTGGAAAAAGTTATCTAGGCCTTCACAAGAAATGATATTTCCTGTTTTTAATTTTGTTATTTGCCGAGCAATAGTTTAGGAACTGCACAATTGTTTGATTTTAGGAAGTAAAAATATTTTTTGTATGAAAGCCCAATTAGAGGCATTGAATTGCATTGCATTGCATGAGGCTTTCTTTTATAGTAATAGTGATGACAACACAACTCATTTTTACAGACTAATTTACATGTAACATTTCAAACTCATTTTCAATAGTTTATCCGGCTATTCTTATGGATAAATTTTGTGCATTTTTTGTTGAACAGTTGTTCCTAAAAATATATCATATATATAATTAGCTTATGCTGGGTTATGGCTTGCAGATCAATTAAGTACCTTATTTTCTCACTGTAGTTAATCTTTATGTATGTATCACTTAATACAGAATTCGGAAATTCTACGTCATTCAAGCTAATATCAATGATTAGACCTTCAGATTTGTTTTTAATGTTTTATGTCATCTTTTTGATTTTTAGTGATTATTGATTCCTTGCCGACGGCAGGCAAGGAATCTATGCGATGGTGATGTCGTGTGTGTGTGTATGTGTGTATGTGCGTATGTGGGTGTGTATGTGTGTATGTGAAGCTTAGCTTGTAAACACGATATCTCCAGTTAGCAATGACCGACACTTTTCATATTTGATATATAGATTTGTCATGTTGAGAGGAAGAACCCTATTGTTTTTGGTAGAGGTCAAAGGTCCTTTGAGGTCACCAGAGGTCAAAAAACGAAAATCTTGTAAACACGATATCTCAAGATAGCAATGACCGACACTTTTCATATTTGGTATACAGATTTGTCATGTTAAGGGGAAGAAGCATATTGATTTTGGTAGAGGTCAAAGGTCATCTGAGGTCACTGGAGGTTAAGCTGCGAAAACCTCATAAAAGGCTTGTAAACACGATATCTCAAGATAGCAATGACCGATACTTTTCATATTTGGTATATAGATTTGTCATGTTGAGAGGCGGAACCCTATTGTTTTTGGTGGAGGTCAAAGGTCGTTTTTGGTGGAGGTCAAAGGTCGTTTGAGGTCACTGGAGGTTAAGCTGCGAAAACCTCGTAAATGGCTTGTAAACACGATATCTCAAGATAGCAATGACTGACACTTTTCATATTTGGTATATAGATTTGTCATGTTGAGTGGAGGAACCCTATTGTTTTTGGTGGAGGTCAAAGGTCGTTTGAGGTCAAAAGCCGAAAACCTTGTAAACACTATATCTCAAGATAGCAATGACCTACACTTTTCGTATTTGGTATACAGATTTGTCATGTCAAGAGAAAGAAGCCTATTGATTTTGGTGGACGTCAAAGGTCACCTGAGGTCACTGGAGGTTAAGCTGCGAAAACCTCGTAAATGGCTTGTAAATACGATAGATTTCAAGATATCAATGACCTACACTTTTCATATTTGGTATATAGATTTTTCATGTTGAGAGAAGGAACCCTATTGTTTTTGGTAAAGGTCAAAGGTCATTTGAGGTCACCAGAAGTAAAAGACTAAAAACTTAGTAATCACGATTTCTCAAGATAGGAGTAAAGGAAAGTTTTCATATTTGGTATGCAGATTTGTCATGTCAAGAGGGAGAACCCTATTGATTTTGGTAGATTTTAAAGGTCATCTGAGGTCACTGGAGGTTAAGCTGTGAAAACCTTATTAACGGTTTGTAAACAGGATATCTCAAGATATCAATGACCAACACTTTTCATATTTGGTATATAGATTTGTCATGTTGAGAGAAAGAACCCTATTGTTTTTGGTAAAGGTCAAAGGTCATTTGAGGTCACCGGAAGTAAAAGACTGAAAACCTTGTAATCAAGATTTCTCAAGGTAGGAGTGAAGGACACTTTTCATATTTGGTATACAGATTTGTCATGTCAAGAGGAAGGATGCTTTGGTTTTTGGTAGAGGTCAGTGGTCATCTGAGGTCACCGGAGGTTAAACTGCAAAAGCCTCAGTAACGGCTTGTAAAGTCGATATCTCAAGTTGGAAATTACAGACTCTTGAGAAGAACCCTTTTGTTTGTGGTAGAGGTCAAAGGTCATTTGAGGTCACCGGAGGTAAAACTGCGAAAAGCTTGTAAATCCCTTGTAATCATGATATCTCAAGATAGCAATGATAGAGACTTTTCATATGTAGCATGTAGATTTGTCATGTGGAGAGGAATAGCCCTATTGTTTTTGGTGAAGGTCAAAGGTCATTTGAGGTGTCTGGAGGTCAAAAAACAAAATTTCCGAAGAATTCCCAAGATCGTCATATGGGGTCACCAGAGGTCAAAAAGCAAAATTTCCCAAGAATTCCCAAGATTGTCATATGGGGTCACCACAAGTCGAAAGGCAAAATTTCCCAACAATTTCCAAGATTGTCATGGGGTCACCAGACGTAATAAAGCAAGAATTCCCAAGTGTCATTTGGGGTCACTAAAGGTCAAAAAGCAAAATTTCCCAAGAATTCCTAAGATCGTCATCTGGGGTCACCAGAGGTCAAAAAGCAATATTTCCCAAGAATTTTCAAGATCCAAGATCCATTGGAGGTCAGAGGTCATTTGAAGTCATCAGAAGTTAAATACCAAATTCATTGAAAAACAGGATATTTCAAGACAGGGGTGTTAGATACTTGTAATACTTGTAAATTTGAGGGATAAATCTCAGTGCAACAAAGTATCCCCATTCGGCAAGGAATCACTAAGCCTTTGGGCTTTCTGGTTCTCTACATATATTCTCCTGTTCCATCAATGTCGCCAACCAAGTGTTCCACACAGCTGTCAGTAGACCCAGTTCAGCAACTGTAAGAAGAAAGCTGTCTTGATTGATGCAATTCTAGTTATGTGATAAGAAACTAGCCAATGATGCTTGCCATTTGCTATTTCAAAGCTGTGTTACTTCATGAGATAAGTAGCAGCTCTGATGTCCCAAGACCTCCAAAATTTGAGGTACCTTTCTCCAGATGTCTTGACAGAAATATACTTGAACAGTGACCTCTAACATGAAAAAAGCTTTCATTGAGAATGTATATTAGGTCTATGCCTGTCACTTTGACCTTGTCACAAAGCATAGAGGGAGTATAGAGAGGAAGGGGAGAATCCTTGTCCTGAAAATTATGATTCAGAGGATTGGGATTTGGATGGACTGTAGAGCTTTGAGCCTTTCCTCATACTGTAAATTGCCCCTTCCCCACTTTGGCCCACTTGTTTTAGTATAACAGCAGAAATATGTTGGATAACTGGCCCACTCACTTAACATGATGTTGCTGCTAAGCATGGCTAGGAGTTGAAATCAAGATTTCATGGAATGAGACTTTTTATCACTGCCCGTTTCCATGTATCCTTGTGAAATCTTTTGATTATTGCATTGCTCAGAATTAAGACAGATTTGTCCATCGTAAACTAAAACATGCCGGGCCTCCCAGCTATTCCATAATAGCCATAAAATCCAGTAAAAAAACCCATGTAAGGATTTGGGTCCATATTTACCAAAAACAGATCATATTACCCATAAAAACCCACATTTAAAGGATTGTTGATAACTGTTCACCCAAACCTACTTAATTTTCTCACCTAAATTGTTCATAAAAGTCCACATTTTCATAAGGCAAGTCTCACAATTTCGTTTGAGCTTCGAAAACTTCATAACAGTCTTTAAAGTGGTTCATCACAGATATAAAGGTTTTATAGGAAGTTGCAGTAAATCATTTGTCCGACACCATGTTCTGGAGCATTTCATTCATACGACCAAAATATCCTTAAATTATCCAAGATTTACTCAGGGAAATGCCAGGGAACAGGGAGGGATTTTTGTTTTCATGAAATGCTGCTAACCCTTTTTTATCTGAATAGAAATCAGTTAAAGTAGCTCAGTAAGAAACTGTTGAATGTATCATTGAGAGCGTAATTAAGGGAAAAAAATTAAATAATTTGCCTTCCATAATAATATTATCATATTGTATGTTTTCTCTTGTTTTCTTCTTCCTGCACAAAAAAGTAAGTAAATAAAAAAGAAGAATTTAAACAGACATTTTCTTGTCATTTTTATGATCATGAGTAGGCGGTTTTTTGACTAGGTTGGCCCTCGAGTCATCAAGAATTGAGCCATTTTACAGAAAAATAAACCTGCTGGGCATGTCCAAGAAAATGTATGTAGTGACACAATAAAAAAATGCTATGATTGTGAGCTATTGGAATTTAAACTGCAGCTACTCAAAACCAGAGAGATGTCATATTAACGTCAGGAAAATGACGTGTTACACGTGTTAATCTGTCGTCACTTTAGAAACGTCCACAAAGACGTCTTGTGACGGACGTGACATGACGCCATATTCACGTCTGAAAAATGACGTCACAGTGACGTGTCTGTTTGGTGCAGGGATACGTGAAAATGACGTCATTTGTGACGTGAAAATGACGTTAGCCCTGACGTTAAATTGACGTCATTATGACGTGTACTTGCTATCAGGGTCTCTGGTCTTGAACTTTAACTCCATCGACCATAGGGTAGGCACCTGCAGTACAAAGAACAATGCACAGAACTTGATCAATTTACAATAGAACAGATCATAAAAAATCATAAATTTGTACAAGTTAAGTAACACTCCAAGGAACCATCCATGCCTGCTTGACTTCACATATAAAACACGGGGCATAGCATATGCCTCCTGACATACAGATTAATGCCTATACCTAATGAACAACATTAAATTTCTTGTCACTAGTGCGGTATGCTACCTATAATGTCCCTCACAATTTTAAACAAGTTATTCTGAAGTTACCAAATATTTTGAACGCCTCAGGAAATCTTTATAGTTACAATATTCATAATTTTATTTAAAATTACTGCACCTTTTCGAAGCTTTAGGTGATCAAATACAGCTGCAATGCTTGTGCAAAATTTGGAAAAGAAAAGTAATGGTAGTAAGACTTTAGGTCCTACCCTTGCCATACAAGAAAATAGTTTTGGCTGGGTATACACCGGTGCCGTGACTTACCGCCCCTAAAAACAGTTCGAACCGCCCCCGACATTGTGGGAAATTTTGAATCATTTTAACGGAGGTTCAGTTCATCCTGTTTTTCAAGTCTTACATAAATAAAATCTTCTTCGTTTTATTGTGAAAATGGATCAATATAACGAACTGCTGGTTTAATCTGTCGATGTATTTGCAGTCGTGTAGGGCCAAGATGCATGTAGATAGTAGGCCATGCTTTGTGATTGTACCAGTAACGAAATTATTTTTCCCCGGGATGTCTCTGGGTAAACCGGATCCTCAGAAGTTTGCAAAATGTGTTTGAATTCAAGGTTAGTGTTTAGAAGACGGGCTAAGGATACCCTCTCCATGGGTAATCGGGTGCTGCTCCCCATGGTGATGATAAAAGTGAGGAATATTTGTGGCAGGAAGTCAGTTTTTTCAAGAATGTCCATATGACCCGAAATAGT
Source organism: Holothuria leucospilota (assembly GCA_029531755.1). Lineage (NCBI taxonomy): Eukaryota > Metazoa > Echinodermata > Holothuroidea > Aspidochirotida > Holothuriidae > Holothuria > Holothuria leucospilota. The sequence continues at coordinate 25,570,290 of CM055970.1, forward strand.
GCACCCTATAGAGGAAAGTCCCCCTCCGCCCCCGTTAATTTACTTTCTTTTCCCGAGTTCCCGACGGACTCAGTCACTCGTCCAATTACACCGACGGCCGTTGATACGGCCGTATAAGGCCGTCACATGCATAATCAATTTGCCGACGGGAATTTAACTTGAATGAACCAATTAGATGAAGAGCCGAAAATCGAAATAGCCGATAACAGACTGGTCCGTTCTCTCTTTCTCTTTTTTCTTTTCTCTCTCCGTCTTCCCTTTCCTTCCCTTTCCCTTTTTTCTCTTCTTCGCTCTTCTTTTCCTCCTCTCCTCTTTTTTTCTTCTTTTCTTTTCCCTTTCCTCTTTTTGCCGACAGACCGAAAATTTGCCGACCGGCGACCAAATATTGGGGGTGTGACACCCCCACACCCCCGCTCGCTACGGCCCTGGGTAAACAGGAAGATGATCAAAAATAATGCTAAATTTATGTATTGTCATTATTCATACTGTACATCAGAAACACAGCAACTGCCACAGTGCGTACCGGGCCCTAATAATTGTAGCCTGCGATGCAGACTCTGTACAAGCTTTCCGAAAGATGGCGCTCTCTCAGAAATCATAATACACCCCTTTATACATTGTATACAGAGTCTGCAAACTTCCGTCCACTTTTCATTTCCAAAATCCCCAAAATGCGGGAAAATTATTATTCATGAGAAGGTCACATGGTATTCACAACTATGCTGACTATTCATGTCTATCAACGCAACGCGACGGCGAATACAGTGACATCTTAGAAAGGTAGGCTACCTGCTAAATCTTGCTAATCCTTGCAGTAAAAGTGAAGGATAACGTTAGGCGTATTACAAGCGAATCTGCTCGCTAATCTAGTTTCTCTTTAGGCAATATAGGCTAGCATTTCCTGGAGATTAGTGGAGCCAAGTTCAAATAAAGCAAGCAGTAGGCTGTATAGATTGGCTGTGCGGCATGATTCTCATCTTAGTTCAAGTTAGTTCAGTAAAAGAATACTCATTGAAGGCGTTACCTAACGTTTCCAAGGGGTCTACTAGCAGGGAGTTGGAAGTGTGCCTCAGCTTATTGTCGTGCTCTATGATACAGGCCCTCGATCCCATCGACAGGACAACCCTCCTTCGTTGCAAGCTAGTTGTATACATGTACACGGCGGTAGCAGCCACGGCAGGCCAGCAAGCCGTACTGCATGTACAGCCCATAAAGTGGGAAAGAGTTGTCTACTTAGTGGCCGGCGGCTAGCTAGCGAAGCAACCGTTCGCTATGTTGACTCCACCCTTACCAACTCTGATGACGTGTGCATTAATTATCATGAAGTTATTTTTCCGCTGGGAAATGAGATTCGCTAGAAAGTTGGCAGGCTATTGTATTGTAGTGAAACTTCGTCCGTATACTGTATATTAGTGGTAAGCAAATATAAAAAATTGTAATTTGCTCATTGCTGATAAAACCCTGCAATAGCCTGCTTACAGCAGGCTATAATAATTGGGGCTGTTCGAACCGGTTTTTGGTGGCGGGTTCGTAATGGCGGCAGGTACCAGGGAGCCAGGGGCAGTAACTACCTAGACACACTATACACATGCCTTTACTGAGGACTATATATTTATGTCTGCTACAGCCGAGCTTCGAAAAAAAGCTTAGCCCTAGCTAGCCTACACAAAATACCTGTAACAGGGTAAACCACGGTGCATTCCATGTCGAGCTGTCTCAAATTAAGTTACACCATAGAGTCAGCATTCATACACCAACAAAATGTGATTTGCCTGTTGTACACTGATCATCATTTCGGAAGCAGGAATTTACACTCATTCTTTCCTACTGTATTTGGCTACTATTTATGTTATGTTACTGTTACTTAGGCTTGCTACTGTGCGTTGCCAGCCTAGCGTAGGCCATTTGTCATGTAGCCTAGGCATAGGCCTAAAACCTGACAGCGTTAACCGTGTTGACGAGTAGCCTACAAGTACACCCAGCATTAGTACTTTAGGCCTAATATAGTATGGGTACTAGGCCTAGTAGCCTAACGTTACACATAGTCAGGCGCGGATCCAGGGGGGGGCCTGGGGGGCCCGGACCCCCCCCCCCCCTCTCCACGAAAAAAAAACGAAAGGAGAAAAAAAAAGAAAAAGAAAAAAAAAGAAAAGGAGAAAGAAAAATTAAGAGCAAAAAATTAATAAAAGTGTCTAAGAACGTATTCAAAGTATATATTTCTGTAGGGGATGGGTGGAGCTATCGCTGGACTATCTCTTTATATATCTTTCAAAGTGGTTGGCGACGAAAGGAGCGCTACAATGTTCAAAAACAGGTGAATAGCTGAGCAATGGTCCTTGACTTAAGATCTAAATAAGTAAATATCGTGACATATGTAGTATGGGCTCGGCTGGCTGCACTGAAATTTAGTAACAATTTTGTGTTAAAGAGTGAATTTTTTTGTAATCTAGAGGGATTGAGAGGCAAAGTTTTCGCCATACTGACCTTGCAGAATGAATACAAGAGACAAGCTGTCAGGTGACGTGCTATTGTGCACAGTGGCACCAGCTGTTGCAGGCAAAGTAGCGGCGTGCATACCCTATTCGATTTCGAAACTGTCTGAAAAGTTTTAAAATGAACTCAAAAGGCTTTTAAGCTACAGACAATGGCGTCGGCACAGTGGGCAATGGGTGACGTGTGTCCCCCTCCCCCATCGATTCTTGAAAATTTTTAAAATGGTCCCAAAAGTCGTTTAAGCTCCAGATTTCTGTGGAGGGTGTAGGGTGAGATGTATTTTTGATGACTGGTTTATTTGTTCTAACCATTTTCTTTCACAAACTGTTCTCAAACTATCACAAGTTTTGGAAATTCTTGACAAATTCCAAATTTTCGCACGCTCCGCTAGCGTCAAGCCTTGTCAGAGTTGTCCTTATTATCAATAGCTTTCGGTAACTACTCACAGGGGAACAAAGGAGCAAAAATGCTTTTTAAGAATTCTCAGTCAGAAGATTCGTTTCTGAATAGCATAGGTTGGTGGGAAAGTGACAGTGTCCGATGCAGGTTCTGAAATGCAGGTTTTGTCATGGACTAATATTTTATTCAAAATTTCGGCGCGCTTCGCGCGCATACGACAGGGTTTACACACGATTTTATATACCATTGACAAAGCTATGACGCAAGAAATTATTCCAATGCAACATTTTTCTATAAAGTGCTATACCTAAAAAGAAGGTGATATATCATATCTCCTCCCATATGGATGTCGGGTAGTGAGAATCCCGTTGGTCCCTCTTTTGTATACTGTAACTACTTTAGAGCTCCCGGGAGGCTCTATACTGTTCTCTGTCAACCTTGGATATCCTTTTAAAATGTAAAGGAAAAATTTTATTATAGTCCAAGAATGTTTCTGTGAACTCCACGCAGGTATAATTGCGTGTACAATTTTCCCATGGGAGTGGATCATGGGGGCGGGGGACGCGTCCCCCTCACTTTTTTGGAAGGGGGGACATCGTCAAAAAGTCCCCCTCACTTTTTCAAAAGTGATGGAACAGACTGCAATTATGCCTAGGAAAACGAAATTTTTAGAAGAAAAATAACCTAAAAATCGTACACTTTTGTTGCACCAAATCGCATCTGAGGGCATTCAGTTCTAGAAAACTTTCCCTTAGACCCCTCCCCCATGCCGAAGATCACAAAACTTATTGCCTCCCCGTGACGCAAATTCTGGCTACCACCAACTGCTTCTTCCAAGCCACCAGGACGGCGATTCACAAATGTGAAAAAGTCCCCCCCCCCCACACACACACACACACACTATTGGAGATGGATCCACGCCCATGATTTTTCCTGGGACTTAAGGAGGTTTGAAGACAATATGTTAACCGTCTCTTACTCCCCTTTTTCACCCGAACAAAAGTTAGAATTCACTAAATTTTGGACATTTTCTAAACATACAATCACTTTAGAATGACCCAAAGATACCACCATTTTGCATATAGGCCCCCTAAAATTCACAAAAATTTCTCAAACCCCTTTCTGGGATTGCACTCTCATGTACTAATAAGAAAAGGCTCTCCCACTCTTGTATATAGCGTATACAAAATCCCACTGCCTAAAAAGGCACGGTTTAGCAGTTATCTGCGGTTCCCCAAATCACCAACTCCCGCCGGCACCATCGGTCATAGATTTCTGAAGGGTATACCCTTCAGAAGTCCATAAAGAAGGCGATATATCATCTCTCCTCCCATATGGATGTAAGGTTGTGAGAGTCCTGCTGGTCCCCCTTTTCAGTGTACAATTAATGCAGAGCTCCCGGGAGGCTCTATACCGAAAATTTTCGGCGCGCTTCGCGCGCAATTGTTTACGCTCACGGAGAGAGGTACGTTTTTATTGAGTGATGGATTTATTTTTATCACCTTTTACCAAAAATCATTTGAAATCTTTCACGATTTTTGCAAAGTCTTCTCAATATTTCTTGATTTTTGCTTGATCTGCGCACTGTTAGCCTTGAATTGCTCCTTTTCATCGGTGGGGTTCTACCATAAGCCAATTATTCGTGTGCATAAACGTGATTTCAGAGTCAGAATTGTAAGGATGTAAAACAACTGATATTCATTTTTTTACCCTCCTCTTCTTATGAGAACTGAAAACTTAGTATCGAACCCAACTTCTAATTGATAGAAACACATAAAGGGAATTGACACCGTTAGTCATAGCAATGGTTTTAAATGTAAATTCAAATTTTCGGCGCGTTTTGCGCGCATTTGTTTCATCTGACGTCCTACACCCGAATACCGTATAACGAAAATAAAACACTCATTATGGCAAAAACATTTCAAGTTACCTACACGGGCTCATTGTGTTGGCGTGTAAGTTTTAAGATAACTTAGATTCTCCGTAACTTCTGCAGGTACATATAATAACTTATACTGAGCCATACACATCAAATTCCATGCAACATGAAAAGGTATAAAATCTCACTGACATAAGAACTGGAGCCGATTTCTGTGCTCTTAAAATGCAATATTGCGAGAGCTTCCGGGGACTTCGCCCCCTGGACCCCCACCGGGGCTCCGCCCCTGGACCCCGCCAGGGGCCCTAACGCGGGCCCCTGGACCCCACGCGTAGGGACTCGCGCTTCGCGCTCGTGGTGCACCTTCGGTGCACGTGAGGTTTTCCAGCTTGGCCCCCTCCCCTCAAAATTTCTGGATCCGCGCCTGCACATAGTACTGTAAATCGTACAAGGGTCTACTGCCTAACGTTAAATTAACGCTGAACGGTAGGTCTAATCAACAATCAACTTTCCGATGAAATTTACATCTTTTACCACTAAAACATGTTTGAATGAACACAGTCTTGGAAGAAATAGTGTAGCTCACCTTTGAAATTTAGAATGTCAACCATTAAGCAGAATGTCGTGAGTAACTTCAAATTGGGAGATCCTGCCTGAACAGTGAACTACAATCTTGGACAAAACTGTTGGGACGCTTTGTCATAATATTCTTGAATCTCCGTTCCCAGGTTTACATGAAGCCCCCGCTCCCCTTCCAAAGTTGCGCAGAGAGAATGACTGTATGCCGTGAAAATGGTCAACTTTGTGAAGGGGAGCGGGGGTGTCCCAACGAGTTTTGTCCAAGATTGTAGTTAAATCATGCATTCACAATCTGAATCAATAAGCGTGCGAGTGATTTTCTTAAACATCAAGTTGGAGAGGATGCTTCGTCAGCTTCGAGACGATTCATCGGTTAGCTAGCCTCGCATTCAGAGTTCCAGTTTGACATTACACACAATCTACCAACAGTCTAAAAAAATCACAGTTCCTTTAAGTTTGTTGTGAAGGCCTTGTATAAGTCTGTACCGATTATTTGAGGGAGGAGCATGCACCTCCTACTTTCAGGCAGTAGAGTGACCTACATATAACAGGGAGTTGTTACGTAACATCTCCCTGCATATCAGGATAGTTAATCCATGGTCAGGGGACTTTTTAAAGATTTTGTTTTTGATAATCTTAACCCCATTTGGGCTCAGAAGAGGGAAATAAAATGATAGATCTCAATCACTAAAGAGAAACCGATTGGACCCAGAAGAGGAAAGTGTTCATCAACAATCTTTCAAACTTGTCATTTATTTTAGTGTTACAATTCACAGAATGGAAACATACGTTTATTTCAAAACTGGATCCGCCATACATGAAATTGGAGAACAATCGAAATTAGGCCGCCCGACTGGGGCCCAACTTGAATCCAATACCTAACCCGACTGTAGCCCAAGCCCAATTCAGCCCAATCAAACAGACAAAATTCCAATGAGGGCCAAATCGGGTGTGTCGGCTGGGATCTGGTTATCTAATGGTATACGTGTTTTTGTATCAGCCCTCGTGCTCACGGTATTACGGAGACATCATACATGCCAGTCGCCATGTACACGGCAATTAAGCACAGCATAAATTGTCATAGGCCTAGAACTACTTTACTTCATTCGTGGATCGTCTATTCTATTGTTTTCTCATCAGCAAGTTTCACTACGGACTCACTCGCTCATAGTTTACAGTCGCCTCGTGTCGAGACTTACCCCCGCGATGTAAATTTACACTTGGTTCACTTGGCCACTCCGACATGGAGTTCATGTAGCCATGTTCACATCATAACTACTTTGAACCTTGTTGTAGTCAACTCCTCTGTCCCTAGCTTCTCTTTATTGTTTTTCACATATCCATATTTCATGCTCACCGACCATGGGTGATGAGAGGACGTCCCAGGTAATGTTGTGGTGTAATGAACACGAGTGGGGCTGATCTCCTGGCTAGCTTTCACTCTTTACATGAAATGAAGCAAGCGGGCATGCCCTTATGGTTTCCAGCCTCACTATTTACTCCGCAGAAATTTGTGCAGAAAGAAATGTTTTCTATATAGTCTGTGCTGAAAAATTGGGACTAGGGTGAATGTGATGCATGGTTTAATATACTCTGAACGAAGTGCTCAGATCTTTAGACTGTAGATTTGTGCAATTTGTGGAAGGTAAGACAAATAGACAGCAGCCTATTAAAATACCTGGAAATATTGTACATTTGTAATGAAAGTTTTGGTATATTCGATTGAATGAATTGCTTCTTTTCAGGGACAATGAGAACTTGCATAACCGACAGAAATCAGGTACATCATAGCACAATCCATGAGATCTCATGGAAAGGATCATTGGAGTAAGTATTAATTCATTCTTTAGTAGGAAATAAGTATATGGAGTGCAAAATAAACTCAAGCTTTTGAGCTTATTACAGCAGTCTGTTTTTCAGAGAGAATGACTGTGTAAATTGCTTTTCAGGAGGTCTGTTCTGGGCCCTGATGTGACCTATGAAGATATTTTGGTGTTACTCTATTAGGTGTTATAAAGATTGTTATCCAGAGGTAACAACAGAATATATGACTGCATGAGGTACTCACCTATGGGGAAGGATATAAATTCAGGGGGTATGACATATCCGGAAATGAATTACGGTAATGCTAATTGTTTACTTTTTGGAGGAGAGGGCAACAATTTTTCCAGGAGGGCTATGCCTCCCTTGCTCCATCTAAGCTAAGGGTTCAGCCCAACCTCACTAAGTTGCCAGAATTGAACCACTTGGTTGGAAACTGGGACGTTAAACCTCATCTAACTAACTAACTAACTAACTAACTAACTAACTAACTAACTAAGTTGCCAGAAGGATATATAGCAACAGGGCTGTACCTGTAACAGACTGATAAGGTACTTTTAAGGGGGAGATATACTGTACAGAGGGAAATTTCCGCGAGGCTAATTTCTGGTGAATCTGTACCTTGTTCACATATTTGCGGAGTGAAGAATTCGCTGTTGCAGGCAACAGGGGCATCGGTTGGCGCGGAGCGTGCAAGAAAATTTTTGGCTTTACAAACCCTCTAGACGGACGGAAACGGCACTTCCCACGTGTTTTAAGCTGCATGTACCCAGCCTTGAAATTCGAATCTCATGTCTGCCATTTCTCAAATAATGGGAAAAAAATCAGTCCATGAAAAATGGTAATACACAAGGCCGCACATACACTTTTTTGCTAGGGGGCAAAAAGTGGGCATTACTGATCTGTGGCCTGGGGGAGGGGACTAAAGGGAACGGGTGTCTTCCTACCCCTTGGCGAAAATTTGTAATTTCAGGAGGACGTATAGATAGCAAATGATGCAATATTTGAGAGATTTCAGCTTTAAAAGGAAAGCGAAAAGTATTTGTGACTAAGTGCGACAAAAGTCATTTTTGAGAGCGCGGTGGATATGATGTGACGCATGACCTCTGCCATTGAAATCCGTTGTGGTAAGGGTTTAAGGTAGGGGAGGGAGTGTTAATAGTTATAAAACGGTTTTATGACTAAACTGGCACGGTTTAAAAACGTTTTTAAGCCATTGATGATTGAAGCTACCTATAGCAACAACATTGTAGCTATGCATAATCGCGCGTTGGGAGAGAATTTTAGAAAAGTAGGCTAGAAATACATCCTAATAGAGCTGTAAATGATTGGTGGTGTGTACAGATATAGGCATAAAAATATTGATCTGCCTTTTTGAAATTGTTTAAGTTCTATCATTACGATTACAGCTATTTCTTATATTTTTACTACGTTCTCGCTGTATATTCTCAAAGTTGGAAACGGTGCACTTTGAAAATTTCTAGGGGTAATTGCAATGCCCGCCCCCCGCTGTGTACGGCCGTGGATATCATATGAACTGAGATAATACAAGAATCATACTGAATTATGCATCCCTTTTCATTTATTCTGCCTGCAATTCTCCCATATCCACCCAGGGCCGTCTTAAGAGATCACCGGGCCCTGGGCCCGGCATTGGAGCGGGGCCCCACAATCAAGTGTGTTCGAAAAAAGTTGCGTGAAAAATTGACATCCTTGACCATCGCTCAAGCATAGACATGCCTGCATTTACCCCCCCCCCCCCCCCCCATGTCGCGCATAAAGCATGGAAATTGGAACTTTTATGTGAATAACATATGTGATATATCTAAAGGCTGAAATACATTATAGAAGAGTAATCTTCCAGTTGCTCTCCATCCCTAATAACAACACTGGACTTTTGGCATGTTACGTTAACACTCAGAATCTGTTATGAATCTTGTTCAAGAGTATATAAAAGTATTTCCACACAAAAATCTTTTACACAAGGGGAGATATGATTTTTTGCGCAGAGGTCAATTTGCGGGGCCCCTGACATCGCGGGGCCTGGGCCCAGTGGGCCCATGCGTTAAGACGGCCCTGTATCCACCTTCTAGTATATCTCTATTACATTTGTCATCACCCTATCCATCGGCTACATGTCCACTACTCAATTACATGTCCCCTAGATCATACCATTTTTCTCCAACCTAGGGTTACCATATTTCTAGCAAGGACATAGATCACTGTCCTGATGTAGGGGTCTAAGGGTAGCCCCTTCCCTTTGGAAATTTTTCCGGTTTTCAATTGTATCTAGATGCAAAATGGTGCTGTATTTGTTCACGGACTCAAGTCATCGGCATATAAGTTAGTCAGACCTATAATACCACCAGTAATTCTTTCAAACTTTTTAAACCGCAAAGCAGAAGTAGGGATCATGTGGAAAACACATGAAATCCGGGCCTTGTTGGCAATTTTACAAATCCGCCCGGACGCCAGTACGAACTAGTAACAAGCGCAACAATGTTGCCGAAGCTCAGCTTTTTCTGTTGACCTAAAAGTCTGCAGTCAATATTTTGGTTGGGACTGTAACTCATGTTGTTCATACGTTAGAAAACAATGAGATAAATATAAACTGAATGCAATGAAATATGTATTGAACTCCCGTTCGAAGTCTCTGAAAGACTAAATCTGGTACACAAAGTTAATTTTATATACCTCACAGATGTTAGTATACAAATAATGAATGTTTATGATTGTGCTGCTTTGTAGACCTCATTTGTTTTCCATAATTAGACCCAGATAGTAACTTTCGATGAAGAAATTTTACAAATGTTTAAAGGTCTTAAAAGCGATATTTTGCCCCAAAGATTTTCCTTGAACTTGTCCAGGGACAAAAATTCAAATACGTGTTGCCACTATGATTTGGTAAAACCAAAACTGCTCAATTACGCAATATAAAGGGATAATTTCTAAACTAAATTCTTTACGCGCCTAATTCTGAGTACTCTTTAGTCCCATTTTCCCCTTCAAAATTATTTTACTGCATAACATTTTTATGATTGGGATCTACCAGGTATAAATCGTCGATCGCTTTTAGGACCGGTGAATATGTCGCAACAAGCCGGAGGGTAACTACAGTTCGTAGAGAGCGTTGGGAAAATATGCACACTTGTACTAAGTCTGGGCTATTGAAATATCATCCCCCATGGCTTCCCCTTAACAACTTGGTGGGGCCTTTGGTAACGGAGAACAAGACTGGGGCGGTTCCTGCAGTGTCGACGCCCATGTGACTGCACCAGGCTCGTAGCCTGATAAGGTACTGAATGGCGGCGAAATGGCTTCCAGAGGCTAACAAATTTTTAAGGGGGCCAAATGTATGCAAATGCCATTAAGCCAATGGCAACTTGAAAACTTGCTAGGGGGCGAAGAAATTTCAAAGAGGGATACGCCCTCTTGACCCGCTTGACTGGAAGCCTGAGCTGCACAATTTCTGCAGGCACCGAGACTGACATATGGCACACGCCTTCAAAAAGCACGTTTTCCTTTTCAAACCGAAAATTGTTTTTGGAATGTTAGCACAACCGTTAGCTTAAACCATATGAAGCATTGTATTTTCAATCAACGTGCTATGTTCTTTGTTTAAAAGAAAGGGGTGGGTTCCTCTTTCCTCTTACGACATTTCCTAGACAACATTTACCTTAACTTGAAGTAGTGTACCCCGCGCCGGCATCCAAATTCACGCGGCGAGTCGCTTCTTTCCTTCATGTGACAATATAAACTAATTTGCTATTAAGGAAGGATAAGTCATTTGTTTACCTTTCATACTAAACAGGTTTTGTCCAGAAATGTTGAGAAAATGTTAGTAAAGGAGATACAAGAAGATTTGAAAGATTAAGGTAATGTTTACAAATAACTTGAAACTTGAGGGGACTGGATATATTCCCTTTAAACTTTAATCCAAACTCCTAAAACCATTCAGACATCAGGCTAAGTTGAATGCTTGTTTCTGCCTCAACACAAAAATGTGTAGGCCTATCTTATACCACTGTTTCGCACAAGGCCACATATTCGTAAGAACTTGCACAACTTTCAAACGTCCAGTATTTCTTTTCGAGTAGGCCTAACCTTTGGATTAGCTAGTCTATTATTCAAACGCCTGAATGAGATCAGCACCACATGTTCACGTAACGCCTCCATAGTAGGCTGTACGGTATATTCCTTATTCAGGTCAAATCCCTGGTTTGGAAAGCAAAGAGCTGAGCAAACATAGTCTGACATAGTGGGGTAGCCCACGTACGGTATTCAAAAATCGATACACTGCACTTTGCGTAAACCCTTCCACACGATTAAGCACGAGACGTCCTGTACATTTATATATGTTCCGTATACTTTTGTACCTCGTTTCGTTGTACAGTCTCTTAAATGATAACAACTGGGATTCTCGATGTATTCCCGAACATGAGGACTTCGCCAGAATTTGTTTCAAAAAGTGCTGTTTTCATGCCTTTAATGATTGCAGAAACGAAAAAAAAAATTTAACTTTTGTTCAGCACAAACTAAACTATCTGTATGACACATATTATCAAGATTGGTGCAAAACTGAAAGACAAGTAGTGAATTTTACGTTTTCAAACAAAGCCCCCTCCCGAGGTCAAATAGCAGTCAAATTAATCAAAAAGAGTCACAGCATACAGATATCACTTTTGCTAACATCTCTACCAAATTTCAGCCAAATCTAACGAAAAACAGCGAAATGTCAGGCACTTAAACGCAAATGTTATGGTGACAGACGTTTGCCGTGCCCGACAGCAATAGCTCAACTGAAAGCTTTCAGCTGAGCTAAAAAGAAGACTTGTCGAAAACAATCGTTCTACAGTGCACTTGTCATGGGCAAGGAGAGAGACACGACGTACTTGTTAAGGAGAGAAGAATTAGTCGAAAGCAGTACCTTACCGTACTGCATATTTTGTGTATGATACCGTATAGGAATGGCCGTGTAAGAATGACCTTCAGTGTATGGTTATCATGTTTTCAGTAAATCATCCAGCCATCCGAAAGGTAGAAAGGGTGTAAACCTTACAATATCACATCCGAATTTGTCGTCGGGACGTTCGTTTCATCGTCCAAGTGAATTATATGCAAATTAAACGACAGTGCAGATTATATACCTAATTTAGTGAGAGTAGGCGTTTTGAAGTCATGAGTTGATTTCATACGTGCGCAAAATGTATTTTTCGCACATCTACTTTTTCTTAATTCTTACACATTTTATTTATTTATTTTTGAAGGAAATACTTCAAAGTGAATTTCCGATCAAACATTTATTTTTTCTTAGTTAATTCTTACACATTTTATTATGACACCAAAAATCTGGGGAGGAAGGGGGCTAACGAATATCTGGGGGCCTATAGCCCCCCCCCCCCAGTAGCTACGCCACTTGGATTCATCGAAAACCCTAGGCTTTATATACCAAGTTGATCGTAAATCACCTGATCACAGTGACAATAACAAGACAGCAAGTCAGTGGTGTACCCAGCCCCTGGAGTTAGATGAGGTTTTACGACTCAGTTTCTAACCAATTAGTTTAGAGAGGGATTTGCATCACCCCAAGTATGACTTTTACTTGGTGTTAAGCCCCCCCCCCCCTCCCCCATAATTGTCTTTACTGCTTCTCCTTGTGCAGACACAAACATAGTTCACTGCTCAAGGCCACATCCTGGTAAGCATAAAAGACCCCATGTGTAATCAAAACATTCTTTGTGCATGATGTATATGAGCTGCTCTGCATCTTTTGAATTTTGTAACTCTGATGTCAATCAAAGAGTAGTCACCAACTGAGACTTTGTTTACCCCTATGTAAAAGTCATACTTGGGGTGATGCAAATCCGTCTTTAAGTCGGGCCGGCCACGGCCTTTTTCCAGTTATGGCTCACTGGCTTGTTTTCCCTACTGGAAGCGTCCCTATTCAGTCTACGGTTGGAGAGTGTATCCCGAGTCTTGAGCCTCTTCCCAAAGGCTGGAAGGATAGAAGAATCATTCCCAAGCCCGCCCGGATATTACTCCTCTCAAGACTAGATTTAGAATAGGTCACGAACGGTTAGAAGGAAATAAATGACCGTCACATGTGCTGCGAGGGTTATACCACACAGTTGAATGGAGCAAAGACCTGAAGTGGGCGGTATATCTGTATTAATGAGACAGGAGCGGAGGTGGAGGGTGGGGTTGGGCCCCCTTTATGATCCACTGGCAAGTGCGAAAATAAATAATGTCCAAACTCACCTTTATCTTTGGAGTATATTCCGACATTGCTTCAAGCCCGTAGCCAAGGAGGGAGGGTGACGGGGGAGAATTAGCCCCTGGAAAAATTTCCCCCAAAAGATCCAAAAATTACCGTTGCCTTAATGTACTTTATTATATCTCGCCCCCCACCCCCTCCCCAGTTGGAAGCTACATCATGCCCCCATCACTACCTTTTCTGGCTACGCGAGCCTACATCGCCCCTGCCCTTTGACCTGCAATCCGATCACGCTCCTCTAAGACCCCACACGCAAAGAGAGGGTTTTTGCAATCCAGCGGTTTCTCTGGCGTGAGTAGGTTAGCTCGTTCTGAACCACACAACCCCTGCCCTGTTCCTAACCGTGAAATCTAGGCCTCGTGCCTGTAATCAGGAATCTTTCTATAATACATTAAGTTGAAAACTACTGGGAAGAGCCCTTCCACACAAACAATTGAGATACCAGATGATTTCCAGGTGATACCACTGGGATTTAATCATGAGACCTCTCAACTTGAAATGGAAGGTAGTGCAATTTAAGCACCCTCAATAGTTTCAAAGAGTCCCTTTAATAGCAGAAAATTAGCAGAGATTTGTATTCCTTTCTGAAATTTATACCACATTTAAAGGAAGGGTTTAAGCAAAAAATTAATTTTCATATGTGCTAGAGGAATTAAACCTACGCAGTTTGATGAAACCTCCATTTAAATCGGATATTTAGTACTTGAGATATCTGCAAATGAAGTTACAACATTTGTGAAACAAAGTGTGCTTGAGGCAAGCAGGTGTTAGGTCTTATATCGCTTCCTCACATTGATGAGAAATGGTTTGTTTCCTTTGTTTTTTTTCAGTTTGTTGTGTTGACCTTGAAGTTAATAGGGATAGGACCTCCACTTGGGGTATTTGATGTCTGTAAAATTTCCATGCCTCTCATGCATTCACATTCTGATATATATGGGATTATGGAGGAGAAAATTGGTTGTAAAGTTGAAAGAAAACAAAAGGGTGCTCATTAATGTGAGGTTATGACGTCATATGTGCTTGCTTCAAGTTCACTTTGTTTTGAATGTGACAACTTTAACTGCTAATATCTTTGAGAACCACACATCGGATTTCAATGCAAATTCCGCCAGAATGCTTAGAATAAGTACCCCTCTAACATATCAAAATCTGGTTCAGCTAAGACCCTTCTTTTAATGTTAGATTAGCCTGAGGTGGTCGTCGTTACATCTTGGCAAAACCTCATTTAAGTATTAGTCCTTCCTACCAAGTCCAAGATAGCTAATGAATAGGTAGACTCTACCGTTAGGAGCCAGTTATAAATGTCCCGTACATCCACTGATTCAAACTGACATACGTCTTTCTTGCGTATATTGAAGGGTAAGGTTAACTTTGCCCGGGTAGAAATTTAAAGCTGGGGTAGATAGAGGGGTAAAATTGTGATGCAATCATTTTGGCGGTTTTATGTGGGGATACGATACATACTAGTGAAAGTATAAAGTTTTCCGCGGCATCAGTAATTTTTATTACCCCCTGGCGTCTGTAAAGATCGGCAATTAAGTTGTTCCCTTTCTATTTGATTTTGAAAATATAGAAAACTGTATATTCACAAGCGTTCAAGTCGGGGGCTTATGCAGTCTTTTAAGGAGACTTGCAGTTAAACATTCTCAAAATTTGGGGGCACAAGTTCTCAGCCTCCTTTAAATATAGTAATCCCTTGTGCTTTATGCATTTATCATAAACGTCATATAATATCAAAAAAGGGCCAGGTACAGATCCTTGTGATGGGACACTAAGACTCCATCCGGCCCGGAATATTAAAGGCAATAGGCAGTTGCCCCAAAATTTGCTTTGAAAAATCAGCAAACTCTTGCAAATCTCCTCTTATTGCATTACAAGCACCTCTGAAGATGGTAGGAACTTTAAGAGGAAAGACTTTCTTAACCTCGGCCGTGTTCATCAATCTTCACATGTTTTGAACATAACTCTTACAAAAAAATAGGTAAAGCATGGAGAAATTCTCCTTGAATTTCACAATTCACTAACAAAAATATTGTCACTTGATCAAAATAGGTCGCTCATGAACTAGAGTGACCAGGCATACTAACTCTGGTTAAGGTGACTGCATTTTCCCTTTAAATAAAGACATCATCCATCCCGACGCACATTGGCCTTCCGTTTTGTTGGAGAATGTTGTCGAGTTTCCAACTGGTTGGAAATTTAAGAGGAAAGACCTTCTTAACCTCGGCCGTGTTCATGAATCTTCACATGTCGTTGTTTTGAGCGTATGTGATATACATTGCAACTTTTTATGCGTTAGGTTAAACATCAAGAGACTGTGAGCTTCCACACTTTGTTACGATAAACTTCAAAAGTATTTCCATTTGATGAAAATTCACCAAACTGTCTCACTGGAAAAAGTAGCATTTAGTATTGCAAAAATCCCATAAAAGATGTATATTTTCATGTACGGCCGGTGTATATTTCCAAATTTGTACGCGCGTTAGAGCTGTAAGAACCATAGGCCTATATGGTCATCCCTTGCTTTTCTGGGTCAATCACGGACAGAGCTCAGACTTTTGAACAGTGTTCAGCTTCCATAAGCGCTGTAATGAAGTATGAACCGCCCTCAACAGTCCTCCATACGAAAACACAAAAACTTGGTTTTCTCATTGAATTGTAGGAGACTTAGTTGGCATCTAAAATACTGTTAAAACTTAAAGGAGCTACCTGTTAACCACAGCGGGCCCTACCTATTAACCACAACGAGTCTTACCTATTAACCACAACGGGCCCCACCTATTAATCACATCGGGCCCTCAAATGGGTAACTTGTCGGTTGTTCTAGTTCAAGTAGTATGCAACTGCCACAAATAGCATAATGTCATGAAATTTTGAAAATATCTTGGGCCAACTTTGTCGTAATCCTAGGCTTTGTATCTCAGGGCTACCTTATTCTAAACTCACATTTAATAAGTCAGTTTAAAGACAGACTCTCATCACCCCAAGTACATTTTTTAGGGGCTACCAAAATTCTCAACTGGTGACTGCTCTTTAATTGACATAGAAGTCGGAAAATTTAAAAGATGCAGAGTAGCTCACATTCACATGCAGAGAGAGTGTTCTGATTACACACTATATATATTCATGCTTACTAATATATGGCCTTAAGCAATAACCCAGCAAACACAGTACGTCCAGAAAACGTTTTTGTTTGGTTCTCAGTTCGGCGGTTTCGTCTTCGTCCTAAATCACGTTTTTAGAACGTTTTCAAAACGTCTTCCGTTCCTCAAAAACTAAACTGAACTCTACAAAAAACGTTTTTAATACGTAACAAAATTACGTTTGTAAAACGTAATGTCAAACGTTATTAAAAGTTCTCTAAACGTTTTCTGAACGTTTTCATTTGAGCATATTCACGAGGATTCTCCAGAACCGTTTTAAGAACGTAAGAAAATAACGTTTGTAAAACGTAATGTTAAAATAGTGTGAAAGCGTTTTCTAGAAGTTATATGAGTATATACCGTATTCACGCCCAAGAGGAAAGTCTATATCCCATAAAGCCTAATACGAATTTTTAATAGGAGTCATTGATGGGGCCAAAGGGAATATATGAGACTACTTTGGAAAACCGTTGATTTCAATGGGTCATCCACATGGTCCCATAAGCTCTTTTAATTTGAAAGCTGGTTTTCTACCGACGGGAATCAATAGGGCTTTAGTGCAACGGGATCCCATAACCTTAACGAGACATGACTCAAAGTGATAAGTAAAATACCTCAGTTGTAACTAATGAAATCGTCACTTTACTCACATAATTAGCTGTGTTAACAAAAAATTAAGGAGGGATAATATTCCCATCTCTCCTGACGTTTTCAGCTTACCCCTCCTCTAGACGTCACATAAGTTATACATGTACCCTTTGCATGGTTATCATAATGAGAACAGTGTCCCCATCACCTGAATTCTAATCCTAGCTGGCAATTTACTAAGCTTGTATTTTTATCCCTTGTCCCTCCTCGGCATAAATTCCAGTTGAACCCAGTTGAAAATCCAACTAGGGTTCAACCGCGGGGTCTAACGCACTGGATTCAACTGGGGACTTATAAAAGTCGGAGTCCCCTCCCTACAAACACAGTAGGCTACGTCCAAAAAAACGTTCTTAAAACGTTTTTAGGACGTACTGTGTTTCAGGGCAGGGGAATAGAATTGCTATTAGCCTACCCCCAATATTTTGGAAATGCTTCTACTGACTTTTACCATTTCAAACAGTCAAGTTTCCTTCGATGGGTCTTCATTCCCATTCCTCCACCCATTTTTTCAAAAAAAATTGTCTGCCCCTGAAGATTATACGGTGCCGTGTCACACTGAATGGTCACTAATATGCCCTACTAGTAAAGGCTTTTTTGGCATGCCACAGTAAAAACATACCGTTGTTTATGTTTGAATGTTGCAGGAATTTTCCTGATATAGTGGGGATTTGTGGGATTCTAGGGGCTTAAAAGATTTTTTTAAAATTGAAACGTGCCAAAAATTTGGATAAAGTTGTTTTAGCTGCAGTTAAATTTGAATATTATGGATTTAAATCTTTTAAGTTTTAGTGTAAGGAAAATGTTGGTGCGCTTCTTCAGGAACATGATGTTTGATTTGTGGAAGTACTCTTACAGACTGTGACAGTTACAAATTTTGAACGTTGCTTCTTCAGTGCGTGAAGCCCTCCTCATACACCTAGAAATTTCAACGTCTCCTTCCTCAAAGAACTATCAGAATCATAGTAAGTAATGTTTGAAGTTGATTCTCCTATTAAACTAGGTATATTGCCCTTTTATAAACCAAAAAGATGGAAATTTGCGAAGATATTTGTAAGGCCTTTGCAGTAAGTAATAGGCCTACAGCAATAATACGACTAGGCTATGGACTCGACTGTGTACAGTGTAGTACGTACTGTACAGTCTGACGGTACTGTTGTGCAGCCTACCCATTCTGACAACTCCCTAGTACTTGACAGGTCTAGCCTCTTCTCTAGGTATGATAAATGGTTTGTGAGAGAAAAACTGTGAATATTGAGCAAAGGCCCTCAAATTACAATGGCCTCAGGTTCAAAATCTAAGTAGGCCAATACTAGCAGGGTGGGTTGGAATGTTGAGCAGCGAAGAAACCGGTAAATTGGGGATTGTACAGTAAGGTTAGAAGCAGATTGGTGAAAATAACAATTACAAATACTAACCTAGGCCCCTTCATGGTAAGATAGAGATTTGTTTTTGTAATTACCAATTGTTGATGAATTTCCCACTTTTTAATTAAAGAATAAAGGGTAAGTATACCTTCATGATATACGCAAACAGAGGGTTGTGGTGGGTGGTGATTTCTCTGATTGGGTGGATGTCATCTCTGGTGTCCCCCAAGGTACTGTTTTAGGTCCTCTCTTATTTTTAGTCTATATTAATGACCTGCCTGATAATATCTCATCTGAAGTCAGACTTTTTGCTGACGATTGTGTTATTTATAGACAGATAAAGAATAATCTTGACCAGGTTCAACTCCAAAAGGATTTAAACACCCTTTCTGAGTGGCAAAATAAGTGGCAAATGCACTTTAACACCAAAAAGTGCTTTTCTATGAGGATCACTCACTCAAGGAATCCCAAGCTTTTTAATTATACTCTAGACAAAGATATCCTTGAGCCCACTGCCTCTCATACTTACCTAGGTGTTGACATTTCAAACAATCTTACCTGGAATAGACATATTAACCATATCACTTCGTCTGCAAATAGGTCTCTGGCGTTTATCAGAAGGAATCTATACTCCTGTCCCAGGAGTGTTAAAGCTAATGCCTACCTTACTCTTGTCAGGCCTTTATTGGAGTATTCATCTTCCGTTTGGGATCCCTACACCGTTTCCCTATCCAATAAGGTTGAGCAAATTCAACGTAGGGCTGCTAGGTTTGTCTGTAATGACTATTCCCCCCATAGTAGCGTGACTGAAATGTTAAAAGATCTAGGGTGGGATAGCCTTAAAGTCAGGCGTACTGTCAACAGGCTAGCAATTTTTCACAAAGCCAGATTGGGTCTCCTAGCCTTGCCAATGAACAACCTTCAACCGGTTCGGCGGCCTTCTAGGCATCATCATTCAAACAGCTTTTTACATATACCAACCAATAAGGACTGCTACAAATACAGTTTCTTTCCTCGGACCGTCAGGGACTGGAACCTTCTCCCCCAGAACATAACAGATCTCGAGGACCCCAAGCAGTTCAAGAGCGCAGCCTGGAGGATTCTCAGACGGGACGACTAACTTCATGGGCACACCCAACCCTGCACGTTTGACTCCACCAGGAGTGTTGTGCAGTATTTATCCAGATCCAGATCCAGATCCATGGAATTTTTATATTCCAGTTACGTACTGTAAGAACAAATTGCCAATAAATTGTTGACATCTCAATGTAGTTAACAGGGATAATATACTGTAGGCCTAGTAGCACACGCCTATGCATGATACAAAATGTTGCGCCGTACATGTTGTGCAACCATCCCTTCACAACACATGCTTATGGAAATTACACAGACCATAACCATTCAGTGTTCAATTTTCAGTCCCATGAGGCGGATTCAGAATAAATGTAGCAAAACTATGACCTTCATAATGAACTTTTCAAGCGTTTCTCTACAGAGATTCAGAGTATATGTACTTAAAAATAGGAACGGTCAAACTCATGGAGTTGAATCCACATTCCGGGGCCCTCAAGGAACAAATTTGGTTGCCATTTACCTTATTTTAGAATTAAATGAGTTTTGTCTTAGAATTTTAGTGTTCTGTTTCAGTGCATGAGATTACGCTTTTCTTTGGATAAGAGTCGCTAGAAGGTACCCTTAACACACCACCCAATATTTCACTAATTTTTTTTATTATCACCTCCGCTCTTACTAATTGCGCCTACCAAGTCAGATGCAGAGTACAGCATTTTAAGTTCTAGGCTACAGTATAAGCTTTCAATATTATTTTTTTCATTTACATTTACAGGATGACATGATGGTAAAGCTCGATCTGCACAGCTTTGGTGGAGTTCCGTGGATAATTCATGATATTTAATTCCAGACTGTTATTTAGCAGAATTAAGTTTGCACTGTGACTGTAAGTGCTCAAGAAGTTAGTGATAGCCAGTACCAAACAGATTGATTTTTGTAGCTGTTTTGGAACATGCAGAGACACTATACTGTACAGTAAATTGAAGCTTTTCACTGATTTTTGCTATTGTGCATTTGTGCTGTTGTTGTCTCTGAATTGCTTACACAATATTTCTGAGACAGCAAATTGCTTGTACAGTACTATATGCAAGTGGAGTCTCTTTGTTGTTTTGTGCTTCCATGAACGTTTTGCCTGATTGACTAAATTGAATTCATGTGTGAAATTCAGAACCCAAGTCATTAGCAAGTCCACATACCCTGTACTTTTCAATTTCATTGCTGTGGAGTGAATGACTACAAAGACTAGAAAAGCTACAATATTGAAATACTGTAGATGATGTACTGTAATGTGAAGCAGATAGAGGAGAAACTATATATACACGGTAGAACATGTTGAATGCACGGCATTTTACGAAGTTCCCTACACATGGCTATGGAGTATGGACCATCTCCATTCACAAAAGAAATGTTGGCTGCTTTCCTAAAGTATGGCAGGTCTTTTACAGTAGTTCGTGCAATAATGAACAGTGGAACTGGAGTTCAACATTGTTTCTGAAACACACAGGGTAGAGTGCCTGTACCAGGATGGGGTTGAGAAGAGTACGTCGAACTCCATTCCTTTTTGATCATACCCTTTACATGGAAGGCAATGCAGGACAGAAGAATTATACGATGACTGAACAAAATATTTCTTTCTATAGTTAACCTTTCATACATTGTGGAATCTGTAGAAACTGGAAAGTCGCTGTGGCAATTCTTGCATCATAAACAAAGCTTATCGTAGGAATACTATTTTGTCATGGACAAAGTCTTGTGCTTAATTTGGAAAATATGAGAAGACTGATGCACATAATTTTTCATAAAATATTTTCTTTACCATGGACGACCTTTGTTTTTAATTGGAAAATGGAAAATGACTTGTGCTTATATATTTAGTAGAATACTTTTTAACAATGGCCAAACTTTGATTTTTATTTGGAAAAGTGTGAAATTTATTTTTTACGTTGTGGACAAGCCTTTCCCTTTACGTATGTGAAATGAATGATGCATATCTGTATATGACTTTTTTCCTTGGACAAAAGCAAAACCTTGTTTTCTAATGGGGAAATTGGAAGATTGTGTAAAAATCTGCCCCCTTTGATAACTGAAGGTTATTCAGCCTTGACATACTGTAAATTGCCTCCTTGGCAACTATTTTTGAACCACCAACATTCTGCTTAAATTGAAACATCATGTAAGTATATATCAGATTCTTCAGCATACACGAGATCTCATAGCCAATTCCTTACAAATCAAATGACCCACATATGAGAAAAGCTGCATTGTATGGTCTCTATTGGGTTTGGTTTAAATATGCATATTTGTGTGTGGGTGGTGTAACTTAAATTCTATAAGTTGCTGTAAAACTTGCTACTTTTTGTCCATCAGTCTTGCCTTGGGAGTGTTATACAGTAAATGATTCTTTACCTGTTTATGTGGTTGATATACTGTACTTATGTGGAGATCAAACATGACAAATTTAAGGTTTTCTTTTTTTTTGAGACTTGGGCTTTGATGTCCCAATTAATATCCTAATTATTATATGTTCATCATTCACACCTTGATTTAGCATTTGGCCATGTAGTACTTTGAAGAACAGGAGACAATTTTTAAAGCTTCCTCTTTGTTTGGTGGTATGACTTTTCATATATAAATTCCAAAGAATCTCAATTTGTAGTGCTCTTCTCAATCCAGTGTAATTATTGCCAGTTGACTGTACAGTTGAAATTCAAGTAGAAATGTAATTGATAAATCTAAGAATAACTTATGGTCTAGCAACAATTGTACAGGCATCTTAACATACGTAGGCCTACCACTTACTGTACTGTAATTAGCTTCCATCATAAGTACAGTGTGAGAACAGTGGTTTCTTGTTGATATCAAAGTGTCACGCAATATTTTGGTTCCTGTCGTATACAGTACCAAACATTAATCCAACTTGTATTCTACTTTACATAGAATGTTGCTTTTCTGTCATATTGACACTTCTGTACTTTTCTACCCAGGTTGTTTTAATGGTTTATGCAATAGCAACATCATAAAGTTTTAAGTTTATTAGTGGTATTATTGCTTTCATGTCTTCTAGCAAAGCAATCTTTAAGTTTGTTATTTGAGATTTCTATTTTATACAGCATTTTACTCTAGCTTTTTCTAAGAAATGTTAATCACGCACCTCGATAAAAGTTACATTCTTTATTTTATCACAGAGTTTTTAAAACCTATTTGGATTTGCTAATTTTGTATTTAACAATGCTGTGTATCTGTGCTAACGCACAGCCTCAGACTTACCATTCCTAGTTTCTGTGTGCCAGGCTTGATATGTACTCTATATACAGTATTGTATTCATTTTTACATTCAATGAAACCGTCGTGTTTACATTAATTATTAATATATATATAAAGTTCATCCACAACACAAATTGACCATTTCTACGAATTATATTATTATGCAAAAGATTTCTCAGAATTTCTCCCACACATTTTTGTACGTCTTTGTAATGTTCTCTAGACGTCCTGGGTATTTGTCATACGTCCTTAAAACGTTTTCTGGACGTCATGGACGTTTTCCTTACATCCCTAAAACGTTTTCTAAACGTCCTAAACGTTTTTGTACGTCTCTGAAACGTTCTCTGAACGTCCTGGGTGTTTTCGTAGTTCCTTAAACGTTTTCTGAACGTCCAGCACGATTCTACTATGTCCCGGACGTTTTCGTACGTACCAGTGTTCTCTACGTGTCTGATACGTTTTCCACACGTCGGTATTATATCAGGCATAGGTTTTATTTACGTCGTTCACGTCTAAAAAACGTTTCTAAAACGTCTCGAAAAAACGTTTTTAAAACGTATGAAAAGTCCACAAAAACACGTGCTTAAAACGTAGAAAGAAACGTTTTGCAAACGTAAGTGGTTACGTTTTAAGAACGTTTAGAAAACGTTTTTGTGTTAGCTGGGAAGGCTCTTAAAGGCTCTATAATCTCACCCCACACAGTAAACCTTTTTCCTACTAAGTTACTTTTAGCCCCTCCTCCAATTTAAACAAAAACACCATGTCTAGTACACCTGCAGACAGAGCCACAGTAGCGTACACTGAGTTCATTTCCTCAAGACCATATTGACTCACAACTGTATGTGAGCTTCATTGGGAACACAACTGACTGTACAAGTCATCATTGACCAACTAAAGTGTAGGTATTGTTTGAGTGAATGTCAATCATTGTGCAGTTACCAATTATGTTTAGAACTAGACCTATCATAGGGCTATTTCTAAATATGTTTGGGGATGCCACAGCCTCTTTGAGACAGTTTGGAAGGGGCTAGTAGTAACTGAGTTGGGAAGAATTGGAACTGTCTGGGATCAGTAAATTTTCCCTTAAAGTTTTTACAGTTTTAACAACTCATGCATGGTCGGAAAGTGAAATTTGACCACTCATCGCATCCTACATCGTACATAAAGTACATAAATTGATACTCAGAATATCCACAAATCAGTCACAAACTATAAAACGTAACGAGCATTACAGAAGATGTTTGGTCAATATGAGTCCATGATGACCTACTAAGGAATGACTTATAATGGAATTAATCACACTTTGATATTTTTGAAAGTATCGAATCTATGACAGTAATGTATTTTACTTCGTCACTCAATTAAATCGCTTATCATTATGTTACGTAGGCTAAGTTAGAATGTAGATTTGTTCAAAGCAGTTGTAACAGTCAGAAGAAGTAAAGATCGGTAGATGACATTGAAAGCATCTTTCCAAGTTGGATGGTTCGTTGGAGGAGTACCTGCAGGTATCATATAACGGTTCCCATTCGGCGAAAAGAGATAACCAACGATATTTTCCTGGTCCAAAGGATAGCACTTGAGAGTCCTCTATACTGCCAATACTTAGCTTACTTAGGATTTTGGCATTTTTATATGTTTTATGCAATTGCCTTTGTGTGAATTTTGTTCCTTCCTTCAGTTCCTTGATCCCTCTTTTCGGCAAATTAACAACTAAGCTGACTGAAATTACTTTTGAAGAAACTTGCCTTTTCACCCTAAATTAGTACATGAAGTCCATCATTTTAATTACAATATAATTGTAAAAACTCTACTTTGCAATGATTTCAACTAAATATATACCTGACAAGTTGATGATATCCTTACACATTTAAAATTGCTGAGTTAACCTTTTAGGTAAAGTTATCGTTGTACAAAGGTAGCGAAAAAAGCTGCTACTTAAAATTGGTGAATAACACGTTTTAATGATACTTTCTATTGACTATATGTTTGTTTTAGTAAATGTTAATCCAACTTGGGTGGTGAAACACCAAATCGGAAACGCTCGTCGCTTTCCAATGACCACATAAACCTAAATTAACGTTTTATAAAATGTTAATAGTTCTAAATGCCATAAACACGTCCGTAAATAAATCTGAAAGGGAAAGTTAAAGGTCTTATTCAGAGGCAATAAGGGTCTTGCAATCGACTCAAGAGCATAATGTTAGGTAAACTAGATTTTTATACTATTTTTCTACCGAAAAAAGGCGCGGAAAACTGGTGAATCAAAATATAACAAAATTAATGTTAACTGCTATACAACTTAATTATCTCTACAATTTACGTTATTCAGTATTACTATCCGTGTCCCTTTCAACAACATTACCCGTCATCTTCTTTCAATTTATCAAACGTTTATCTTGAATGTAAGAAGCTGTACGACTCCGGCCAGTGACGTCACACGCTTGACCTAAGCCACGCTCCCGTTTTCATTCAGTTATTTGAAAATAAGTTTAGCCGTTATGTCGTATTTTCAGAACGTATTTTCTCAGCAATGCCAAGAGTTACTCCGAAAATTCAAGGTGTGTGTTACACAGAACAAGTAGTAGTTTCTGCTCACTTCGAATGAGACGAAAATGCATTTGCCTCGGAATAAAACCTTTAAGGTTAAAAAGGATATTGAAGCTACAACAAAACTCTTTAGTACAGTAATATGAACTCACATTGATCACTTTATGTTAATTAAGGTAAAACAACAAATTGTACGCATTTTTGACAAAAGAGAATTACCATGAAAACAATGAAAAACTATGTTGCAGTTGTACACATGAATGTTTATACCCATACCATTGCTAAGCGTAAATGGAAACGTCCATAGGGGAGATTACTGGGGGAGGGGGAAGACTGGAATACTTGCCACCAACACTTTTCCAGATCTTAAAAAAATAATATGAAAAAGAACAAAAAGTGGCAAGAACAAAAAATGTGAAGGAAATTTTCATGATATGGTAAATTTTGCTGTGTAAAATGAAGGAAAACAGTAATATAAATATCATGAAAATGACAGAGAGACGTTTCTCTGCACGCTTCACGCCCACACATAATGAAAGCTAACTAGTACAGTGGCGGAGCTCAAAGCTGGGGAGACAAGGGGCAATTGCTGGAAAATTTTGTTTGGTACCTTAATTAAAATGGTTTTCAAAGCATGGGGTCGACTCCCCACCGCTTTTTTGAGACTTGAAGCTCTGAAATAAGGGTCACTGACAGTACTAAAATATACGTCATTACAAGCGCCATGATCCTTGCAAACAATTTTTATCCTCCCCGTCCATAAGGAATCGCAGTTCTTGATGAATATTTCCGTGTGTTTCGCGTGAGCTCAATATAAGTAGGGGTCTACTTATTACTGCTGTCCGTAGAAAAAGTTATATGGAATTGCCCCCTTATTACTTCCTGTGGGATAACTTGAGTAATTACTATTTCCAAAATCCTTTCAACCCCACTTAATTTCTGTACCAACTACCACCATCCTTATCAAATTGACCGATGATTGCGAGAAAAATATTTCATTAGCATTTGAAATTACACCCGGGGAGGCAGGATGTTCTCTCAAAATGGTCCAGAATGGCCGCAAAATCTATCAAATTTAAGAAAAATTCTCGGGGAGGGCCACTTGCATGGTCCTCAGCTTGGGCTTTGCGCCTTCGCCGCTCGCGGTTTAAGGCTTCGCTGGCCACACCTTACGAAGATGCAGCCCCCAACGAAAATTGCTTCCCTGGCATTTTTACTGCGGACTCCCATGGCCATTTCTCTGTAAGAACTACCCATAGCAACACTTTATTGATTTTAAAGAGCAAGAGCAGTCGCCCCAAACTTATTTTGAAGCAACAGCTAAATATTACAATTTTCTTCTTATTTCTCTTCAAAGTATCATTCATAATATTTTAGGACTTCAGTATTGCACATTCAAGGTAAACCAATCAGTTACTTCTAGTAAATTTCACATTTGAGGAGAAAAAACATTGTCACATGACTCTCAAGAGCCAATCATGAAACAGGACAGTCTACTACACTACTTCAAGCTGGGGTGACTGCATTTCCCCTTTAAGTATTATATACCTACAACTCTCAAATGTTGATCGCCTTATAAAATTAAACTTTAATCTGTATTTTTGAAAGTCATTTACTTTTCATAGTGATAAAAACTTAAGGAGGCTGTTGTCCCAGACCATCGACAAAGATGAATCATCTAAGAAAGGAAAGGTAGCTGGGGAAAGTTACGAGAATATTTTATGTAATGGGTAATTTGCATTTATAAATAAAGGAAAACAATTGGCTACAATAAATGTCTTAGAATCGCTGTTTTTTTTTCTCCTAATATTGTTATTTGATTTCTTCCTGCAGAAAATCTTGCGTGTTCCATGGGAATTGTCCAGGAGGGGAGGGTTGTCTGCATGGGGAATTGTCCAGGAGGGGTTGTCTGGGGGAACTGTCCAGGAGGAGGGGTTGTCTGGGGATTGTCCAGGAGGGGTTTGTCTCGGGGAATTGTCCAGGAGGGGGTTGTCTGGGGAAAATTTTCCAGGTGGGAGTTGTCCAATCATGTTTTTGAGTTCAAATTTTCAGAGGGACATGTTCTAACAGTTGGGGTCAAGATGACAGGTTGGAAAATAGAGTACTAACATATTTTCTGTATTATATATTCAAGTACGAACCAATAACTGTCAAAGTTTAAGCAAATCAGTAACATATAACACTACTTACTGTGACACAGACATCAATCTCTCTTCTTTGACAATTTTCAGCAGTTCTTCATCCAAGAAATCATTCAAAACATCTTTGGCCGCAAGTATCACAGGTTTAGAGGTACGATCCAAAAGTTCCTGAAAACCAATGACTGTAATCTCTAGTTGTACGTATATCTAACCCAAGAAATAAGCAGGGACCAGATGGCATGTGACTCTGGTAGGCCTTAAGTGACCATTGGTTCAATGAAATTTTTTGTAAGGATATACTTTTTAGGAGGAACTGTCAACTAATTCTGCAGGCCTTTGCACTCATGACGACAACATTAGTCGATGTGCAAAATGTGCCTACACATGATTAATGGATACCCTTTCTAGGGATAATCTACAGTACACTAATGACTCTTACTGGTAGTTGTTCTAAATGGTCTCTATACTCTACTGTAAATCTAAAATATCTCTACATGAAGAAACACTTTTGCCAAAATGTGACACTTGGATCTTAAAATTCGGATTTTCACCCTCTCTGTGTAAGTAGCAACTTTGAGAAAAAACTTAACAATGATCATTGATTATTACCTTTCTTGTATTCCTATTTTTGCTGCATATTTATGTGCATTTACTTTCATTAACCTGAGGAAGAAGTAGTTGCATCTTCCCGAATGTTTTCATTTAACTCGAATTTTGCGAACATCTTTGTGTTACTTTGCATATATATTTCATTCTGTAATTGTTCACCTCGTCGCACACGCAGGACTTCCACTTGTTCCTTTAATATGGCTGTGAAGACAAAACATGACTTCGCCTGAAATGGGTCTATACTTTTTGAGTGGCTCAGCATCCCTTTATTGTACTGTTTGTAGCAAAATATCTTAGGAAAGAGCTTCCCCTCACATTCTCTTTTCCCACAACTCTTAAGCAAATTCTTACCTGAAGTTCTCTGGACTCCACAAGTACCTCAGCTGCCACCTCTAGGACCAGACTTTCTTGGATGCATGATTCCACGAATCTCTCAATGAAGGATTCAGCATTTTGTGGGTCAGCCAAATATCGGAGATAGGTAGGATCCTTGGCACACATGAAACAAAAATAAAATATGGCAGGTAGGTAAGCCCCTTATGAAATATAAACAAAGATATACCATTTAAATTATTTGTGGGCAAAAGTGGCCCTCTATGCAACCCTACCCTCTTGATGTGCACCCCCCCCCCCCCCCCCGATAGGCCTATATGTAACTGAAGTTGAAACCATTATCTTCATGCTGCCTTCTTGCCTTTTACAATGAAAAAATTGTAAAATCCACTTTTCAATGACTTTTTCAAATTTTATTTTCTCAAAGTAAAATCTGTCACATGTGCCACAGTCACACTGGTTGCCCATAAATGCTTTACTCAGTACAGAATTCTTGTTTCAATACTTCATGCTATCAGATCAAGGACTCCAGGCTACCTTTGTGACATACTGTACTCTAACAGTCAAGGAACAGACCAAAATCTAATCACACCATCTCTATCCGCAACAGACTACATCATCTGACACAAAATCTTACGGTAATTAAGGTTTTCTTATACTGAATTCTGCACAATGTCTATGGAATGCCCTTCCACATGTCACATGTTAAACCCAAGGAAATTGACACTTTTACACTCAAAATTTAACACTAAATCCAGATGGAACACAAATGGGGAGTCTGCTTTTGCTTTTCTTTTATTTTTAGCAAGCACACAAATCCAGAAACATGGATGCATGAGCAAGCAGGTCTATCACAGAGAAAAAAGAAAATACACACTTGGAAATAACTGTACTTACCAACCGATTATCCCAGAAGGCCCTCTGCTGTTCCACCTGCTTCTTGTTCAAGGGAAATTCCCCACGATAACTATTATATGGCAAGAGAAGAGTTGGAGCCAGTCGTTTGTGCTCATTCAAAGCTGGAAGAGAGTTGTACCGTTTGGTGTTATCCAATTCCCAAAGTTCTCTATCACCCCACGGGGAATCTCGATCAACTCCTGGCTTAGGTGTGAAACTACCTTGAAGCCTGCGTCCAGTGACAGGGACGGCCTCATGAGAATGTCGACGATCATAAAGTGCTTTATGTCTGTTATCAGGTGGTCTGTTAGGGTAAGCGCTGATACCCTCTAACCCCTCTACATACCCCTTCTCATCATTGTAAGGCAGTGTTCTATGTCTGTGAGGTGGGAGAGTTGACCTTGAGTTGTGCAGTGGTATTTCAGATTGATTCCTGGCATCCTGGAAGAAATGACCTTGCGTCTGGTTGTCAGGATCATTAAAATAGTGGCCCTTCAAATTATAAGAAGATCTATCATCATTATCCAATTTCAGTCCCGTTTTTGATGGGTACAGGATGGAAGCACCAGGTATTTTTGAAGCTATGTCATTTTGTTCATGGTTTAATGGTCTTGAAGCATCGTTTCGGAGGAGTGGCAATTTATCAGCTGAACAGCCATACTGATGAGGAGACAGTGGTGGTATCCTACTGTAGTATGATCCTCTTAGCTCTGGATACAGCTCATCTCTGGCACCAGGAATGAAGTCGACATGAGGTCTATAAAATCAAATTAAAGAAATGAGAACACATTGCCTGGGTTGTAGCTAGCCCAATTTTCGTGGTGGGCTCCAGGAGTACTGGAGCGAACGTAGCAAGCTGGCGAGCACCTCTTAGAGTGGGGTCCAGGGGCTGCCTAAGGGCCCCTGGTGGGGTCCAGGGGCAGCACCCCGGAAGCTTTTAGGTTTTAGCAATTTCAGAGTGTAAAAGTAAGCCTCTAGAGGTAGTTAGTATTTGTATTTTTCAAAAATAATAAATAAATGACAAAAAAACCTATCTTGTGTTTTGTGTCCTCGTAATACGTAAGGCTTTCAATATGCTAAAACACAGGAGGTTTGATGTTACCCCTGTCATGAATTTCTCTATGTTTAACTTTAAATCATGATAAAATTATTAAAACAATTTAACAATAAAATGTATGGTATAAGACTAAAGTCACTACTGTACATTAGCCAACTGCCGGGAAAGCATTCGCTGTATGTACAGTACAAATCCTCTGTTAGAGCTCCCACTTGATAGAACAAGTGTGCGCCATACTATAAACGGTACACGGTACATTGCTTCGCACAGTGTCGTGTCAACGTTCATTTATGTAGATATCACTGTTAACTTTTCGTAAAATCTGAACGGTAGGCTACACGCTAGGCCATCATGTGTGAGATAATACTATGTATGTACGTTCACATATGCCTACTGGGTTTATGTGTAGATATGATGATGATCGATGATGGAATGCAGGACTAGAAGGTTAGGTTAGATGAGGTTTAACGTCCCAGTTTCCAACCAATTGGTTCGAGTCGAGACGTAGGGCTAGAAATTCAAGTATGAACTAGTGTGCGCGTAGTACAGTATAATAAACTATGAGCCTTCAGGATGGTAGCAATGATGTCCTTGTATGCACAGGGCCGTGTGTACGTGTTTGTACTGGGTTAACAGCAGAACCTGGTCCTAGGTCTACTCCGTATCATGCGAGTAAACAAATTAAGTGTAAATAGCATGAAGTCACGGTCAAGGACTAGGATAACGCACGCTAGGATTGCTACGGAAAACTTGCAAAATTGGACAAGCTTTTGGATATGAATAACAGCCGTATCTAGTCGGCAGACCGCTTGTTTCGAACAACAAAAAGGTATTTTTGGTAAGTTAGTGCCAGGCGGTTAGGCTTTAATCGATCTTGAGTACTGGGCACATATAACCAGTCCCGAGCGGGCCCGCCTGGCTCCGCCCACTGTAGCTACAACCCTGTTCCTGAATATATTTTTAAGAAAAATTAGGCAAAAATGTCCATATTGTAAATGTGAAAGCCAAGCCACTGTTATCGCAGTACTTGGCAAGTAATTTTCTGAATCTTAACCTATTAAGTGTTAATTTGCACATTCTTCCAATTAATTGCAGCTGCCTACTTAGGTTTCCCCTATACTGAACAGTAAAATTCTGGCCTAGACGGGTCAGTCTTGCACTGGTAACTTACAGTACATAAAGTGACTACATTTTGACATTACAACTTCTTGTCACTCCACAATTTAGATTAAATTTGGCTCCTTCCACTTGAAAGGTCAGTTCTGATGACAAATCCATCTCTGAGATGAAAAATTAACATTACTTTGATCCAGCAGGGTATTGAACCTAACCTCCCAGCTGCATGGCACTGTAATAGCTACATGCCTTCCCTTTTAATATTTCTCTTGGCCATATCACTAAGACATCACACTTACAAGCACCATAATTCATTTAGAAGACAAGTCAATAAAAAATATTTTGAAGTTTTGTGCCAAAAAGCTACACTACAAGCTTCATCTGAACACGCACCTACTGTACAGTACATTTAAAAAGTTAAACTGTAAAGATTGAGTCATGCACGAACTTTATTGAAATTTTATCCCCTACTTATTTATGTACAGTATCTCAAAGATAGCTGGTTTCAAAAGACTGCCCTAAAATGTAATTCTGTCACTCTTTCCTACCACCTGAGTGAAAGCCAATCTTTTGGGGTAAAAATGATGAAAAAAGCTGGACTGGTATCTTCCTGGTAGCTAGGACTTTTCCTTAAATTGGCAACATTTCATAAATCTTGTATAAATATGTCAGACAAGCAGTGAACTGCCAAGCTAGTACCCAATTCCTCCTTCCCCCACCTCATTTCTTCCCCCACCTCATTTCTTCCCACATCTCATTTCTTCCCCCACCTCATTTCTTCCCCCATTATCCGGATGACCAGGGAACTTTTCCATTTTCCATTCTTTAATGATTTCTTTCAACTAGTGAAATTTCCAGTCCAGCTGGCCTGCTCAAAGATAATTCAAGATCAGTGCAATCCAGTTCTGGCTTGGTCCATAAATCTACATCTTTCTGTACCTAGTATCATCTTATTAACATGCATGCATGTTGCATTTGTAATGATTTACCTCATCTTTAAAAACACTGAAGAAACCCTTTAACATTTGACTACATAATTTTCCACTATGATGCATTTGAATGTAATGGTCTTACATTATTTCAACTGACCACTTAGAACACTACATATTGTACATGGTGCATTTAACTGCATGTACTGGCAGCCCCAATGCCCTGCATGCATGAAATACAAGTCAGCACACAGCCACAGTACTGTATATCACTGAGTGTCATTCATATCTCTTCAGCATCCACACAATATGGTAGAAATCAATTATGAATTCAGTCTTTCAAAAGCCTGGAGAACACTAAAATCCCAAAGTAAACATTTCCATCTACTTGTTCAATTTACAGTACATACAACAGGGATTTCATTATAAAATTTTCAACAGTATACATAAATGTATATAACAGGGATTTCATTAGGAAATTTTCAACAAAATTCATTTCAATTTTCAAAAATAGTAAAATTAATATACTGTAACTTGAAATGAGCACAGGGTAAGAAAATATGATTATGGCAAGTCATGCAGTACTTCAAATTAAAGGTGCACAATACAGCTGTTAATTTTCTCTCTACCTGGAAAAGGTTTGTAGGCCTAAAGCATCAGTAAACTGCATGCTTACTCCCTCAACAGAAACATGTTTGTTCCATAAAAATAGTTAATATACTGCACATTGAGACTGAGTACTGTACATGAGCATGCGCCCAAACGACTGATACTTTTTCTATACTAAAGCCAAGGAGTAGTATGTTTCCTGTAAGAGATCTGTTATGATCTATGTGCTATGATCTATGTGCCATGATCTATGTATGTACTAGGCTTGAAGGGTTACCCAAATACACTTCATGACTTTTGGCCAGGAGTCTAGTCATAACATAACTCTTTTTTTGAATCATGATGCCTGGGGAATTTTGAAAACTGTCCAATATACAAAAAAATATCACATTTCAGAGATTCTATTTTCTGGGTGATCATAAAATACTTCAACACATGCACTCTTTTGATCTATTTTTTATCCAGTCACAAGATTCCTGTTCAGTTGACCTCCGCCATTCTTAAAAAACAATACTGGTGGTTCAATTAACACCTCAGCCCTTGGTGAGGTATGTTCCTGCTGTCACTTACTGCACAGTATGACCTCATAGTAGGAGTGGCAAGATCCCTTTTCAGAGGGGCAACTAATAGGGGGGCAGGTACCTGAATCCAATTATAGTGGAGTTGCGCAATGTTCTGTACATGCACAATCAGTATCTGACAACAAACGTTCTGCGGCATGATGTGAAGTTTCTGTTTACAACAAAATGTCGATCGATACGAAAGGTAAAAACAGCGAAAGCAGACTGCAGTATGATACTTTGTACTGTGGAATGATGACCTCTAAAAGTGCACCAGTTGGTATTAATAGTCATACAGCTGAAATATTTTTAAAATATGTTGAAGAAGTTCAGAAAATTGCCATTGGAGTACTACATTTATTTAATCCATTCCTTACAGCAGTTGTTGCAGCAACTCAAACATATTTATGAATATCCCTATATCTCTGTTACCAATTGGTGACTGCATTTTGATTGACATGGATTCAAAACATCACATCACTCTGATTGGTCAATGTCTTTTGCAGATCACTAAGTAGTGTACCCAATGCATACAAAACAGCCCACACCCATTAGCATGTGGGCTTGAAAAGTTCGCGGTGCAGGCTTCTGCTTTGTCTGGAATGTGCACTAGAAAAGACTTTTTTAAATTGAAAGACAGGCTAGTAAAACATGTACTGTACACTTAGCAGGGAGAATTTTAATAGTATATGCAGCAAGATTGTTGCCTTTTTAAGGATATATTTCATAGATGAAGAAAATTTAGAGTAAGCTTGATCTATGTATAAATATTGAACTAATAAAATTTTCTGCCAGGTTGATCAAATGTTTTCATAGCTGTGAAAAGTTTTGAAAGGTAGTATTTGATGACTACTACAGGTTTCTCAGGTCAAAAAAATCAAAAGGCTATGGGCTAAACTTGATCTAAAGTCTGTAACAATCTGGTGGTCAGACAATTGTTTTCTTTCTCAGACAGATATTAAAGAGTAACATGGCCAAAGTACGATCAATTGTTTTGGTGTAGGGTAGGGTAATAAAGGATTAGGCCTAAACAATGCATTAGAAGTCAACACTCCTATGCCAGCAAATGAAGGAATCTGTTTTACTTTTTAATGCGGCTTTATAAGGGGTTTCATCTCCTTTCTTAGGGTCCTTGTTGAGCAGTTTTAAGACCTTCCTGATTCCTTTTCACCTAAAGTAAAATACATAAAAGTTTCACACTTCAATTAGTCTGCATGCATGACCAAAACATGAGAGTAGGCAAGTCTTACTTAGTGTTGACTTAGATCAGGAGCCAGTCTAATGCATGTTTTGGCTCCAATGCCAGTAGATTTTGACATGACTGGATGCTAGTTTTCCAAGACTTCACTAATATTTTAAAAGTAATGACCCTTATTATGCCAATATCTGTTGCTATAAAACCATTACCCATTACAGCTGCATTAACAATTTTTGCAATAGAGTTCACAAAACTTATCAATCAATTTTTATCTCTTGCAATGGGTATGATTGTTATAGTAGACTAGAAGATATAAACTCGTTGCCATTGCTTTTGGCAATAACTCATCGCAATATAAGCAATGATTTACAGAATTATACAGTTAGCGAGTGATTTAACAATCATCGCTAACTTCATGTTTGTGAAATCAGCCCCAGGAGCCAAATATCAAGTAACACTGGAATACAAACTATCAAGCATAATGCTCTTGACTAATTAAAAAGCTCCAACCTGAGTTCTGGATGTAATGAAGTTGTGGGAAATGACAGGGCGTTTCGTAGAAAAATTAGGTGTATCCTGTTCGTATATATTTCAAGCAAACCAGGCATACAAAACCTGGCTCCTGCTAAATTTAAGGCTTGGAAAAAGGGCCAGGGTCATGTGGGAAAGGGATTAACTCAACATGGAAAAATGCTTTAAAGTTCAACTCACATAACCTTACCTAAACTTTACACTGTGGTTCTTCTTCACTGGTCCAGCTGAAACTGACTTCCAAGGTGAACCTTGTCTCCCCATATAGCTTTCGTCTCTGTTCATACGATAGTTATTATTCATGGCTGCAAAAGATAAAAAACTTTTCTTCAATGCAAAATATAATGAAATTCATACCCTGGGCTCTCACCATTTGAAAAATTCACACATTCTCTCATAATAAATAACACCTTCCAATTTACCTGCAACCACGGGTAGATAGCTAATGCCACATCTAAATTAAAAAAAAATATATTAGGTGTAAAGTAGTACATAGGGTTCAAAAGTCAGCTTAGTTTTAAAAATCCTATCCTTCTTACACTTTGAGTTTGTAAAATTTGCTTCAGCAATCCGCAGGGTTGGGAAGTAACGAGTTACAAGTAACGCCGTTACTGTAACGAGTTACATTTTGTGTAACGGAACCCTGTAAAGAGTTACATTTGCATTTCAGTAACGAAGCAAGTAACTAGTTACAATTCTGTGTAAAAGTAACTGTAACGGCGTTACATTTGGGCCCCGTTACTTTCCCGTTACAAATAGTCAAAATGACCACAAATTGCATTTTACTGGAAGTAGTAACAGAAAATTTTCAAATTGATGACACTTTGGTAGTAACATGTAAAATTATTTTCGATATAGTTATCACTCATCGCTATTATCGACGTCGCCCTCGCCAACAGCAATTTTATTCACGATTAGAATCAGAAGATGATATTAGATGCACATGCTGCAGGCTTACAGGGCCACTTGATTGTCTATTGAACTAAGTTTAAAATTGATTTGTGTGTCAAATTACTTATTAGACAGATCAATGCTTATTATCCATGAGACCGAATCTTTGTGCGATTCGTTGAAAAATACTGAACGGTCCTCTAACTAAGGCCCAGCCGACTTTATATAGTGTATATGCTAAGTAAAGTCAGGTGGGCCTTAGTTTACTCATATTGTCCTTTAGAGGACACAGTGGAGATAGTGCACCGTGAGAAACGGGTTGGCCCATATGCATTCAAATACCAGGCTTACTTTGAAAGTTTAATCATTGCCTCTTGAGACGTTACGGCTGGACCCGCGTTCACTCTATCCTAGTCGGAGCTAACTGCGATTCTAGATTCCCGAATCAAAGTTTTCGAGCATGGTACTACCCCTCAAATTCCTGCCAGTTCTGATTCCAATGGCATCAATTCCGAGACATGTCATTTTGTCAATGTATAGCATATCAAACATACAGATGTTTTAATTCTATCGTACATGTCCACCATTAATAAAGTCATCGTTTGTACTCACTTCCATAGCCTGGCCACCTCAGTAATTTAGTTGATTCATGTGTGTGACAATACTTTACATCTGTACATTGGGCACAAATGGAACTTTAAACACTTTTAATGTAACTTGCATATTTGAGAACTCGGCTGGAATGAACTCCGAGTCCGAGTCCAAGTCCAGTTACATCACATTCCGTTAAAATTTCGATTCCGGAACCTTCTATTCCGGGCAAATTCCTAATCTAGAAAAACGCTCTTGAGACCTGCATTAAAGAGGGATTTGTATCACCCCAAGTATGACTTTTACTTGGTGGTAAGCCCCGCCCATAATTGTCTTTACTGCTTCTCCTTGTGCAGACACAAACATAGTTCACTGCTCAAGGCCACATCCTGGTGAGTATAAAAGACCCCATTTGTAATCAAAACATTCTCTGTGCGTGCTGTGTAATATGAGCTGCTCTGCATCTTTTGAATTTTCTAACTCTGATGTCAATCAAAGAGTAGTCACCAACTAAGACTTTTGCTTACCCCAACTAAAAGTCATACTTGGGGTGATGCAAATCTGTCTTTAAGCTAACCGAATCCGGACTCGTGCGTTGGAGCCCAGTAAATTATACGGTGCCAAGCGTCGGTAAACACCATGCATCCATTTATATATCTAATTTAACATGTATGGTACCCTTATTTGATGAATCAAACGTATGAATTTAGGCTATATCATATTCTTTTCAATGTCCGTAACTCCTTACACTGGAATAATAATGAGGTTAATATAATAAACAGCAGAATATTGAAATGGTCAATGGCGTTGAAAGTATCCTAACAAAGCTAATTGAAAGAGAAGAGAAGTGTCCGACTTAAAGCTTCACCTATTGTAAAGGGAAAGTGAATTATGGGCACATGGTCTGCATGTATAAACTACATAGTATCACCATATCTATGCATTGTTTTATATCGACACAATGTGAAACTTAAAATTTATGCGGAAATATCACTTAGCCCAACCTTTGCGGTGAGGTTTTAAAATTCTTCTGTTAACAAATGTATTCATCCTCGTACTATACCATATTTATGCCCTTGAGGGGTGAAGACTTTAATTACTTGTGAAACAACGCTCTCCCATTTTCCGGCATAGCCGCTAACCTCTTTAAATTAGCCGACTGTGTGATTGGAGTACAGTATAAAGATTTCCACCCTCATAGAAGTACTGTCGTAACTGGAAAAGTTTGGTTATAACCAGATTCCTCTTACAAATAGTTTGCGTAAGCTCCGACACAGTATCATGATTCGCTGCTTCATGATGAGCGTTAGGCGCCTCTGCGAGAATGCCCATCGAAGATCAGCTATCATCATTGACTTTCTTTGGGGAACACCTAAGGATAACCGGCACAAATGAGGTGTCGATCGTCTCATGTGCCCCCTTCTTACTATCTAATTATGTCCCCTCCATTTCAGGAACCGAGGTACCGTATATTCACCTTGAAGTAACTAGTTACTTTTGAAATGTAACTAGTTACTTTTCAGTCAAAAGTAACTGTAACTAGTTACTTTTTCAACATTGTAACTAGTAACTGTAACGAGTTACAATTTTACGGAATTAACTGTAACTATAACGAGTTACTTTCAAAGCGTAACGGGAACAACCCTGGCAATCCAGTCCTGTTCATATTGTACATATCATTCAGACGCTGGTTTAAACTTGTTCTAAGCTACTTACTTGAAACTTCCTTCATAATAGTATTCCAAACAAATGACATCCCTGAATTAATCCAATATATCTGTCACTTTAAAAAATAATCCAAGGTGAGATATATTCATTGGTTTCAGGTATAGATCTACAAAACTTACACATTATACGTGCCAGATTATGACCCCTGTCAGCTGTTATCCTACACAAACATGAGACCATCCTCAATTCAACAGTTTTAATAATTTTATATCATTCCAGTTGGCCAGTTCCCCATTAACCATGCAATTTGGTGTGTACTCACTTAGCTTCATGAGACTTCCAGTTTCAATAACATGTATTTTGGATGACTGATGATAGAAATACCGTATGGTGTAAGTACGTAGTACAAGCAGACAAAAGGCACTATGGGTGTGTACTGTAAGATGGTGAAACCTAATAAGGCCATTCTAAGAAAGTTTCCATTTTCTAAAACAAGGAAAAAGAATGAGAATCTGTTTATATACTGTACCTGCAAATCTTTTTTACTTACCAGCTATTAATCATTACCGCAGAATTTTCTTACAGAGAAATACATGTACAACAAGTTCACATTTTTCAGCTTAAGCCAAAGATTCCAAGAAACCTTAGGTCAGCAGGCACTGATTGCAATTTGAAAACAGGACTGTACGGCTCTGTGAAAGCTTTGCACATTAATTTTAAGGCTTCATGTATATCTTTGTGTGTGTGTGTGTGTGCTTGAAATGTATGACAGATTCTTGCTCATTTGCCATGGAGCATGGGGTGAGAGTGCTGCATCAAAAATTGACATGCTGATTGTGACAGCAGTTACTAACATGCTTTTTTGGTTGGATGAATGCACGAAATTTGAACATGGCCTTACTAGGTGTCTTCACTATAATTATGTAGGCATGTCACAGGGATGTCATTATTTTGACTGATATTGACGCACCTATTTCTCCATGTTGTGACAGCTACATATGGGCGGTTCTGATGGTGCCCTGCATCAACATTTTGCGGTTAATGACTCACCCATGACATGTACCTTGCCAGGGGTTCGTATAGTGCATCTTAACATATTAAACATAATACATAACAGGTTAAAGGGCAGAGGAGGGCAAAGGGGGGCTAAGGCCCCATAAGATGCCCTGAAGTTCATAAACCCTTTACTGAAAACAAACAACCAACACCAAATGAGCACAGTACAATTAGATTCTGCTCACAGTCATGGAAGAACTTGTCAATGTTAACATTAAAGCAGTGCACTATGTGGAGTTAACTACCCACTCAGGCGGACTAAATTCCACTCATTGACACCTCTATGAAAGAAGCTGAACTTCCTAATGTCAAGTTTTGCCAAACACTTTACTACAGAAGCTTCTTACAATGGCATAGAACCCGAGAATTACTTTGAACCTTTAAATAACTACTGTACAAGATA
This sequence comes from Holothuria leucospilota, assembly GCA_029531755.1. Taxonomy (NCBI): domain Eukaryota; kingdom Metazoa; phylum Echinodermata; class Holothuroidea; order Aspidochirotida; family Holothuriidae; genus Holothuria; species Holothuria leucospilota. The sequence continues at coordinate 25,610,364 of CM055970.1, forward strand.
AAAATGGATTCCTTTCAGAGAGAACTTTGTCCCCCCCTAATCCTTCTCAACTACTGGGTGGAAAGCCCAAGATGCTTAAGTCTAACATGATAAGGTATGTCTCACCTCGGGTATAAGGCGAGTGGCTCTTCTCTGAACTTGCTCTGAAAGAAACTTGCCCTTTTCATAAAAGGGACTCAAGCCTGGGCAGCGTACTCGAGATGGGGCCTTACCAACTACTCAAAAATACAAATTTAGTACAATTTCTTAAACTAAAACTATTGAAATTCCTCTTGATCAATCTAAGCACCCTACATGTATTAGTCCTAGTAGCAGCAGATGCACACTGCCTAGATGGCTTTAAATTGCCTGCAATAAAAAATGGGCCTACAGTAGATCTTTCTCAGAAGTTACACTCAAAATACTACCATTCATTTTATACAGTCATAGCTGAAATTTTTATAACCAAAGTGAAGGACTATCCAAGTCTTTTTGCAGAAATGAGGCATCATCCTTATGACTAACCTTCCTAGGCTATAGCCCTAGCGCTTAGTATCATAAGCAAACTTACTTATGCTGGATGTGAGAGAGCTATCAATATCACTGATGAAAATTAAGAAGAGAATGGGGCCAAGAACAGAATCCTGCGGTACTCCACTTGTGACTTCTATCCAAGAAGAGAAATTACCATTATATAACAACCACTCTCTGAGATCCAAGTCTATACCTTAGAGCATCGAATTTTATATCCAGATAGCACACCTTCCCTTAATGTCTAACCTACGCAGTTTTGAACCATAAGTCTACCTAGCCCAATGGAACTTTATCAAAGGCTTTATGAAAATCAAGGTAAATGAAATCAACACTGTGACCAGAATCAAGAGATAAAGAAACATCCTCAAGGCCAGACTGGAAAGTTTGCCTTGTGCGCGCAAGATCTGGTCCGCACAGCTTACTGCGAAGTTTGGCACCTGGCCGCACAAAAAATTGCTGCTAACAGATCTCATGCACATGTGCATTTGCAAATTGGCCACGGCCGTGAATAAATTGACTGTGATGCTACAAGGCAAAAAGTTGGCCCTACCTGAAAGCAAACGCAAAACTCACTGCCTGTCTGCCAGTATGGAAAGTATGGCACTTTTCGCCAAGATAGTGTGCATGAAAAAAAATTGAAGTGTGCAGTGTGCAAGGTGTCAAATGCATACTTTAAGTGTGCACACAAAAAGTCAATAAATAGTTGGGAGAAATTTAAACAAAACCCTTGAAGTTGAAGGCCTCCTTAACATCCGGAGTGGAAATTAGTATGGGATCGATACTGGATCATAAGTTCCAAATGCGTATGCCTCACGCCAGCGGTCTTGGCCGAGTGATGGCCGACACTGCATATACATCATTCAATCAAGTCATTAGCACGTCACGATAATCATCCAATAGGCCAGGTAAATATAACATAGGCCTAGTCCTATTCCTAGGGTGATACGAGGCAATCGCCGTTGGCTTAAAAACTCAGGTGTACAATGTGACTTTTCAAATGTGCAATAAAAATCTAGAAAAATAATCTCAGGTGTGCAATTGTCAAACTTTCCATACTGACAGTGCCTGTGTGGTGGTAAAACCTGACCAACGTTTGAATGGACAGATGGTCTGTGAATCTGGCACATGGCCGCACATTGAACGAGAAATAGGCCTAAAACTTGCCCGAGCAAAATGCAGACTTTCGGGTCTAGCCTCAAAGAAGCTCAGTAATTAGTAACACAACTGTCTTTAATGACAGCTGCATAACTTATGCCTAGCCTAACACTTACAGGCTACATAGTAAGCCCTAATTGCTACTTAGGTTAGGCTAAATACGAACCTGTGTAGGCCTAAGGCTGATTTCAATATTAGGCTAGGGGGCATCCATGATCAGTCACCGGAAACGGGCCGGAACCAGGATTCACGAAATTTGTGCTAACTAGGCTCTGTGGAAACGAGGTACGGTGGGATGTTTTGACCAACAGGTCGTTAGAGAATCCGGCCGCCCCAGTCGCGGGTAGGTACTAAAACAATAGTTTCAGTCCCTCTCTGTTCTGCTCAGTTGTGATCGCGTACACTGAGAACGTTTTAGATAGCCTAGCCTAGTATAAGCTTAAGCTGGTCTGTTTTGCTCTTTGTATGTAGACAACGTAGGCCTACGTGTGCTGTATGTTGCAAGTTGTTCTGTTGTACGTTGTTCTCTTGCCTTGTACTGACCCACGCATTGTTTACAAAGGGAGAACATAAATTGGACACCTTTGAGAACCGCTTAATATTCATAATTTGACGTCATCACAAAAGAGAGTAGACACCTCCCGTGACCCGGGAAATACGATACGCAGCAGTCTGTGTGAGAACAGGTTAAGAATGTCACAAATATTGTATGCTGTACATATTGCCGTGTTGACGGTACGGTTACGGTATCGTTGCCTGGGTATGTGTGAATCGGGGAGCTGCGAAACAAGTTATCTATTAATCATTTTAATGATAAATTTACGTCCATAATGTATTGGTATGATAATTATGATTGAGAAAATATGACTTCAACATTATTTCGCCTGCAGTGAGAGACAACAGGGAGTTACTAAAATAGCAACTCCCTGGAGACAGGTCGATCACCGTTTTGGCCGATAATTCTACTCGCCCTTAGGACTACTTTTTAAATGTAGGTCTAAATGACACTATAGTAGTTTACACTGAGAAGTATAAAAGGCTATATTATACGCAAAGTCTAGGCGTGGAGGAAGCCGTTTTCCACTAGAGGAGGGGAAGGATGGTTTGAACCAGGGAGTTGTTATTTAGATAGCAACTCCCTGTTTGAACGTTGTTTCGGACGGCTGTTTTGAGGGAAGGAAAACCTTTTGATTATTTGAGGCAAGGGCGTGGATCCATCTCCAAAGATGGGGGGGGGGGACTTTTCACCATTTGCTAATCGCCGTCCTGGGGAGGGGTCTAAGGGAGGGGGTGTCTCCCTCCCCTTTGGAAAAGTTGCTCACGAAAGGTGGGCTGGATGCAAAATGGTGCTACATTTGGTGTTAAATTTAAATTGAATATGTCACCAAGAATTTTTTCTGTTTTAGGAAGTTTTTCATCTTCTTTGCTTTAGTGAATTTTTACTTAGTTCTTGGGGTAAATCAAGACCACACTGTGTGAAGTAAGTGAACAGTAAATCGTTAGACTACATATACCATTAGCCAGGGTCGTATATACATGAATTTGCAGGGGGTGAACTATTTTGGGACCAACTACATTTCTTGGAGACCGACTCCCATTGACATAGTTGTATGATCCAAATTTCCTAGATAATACAATTTACAGGACGGTTGTAATAATCATAGGCGTGCGGGACTCTTCCAATTTGGGGACAGAAATCTTTTGCCCGAATCTCAAAATATTGCCCGAAATTCGTTACAGTTCAGGTGCATAAACTAGACCACAAAGCCATTACATCCGCGCGAAGTGCGCGAAAATTTTTGCACATTTTGGGGGCATTCGATCAAAAAATCGGGAACTCAGTAGAAAACTGGGGGAATCTTTTCACTTCAAATGTTGTTCATGTTTGGTCTATTGTTAAAAAGCATATTGAACTGGATTTGAGACCGACTTTTTGGCGCGCAGAGACCGACCTTTGATTTTCACTGGGACCACCCCTCCGTATTTACGCCCCTGTCATTAACATGTTTACTCATATCTAATAAAATTTGGATATGGAAGTGATCAGGTCTGTGTATGTCAGAGCTTTTTCGAAAGTCTGATAGAGGTGATACTGGTAGCAATCTTTTCGTTATTTCACTGTGGTATACCTTGTCGACTCTCAACGAACCTTTCCAATATTTTCTTCAACTAACATAAATTAGTTTTAGGAGCTTTAGTAAATAGTGCGAGTGGAATTTTGTGGCACAGAACCGACGGCAAACTACAGGTGCACCATGGCCATTTTGACGTCGGCGTTAGCAACTTTTAAGTAACTTAACGATTTTGTCTCTTATTTCGAGCAATGCGGAGTAAAGACCACAAACATGGAAATGGGTTAGGGCCACCTCCCCTGTGAAAAAATGGAAATTGGAAGGTGTCTAGATAGCAAATGGTGCAATATTTGGGTACATTTTTGCTTTTAAAATGTAGTGTCAATTTGTAATCTACTGTAATATTATCCTCTTTCACAGTTTTAGTTTTCATCATTTTGAAAAAGTGAGGGGGACTTTTTGGAGATGTCCCCCTTTCAAAAAGTGAGGGGGGACGCGTCCTCCCGTCCCCCATGATCCACGCCCATGATTTGGGGGTCCTTGGATGGAATTTGACGGACAAATTTTAAAGGAAAATTACTGCAAATTAATTTGACATTATTTTTACCAGAGCACAAAACTAATTTAAGGGGTTGCAGTCCTAGAATTGAGGAGAAACGGAAGCATTATCTTCGCACACCACATCTTTGACTAAATTTTAGCCCCCACCCACCCCTGCTTTCAACCTCGGGTTTCAAGCTACCCAGGCCTTTCAAACCTCAGCGCTTTTTGCACATTGGCATGTTTAGAGGTAAGGGCGGATGATGCCGCGCCGGATCCAACCCAACCTATATGAAGGAGGGGAGGAGTGATTAAACTTGAAGTATATCAAACTTCAAACGGAAGCACTGCTTAGGGGACGGCTTCGGTTTGGGGTTGTAGGCTATGAGCCTGTCGTAAACTTGAAATACCCGGCCGCCCACCAAGGCGACCGGGGGACCCCCCTAAATCCACCAAGGGTGGATTTAGGGGGGTCCTGGTTTCCGGAAAGCCCCCTTCTTCCCAGAAAAATTGAGTAAAGATGAACATTAAATTCCACAAAATGAATTAATTGCACCTTGTTTCCGCGTTTCGCATGTAGTGTCAGCATGGACACTGCGGTATTTAACATTTGTGTTGTATTTTTACACTGCAGGTATCCAGGAATACTCATTTCCGTTGCCAGCAAATTTTCGTTTTTTACAGGAGACAGCGGAACACCAGCTTGGGCTGGAGCGCCGACCAAATAAGCAAGAGCACTCGCAGAAGTAAATATTTATCATATTATCATACACACCGGAACTTTGAATATTATAATATAGTACTGGGAAAGAATGTTCTCTAATCTCTTTGCATTCTCCTGGGTTATTGGCTGGAGCGTAGCTATTGGGAGGGGAAGTAGGCTGTTGCAATAGTAACGAATGTGGCCTTGCCACCCACAATCCTCCAGCTGGCCCGATATGTTAAAAAGGTTTTCTGCGGTTATTGATGGCTTTGTGGTTCTCAGAAATTGATCACAATTTTCTTCCATTAAAAGCCCCTAAAAAGCCTAAAATGCCAGAGCTTCCGGGGGTTTCGCCCCTGGCCCCCACCGAGGCTTTGCCCCTGGATCCCACCAGGGGCCCTTGAGCGGGACCCGGGACCCCACGCACATTGGCTGGCGCTATCGCGCTCACATTGCCGCTTACGCGTCAGTCTAACCCAACAATCGCAACGCGCCTGGCCCACCTGGAAACTCCCACCCCCTCCCCATGGAATCCTAGATCAGCCCCTGGTTCACTATCGAAATTCCGAGAAATTCTGTAGTATTCACACACGCATATATAGCAAAGAAAGAAGGGCCTTTCGATTTTTTTTTGAAATTTTCATGGGGCATTTTTCAAAAGGAACCATAATAACAATGCAAACCCAATGTGCAATACGTCAGAAAAACGTGGACGGAAAAACGCTAGCTTTCCAAACGCAGATCACTAGCGTTATTAAGGGTGTCCAAGCTGAAAACCGAAAGCGATTCGATGCAGGACCGATGACAAAATTCTCTGAGAAAGGAAATGTTTTCATGATGGTCAAAACAATTCATATATTCATGAATGACACATGTATTGTCTTTATTTCTGTGGCGTTTTCCTCTGAAGGACCGCGGGAGTAAAGCTGGCCATTTTGCTGTCGGCAGGCAGACCAGTGGCGGGCTGCAGAAGGTGCTAACTGGGAACACTATACCGCTTAACTTGTATCATAAGCCATCCCTTTTCCTCCCTTCCTCATTCTGTCCTATCCTTCCCTTGCAAAGCCAGCTTGAATCGATCCATGGGGACAACTTCGTCCCAGTCTTGCCTTCACTATCTTTCAATTTGTCAGGCTCCTTCCCCTTACCGTTCCGTCCTTTCCATCGCCCCATGTCCTAATTACTCATCCCATCACTGTTCCCCTCATTATTAGGCCAGTAAGTATGCTCCCCTTCTTGGCCTCCTTTCTTCAATAATTCCTGTAAGTGTACTATTTTCTTCCTTCCGTTTTCTTTTCTTTTCTAATTTGTTCCTTTTATTCTTTCTTCCTTTTCTTTTGTTCTCCTTCTCTCTTGCTTCCTTTTTGATTTCATTTCTGTTTTCTTCCCCTTGTTTTCGTTTTTGTTTTACACCGATTTATCTCCGATATTTTCTCCTAGAAAATTACGTTACTTGTGTGTCTGTTAAAATCTCACCAAGATTATGTACTTTAGCTATCTGAGAAACACCCTCTCCACTTAAGTGAATCCTTTCCATTACAACCCAAAACCGCCGTGCTGTATTACGAAACGACCAGGGGCCTTTGGTCTGAGTAAAAAAGTGATCATACTTTAATTGCTGTGGTTTGTTTAATGCACAGTTGATGCTGTTAAGAAACTGAAGGTGCTTCGTTTTATGCCCACGACTCCCAAGGCTTCCAGGGTGGCCTCCCCCCCACCTCCGAGTACCAGGGGGCCCTTATTAAAGGGGATATGACATCACCCCAAACATATTTAGGAATATAATACATTCCTAAATAAAATTAGTGAGTGCACTTTATTTGATATTAATGCAAACAGTAGCTTCCCTCTGGATGATCAATGATGACTTGAGGAGTCAGTTGTTCTCGATAACTCACACCCAGTATAGTATATTGGTATAGCCTTGAGCAATCATAACTCAGTGCAAGTGCAAGCTACTGTAACTTTATTTAGGAGATGAAACAGATCAAGGCCGTCAATAAGGGGCACAGGGCCTGAAGCTCCCCCCCCCCAAATTGTCCCCTGGAAAATAAAAATGACCATTGCATTAATGCATTTAAGTTTATCTCACCCCCTAGAAATATATTTCGCCCATGGAAGCCCTCTCGCCCCTTCAGCACATTTCCTGGCTTGCACTAGGCATGGCAGGTGGTTTTGCTTAAATTGGAGGAGGGGTAATACAAGTAACTTAGTAGAGAGAATTTTTTGTCTAGGTCAGTGGTTCATAATGGGGGCCTTATCGCCCCGGCGCGTTTGCGCAACTCAAGGGGGCGATGAGCGATAGGAGCCCTTTGCAAATAATGAGAAACTAAATATAAACTGGACCTTACAAGATTTCAAAAGGGTTTCTCTAGCTGAGGTCTCAAACTGATTTGCATAAAAAGGAAAGAAATGACATCAACAAGTCCAAGATGCATGAGTCTTACATTCCCTCCTCGGGTGCTCTGCAAAGCTGTGAATTATCTTTTGGAAGATGCCACGAAATCGCTTATAACAGTGTTTTATCCCCCTGTGGGCTGGGGGTTGTAGAATATGCCCACGGTGTTTCCCGCCTGTCGTAAGAGGCGACTAAAGGGAAGGACTTGAAACGTATTTAAACTTGTTGACACTATATAACACATTCGTGTTGGTGTGTCGTTAAATCTCATCTAACTAACTAACTAATCTAACAGTGTTTAATTTCAACATTTTCCCCGCAGGACCCTCATATTTCCTCATCAGTTGTAGTCAAAGTGGTAAGCGAAGGAGTTATGGCCAAAAATTGTCCCTCCACTTTCTTGTACGTCTTTCGCCCATTTTGCTATAACTATCAGGGTGTTCTAATATCACCTTCCTGCACATATACTCTCTATCCCTCCCATTCCCAATTTCTGAAAGCTGTTCGTTAGGATTTTCGTTCAAAATTAGTAAAAATACGATAGTGCTCGGCGTCATACTCTATAGTATCATTTGGATATCAGGGAATAAGCATCATATCAATCAGGCGCGTAGCCACGGGGGGAGGGGCTGGGCCCCCAAATGTTTATTTGTTTTATTATGCATCCTAATAAAATGTGCAAGGATTAAGGACGGCGATCAATTGCCGTAACCCCCCATTAATTTGATAGATAGGCCCCCTAAAAAAATTCATCCTAGCTACGCCCATGATGTCCGTGCGGCAGTGCCCCCTTTGATATAATTAACTGAGGGCTTCCAGGGGGCCCTGTATTGTGTCTGTCAGCCTTAGATACCCTTTTACAACTGTAAAAATTTCGTTATAGTCCAAGAATGTTTCTGTGGACCCCACGCACTTTTTTGTTTTGTGTAAAAATTTTCTCCAAACAGAAGGCAGTAAAGTAGCCAAATGGGAGGGGTTCCAGGAAGGTTTGTTGACAACATACTCCCCCGGCCTCTTTCACCTAACCAAACATTAGAATTTACTAAATTATGGACATTTTCCATGTATGATAATGCAGTTCCAAAAATATCCCAAAGATGGCACCATTTTGCAGATAAGCAACCCTAATGTTAACAAAAATTTCTCAAATATTAAAGGGGGAGGGGACCTCCCCTTAGACCCCACCCCCAGGACGGCAACTTTATGTAAGGTGACAAAGGAAGGATATCCCCACTGCTGTATACAATCGAAGGGACGCTTAAAAGGTACAATTTACGCAGACATAGGGGTTTAACTGAGGTAGCATTACGACGTCATCTGCGGTGCCCCCCCCCCCATCACCAGATTCTGGCGGCACCACTGATTGAAAAACAAAATGATCTAAGGGTGATTTCTATAATCTCTGCCTGTTTCTGCATGGAAAATGCGCCCAGATGTAGTTCCAATTAAATGCAGAGTCAACCATGCTTCCCCTTATCATTTGGACTGAGGGATGGTTTATTGAAGCAGAGCATTGCACATTTGATGAACTGGCAACTGCCAAGCTCCTTCCCGAGTTAAATGGCCGCATAGTTAAAAGCATTGGCAACAGTGGCGGCGCTACGGGGGGGGGGCATGAGGGGGCATTTTCCCCCTCGGATTTTGGCCTTGACCTTCAGTTGCCCCCTCCAACTCAGCTGAAATATAGTGCATTGGATGGTGTATTGATTGATGCATTATGAACCAAAATACACCTAGGCCTATCCTGAAACTTAATTTTTCACCCAGAAATATGCTAAAACCTCTGAACTTCTGGGGGCTCCGCTCCCTGGACCCCCCACCAGTGGCCTTAAGGTGGGCCACTGGATCCCAGCCGCTAATGTTCGCGCTTCGCGAGAAATATTTTTGCCCCCCCCCCCCCCTCAAATTTCCGTTGCCCCCCTCCCCCCACTTTTAAAGTCCTGGTGCCGCCACTGATTGGCATGGCTGATGATAAGCCTTCACCATTTCGTCCGGGTCCCACACATACTTTTTCAAAAGGGAAGGTGTTATTCCCAGTACTATAAATTGGACACTCAGGTTGGCAGCTAAGGCCCCCCGCCCCCTCTTCAGCCAACCCTATAGTATACCTCCTTCAGCCAACCTTGTAGTATACCTTTACAGCAGGTAGGCCTACGTGTCGAAAGTGAACCTTCGGCATACTTTTACTCTGATGCTGGCCGGGTTACACTGAAATGTTTCGTAAAAACTGGTTAGGCTACTAAACATAACTGATTCACTAGTTATATAACACCATGTGTTTTGTATGTAATAATAAAACTACCTTTCGTGAAGACAACAAAGCTCCCAGAAAAGTTTTTCAGTTACATTATTTCCAGGTTTCCGTGAAGAACCTGTAAATCCCTTATACATTTGACGTTGGTACTCTACTGTATTACACTGTACGCTAAGTAGTTGGCTTAACTGTGCTGTGATCTGCAAAAAAACACGCAGTGCGAGTGTCAGTGCTGGCCTGGTTTCTCTCGATTTCACCACGAGGGTGACGTATGTAAGTAGGATGGGTCAAACTAGGTACGTAATATAATGAATATTAAGCGGTTCTCAAAGGTGTCCAATTTATGTTTTCCCGTTTACAAAGATCTCGAGCAGGTGCAGTGCATTCACAAATCGAAGAAACTTTTCCTGAAATTGAGTCAAAATTTCCTGAAATTTGGCTTAACCGTGATATTTTCAAGAGCATTTTTTCCTGCAAGCAATTTTTGGTATTTTTTTATCACAAGCAAAAATAAAGCAAAATGAATAAATCGGAAACTTATCAAACATGTAAAGGGAGGGAACGGAAAAGGGTGTTGAGACTCTTATTTCAAGAAAATATATCGCTCCTCAAAATTCGGAAAATTCACAAAATTTGGTTTCCAGAAAATTACACGAAACAACATCAATTAAAATTTCCAAAATTTCAGGAAACTTAAGTCAATTCGGGGGAAGTGGAAGTATTGAATAGGTTGCGCCAACCAAATGGAACTGGCGACACCGTACCGTTTACACGTTCATGCATAACATGACAAAGTACGCGAGAAGTATACGCCGCGTCCACTGGTTACCGAGGTAACAGTTCTGACTGAGAACAATTGGGAAAGTCCCGTCAGGCGATCTATCGACTCGCACTTACCATGCAGAATAAAAGACTTCCTGTCACGAGCGGTACAGACATGTCTAGAAGGGTGGATCATTTTCGCTTAGTTGCAGACTTGCCAACCTCTAAATTTGTAAACCTGGAGATTTTCACACAAAAACCTGGAGAATGGCACCTCAAACCTGGAGGTTACAATTTTTTTTCTGTAGTACCTCTAAACATATCTTATAATAAAAAATCAAACAAAATAAGGGTTTTCAATATAATCGTTACAATGGTACACTAACCATATTTTGTTGTATGACTTTGAAAAACTTGGAACTCAGTCATAAATCTGCAACCTTTCAACATCTTTCATAAAACAAAATCATTCACTCTGCTTGTAAGAATAATCGAGCTTGGTGGTTTACCTTTCTGCCAAAAAAAAATGAATTTATCAACTTAAGGAAAGACTTAAGGACAGATTGTTCCCAGGAATCTGCAGCTGAAAATGGTGTGATGTTTTGAAGTCACTGGCCAAATTCGGGGCTGTTAAGGGAAATTTTCCGTTTCTGGTTTTAACTATACATTGGTTTGCAATCATGGTGTACGTATATAGCAGGGATTTGCAGTGATTGCCGGGTAAAACAATACTGAAAATTATAGGTTTTATAAAGTGAATGCCGTCCTGGGGTGGGTAAACGAAGAGGGAATTCCCCATTCCCTTTTGGAAAATTTGTGCTTTCAGGGGGCAGCTGAGGTGCAAAATGGTGCACTGTAAACCTCAAGTCCCAGTTGTAATTATGAGTACAAAAATATCTCTGCGGCAAGATGTAAAAAAACTTCCGTGAACACCTTTCATGTAGAACTTCCAATACAGTTAAACACCCAAAATCTTCCCTACATTAGTAGAAGGCAATGCATTTTTTGTTTTCCCATGAAATGACCGCAACATGACTACTAAATGACCGCTCATATAAACTTCTTGAATACCCTTTATTGGGCTATTACCAAACTTATACAGTATCACAATAATGACTAACACCTCAAGAAACTGTTATTACATCTGTAGAAACCAAGCCGGTATTTTTTTTTTTATAAAATGACCATAGATGACCATTGACCTTAAATTTCTGACCATCCCTAATTGGACCTAGTGGTAATAAGTATATCACATCAATTGACACCCAAAAGATATCTCTATGTTATAAGGACATAAGGCATTTTACTTTTAGATAAAGTAAGCCCCGAAAATGACCCCTAGATGACCTTTGATTCCAAATCCCTGCAATCACGGATAACCAGCTATCTTGTCATCACTGTGTGTAAGTTTCATCACAATTTGTCCAAGCATGTCTTCATGGGGATTGTCTGAAGTTTTGAGTACTTTCTCGAAACAGTGTCACATTTGGTCAACATATCCTAAACCTTTAAAATGATACAAGAAATTAAGGCAATTCATGATGCTCAAGTCTTTCATTTGTGTAGCAGGTTAATTTGAACAGTACATGTACCCAATTTACACGATGCTACAATATATAGATCAGTGCTGTAGTCGAGACCGGAGGGTCCGAGACCGATACCGGCCTCTCAATGGGCTTTACACACTGCATACGAACTCGAGACCGGTCTCGCAGACGAGACCGACAATGTTCCGGTCTCGAGACCGGTCTCGCTACAGCACTGATATAGATACACTGTTCAGGGTGCAGTGTTTTTTCTTTTTATTTCTTTTCTTTTTTTGCATGTTTTTCCGTTTGCACTTCAACAAAATTCAATCCACTATTTCCAGATTATTTTCCGTACTTCCGATCTGGAAAAATTATAACAGAAATACAAGAAAAAGACGGAGGATTAAGCCAATTCTTTTCAATAAGGAAAACTTACATCCCTGAATTATAGCCTAATATTTGCAATAACACACTTTTTTTTAACGAATCTGTCTTAATTCATTTTTCACCGTGAGTTTTGGAGATTTGACCGTGAGATGACCTAAAAACCGTGAGACTCACGGTGAAACCGTGAGAGTTGGCAGGTATGTAGTTGTCAGACTATTAGACGAGATAATTTCTTAGAAGGGAGACGTTTAGTCTGAGTGCATGAAGTGCAATTCAAAGCTTAGGAGCCTGACGTTTCTCGAGAGCGCAAGATCGAGCATGGGCGGCGATCCGGGGTCCGGGGGGGGGGGGAGCCGGGGGGACATGCCCCCAAAATTTGAGAAATCGCCCATTAACTGAATTAGATTTTTCACACCGTGATTATTGGAAAACCTGGTCATGCTCCTCCCCCCCCCCCCGGCCCCCTCTCCAATACTGAGAACAAATCGCCATTCTTGAGTCTTGAGAGTCCCATCGATCTCTGCACAGATTCAAGTTCGTCAACAACCCTGTGTTTAACTGTCATGTTGTTGCAGTGGGCATAACTATTAGTGAAACTGCTACCTTCGATTTTTAATTGGGTTTCAGTCTGGAGAATTCAACAACATTAAACACCTGCATGAACAACCCAAGTTAAAGGCAATAGCCAGTCGCCCCAAAATTTTCTTTGAAAAATCAGCAAACCCTTGCAAATCTCCTCATATTGCATTACTTGCAAGCACCTCTGAAGATGTTTTGAACATAACTATTACAAACAATAGGTAATGCAAGGTGAAATTCTCCTTGAATGCCACAATTCATTAACAAAAATATTGTCACATGATCAAAATAGGCCAATCATGAACTAGAGTGACAGGATACACTCACTCTGTTTGGGGTGACTGCCTACTGCCTTTAAGGTTTACTAGCTCTGTCTCTATTCAGACACCTGCATTTTTAAAATAGTGATCAAGTCAATTTTCCCCTCTACCCTTCCATTGAAGATGGCTAAAACTTTGACCCTCCAAGGTTTTACCTTGGAGGGTCATAGGCATGGGCGTCCAGAGGGGAGCAGGAGGGGACACTTGCCCCCCCCCCCCGATCGAAAATCAAAAACTTGAAAAAAAACGAAGAAAAAATAGAGGAAAAAATGAAGAAAATATAACATCAACATTTCTTAACAGTTCATGCACTCAGTGTGAATTTCTACTCCCAAAACAGGCATTGAATAAAAATATCAACACTCAGGCCCCAGCAGCCCCTCCCCCTCCCCCGAGCATATTTTTGGTATTTTTTAAAGTTTATATTTACGATACTGCTAGTGTTTTCCCTTTTTTTATACGGTAAATTTACCGTATAGGCCTTGGAAGTGCCATTTCCAGTGATCTGGGAAGCATTTTGGGCCAAAATTTTCTTGCGCTCCATGCCAACCCATGGTGGCATGGAGCGCTGAGAGTCTGTCTATGAGCTTTTCCCCTCTCCCCCTCCCTTGACAAATTCCTGGATATGCCCTTATCAACACTGTCTGAAGTAGCATCTAAACTCTTTCTGGAAGTAAAATATTTCCCATGAAAAAAGTTTGGCCCCCTAAAAAGTTTTACCCCCCTGAATTTTTTTCTGCGGACACTCATAGGACAGTACTATGGTGGGTTATAAAACTGTACTATAAGCCCATAACCAAGGTATGGGGGAGAGCAGCTCCCCAAAAAGTCTGACCCCTAGAAAATCAAAAACTCGATCCCATTGCATTGATGCATTTAGCTGAGTATCATCTCGCCCATAAAAATTGTAATATTTTACCCCCCTGGAAGCCATTTAGCCCCTCTCCCATCTAGCTTTGGCCCTGGGGAAGTATATGTACCAGCACTTGTAATCTGAATTACAAAGTACTTGATCTGTGATCAAAACAGTTTGTGTCTCTACAAAGTCAAACATTTTGCTTCACTTATAGGTAGCTAGCAGTTCTATTGGGTGAATTCATTGATGCTGGTATTTAAAATAAACTATTGACTTTGATAATAGTGGAAACGATGTAATCGGACCTGCAAATCAAAGTGTAAAAAATGAATCATTGTTTGGAAGGATGTGTTATGGTCAGGGTATTATGTCTTAGGTACGAAAGGTAGGCTATTTCGCTTGATGAGAACGAAGGTGAATTTATTGTAAGCCAACCGTTGTGGAGAACAAGCTGTTGCTTACTCTTGTTGGTTAAGAATTAAGGGTATTCTCTCTGTAATTGTAAATAATTTAATTGATAGCAATAGTCATCTTTACAACCAAGACTACATGGTTTGAACTTACGGTATAAGAACTAATTTCTTTGAATACAATGGGCTAGTTAATTCTATTAAAGCAACATGGAATAAATTTTTTAACACTTTAGACCAAAATATTCCCAACCCCTTTAACAGTGTATGTAATATTATGTTAAACCCTAATTTGTGCACAAGCAATTCTGTCTATGGTAAACTCTCAAAGATAATTAAGTTTAAACAAACTTCTGACATAAAATGGTGTGAATACCGTCAAAATATTTCCCAAGTTGCATGGAGTTCATATTGGCTCTATCCTTTTTCGCTGTTCTACCGATATTCAAATTAGATGGTGTCAATATACTTTACAGAATTGTCACTATGAATACCTACCTTTTTGGTATAGAAAAAATTAACTCTGCAAGTTGTAGTTTTTGTAACAATGGAACCCAGACAAATCAACACATCTGCTTTTGCAATTTCACATCGGTGCTTTGGAATTATTTGCATAACATTTTCACGAGAGCAGACATTAAAATAAACCTTTGAGATATACAGTCTTATTTGGGAGAGATATGCTTGAGTAGCTAAACTTTTGATAATCTTTGTTAAGTTTCATATCTTTCAGTGTAAACAGTCCCCAACCATTCCATCTGTGTATAGTTTGAAGTATTATTTGAAAGATTATTTTAGCATCCATGAATATATTTTTCAGGAAAACATGGAAGATAAGATCTGGGAAAAATACTGGTTACCTTGGTTTTGCTTATTGTGCTTGGATGATAATTTGTTTGTTTGGATCCTTCATTTTTGTAAATTTATTGAACATTCTATTGCTAATAAATTATATAATTGTTTTTGACATATGAGGTTAAATGCCACAGGAAGATAAGGTTTAAATGAGAAAAAACTAATATACTAGCTGCTGGCCAGAACATAACATCAAAGAAATACTTGCTACAATCCTTGTTTGCCACATAGCAGTTTTGACCCGAGCAGTAAAGCTGCTACTCAGGTATCAGGGTACTGCAGTGGAAGGTCAAAGTGGTCTCTTATGGTGGTTTATCTAATCAGAAAGGTAAGCCAAGTAGAGGTCAATTTCCTGAAGTTGTCAGTGTTGTCCAGGATTGTCAGCCCAGGGCAGGGGGTCTAAGGGGAGGGCTCGCCTTTGAGAAAACTCTTCACACCAGGAGGAGGCTGAGGTGCAAAATGGTGCTAACTTTTCCTTTTTTCAGATATATTCATGCAGTAGAAATTTACAGTTTTTTGTAAAGAGATTTAAAAAAAAACAAAATTTTACCCACCCTTGGCCATTTTACCCACCGTGAACACTGCAGAACTTTTTGGCTATAGCAAAATGGATTTCCTGGGAATTTTGCTCAAGACTTCCAATTTCCTGAAATCGGAAAATTTACTGAACTCTTACATCTTTGAAGTTGATACATAATCATGGGTATGTTCTCAAGCCTCCTGTCTCAGTGTTGAAGCTGCTACGTAGACCATTGATTTTATGTTATCCTCCTGCATTTTCCATCAACAAGTATGCTCATCTTCAGTTATGAAACCTTTTTCATGCTTAACCACGGTACTAACATTTGCAGCTAAATCTTCAGTAACTTACAAGAAGGAAGAAGGTTACAAGGAATGACCAAGCAGCCAGTATTCACAAAAGCTACTAACAAACTTCAAAAAATGATCACACATACAATTCAAAAGGACAAAATTTATTTGATTTTTAACAAATGAAAGCAATCCAGTAAATTTACAAGTTTGAAAAGAAGCTTTGACGTTATTGATCAGTTAGAATGATGATGGAAACGTATTTCTATTTAACAGCTCCAAACCTAGGGTATATACAGCTCTTTAGTAGTTAAGTATTTAAAATAATTAATTTGTAACAAATACTTAAATAAACTGTGAAAATGTTCTCAATGTAACTAAAAGAAATTTGGGTAAATGCTCTCTCTGAATTCAAAATGACATGAATTATCACATCTAAAATATTTTACGTGAAGGCCATGTCAAAAATATTAATTTACCTTAAAAAACAAACTGACAATGAAAACTGAAACTATTCAATTTCAGTAAACAATGTTTTCAATTCCTTAACATTAGCAACTATCTTTTAACTCTGTGCAAATATACATAATTAAAGGGTAAATACGTGACTAATTAATTTTTCTATATCATCTTCACAACTGTTTCATGTTTTTCTAACAGCCTCACCCACTTTTACTCCAAACTTTTCTCTAGGATATGCCAGGCCTAGTTTGAACGCTAGGGGATTCTGCATATGCAAACATCAGGAGTACTCAAATTTGATTGATGAGAGCTTGAAGAGAAAGAGCTCTCAACCTAATGAGAACTTATGCAATGTCAAATTTTAATCAGTCCAGGGCCCTGTTTCATAAAGAGTTAAGATTGATCTTAAGTTTGATCCATCATGCAATAATCCTTGAAATCAAACTGAAAACTGAGTGTAACTCCTAATGAAACAGGGTCCAGAGGTTTAAACCTGGTAAGTAATTTGATCTTTAATAAATTGTTTGAAATTTATAAAATAACTCCTCCGTTTACTTGTGATGTGCTATATTTGTGGTGTTAAGTCTCAAAAAGGATTCTTGTCAGAAAAATAAATAGGGATTAAATTACTTCAAGTTACTGACCTATCAGAATGATTTGGCAACTCTGCATGTCCTTTTCACTGCATGAGAGCTGAAGACAAGCTTAAACATTAGTACAACTTCTTTTCATCAAGGTGAGAAAAGGCAACAGTTCAAGGCTTTCATGGGACGGATGATATGTTAAAAAATGTTCACAGTAATGTGAGTCCTGAATACTGGTTGTTAAATCATGCAAAACTGTATGGCAAAATAAAGTAAATTTCTGACCAACTTTCTTTTCCTCATAAAAATATCTACATGAAGTTTTAAATGTTGTCTCACAACAGGCTGCACACAGTTGCTTTCAGTGTGAATAATTCATTATAAAGAAATTATGCAAATAGAAACTGTCATACCAAGCAAAATCTTGACAATGTCCAAAGCAGGGTTTATAAACAAAACTGGCCAGGTGGGAAGCTTAATTACTCTTTTGCATTCTTCTGCCACAAGGAACCACTTCCACATATTGCCGCAGGACACATTCTTTTCAATGCCACAATATAAATTCACCACAAAACTCCAATATTCTGACACCATTAAGTGTGAGACTCTTCTGTATTTGCAGCATCAAAATGCTGCAAGTTGTAACTAGTAACGACATTTTTTTGCAAAAACTGTCTCTTAATTCTTTAACTCAAGGAATACTGGAATGTTGTTTTAAGCTAAGTAACACAGCTCATTGATACAGTCTATACTGGCTCATATATTATGGTGACATAGTGGTAGCGGTGGAATTATCTCTTTAACTGACAGGAGGGACTGTTGGGGCGTTGATTCTCCTCTCCACCTCTTTGCAGTATTTTTCTGGTACACCATTGGCCCTGCAGAAAAACCAAGAAGCAATGATTCGAAAAGGCTGGATATAGTTCCATATACTTAAAGGAAAAAGTCAAGCAATAATTCATTTTTGATATCTGAGACCAAATCTATGCATTCTGGTTAAGAGTCTCATTCCACTCCTGTGTGTGGTTCTCAAAATATTAGCACATGACATTACTCCATTTGTTACCTAAAACAGACTTGAAGCAAGCATGAGTGAAGTCATCTCCTCCCATTAATGAGCTAAGCTTTGCTTCCTTGTTTATCAACCCACTGTTTTGGCCTTAAAATAAATAGGGATATGAGTTTTGCACAGGAAAAATAAGAATTGCAAAATTCCCATGCCTCTTCTGCATTCATAATACAATAGCATGAGATAATGGAACACACAACTGGATATAAAATTAAAAATTAAACAAATGTGAGGTCACGATGTCATTTGTGCTTGCTTTAAGTTCACTTTGAGTTAAAAATATGAGTAACATCTCTGGAACCACAAACAGGAACTAGATGCAAATTTTATTATCATACATGAGCCCATCCAACTTTTAACTCCAATCTCATTCAAACATATTTTTGTACTTCTGATGACCATAAAATACCCTTCTTGGTATGTCCTTTTTCAAGCTTCCAACCTTAAGTAAACAACTTCTGTAGCATTTTAAGAAAAATGGAAAATTAAGAACTATTTTTATTCCAAAGCATCTTACCTGAGTTCATCTAATTTTTTCCTCTTAATTTCATCCAATTTTGCTCGCCTCATTCTGGCTTCCTCATTTATCTTGACCCCTTCCTCAAAGAAAGCAGTCCTATCAGCAACTTTAAGCTGTTCCTTCTCCCTAATCTGCCGTCTAACCTCCTCTGCATGATCCAGTCTCTCTCGGTGGGCCGTTTCTTCCTGGTCTTTCTCCTTTACCATTGCTTCTTTCTGAGCACTGTAAATATGAGAAGAAAATAAGTTAAATCAAGTACTGGTTTATTCAATAAAAGTTATGGGTGCCTTCATATTTACAAAAAGAGCATTTTACAATAATTATCACATAACCTGTGCTGTGGCCGAGTGGATAAAGGCGGTCAATAATGTTATGTCAATAACTTATGTACAAAGTATCATACTTATGGCCAAATTAAAGCCCAAGCAACTGATTTAAATAACTTTTTTAAATACATTCAGTTTGTATCACACAAGTTTCCATCATGGCTTTGTCACTTGTAAAACAAACAAGAAGCCAGATCATGTTATCAGTGGGGCCAAACCATTGAGGGGAGGGGAGTTTCATTGATCCCAAAACTGCACTGCAAAATATATGTTAGCTACATACATTGCCAGATACAAAAAATGCACATTTAGAGTTTGGGGAGAAGGATCTATAGTAGGTAAACTGATTCCCAAGTCATAAACAAAAGGGTCATCAGATAACTGTAAGCAGTACATGAAGTAGGGTAGAAAACTGTCCAAAAGATAACATGAAATCAGCCACAGGCAGCAGCAGGCAGAAATACTCTTTCTGGCTAAGAAGGCTTTATCCTGGGGGCCAGGTCAACATATTGGCATTTTTGCATGATCACAACATCTCCTCAATCTCTCTTCACTGCTACAATGTTATGGTCAACATGAGAAACTGTGACACTGATAATTGCCATTTCACCCTTTAGTAAGCATGTACAGGTAGCTTACAGGGTTGGTTGTCCAGATCACATGTGAAAAGGATCAATTATTTTAAAATCAACCATGCATGAGGAATGTGTGACCTTATCTGTCCACTGTGCAGCCTTCTATAGGACTTGTTTCCTATGTGAGTGCTGTGTACAAAGAACTCAGAGTGAACCTCTTGATTTCTGCCAGCTTCAATAGCAGACTAAATACACCCAATGGATCATGGGAAATGAGAGAAAACACAATAGGCCGCCAATGTTTTGTTCTCATTTTCAATAGTTTCTGCAAACTAATCAGCCAAAATATCCCAACAAAGTCAACAAGTACAAATCTTAGACACCACATCTATTTCCTCCACATCAAAAGTTCTTGCTCTCCAAATAGGGTCATAAACAGCCACAAAATGATAATGTTATAAAGAATTTTGGCCAGAGTTTTTGCTAGTGACTGGCTAGTGTGACTAGTTTTAAATTTTAAAGTTTTAAGTTTTAAAGTTTTTCAATTATTCTCCCACAGCATATGCTGGATGATATACATCATACTACTGGCAATGAATTAAGGAAGAAATATTTACTTTTTTTTTTCATTATTTTGTTTTTGGGTGGGAGTTCCAAAATTGAGATAATCAGATAGTCACAAAGCTGGCTTGCCAAAAGCATCTCCCAATACCAGAATTTTATAACAAGTACTTCACAAATATGCTTACTTGAGAACCCGCTCGAATTCTGCCCTTTCCCGGTTTGCTTGGACAGCCAAAAAGTGTTCCTTGTTTCGGACCTGAATTTCTCTGGCTTCTTTCAACATCTGTTCCGTCTCCATCTTCTTGATGCTATCCTCTAGCTCTTTCCGACGCCATTCTCTCTCACGCTCTTCCTGGTTCCTCTTGGCCCTGATAGCATCCTTCTCTGCCTGGTAATCCTTTGCCCTTTCCTACAAGTCACAAAATACAATCAGGATCACTTACAGTCTTTCAAAGTTCATTTAAATAAAAGAAGTCACTAATATTAGGATTAAGCTGGTAATCTGTTGTTTATACAGTTGCAGGTGAGTTAACAAATATTTTAAACTTAAAAGCAGATCCAGGACTTTTTTGTAAGTTGGAGTGGAGGAGTAAGAATTGGTACAGATGCAGCCAATCTTCAAGTCCTTCCCCCAGGAAACATCAAAACCCAAATATAATACCTTGACATACAAAATTTTTGGTTGCTAAGAAAAAGGATGAAGAGGTGGGGGAGGAGAGAGCGTCTGCATGGTCTACCCAGGATTTGGACTCACACTTTTTTTGGCATTACTTCAATGGATCAATATCAGTCAAAGCCATCACCATTCAAAGTAAACACCTCATTGTAAAGAGTCATAAAAAATATAGTTACAAAAATCTCTTAGATTTTTCAAGAAAATTAATAACTTTCCCATCGCAGGACTAACACAACTCTTACATGTTCTTGAAGCTTCTGCTTTCTAGATAAACCTTGTAATGAAACAGATGACCCTAGAGATTTAGATATTACCCAAACTTTTAGCGAGCATGCACTGAGACTCATCTTTTGACACATCTGCCTGTGAGTTTGATTTTATACTCAAGCTTGCAAATGTTTTTAATTTAGCTTGGCTTCAGTTTGCTATTAATGTAAAATTTTGTTCTTGTATTCAAGAAGAAAATGTGGGTACTTGTCAGTCCCAACCGATGACACTGCATATGTTCTCATACTCATAACAATGCAAAACTACAAGTTTGGTATCACCATGTCTAAATGATATCAACAATATCTCTACTAAGAGGAGATTAAAAAGAGATTTTCCTTTGCTCCTTAAAATTTTACAATATCACAAACAAAACACCTACAGTACATCATATAAAACAAAAAGTGAAAATGATTTCAAAATTGTTACAGATGGTACATGAAAAGTCTCACATGGTACCAAAAACACTGTAAAGCCAAAGAACCCTCAGCAAGCCTTGGACCCCAGCTAGAAGACCTTCACACTATGCTAGGCTACATCAACACACATGTGCACACAATGCCTGTGGACAGGCTCCTCAGTTAGCGTATGAGTCAAATACATGATCATATCTTGGGCATTTTGACTCACTCCACAAATTCTTTAAGAAAACCCTGGATTACAATGATTTCTTTTGTTCAAACAATAATTCTTATCTTATCAGAGTAATCTAGAATCTAATGAATTCCTTTGTCTCTTTAAACATTACTTCTTATGTCTCAGTACCTGCATAGCTCTAAGACGAGCAATTTCCTTCTCTTTTTCAATCCTGAGTCTTTCTTGCTCTGCTTCAAATGCTGCCTCCCTAGCAGCTTTCTGCTTCTGATATTCTACCACCTTGAGGTCAGCCAGTTTCTCCTGCTCCTCTCGTCTCTTCTTCTGTTCTTCAGATTCTTGGTTGGCAATAGCGATATCTTTCTGAGCATCTAACTGCACCAGTCTCTTTCTCTCAAGATCCTGTACACAGATTGCAGATGTCAATACTTAACATTATACAGTAATACTAGTTAAATTCTTGTAATGCAATGCAAGATTCTTGATTGTTCAGACAAGCACACATTAGTCAATGTATCAAATTTGCAAAAAGGGTGGCTTGATACTCACTTGAGCTTGCAGAGATATTTTGAAAACCTTAACTGTGTAGCCTTCAAAATTTTGGCTGAAGAGGACAAGGATAATAGTCTTGTCCATAAGAAGGTGACAACATTATCATACAGGAATGTTGTTCCACATGCTTAACTGCAGGTGCAGGCCTCCAGGATCTACCTCAACTCAAGGCCAATTTTGTGGTCCTCAACTTAGTAAGCTAATGCCTAAGCCTCTGCCTTACCATTTCCATTGCAAATGTTTCTTGTCTCACCAAGTCTGTTGTGTGGTATCCAGCCAAGTTATATGGGTAGCTATGCTAACTGAATTGTTTACCCTTTACTTCTATTTCAAGTCATATCATTATACAGTTATATAGTCTCAACTTAAGAGGGTGTGGCTATAGCCTTGCTAACTGTGGCCTCAACTACAACACTGCACAACTGCTAAAGTAACTGTATATCATCTATTAATAAAACCTATGTTCTAACCTTAAGATCTTCCATCTGAAGTTTCTCCAGGTACATCCGCATCTGACCTGCCTCTTGATCTTTCTTCTGTTGATCCAACAACCTCTCCTCCCGTCTTTCAGCAATTTGTTGCAAGACCATGGCAGCTCCCCTTTGGAAATAAGAAAAATAATGTAAAATGCCTTACAAAATCAATTAAATTAATCCATGAGACTTTTCTAAAAAAAGAGCAACACCTGTAAGATTAAATGGTCTCAAATAGATATAATTCACTCATAAACTGTGTCACAGAACCAAAGTTGAGTCTTAAACCTTAGAATTAAAAGAATTTCTCTCCAGTGTTTATTTAACTTCAAATTCATTAATTAGAATAACACACTGCACCTGTTCAAAAAAGTGTCATCTGTTATCTCAAGCCCCTTCTCCAGCCACTATACTTACAGAATATCAGAATAAAGAAAAAAAAGGTACTTCTTCATAATTTTAACGGGACATGTGGCTTGTCATGTGGTTTGCTGTGTCTCTTGTGAATTCCTCCAATGAAGATGTTCCATAATTCCCAACAGTCCGAAATAGTTATATGGTTCAGATTTGGTATATGCATTAATCTACTTTTTCATAGTCCAAAGTGATCCTTGTAATATCTGCTTCCCTTTACGTTCTCTTTAATAGAGTGATGGTGTTGTGGTAATGTACAGTATCAAGGTTCAAGTACACGAGAGCAACAGACAATTTGCTCTTGCAGCAACCAAAATTGCCCACAAAAAGATGGTGAGGAGGGTGAAATAAATGTAAAATATTAAAAAGCACCTCCCCCCTCCATAAACAATAATAGTGTGCAAAAATGGTAATCATAATAATAGCCCCTCAAACATTAATAATAACAGCCCCTTTAGATGTCAAAATAGCCTATGCAAAGTTCTGTAGGGAACACACTTTTTCCAAAAAATTTGCAAAGAGCCACCCTTAAAGGGGAATTTTCATGATCCCAGACAGTTCCAATTCTCCCAACTATGCATCTTCTAGCTCCTCCCATAACTGTATGAGGCTCTTCCTTGTGCAAGAATAAACCTGTTTTATTGCTTAAGGCCATGTCCTGGTGAGCACACAAGGCTATAAAATGTAATAAAAGTACTCTCTCTGCCTTGTGTGGAATGTGAGCTACTCTGCATCTTTCAAATTTTCAAACTTTGATGTCAATCAAACAGCAGTCACCAACTGAGAATTTTGATATACATACACTAAAAATATACTTTGGGGTGATGACAGTCTGTCTTTAAATAAAATTTGTGTCTTGCATTGTATATTTCTTTTCCACCGATTTAATTTTTCTACTGCAGGCATTTTGTCATCACTGTCCTTGTACACTGTAGCTGTACTATTTATTTTACCGCTTCTACCACAGTGACAATATTTCCTGAGACAGATAAAGTGAAGTCTTCTCTATTCCATTCTAATCTATGTCAACTCACAACAGGTACATACTGTAGTAATTACATTCAATCATAATTTTGCTTTCAAATTTCCTAGAAAGCAGAGCAGGCACTTATATATCTCTAGAGCCAATTGCTTACTTTCAAAAATCTGTTAAATCTTACAAATCTCTTATTTCACTCACAAGTATCTTTCAGTATGTTTCTGTTGAAAAAAACATTGAATACTGAAGGTAAACCACTGTGCACAGCAAATGCGAACACTTATAAACCACTGAATGTGCACAGCAAAAGAGAACAATTTTACCCATTTCCATACCTTTGCAACTTCCCAAATATTCAAATATCTTCTTACAGATATTCAGGCAGCTGCTCAACAAACTAGAAATAGGTTTACCAAATATTTTTATGTGTTTTATGATACTTACTCATATCGTTCATGCTTTCGCTCATTTTCAAGTTGTTCTTGAAGTGTGAGTGATTTCTGGCGTTCAATCTCCATCATTGCATCCAGTCTCTTCTCTTCTTCCGAGTACTCATTTGTGATCTCATCCTTCTCCAGAATCTGTGCATCCCGGATAGCATGACACTTGGCATTCAATATGAGCTGTTTTTAGAGAAAAGAAATTGGAAAAATTAGTTTTTTAAATGAGGGAAGAATTTACTCTGTAAATTACTAAAACTAGTAGTGCCACACAGAGGTTAAATGATAGCCGTGATTTAACTTTCCCACTGAAAGATCATGTGATTACTACAGTACAAAAATGCAGTCAAGCTGGTATACAGTAGGTGTGTTTTACAATGATAACTTTTGCTAGCCAAAAATATACCTTCTTGAAAGGGAAAGTGCAGTCCCCCACCCCTCCACCCCCAAGTTGAATTTAGTGTACCCAGTCATCCTAAGTCAGGAATGTCTCCTATCAATCATGTGACAATATTTTTGTTACTTATTTGTTAAATTCATGCAGAATACCTCCTTGGTTTACCTACAATATTCAGAACGTTTTTTCAAACAGAAACATACTGAAAGATACTTGTGAGTGAAACAAGAGGAGATCTGTAAGATTTGGCATATTTTTGACAATAAACTTGGGGTGACTGCTTTCTCCCTTTAAGATTATCAGTTTGGAAATCACCCCACAATTGACTTTCTGCTGATTGGAGGATCATCAATACACACTATAAATGTGGGTCAATTAAAGTTATACTGCCACTGCAGTCTTTAATGAAACGTAGAAGTGACAAGGACCAATCCTGCATGGTCACATATGTCTCAGTTCCAATATTTCATCAGATGCAGACAAACATAATCAAACTGCTGTATGAAAGGATTCCTGAAAACCAGACTCAGCTTCAAGCTATTACTATTGTATTGTCACTCCTCTACTAAAATGTGATTATTATGCACCGATAACATAACAATCAATACTGCCTTGCTGGAATGTAACAAAATAGTATAAAATAACACCACAAACCCCAAACACCAAAGCTCTAAATGAACTGGTGTCCTTCTGTAAATAAAGCAGACCTCCCAATGCCTTGCAATGGTAAGCCTGGAGTTAGAGTGAGATGAGGTTTTACGGCTCAGTTTCTACCCAATTGGTTTAAGTCAGGAAGGCAGCCTTTTTTCCAGTTGTGGCTCACTGGCTTGTTTTCTCTACTCCATTGCTTAAATGCTGAGCACCAGGCACAATGGCAGGTAAGCCTGGAGTGTTTCAGACATGTACAGTGGGCTCACCCTTTTAAGAAGCCCAATAGTCATTGTTTAATTCACTTTACCTCATTGAGATGTTTAATTTCATCTTCCTGCTCATTACGCTGTTCCTTTGCTTTCTGGAGGAGGTACTCAGCCTGTTGTTGTGCCTCTAGCTCTAAGTCATTCAACTCCTCATGCTGTTGTCGGGTACGGTCCATCTCCTGCATCTTCATCTTCCTCTCATTACTGGCTTCCTGTTACCATGAAAAGTAAAGTAAACAATTGCTTTACCCTATTTGAATATTTTAAGGAAAAATGTATTACTTTTAAGGACAAACTGCAGTACCCCTTTATTGAGTTTCTTCCCCCCACAGACCCTTTTCCAAATAGCAATTACAAAGGATTGTGGGATAGAATTTTTGTACACATCCTTTTTGGCCACAGTAAAATGCCATTAACATTAACAACGCATACCAAAAACTTTATCCCACAATCCTTTGCAATTGCTATTTGGAAAAAGGTCTATTGCTAATTGAAGTATATGGGTATTGTTAATTTGAAAACAATTTTGTCAGGCTACTTGAATTGTTAAATTTATGCACAATGACTTCCTTAGTTGACCTCTAAATATAGGCTACAATTATTCTGATCTGAAACTTCATGAACTTCAAGGATCTTTGTTAAGGAAATTATTGGGAATTCGAAAGATTTGGCTGATAATTCAATATGAGGCTGACATCACTACTTATGTATTAAACAACAGTGTGAATATAAGGGACAGTACTTTTCAACATACACAGTACTAGGGTTGATATTATAGCATCAGAAGAAATAGAGGTGAAGTGACCCTCCTGAGATGGCTAACATCATTGGAATCTGATTTGAAAAATCTATCTCATGCTTACAGAGGCAAGTTCCTTCTCTTTAGCTCTTCTTTGCTGCTGTGCAATTTTTTCTTCCTGAGTTAAAACTTTTGAGGCATCCATTATTCTAAGAAACTCACTCCTTGGAAGAATAAGAGACTGACCTGAGGGATCTTCTTTTGGAACTCTGTGTAAAAATAAATTAAAAGAGTGGACATTTAATTTAGGGGTTATGAACATTACAAAGATTTAATAGAACTAACTTATCCAGTGTTCCTTTTAAGGGATATGTCACAGGGTCCCTGGGCAAGGCAATATGATGGTAGAGGTCAGACAAAGGGGGAATAAAGTATCCACATATTGTACCTGTACAGAACCATCAAGGCATATGAACAATTTAAGCCTTTAAGGCAGGGGTGGGGAACCTTTTTTGTCTGACGGGCCATTCTGAAGGTTGTAATCCACTCGCAGGCCACACACACAGAGGATGCCTTAAGCTTTACCCATAGAGCACAGGCCAAGGGACTCGGTGGGATCTAGGAGACTTGAAAGTCTAGGCAAGAACTGGGGCAAAGCCCCCTGGAAGCTCTGCAATTTGTACTAATTTGTAGGCAATAGAATTTTCATCCACTACTTTAAATGACATAGATAGTACAAGGCCACACAGACCAGCAGCATCACAATATGACCATTTGTCTTTTTACTTAAATGTATGAAGTAACAATGAATGAGCAGATATGAAAAGTGTGTGCGAAGCGCGCCAAAAAAAAAACTGCATATTTTTAAACCAACTTTATTTTTCCTTATTTTACATTGAAAAATTACCCACTTTCTAACATTTTATTCACTCTTCCATCATTGGTCCAGTTCTACCCCATCTCCTTTCTCGAATCTACGGGAGTAGATACAATGCCCACTGAGTTTCCTACTCTGATAGATAGACTACACATGTGACAGTGTAATTCTGTACAATGTTATGTAGCCTATCTGCCACGTATTAAAAGCTGCTGTTAGTTCCAGATTCTGCACTGATTTATGTCTAACGAAATGGTTGGCATGTTACATTGTGCATACAGGGGTTTCAGTAATATATACTGTTAGTGTTTTGCAACAGATTTACGTGAAATACCCGGAAAGTGGTACTGCATAACCAGGATAAGCAGTGGACACCGTGGGCTAAAAGATTATTGTGAATTACTTTTCAAGTGATTCTGAATTTATATTTATGAATAACCTCACGGGCCGGATGAAATGGTCTTGCCGGCCACATCTGGCCTGCAGGCCGGAGGTTCCCCACCCCCGCTTTAAAGCAATTAAAAGAGGGTTTAAACTTAAGTTTATATTTGTTATGTTAGAGGCGGTACTAAATCTAAGCGTTCAGGTGAAATCTGTGTACGGTTCTTATTTGTTGTTCTTGAAACATTAGCAAATGAAGTTCTAACGCATTCAGCCAAAGTGAAGCAAGCACAAGTGACATGATCATAAACCAGTGTACTCCACTAGCTATTCTGTCAGGGTGCAAAATTCGTGTGAACATTGAGTAAAGATAACCAGAAATTTAAAGTTTCTAAGGATATAATTAATTTATCATCTATTTTAGCAAACATTTTTCGAAGAGAGCACCCCCTCTCATTACAGACAGCGATCATAATTAACCATCAACTTTCAAAGTACCCGGACAAAAATTAAATCAGTGGAGAACACTGATAAACATGCAGGCGTATGAAAATATTGACATAATTTTTCCAAGCTGTTGCATCAAAATTTTTGCAATCATTTTTTTGTATTTTTGTATTTTAAAAACTGAAAGTTGGAAAATTGGACTGTTCCAATTTTTATGGGTTTTAAAACTCAGAAAACAGAACAATTCCACTCAAAATGGTATGGTTGGCAAGTATGCTAATCTAATTTATTCACTTAAGTTACAGCGTCCATCTTGGGGTCCACATTTTGACTTTCTACAACTATCACCTGATTTCACATTTGCTTCTTCATTGGCTACCTACTGTAAAGAATTAGGTCACAGTTGGGTCAGTGACAGCCGCAAACTACCATCACCCAAGTCAAACTGTGACACAATTGCCCTGACTCCATGACAAATATCAAACATACTGTGCTTAAAATACCTGACTTGGTCACAATGAGGATTGACAGTCAGCTTGCAGTCTAGTCAAGAACAAACTTTGGCGCACTTGCACCAACCCAACTGATTTTCAGTCATGTTGATCCAGGTCCCAGCTAGGTCAGTAATGTGTGTGCTAGCCTTAATATATCAATCAGATCAGAGCCATTTCTCATTTTCAAATTATAATCCGCCATAAACTTCATTGGTTTAAAACAACATAACTGCCATGATTTTTCTCTGGAACAATGCACATGTATGCCTTAAGTGAAATGAAACCTTAGTCTAATGTAAAAAACAAAAAAAAAAAACAAAAACAAAAAAAAGGAAAAAAACTGTCCATGGCTATAACTTTACTGGAAGTATACTTAACACAACACCACAAGACAGAGCAGCTTGAAGCACTAAATACTTACATAAGCTTTCTGATGAGGTCTTTGGTTATAACTCTGACTTCTTCTTTTTCCTTTTGTTTCCTCTGATTTGAAGCACTTTGTGAAGGTTTTGAACTAAACATGTCTCCATAGCTGCCATTCTGAGTGTTTGGTTGCCTCGTCGACTTTTGCTTTTTCGAGCCAAACAGACTTTCATCAACTGAGGATGTTTTACTGACTGTGTGGTAATGTCTTGTCTTTGCTCTCCTTGACCCAGAGCTTGAGGCTGATTCAAGGCTTGCCACACTTTTGGGCTGAAGAGGGTAAAACAAGACCATTATTCAGTAAATTTATGGAAAGGAGATAGGCCTAATGCTTAAATTCTAAATTACCAGGGTGCATTTCACATAAACCCAATGCCTAAGACTTGTCGAGGTGTCAGCTTTCACACACCAAGCACAATAAAAAGTAACATTACCTGCTGTATTATGATCATGAATTCACCATACTGGAAGCAAAAGCTTACACACATTCTGTCCTACTGTATTTGACAGGAAATAATCACATTCAATTTGTGTGACATTAAATGTGAATTAACTGGCATACATTGCAGAGGAAAGTTTTGTAGAGCTGCAGTTTTCATTTAGGCCTAGTCTGCAGTACTGTACTGTAATTACTGTAGGTGCAGTATTTGTCATGTACGCCAACTCGAGTGACTCTGCAGGCCGCCACACCAAGTGATTCCCTTCATCTATGCATATATATCTTTGGAATTTGTGCATGGAATGCACCTAGGCTCAAATTAAACAGCACGTACCATCAACTTGGCAAGGATTAAGAGTAAACTACTAAATCTCAAGGGCTAGTCAGTGTGTTAGGCAAGCAAAGGCGGTTGTCCAATTCAACACTCCCAACTTAAGTGACCCAGACATGCCTCATAACATCCTACACACTGGGTCATGAATGGAGGCATCCATCAGCTAAACAGTATGCATAGTTATCCGTATATACTTGTCCTCAGAAAAGACTAACTGCATTTGGTGGTTTGTGAAGAGCTCACTAATACACAGTCCTTACTACGACCTATGGAAATAGTGGGGTGATCAGCTGTCTGTATAATGTTTGAACTTTCTTCTCAAAGCAAATTTCGATCTAAAATCATAGTTTACTACTATCACTTTTCTTCACTAAATCTTTCAAGAGTACTGCAGTCTTTTCTGGTCACTCAGATCTTCTGGAAAGAGTAAAAAATTTGAAATAAAATCAGCTCAACTGTTTCACGCAGTACTGTAGAATTTATTCAGTGGCTTAGGAACTTTGTTCACTTTTAAATATGCCAAGGAGCCATATCATTTCATCATTATAGAATGTATGGAGAGTCAACTTTGTCAGTCCATCCAGTGGGGAGACAGAATTGTGATATTTAACATAACAACACATAGCAACAGTACTGAAACATAGCAGTAACACGTTGCAACACTGGTTTCCCTATCCAGTATGAATTTTTAGAACACTTATGACCTTGTAAACAGCTTGAAACAGATTTGCAACACATTGCAACAGCTCCCAACATGCGAGATGCTGATTTATAATTAGATGCTATATTTTAAAACAGACAGAACCACTTATGGGAACTTTACTTTGACAGTATTCATCTCCTGTTGTTTGTTTGTCGGCTGTTTTGCTTCACAAGTACATAGTAATAGTATCTTCTAAGAACCTACAGTGTAATATGATTCACTGCGTGTTTTTACTACAGTAGGCTACCGCAAGTGCAGGTTTTCATAGTCCATTCAGCTCTGCATTCTCCGCGTGGAAGCGTGTCTGCGAAAGTATACTATTGGGCTGTGCATCATGCATAGTATGTACGTCATCTAGTATGTCAGTATTCAGTATTACAGTCACATTGCATCTCTCTAGCCTACTAATTCATGAACCAATAGTATGAGTCTACCTGTATCTGGATTTCATGTGATGTCACGCGCAATGGATTCCCAGGCACTGAAGGGCAAAACACGCACGCAGTAAGCAAACTTATAGCTCATGTGCACGGCACAACCATAGATACTACTGTGACACAATGGACGCGTGCCCGTCAAAGCCAAAGAGACGTGCGATGTTGCCCTTCAAAACAAAAAAGACGCGCGATCTTGCCCTTCAAAATTGCATCTAGTTGGTTAAAGTCATGTGACTGAAATCCCTCTATAGGTTCCTATACAGGCTCTGAGGCAGAAATTTCAGTTGTGGGTGTCCAATTGAGAATTGTGGGTGTGCTAACATATTAGCCCAATATGATGCGGAAGGCATCATCACAATCGCGAAGCAATCACCTTCCTTGGCAGGAATTCAAGGGGGCCTTTGTGGGGGTTATGTATATTTTGAAAGCCGTGTACGATAATATAGGCCGTCATTTTGGGAAACCGGCCGTGCAAAGGACGGCTGGCTGCCTAAATCACTGTTCCTATAGAGGGATTTCATGTGACGTCACGCGCAATGGATTCCCAGGCACTGAAGGGCACAACACACGCAGTAAGCCTGTTTACAGTAGGGCTGTGCATTTCCGGTTAATTCACTATCCGTTTAACCGTTTTTATTAACCGAACGGTTAACGGTTAACCGCAAATAAAAACAAGTCAAGGTATATAAACAAAATAAACATTTCGGAAGAGCGCCACCACATTAAACACCAAAGTTTCTACACTTAAAATGGCGCCGGTAGTGGTGATTGTCGAAGTAGAGTGCAAGTTAAAACGTTTGCATTAGTTGCGATGTTTTGGCAAGCAGTCCGTACGCATGGGCGAATCACGCATTTATTCAAACTTTTCACAAACATATGTTATGCCGCTGATTACCGTTTTCGAGATTTTTGCAGTCTAACATAGCACCGTAAGATGAGAAGCCTATGGATGTCACTGGCATTATCGCAGTTCAAGACACACTTCTCCGGCTACAGCGATACAGTATCACACACGCCCACAGCAGTGTCGAGTACAAACGTACCACATACAGTGTACTATAGTGTGCCTTGTGACCTTGCTGCAATTCATACGTAATATACGTGTGCCTGGAAAGAATTCCAGCACCGTTATGTTGTAAAGGTGTGAAAATTTTTACCCATATGTATTACCGCATGCTCCGTAAAAATTGTAACGCTGAATTTTAACTTGTCTTACATCGCATGCCTTTTTACCAAATACCTACTGAAAATACCAGATTCTTCGTAATTAGGAACGGCAAAACTTTTCGATAACGGCAGCTACCCTCATGCTTTATGTTATAACGGGACTCGGGCATAGTTGTCTCGTACGCAATACTGTACAGTACAATGTACGTACGGTATGTCATGAACGATCGTTCATGCAACGTGCGAAGCAGCGAAGCACATGGCTGGCTGGCCGGCCCGGTTCGTTCAGCAAGCTCAATCAGCTGCGCTAATTACAAGTAGTGTACTGTACTGTACAATGCACGTAAGTGCAGTGCGCCGGTTCGTTCAGCAAGTCCAACGAACTGTGCTAATTATGTTCAAAAATAATATGATTATGCATGAAGTTCACCATTGGAATGCTCCATATTTTATAATTTTGGGTTAATAAATGAAATGGCCGAAAGAATTTCACTCATCTTTGCGAATTTGGGGGGTTGAAACTTTTCCAGGAATTATAGTAGCCTTGAAAAAATTATAAAAAATGTTAAATCGGTTTTTGTTAAAATTATTAAGTTAGCTTAAATGGGGAGGCTAACGTAGTTACAAATAATTTAGTTGCGCCTTCAAGGCTTGCAAGCCAGGGTTGCATAATTAAGACCAGGACTACATGTATAGCTTGGTCACTGTTTTGTGCAGACTGCATATGTTTTGAGACTGATGAACTGTAAACACGTAACCTTGGAAGTAAAGCCCAGGAAAATTCCCGAAGTGCATTTATCTTGAACGATATTAAGCATATATTTTTCTGCCGTCTAGAGGTAATTTTTTTAGTCTTATCTATCAAGTTTACGGTGCTCCACACTTTTAAAAGGTATGGTGGATTGTTGTAGCGTGTACTGCATACTTTAATCCCTGCACCCTTGACAATTTTAATCCTTTTCAAAAGTTTCGTGAAAGAGTTTATTGTCACATTATTTCGGCGAACCACTCCCAGATCATGGGGCGAACGGATCGATATACCAGTCAAAGCAACGCAATGCAGACCGTGCAACTGACATAATAAAGGTCTTTTATAATTGCAATTTTTCATCCAAAGTTTACCCATTGTTACGTGGTTTTGGGCAAGCAACTTCTGCGGTTTACTGCATAAACGAGTTTAGGTATAATGATGAACTGCGGCAACAGATTTATTAGGATGCAAAACAGTTAAATGAAACAACATTTGGCTGTCGTTTAACCGATCGATCGGTCGGTTAACCGTTTAACCGTCGCAGCCCTAGTTTACAGCACATGCGCACGGCATAACCATAGATACAACTGTGACACAGTGGACGCGTGCCCGTCAAAACAAAAAATACGTGCGATCTTGCCCTTCAAAATTGCGTCTAGTTGGTTAAAGTCACGTGACTGAAATACCTCTATAGGCCTACAGTAAGTGTGTTGATTAACATTTATATCTTCCTCCTTGGAACAATCAAGTGAGACCTTCCAATAGCTGCACATCATCTGGCATTTTAAGTTGGGAATGATGATACAGTAGAGAGCCCTCAAAAAGCCCTGTATGAACATAAAGAAGGGGAGTATCTGTACGGTCAGTGTCACCTAAGACCAAGGAAATGAAAGTCATAGAATACCGTCCACCGCCCGCATGAGCTGAAACGTGCCGCCGAAAATTTTCATTATTTGAAACAAAAATCATTATTCAAAAAATGAAAAATATGCCAAAACTTTTTACCCTGAATTTCATCACAATTTGCTTAAAACGCTTCCTGAAAATAAAAATTTCACCTGTCGTCACCGTATAAAGCCTCACAAAGCAAAAATGCACAGCTCAAACTATTCTCAGCCGTGTATATCAGTACGTGAATGTAGTAACATGTTTTGAATCGCGTACGTACGTACCTTCGCGGCAGTTGCCGAATGTGTACACCTAGGCTATTTCGGACTTACATACACATGTCATTGGTATTGCAAGCACTGATAATGTAGTGCAGGCGTACTATAATACAGGTCCGTTGGGATTGTAAAATCATGGCACACATGCGAAAAACGTCATGGTATGTCAGCTAACCTTGTGACCTCACCGGAAGTAGTGTAAGGGCTTAATTGTTGTTTCTGGTCTGATTTTTAATTATCTTAAAACAGATGGAATCTTTATATGCTTAGGCTTGACCCTTCTTCTTGCTGGAAGCTCTAACGGTAGTGGTCAAGTGGGAAAGCTGATAGCTGGTTATTCAAGACATGGGTAGGCTATATTGTTTTGCCTGTATTGACAAGTATTGAAAAATAATGAATAATGAAAAAAAGCCTCATGTGTTTTCCAAAATCACCCGGACGGTATTCTATGACTTTCATTCTCTCGGCCTAATAGTAATAGAACTGGACCTGTGCAGTGTAGTAAGTTTATAGGCTAGTAACACAGTGTTCGTTTTACTGTTTATATTAGGCCATTCCTGCACAACGGTGAAGGTTCGCAGGCCTAGGCCTAAGCTATACAAAACGTTAGGATAGGTCGCAAACTCACAAGAATCCTTACCATTGTGAAAAATTGTAAAATATCCCTCTGATGAACGGTACACTTAACAAAATGTGTCTCTTGTTGAAGAAACTCCTGGATAGTGCACTGAACTACTTTAGGACGTGGCGTTAGTTAAAATCCCTTCTTTCGCCAAGCTATTCAACCAAGATTTTTCTTTCGGTAGTCAACAGGCCCGCATGCTACGTACGTAAGTCACTAGTGCACTAGTTACGTACGTTTGTATACTACCATAATACTTATATTACTGATACGCTTAGCTGTCCTGCTCACCATACGTTTGTCTGTGTTCTCATACATGTGTGTACACTAAGATCTCCCTCCACGGCCTTCACTGCACTACGGATGTTGTTGTCTCTCTGTCGGTTGCTAAGATAATATTACTCAAACTAAATATTCATCTTGACCTATTGCATATTCAATGAGGTCAACATGCCGAAAGTATACAGGGATATGGTACCCATTCCACGAAACATTTATTTGCACGTACATTGAGCTGCAATAGCAAATATCTGATCTCGTAAACACATCTCTTAAATGAATGTTGTCCGCTGCAAAAATGCTCCTTGGGCAAAAATGTGTACTTCAGTGTTTAAAACACATTCGTTTGTATCGAGGTATGCTTACATAGAACGTATTCACTGTGAAAACTTTGGAAGATATGTAGCCAAGTGTAAGAGACTGTAAAGGGCAGTCTGGCAGTAACGTTAGCCTAGCTGTAAAGCGATGTTACTGTACGGTACTAGTATGGTAGTAGTACAGTATGTACGTGAAACATATAAAAGTGTGTTCACCGATATTGTATTTGTAATAACATTTGCAAGGTTATTTCAATGCTGTACGGAAGGCATGGTCTTTGTACTGAATATGGAAGAGACTCGATCACCGATGTACAATTTGATAAATTCTGAAAAATACAATCCAGGAATGTGTTTCTCTCTAGTATTGGTACACCTCGGCTCTAGAGTAGTAGGCCTAGTATAGTGTGTTGACCGTCGACTGCGCACTTAAGAACCCTACCATTGCAAGCTTTTTGTATGATATGTTATGCTAGATGCGCAGTCGACGGGCGCGCGCAGTCGACGGTCACCCCATCATACTGTACATAGGCCTAGGCTAGGCCTAAGCCCTAATGTTAGTTTCTCTTATGGCAGAGGGAAGCTATTTACCAGACAGTCAGGAAAATAGGAGTAACTGCAGAATACCCTGCCCCAAAACCCTTCTCACCGAGACTCCTGGAGTCGTGGTCGTAGTGGCCGTTTGACAGTTTTATGAGAACAAGTCAACGCACATCCTCTATATACTTTTGCGAAAATTATTCTAAGTCCGCTAGCTGTGCCTCCATTCTGAGAACGAGTCAACATACATCCTACTAACACTTTTGCAAAAATTATTTTAAGTCCACTGCGCCTCCATTCTGGAGTGGAGTCGCAGTCGCAGTCCCGGTGGCCGTTTATTCAACAGCCACCGGGACTCCATTCTGGGGTGGAGTCGCAGTCGCGGTCCTCGGTGTAATTAAGTCCACTGCGCCTCCATTCTGGAGTGGAGTCACAGTCGTGGTCCCGGTGGCCGTTTATTTAATAGCCACCGGGACTCCATTCTGGAGTGGAGTCGCAGTCGTGGTCCCGGTGGCCGTTAATTTAATAGCCACCGGGACTCCATTCTGGGGCGGAGTCGCAGTCGCAGTCCTCGGTGTTCTTACGATTGCCACTTCAACTGCGACCGGGACTCCAATCTGAAGTGGAGTCGCAGTCGTGGTCCCGGTGGCCGTTTATTTAATAGCCACCGGGACTCCATTCTGGAGTGGAGTCGCAGTCGTGGTCCTGGTGGCCGTTTATTTAATAGCCACTGGG
Source organism: Holothuria leucospilota (assembly GCA_029531755.1). Taxonomy (NCBI): domain Eukaryota; kingdom Metazoa; phylum Echinodermata; class Holothuroidea; order Aspidochirotida; family Holothuriidae; genus Holothuria; species Holothuria leucospilota. Next base: position 25,647,167 of record CM055970.1, read on the forward strand.
ACTCCATTCTGGGGCGGAGTCGCAGTCCCAGTCCTCGGTGTTCTTATGATTTCCACTTCAACTGCGACCGGGACTCCAATCTGAAGTGGAGTCGCAGTCCTGGTCCCCAGTGAAGAGAAGACATGACTCTGCACTGTCTGCAGTTTGTTACATCATCATCGTGCTGACTGCGACCGCGACTCCAGGAGTCTCGGTGAGAAGGGATTTGGGGCAGGGTATTCTGCAGTTGTTCCGGAAAATAACACCACTTTCCTTCCTTACTTTCCCCGGTTGTGGCCAAAGTGATGGCGCTACCCTAAATTTGTAGCCCCTAGAAATACTTGATTTAGTACGTCGGGAAAATAAGGTTAAAGCTATTTTCCCGACATTCAGGAATATTATAGGACATAGGGGCCTACTGTAGGCCTACTTCCTTATTTTTCCGACTGTGGACGGAAGTGATGGTGCTATTCTAAGTTTGTAGCCACAGAAAATATTTGAATTGTATGTCGGAAAAGTAATGGTCCATATTTGCCCTAGGCCTACTGTTGAAAAACCTCTCTTTCATCAAAATGAGTAAATAAACAGTCACATAACACACGTAGGCCTAATGAGAACGTCTTTTTTCCCACTATACAAGACTTATTTTCTCCCTTTTTACTCCAATACATTGCAAAGTAGGCTCTGTTGTTACCTCAGGCTGGCCGAATTGAGTTTCAGTGATGTATCCGTGACACGCAAATTACTGGTAGCCTGGGGAGCAGTGGCATGTGCAAGTTTGTTGGCGGGGGGTGGAGGCCGGGGGCCACATTTATGATTCAGTGACCTGACTAACCTGTGGCCTTTGGGAGGGTTACAGTTACAGTTAGGCCTATATTCTTGTTCGCTTTTTCTTCTGTTCTACAAACAACTATATGCTAAACACAGAAAACATTTCTTCTGATGGGCACTCAATGGGAATTGTCTGGAATTTTCTCCTGATTACTCTGAAAAATCATCGAAGCTATGGAAGTCCATAGTTTGCTGATCTGTAAGTAGTAATTACACGTACGTATACACATAACAGAATTTTATAAATGTTGTTCTGTGACCAGTACACATGTACATACACCGCACTGTGCCATCTAACAATTTTCTTACGTCACAAGCTCGTTGGGGTGATATATTGGTCGATTGCTGTCGGGAAAATAAGAAAGCTAAACTTCCAATTTGCCCGACTGTCGGGCAAATAGCCACAACATTCTTTTATAGCCTAGCCTGGGCTAGTAATAGACTATCCTATTAACAATTATCTTACTTGAGAGTGATGGCTTGCACTGATCCGGTGTAGCAGACAGAGTCAATACTTTGTGCGTATAGAATCTCTGGCTGGATAATCTACACTGAGGAGAATTGAATCTGTCACACTTGTCCTGAGTAGGTCTTCCGTGCAAATGAACTACGATATTTTGTTCTCTATGGTAAGGCTCTCCGAGGCTAATTTCCGCTTATTAATATAGCACTCTCACTATTGTACGTTGTTATTAGCTGGCTAGCAGTAATTTAAAGGGGCTCATTAAGTTGATATTGAATATTCTGTGAAACTATTGCATGATAATGCTTCTAATTAGCCTTATTAGCCATTTATCACTTCCTATAGTTACTGAAAAAGTGAAAATTTGTAGTTTTTATGGGCTGGTCTGTTAAGAGCTTGGAAGAGCACTGCAAACTACAACTGGAAAATACAACATGTATCTACAACTAAAGGTTTCATCACAGCAGTTTCTTGTAAGTGAAGTTGACAACCTGTCAATCAAGTTGGTATATAAAGGTACACTCATAGATTGTATTTGAACAGGGGTTGCACATGATTAATATGTATCTGGTCACAAATTTGTAATAAATGATTTTAGTCAATAAAGGGGCATATTCAGTTGATATCGATAACTTAACAAGGGTCTTGAAGGGTACTTGCAATATGACAATGATTATTATTAGCATAGTTAGTCAAGTTTCACATCAAGTAGTTACGCATAAAGTTAAAATTTTGAATTTTCTGGTATCCTGGCTTGTAACAGTTTTGTGCATAATTTGAAAAAGTGTCTGGTCACGAATTTTTGAAAACCAAATTGGATTGTTTATTACTGACTTATGAAACATTTATTTGTATGAAAGATGTGTGCCACTTTAATTACCCCATCATTGCTGTTTTAGGTGTGTGTTAGATGTTTAGAATCCCTTAGTTTGACCATTTACCATTGAGGATGTGAGTAAACTCAACAGGTGTGATAAAAAATCATGAAATTGATGAACCAACTCAATAATCCCCTTTAAGTAAGAAATATCAAAAATTTGCAGTAATTTACCACAAAATTTGTCCAAAATAATGCTCCAAATCGCATCTAAGGACCCTCAAATATAAAAAATTTTCCAAACGAAAGGGAGAAACCCAGATTGCATAGTTTGTCAGTCGCGTGGAACTTCTTCTGCGTGCATTTTTAACTTATTTACTGATTTTACGACGAATCGGCATGCAATAATTCAGTTTGGTTCAATAATGGGCGTGTGGCACACAGGCAAAAAATTGAGCAAAGATCTGTGTGGTTCAAGCGAAATGCTGACACTCAAGACTCACTCAAAAACTTACACTCAGTACACAATTCAGAAACAACCAAATAACCACAGTGCATTTCATGTCAGGCCCATGCCGAAGTACACCGAAGAAAAACAATAGAAAATATGAGGAAAATGCCAACTCCACTCTGAAGATCTTCAGATCAGAGTGCATGGAATGCACCCTGGCCAAATAATCACCATCTTTTGTAGCAGACGACGCCCCCCCACCCCCCCAGCGTGGTTTCACCACTGCACTCCAGCTGGGCCCTTAAGTGGGCCCCTGCAAACTGTTCGTCGGCGTGCAGTTTCAATCTTAACAATTAAATTCTGCACGCAATTAAGAAACTATGCAGTCGGGAGACACCTCCTCCCCTTAGACCCCTCCTCCAGGACAGCAATCTGAAACAAGGTCCCCCCCCCCCCCCCCCACCAGTCTTGAACTGCTTCCTACACCTATGCTTTTATGTAAAAAAGTTAGCAGGTTTTAATTTTAAAGGCTCTCATTATAAAGTAAGCCTAATTGCATTTAGTTAGGCAGAGTTACTTAAACTGAAAAGACAATTTAAACCTGGATAAAGTTTTATTTTAACAGTAACCCAAAACTGTCATGGCGACCTCACTCTCATCATCGCTGATTAACATTCCATTCATTACACTTCTATCTCTAAACGTCGCAGTGGGAGTTAATATTCTCATTTTGTAATGTTTGTTTCATTTTCTTCGATTATACCTGCCTGCCGTTAAGGCAGTCAGTTGATAGTGAATATTATCTGGTCAGTAACTTCACTCACAAACTTAGTTTCTCCGGCCGGCTATTTTACTAACGAGTTTATCTGGGCGGAGATTCTACTTGCACGGCGGATTGACTCTGCTACACCCCGGCCTAAACTACATGCAGGCTAGGGCCTAGTGCAGGCTTTGATGAAGTTATCAGTAAAAAAAATTGGTAGAAAAGACAACATTCTCATTAACATTATTACTGTAATAATATCTTAAATGTGGTAATAAGCCTATTTTGTCTGCCCTTTTTCTGTAGTGGTTGACTCAAGATTTCATTCATAAACATTATGTTGTGTAGGCCTAAGTGCTACCTAAAATTCAAAATTCATTTTCTACAGATTACTCAATCCAGACAACATATAGCATAATGAGGAAGACACACTGGAAAATATTGCTGCAAAGTTTCAAATTTTTTTGTTGAACACTTTATGATTCCACAGTTAGAAATTTTGTTTGCTTTCTTCAGGCGAGGATTGGTAACTTCTAGACTGATGTCCTGGCTAATGGGTCCTATATTGTTAAACCGGGTGATGACATAATTACCATCTACAGTAAACTGTAACTGCTGAGCACCACCATAGACCCTTTTCCAAATAGCAACTACAAAGGATTATGGGATAGACTTTAAGTACGCATTTTTTTTGTCCACAGTAAAATGCCATTGACGAAAATGACACACACCAAAACTCGATCCCACAATCCTTTGTAATTGCTGTTTGGAAAAGGGTCTATGGGTTAACTGGCACAAGATGAGACTAAGACTTTTTCATGCAGCTCTGCGAGTGCCGAGTGCATGACCAGTGTAAATTTTTTCAGGGTGACCACCAATATTTTGCAATAGCTTTTCCATTATAAATTTTTAATATTTATATGCAAGTGCTGAGTGCATGACCAGTGTAAATTTTTTCAGGGTGACCACCAATATTTTGCAATAGCTTTTCCATTATAAATTTTTAATATTTATATGCGAGTGCCGAGTGCATGACTAGTGTAAATTTTTTCAGGGTGACCACCAATATTTTGCAATAGCTTTTCCATTATAAATTTTTAATATTTATATGCGAGTGCTGAGTGCATGACCAGTGTAAATTTTTTCAGGGTGACCACCAATATTTTGCAATAGCTTTTCCATTATAAATTTTTAATTATGTTCATTTCCATCTTTGATTTTCTGTGCGCACACTTGAAGTGAACCTAGGATGGTTGCACACTTGAAATGAACCTAGGATGGTTGCACACTGCACATTTCAATAAATAAAAAATCAGCAGATGGAGACTTTGCTGTCAAGTCCACAAACGTGTTGACATGGATACAAAACCTTGAAACGACTTTCTTTTCTTGATAAAATGGTACACCATTCAACCAGTTCAGTCTGGGACATTTTAGATGTAGGCCACTGTACTTCTTTAGGCAAGTAGGGCCTAGAGGTAAGCCTGTAGTGCATTCACTAAACTTGGAGCACTGTCAGATTTTGTGCACCCACAGTGTGATTGCAAATTACCATAACAATACTCTACATGAGGAAAACCAACCGGGTGCTCTCCTTATACAATAGCACCTTGATGGTTATGTATGTGCCTGTCTCACTGACCACACTGCTCATTGACTGACCTCACTGAGACAACAGGAGTACAATTTTACACTCTTTTATCAGCACACAAGCAGCACAAAGCTTTCTTAATGCAGTCACAGTAGGTTCTTGTAGAAGATTTCCCTGGCAACCTTTCTGCAATTTTATGGTCCAATGGGCCAGGAAGGTGATATGTGAGTGGCTAGTGCTCAACGAATAAAGTAGAAATACCTTGTAAAAGGTCTAGAAAACAGGGGTTTTGTAGTAGTGGGGAAATTTGCGTAATGAATAGTCGAAGCAGTTGTATGCACTGGTACAGTGCAGTACATAACCTAATATTTTTGACTATAGGAAAGACTCAAGACATGCGAATTTGCAGAAATTTTTTTATAAATAGTCAAAATTAATTAATTTTCAAAGTTCAGGTTAATCTTCATTTATGTGGCTTTTTACATACAGCATTTTTAAACTGTCAGTTTTGCCCCTTAATTGTTACCATTTATGATTGGGTTGGTGGTGTACAGCAGTCACAGTACTCGTGTGGTACCCAGGAGGCATTGCCATGTACAGTAAAGCCAATGCTGAAGGGATATGCTGTGGAATCAGCTATGTTGTGCCAAAATGTCTGCTTTCCTATGCCAACAAGACATGGGGTTTGAATGAATGTCAATTCAAGTGCAGTCACCAACTGTATTTAGAACTCTTGGGCTATTCCTAAATATGTTTGGACAGGGAATTGCTAGCAACTCTCTGGTTTGGAAGGATGCCATGTCCCCTTTAACCCAATTTCTGCTTAGCCAGAGTGAGAGGCATGTACCACACTACTACAAATTGAACATCTCCAAAGTTAACAAATTTGTAATTATATGTGTACAGTACACTATCACTTCAAAATTAAATCTACCAATATTTTCATCTAGGCTACTTAACATCCACAGTGCTATTTCAGTATACAACAGAAGCCAATGACTCTGTAAATTTTAACATATTCTTTTTGAACTTTCGTTAATTACTGGTTACCTTAAATTTGGGTCACCATCTGTAGATTTTCCTTGCATTATCATAAATTATTCAAATTTCCTGAAACTTCAGAGGTTCCTTTACAGATTTCTTAACAGGGCTGGAATTCCATGTTTCCTCAAAATAAGGAAATTTCCTTGAAAGTGGAAGCCGTACACGTATATTCAATAACAAGTTTGGCCGGCATACCACATACAGTAATGTGTGTACAGTACATATAACCAGCCATATTAACTTTGCATGTTGTACACACATGTAGCTTTATGAATATTCATTTAATTTTAAGTCATCATTGCATACTTTTCTGATGCATAAATTTTGCACTAACTTAAAGACAGATTTGCATCACCCCAAGTATGACTTTTAGTTGGGGGTAAGCAATAGTCTCAATTGGTGATTACTCTTTGATTGACATCAGAGTTACAAAATCCAAAAGATTCAGAGCAGCTCATATTACACAGTGAGCACAGAGAATGTTTTGATTACACATGGGGTCTTTTATATTCACCAAGATGTGGCCTTGAGCAGTGAACTATGTTTGTGTCTGCACAAGGAGAAGCAGTAAAGACAATTATGGGCAGGGCTTACCACCAAGTAAAAGTCATACTTGGGGTGATGCAAATCCCTCTTTAACAGTTCTACATAAATATTTTACTCATGATAAAAAGAATCAAAATGCATACAGTCCGTGTTCCCAAGCTTACAGGTATATACGTACATACAGTAACTCATGTTTGGTTGATGGGAGCTGGCCTTCAATGTTGTCTCACTTTATGACTTTGTTATGATAAATTTGTTTTGTTAATAAACTTCCATTTTTCTTTCATTAATTGCTTCTTAAATCTCTTTCAATTGTCATCATCTTCTCTTTTTCTCTAGGGTTCCATTCTTCAGGTAGTCCATACAACTCAACAGCCATCAAGAAACAAAATGAAATATTCGAAAAAGAGAAACAGCGCCAATTATCTCTTGTTAAACGCATCGAAAAGATCCGAGTGAATCACTTGGGGCCTAATGATGAATGCAGTTTGATTATGAATAAGTACCTTTCCACACCGTACCATGTGGCAATGCGTAAGTGTCATGTGAGTTTGTAACCTTTGAAAAGCAGTGTAACACAGAGTAAAGCATTCTAAAGAACAAAAAAAAATGACTGCAGCAGTGGTCAAGTGGTTTAGAGCATCTGACTTGCAGCGGGAAGGTCTAGGGTTCAAATCCTGGCCGGGTCATACCAAAGACTGTAAATATGGAACCTAATGCCTTTGCGCTTTGTGCTCAGCATAAGCAGTGGAGTAGGGAAAACAAGCCAGTAAGCCACAACTGGAAAAAAGGCCATGGTCGTCTCAACTTGAACCAATTGGTTGGAAACTGGGACGTTAAACCTCATCTAACTAACTAACTAATCTAAAGAACAAAAAATACAACCAAAGATGAACCCACGCCAGGTGGCACCAGGCAGTCCTCCCTGGCACCACAAAATTCCACTCAGCACTAATGAAATAGTAAGGCCAGCTTGGTACACTGATTTACATTTGGCACGGGCAAAACCCCTAGACCCCTCTTCCAGGATGGTGATCCTGGAACTCAGAAAATCCTGAAAGCTGCTCTAGGCATCAAAGGAGAACTACTGTATGCCATATACAAAGGATTCAGTATTATTGTATTCAAAGTAGAGAGGTCAAAAAAAAAGAAAAGAGTGGTTACTTTCTGAAGTCTGATTAAATTTGTAAAAACAGCTGTTAGTACAAGTATAGTTAGGGAACACGAGTTCTTTCACCTCAGAATTTCGTTCATTGTCCATAATGCAATGAAAAATGTATGAAATAATTGGGAAATTGCACAAAATATCAAGCATTAACTGATAAACAGTCGTAGTAAAACAAATTCCAACCACATGTTTCCAATTTGCCTGAATACAGCATTTTTCTGACTTTCAAAAATTACCTAGAGTAGGCGACTAACCTAACAAGCCTAACCTACATTGGAAACAAACTTATATGTTCATGATTTCACAAGATGTGATTGCAACACTGTGATAATATGGTGCGAGTCCTTTTCTTACCTGGAAAATTAGACAAAGTCAATGGATATTTACCTGATTTCTACGAAAAGGGACAATCAAAAATGTACGAACAAAATTGTGACCCTCTGGAGTAAAATTCCTGAGGTCAGAGACAGTCACATGAAATCATTCAAATTCTGAATACGCATATGTCCAAAGATAAAATGTCTAAAACTGGGAACCACGTGCTGTGCATTTATAATTTTTTGATGGATTTAGTGGCTAAGGTGAACAAACTTCGGACCCACCATGTTCACTTTTTACTTTCCCCAGATTTTAATGAAATTTACACCAAGCGATCAGTAATGGCAGTCGTAAATGGCCAGCCATGGCACATGCTGCAACCACTCGTAGAAGATTGTGATCTGAGATTCCTGACCATGAAAGAGGAAGAACCTGATGAAGTGAACAGAGTAAGTCCATGAGGCTAGTATTGGAAAGTTGTGTGAAAAACGGGGGTTGAAGGGGGAATAATGGGCCCTGGAGGCAAAAGTTACTGTGTAGAAAAGTGAAAGTCAATGAGAGCATTCCAAAAAGTGCTGAGGACATATCTCCCCAACTCTCTGGGGACATATCCGCCAACTCTTGATCCCCCTGGAATTTCTGCCTGTGTATGAAACAGTTTAGTTCCGTTGCACATTAGGTTCATCACAGGTAAAGAGCCATTTGCAGGGCCATGTCAGAGTGTATCTGTTGGTTCATATGAAAATATATTTATCTCAAGTCATAATGTAAGTCATTCATAGGTATGTGTAATTACTTACATCTTAGGATAAGTGTCTCCTTTGATCCTTGAGGACATGATGCAACAGTTTGTCAGTTTGACACACTGATGTTCAGTTAGCAGAACAGACAAAACTGGGCTTCATTAGTTATCTAATTGATTAAATCTGAATGACAAAAAAGGTTACCAAATGTTACAGTACGTCAAACGATGGACACATTTAAGTGCACAGACAGGGATGTAGCTATGGTGGGAGGCGCTGGGCGGTGACATCCAGCACTCGATATTCCCGCCCGGCACTTCAGGCAAACACACGTCTCCCCTCCCACCACAAATCTGCCTACCGAGACCTGAAACTAGCCCTAAATTCACTCCCTAAAGTAGAATGTGGGAAAAATGGAAAATTAATGGCTGAAAAATGGGGCAGAAGCCATGTGGTGGGGGGTGAGGTGCTTTCCCCAGATCAGACAATTACCTGGCACTCAAATTTGGCTAGTTACATCCTTGTGCACAGACTCTAAACTTTTGCCTAATGTTCCAAATGCAGCTCATATGATATAGCACTAGAAAGGAAGTACATAATCCCAGAGTATGTAGGGCATGATCAGTCTGCACTATGAGTCAAATGTTCATATTGGGCATTTTGTGGAAAGTTTTGCAGAAGAATCTTAGATTCTTTCCACTGTTATTGACATACTGTACTGTAGAGTCTAGACGTTTACTGCAGGGTACTGTACACGCTCTTATCATGTACAAAGGCATGCAATATCTGTCCTACAAAGAAAATGTGATTTTTATGAAACCATAAGGCTAAGGCTACAGTATCAGCTGACTGAGTGTTTGTCCAGTAGACAGAATTGTGAGAAACTTGGGTTCTGAACAGTTAGAAAACTTGCTCCATGAACATCCAGATTTCACCATTGCATGAAAAAAAAAATATTAGAGGGTTCTATTAATATTACCTCACTTTAGACATTTTGCCATTAAGTCCTAGGCAGTTGAATAAATGTGACTTTAAAACTTCAATAAATTTTGAAACTTAGTTCATAAAATGAGAAAGGACAAGAAGTAGGCGGAACTTAGTATTCAATAGGTGTCAAATTATACAACAAACAGTCCATCATTGTTATCAAAATGAAGATGAAGAATGAAGATCCGATAGAGAAGGGGGAGTAAAGGTAACTCTGCTTCTGAGGGAAGGAGAGAAATAAACAGAACTCATGGAGACATAAAACCAATTTGGGAGCTATTTTTACTCACTAACAATTTACATTTTTAGTTTTTGCCTATTTACACTGCTAATGAAAGATAAGATTATGCAAAATGATTCTTCAGTTTGGATTCAATGGCAACTACCATAATTTTTCGAATTTTTCCATCCTTTTGATAAGAAGTAGTCAAGTAGACAGTAGGCATTTTCATAGCACTAGATCTTAAAGACAGTATTCATATCATACCACAGTAAACAATAGCTGTCATTGTTTCTTTATGTAAAATTTATGTGGGGGCAAGAGGTGAAGGAACAATGGTCTATTTCTGCAGGAGCAATGTCACCCCATCCCTTCTGTCTTCATCGCAATGATATATACCAGAATGCCATCAAGATCGCATACATGCATCATTTGCAAGCAGAGAATCAAATGTATCCAACTTGGCTACATTGTGCTTTCGTTCCCAAAATGTACTTTCATTTTCCTCACAGGTATTTTGGAGATCATCAGCCCATATGTTGGGAGCACTGCTTTTAGATGCTTTCAAAGAGTCTATAACAGTTGTACCAGTGAGGGCGCCTGACATACCATGTAAGAGAGTGTATGACATGTCTCCTGTGGAGTGGTTAAAAAGTTGAATGGATAAAATTATGATGTATAAACATCCAGACAAATGGTTGTAGATTGATTTAGTTTTAGTTAAATTGTATTGTGTTAACAGGTTCACGAAAAGCATACTTTCTTCAGTTACAGCCTTTCAAGTTTTCTTCATGGCATGCTTTCAGTAAAATCACTTTTTACTTATATTCGATTTATGAAGGCTAAGCATCACACCTCAGATGCTTCTTATTCATCCAGCAAAGTTTAAGGTTAGCCTCTGACCCACCCCCGATCTTATTAACTGTCCTTAGCACCTCTCACAGTGATAAAGACACTACGATAGTATGCTTACCCTTTTCAAACAATCTGGTACATATCTTGTAGTAATTTGAGCATTTTCTCCATTTAGCCATGCTGATGTGCAATATATAATACACCTTAATACCCGGTACATGCCCATTGACAGTTACAGTGGTTTATTTGAAACCATGTATGAACTTGCCCTGTGTTTGTTTCAACGGACTCTGACCAGTCACACATTTTTAGCTCACCCATGTACACAGTACATGTGTGAGGTTATAAAATGGGGCTGATGGCGCCAACTTTTCAACAAAAAAGTCTTCTTCTTTTTGATGTGAGGAGATTTTGGGCTGAAATTTTGGGATATGATTGTTTGTCAGCAGAGCATTAACACCTACCTATTTGCATTCCATTATAGGAAAGTTAAGTTGGGTTTTAAAGCCATTTTTGTAGAGCTGAGTTCACTGTGCCTGCTGAACAGTTAGCTGTTTATCCATTCTACTGATAGCAGTGTGCTTGGTTTTGTGTTCAGTTGTTATCTTGCAAATGGATATGCAGGCTGTTTGAAATTCAATCTATCAACACACATGTGTTTGTTCATCAAGTGGCCTCTACAGTCTGAAGCAACTCTGTGGTCAGTGTGGCTTAACACATGAAAGGAAATAGGCTTAACTTACTAATTGTGGGGATATCTCCCATTCTGTTCTGTTCAATTGAGTTGGTCAAGTCAAGTAATTGCAATTTAACTGTAGTTTTGAGTTAAAGTGCAGTAGGAGCTTTTTGAGAGTCTGTTTTGTTTTGATCATTGCAAACCCTTGCACTGTTTACTTGTGGAATCGAAGGTGTGATTAAACGTACTTTGCAATACTTGAACAGTTTATAGGTACATCATACAAACTTTTTTCAGTCTTGCTGCTATTAAAAGTGTATACAGCCTTTGCAGGCTTGCTTGATATGAGAAAATATGCCGTGATATTTGTAGCTGTCTGTCATAAAACTATGTCAGTTGCAGGTTTACATTCCTTAACACATTTGTGATTTTACAGATGGGTTTTGATTTCTATTAATTATTATGCTCCTCTCTTCCCTCCCATTTGCCTTTGTAAGGTAAAGAGGTTTTTTGGAAGCAGATGAATAGATGATAAAATTTGGTTTTGTGAGTTTCTACTTTTAACAGACAAGAGAAATTGTGTGAGCTACACAACAGCATTGCTGTTCTAGTTTGTCCTTGTTATGTTATTGTGTCTATGAGAGTCTACCTGTAGAAGTATCAATTAGTTTTGCCCATAAGATGTAAAACTAGGCTCTGTAGTGGAGGCGTGTGGACATTTTGGGCCCACAACCAGCTTTTGAATGGCTTAGGGAAGATTCAATGCCGAAAATGTTAGGGAGGAAGCAAACTATGTATATATTGTATATGTTCAATTGTATGGTAAAAAGTTGTTCGGCCCTCAACCCCAAATACTTGAGACCTCTTAAAGTAAAATGTAAGGGTAATGATTTTAGCCGCAAACTGGACACTCTGACATGTTTTAGGAGACCGTCACTTACCTTTGACAAATTGTGTACTGTGAGCTGGAGCCCTATGTGTACATCTCGAATAGCATTACCATATATGCAAGGATAGGTAGCATACCACAGTGGTCCAGAAAAGTTTTAGATGGCAGGTACAACCTCTCCCCTCCCCCACCCCTCCTCCCCCCCCCCCCAAGAAAATACCAATAATGGTCTCTTTATTGCATATTATGGGCCATTGAGCTGTACAGGAAATGCTATGCAAGACCTAGATCAGACTTTGTCAAAGGGTAGGTATGAATGCTTCTTTAATGTGCAAACCAATACTTTGAATTTCCATCCTCAGATATGATTGGATGTTTTGCTTATGATGTCAATCTTTCTATCCAATGGGAGCCAACAAGACAAGAGTTGACATCTTTGAAGAGATTGGCCTACCAGTTGTCAGAGAAGAAGATTCCTTTTGAGAGACTTGTCATCAGGAAAGAAGTGGCTGAAGAAATATTTGCTGACAATGTGTAAGATATCAGCAAATGTTTTTGCAACTTTCTGGAAAAGTTTGATAAAATTGTGATGGCTGTGATAATAGAACTGAAGAGTATGAAGTAAGTCTTGAAGAAATCAAATGTGTCTGAGAAATCAAACTGATTTTGTTAAATTTGGTTACAGAATTACTCCAGTCCCTTCCTGGCATAGATATACAAGGGGACAGGAAATATTAGTGTTTTAAACCTCTCAAATTTTAAGTTCATTGTCTAAGCAAGTTAAAGGTCTTATTCAGAGGCAAAGTGCATTTTCATTTCATTGGGAGGAGCAGAAACTGCTGTTTGTCCTGACCCCAACACACCTCGAATTTTTAGAGTACCCCATGGCACTGCTGAGAAAATACGTTCTAATAATACGATAAAACGGCTAAAAATCGTAATTTCAAATGACTGAATGAAAACGGGGGCGTGGCTAAGGTCAAGCCTATGACGTCACTGGCTGGAGTCGTGTTGACATGCATAGGAATAATTAGTACAAACGTAGTCGTAGGCATATATGAGCTTACTTTCAGCACAAACCAGTGAAGAACTGACAGACAAAATATTTGTTGAAAGAGATACGATGAAGTTTTTAAAGCTTTTGCCTATATCATGTAGGGGATCACGTATTACGTGATCGGGTTTTTTTCCTTAAAAACTATAACAGTTCATCGACTAGTTGGTAAATGCCATTTAGTGATTTACCAACTTGACCTTCCCTTCACTTTATTTTGCTTCTTTTCCTCTGAAAAGAGACTTAGGTTAGGTGGACTGAGATTTTTGGAAGGAATTGCTGACCGATATGGAAAGAAAATACTCATACATCCTTTTACCCCCTCCTCTCATTACAACTTTGAGATTCTTTGAGCTAGGGGGTTTGCAAAGTTTGGCATCAGCCTAAGGAACACATTGAAAAGAATTGATTTTGGAAGGAGGAGAGAGGCCGTTAGACAAACTTCCCATGTCATCACTCACGAACTTGAAGGGTAAAGACAAGTTGAGACACCAGAAAGCCCAAGACGAAGACCTGGCGAAGCCTGCAGAGAAAACCTGATACAAACCAAACAGCTCTCTTTTTAGGGCTAATAATTTCTTCCGAAAGAGCGGCTTCTTTCCTCTGCAAACATGCTTAAAATGTAGGATACTCTAACATAAAGTTTTTTTTCTTTTTTTGCAAGTCGAACCTACAGAATGCTAAACCGTAAACGTTAGAGCTAACGAGTAACGTTACTAACGTTAGGCCTAAGTAACTAGCCTGCTGCCTGCTAGTAGTACTAGTAGCACTACAAGGACGTACCAGGCCTACTCTAAAACCTTCAGACCTACGGTGACTAAAAAGCGTAAATTTGATCATAACAAGAATAAATCTTTACTACTATGCTGTACAATTTTTCGCAATTTCCGATTATCAAGTGTAACTTAGGCTACTAGGGTATGCTACTATCCTACTACGACTAGTACTAACTTTACTAGGCCTATATAAACTGCTTGCAGTACTGGTACGGTACATGCTGGCTAGCTGTGGGCGCTCGCGCTAGCATGACCCGACTCCGGCCGGTGACGTCATAGTTTTAACTTTCAAAGAAATCATGTGATGTTATCGTTTCAGTATGGGCCAAAAACAAAAATGTTTTCAGAAAATGATTAAAAATAGGAAATGCCATTTTCTGCTTTGTTTTTCCTGTAGAAAAATAATATAAAATTCTAGTTTACCGAAAATTATTCTTTTGAGTCGATTGCATGACCCTTATTTGCCTCTGAGTAAGACCTTTAAGAATGAGGCCTGAACAGCTGGATAATTTTGGTTTTGAAGCTATGGCTTTACAGTTGAAACACTTTTGCTTCTTGGAAGTTACCTTTGTAACTGGAAGGGGCAGGCTAAGAAGATGCTTTTGGAGGAAAAGCCCTTAAAGAACTACATCATAAAATTAAAAAAACTGTGAAATATTTAACATCAGAAACAGCTCTGAACACTAAAGATGTCTGAAGTGAGAAAAAGTCTTGCTTTGTTGACTTTGACAAAGAATTTTCCATAAGTTTAAGAGCAGTTTAAAAACTTGTTATCACTTTTTGATGTTGTCTTAAATTTGCCAGGTATAAAAAACATCACCTAGAAAATGTCAACACAGAAAGAGTAACCTTGTTTAGACTTGGTCAGTTCATTGACATCAATGATGGACCAATGGTGACAGACACAGGGTTCATGGTACCCTTCAATTATTCCATTACAAAGGTAAGGTTCTTATCATCATTTAAAAGTCTAACTACAACTTATGACTACTCTTCAAGTAAGACTGAAGCTCAGAAAAGATGAATTCTAGGAGTCGATATGCTCAACTAGAGTGAAGGGTGCATACGTAGGTTAAGGTTCCATTACATGTATTATAAAATACAAAAGATGAACATTTGGAACCCCCTTTTCCCCAACCTCCACCACCCCCATCCCCATTACAAGTTACATCTCTCCTCTCAAAAGTTGTCCTGTTAAAGCTGAGGTTTGAGGCTCCATGAAACGGTAAAGTGGACCAAAAGAAAGCACAATGGAAACTAATCTGGCAGCTGTTACAAGTTCTTTGTTGTCACTCAACTGAAAAGTAGAGCTGTATGTAGCTATTGCATATTATGCAATTTATAAAGGATCCAGTGCTCAATGAAGGCTTAATTAAATGTAACAAAACACCCTTAGACCAAAACAGCAGACTTCAGTTGAGTGATTCTTGTAGATAAAGGGTCATCAGCGTCATCGTGATGTACTATGCAGACATTCTACTGTATGACAGAGAGTGGGCTAACCATAGTCCTAGGTGACACTTAAACGTAAAAGGCTAGCATCATTTAGGTTACGTGCTAGTGAATAGGAAGCTTCCTCTCTTAGTAACCAGACACTGCAAATAGGTCTGATACACATTTGTTATGGGTTGCCTCACTTTTAGATTTTGTATCAGTAGAATATTTAATTTTACTATTTCAACCTATTTCACTGTTACATTTGATCTCATTTTACTATTAAATGTAACTTTACCATAATTCCTAATTTTACTATTGCAGCGAATTTTACATTACATTTTTGTCTAATTTTAGAATTACAGCTTATTTAAAGTATGTATCTTATTTTTCTGTTTTATCTATTTTAACATCATTCTGTCACTTTTATCTCTGACTCTAGGTTCATAGCATTGATGATTACCTCCTTCCAAATGTGAGTTTATATTTTTTGCTTCAGTCTGAAAAATGGAATATACACCCCTATATATATTTGAGTTCTCTGTTATTTTGAAGAGGTTGCTATGCAGAACCATAAACGTACTTCAGATAGCAGACTGCTCATTTGTCTGTCCAATGTGCGATATGTCATTGCTTTCTCTGGTTGAGAAAAACTTACATATGATATGATGAATTTCACAACTTTTGTACTAATGCAAGAATTAAAGTTTTTGTAAATTTACTTTTCCAGATTGTAGAGAAAGTTATTCACTGACATTTTTCTTTCACAGAGTAAATTATCAAGATTTCAAGGTGTTGCACTGCCGTCGGACTTTGAGGTTAGAACAGCTGTTTAAACTTGTTTTCACTTGTCACTTAGACTAATAAACTAAACTTCTGGGTAGTAGTTTGCAGCCTTCTTTTACAAGCGGACTGTCATGGCCAATAGGAAACCTTACAGATACCGTCACATTTCTACCTTTTAAGTTATGCTTCCATATTACTAGCAGGAGTTGTGTATTCTTTTACTTGGAAATATGTATGTTTAATTAACATCACAGTAATTAACGTTTGTATTGCTGGTACTACCAATTTTAGTGATACAGAATTGACAGGTTCCAGCCCTCACTTACCACTCAAAGATGTTAGAGTTCAGGAAATTTCCTGATTCCAGGAAATTGGAAGTCTCGAGCAGAATTCTCAAGAAATCCGTTTTACTAGCCAAAAATTAAGTTCTGTAGTGGTCACGGTGGGTGAAATGGCCAATGGTGGGTAAAGTTTGGGTTTTTTTTTTTTTTTTTGAAGTCTCTTTACAAAGAGATGTAAATTCCTACTGCATGAACATATTTGAAAAAAAGAAAAAGATAGCACCATTTTTGCACCTGGGCCTTCACCTGATGCAAAGAGTTTTCTCAAAGGGGAACTTTAGACCCCTCCGACAATCCTGGACAACACAATTTCAGGAAATGGACCTCTACTTTGCTTACATCTCTGTACCACTTTTTCAGTCTGCTATGGGACTAGTGCATAGCTGGTTTTACTCACATTTGGCAAGGGGCGACTGCTTATTTTGAACCCTGGGTTAGAAGTTGGTAGCATGGCCTTTTGAACATAAAAAGTAGGGAGCCACCCAGTCCCTTGTATGAACCAACCCCCTCAAACCATTCAGTGCTATTCAATGGTAAACTTTTAGCATGTAGAGCAACTACTGAAAACACAAACCTAACAATTAAAACTGTAATTCACTGTCTGGCTGCCCCTCAGCATACGTAGATGAAAACATGAAGCGGCAAAGTATTAAGGAGTGCACAGATGCAGATGAATAGGCAGAGGAAGTAATTTGTTCAGCATTCTGGGAGGCATTTAGGCAAATATTTCGTGGTTTCCTAATTGCAAATTGATGGTAAAACTCTAAAGTTAATGTCTTGGTGGTCCCTTTTAGGGAATCCTTCCCCTTCCCCTCCCCCTTCCCCTTCCTCTTCCCCCTTCCCCTTCCTCTTCCCCCTTCCCCTCTCCCTCACTTAAAAAAAGAAGAAACCCCCTTCCCCTCTCCCTCACTTAAAGAAAGAAGAATCATGAATAGGTTCTTTTGTTAACCAGTCAACCACTGTCTGTTTCTTGAAATATTAATGTCGATTTCGCTCATCTCTTCTCCCAACTTCCACATTATGGCAGTGATTACAGTGTTTAAATTTATGAATTCAGGCAAATTAGATAAAATTTGGTGATTATATTCACCATCTTTTTTGGAATATCATCTTTGAGCAAGTTTAACTCATCACTGTCTTTGTGTTAGCTTAGTGCTATAGTACCAACTTGTTGATAAGGCTTTGTAGGTACCCTGTTGAGAGCATTACATGTTCTGTAGTTTTGCAACTAAATCTTACACATTTATAATGGAGGTGAGAATATGGTTTTGAATTCAAATCATAATGCAAGAAAAAGGGTCAATGAAAGTGCAAGCAGTAGGCCTGTAGCCAGACAAGGTACTGAAGGGGTGCTAGATGGCCCCAGGGGGGGAATCAAAATAATTTTCAGGGGGCAAGATTTCAAAAATATGTTAGGGCAATGGTAATTTTCTAGGAGGGGATAGTTTTTCTAGGGGGTTTGCCTGCCCTGCCCCCCCCCCACCTCAGCTGCGGGCTTGGCAAACAGTGGGATTAGATTTGACAGAGGCAGGAATTTTATTGCAATGTGTTTTAGAAATCTTTTGAACAAGTAGCAGTCATATTTGTCCTTTCTGTTTTATTTCAATTGTAGTGTCATCACACAGCTTGGTCAGTGATAGAACACAAAGCTAAAAATCCTGTAAGTACAGATTTTCAAATTATCTTCATGGCTTGTATTTAGTCATGCTGCAGCCAGTGCTGCCGATAGACCCTTTACCAAATAGCAGTTGCAAAGAATTATGGGATAGAGCTTTGGTGTGCATCGTTTTCACAGTCTACAGTAAAATGCCATTGACAAAAATGACGCATACCACAACTCTGTCCCATAATCCTTTGTAATTGTTATTTGCAAAAGGGTCTATTTCCAGTTGTCTTCTTCAAGATGTCACCTCTCTTCAGTTTGTTTACTACTCTTTTTGTTTATTTTTATGTTTTCATGTAATTAAGTACATCTGTATTTAAGCAGCTTTATAAAGCTGTTATTAGTTTGTAAGTCTACACTCGACAAAGCATGATAGAGTCTGAGGTGTGTTACTTCAGTGTCCACTTGCAGTGGGTCATGAATATTGATGAGTATTGAATATTCTGGACAAAGCATGATAGAGTGTGAGGTGTGGTATTTCATGATCTACTTACAGTGGGACATGAATATTTCTAGGTATTGACAGTTCAGTGTATGTACCTTTTTCCCTTCAATTCAAAATGTGTAGCATACTGTACATGCATACTTTGCATGATCCTTCAAGTGATAGCTGAATTCATAATCTCATCTGTATTGTGATTGTTTGTAGTTCAGCCATAGGAAAATATTTGATTTGCTGCATATTCATATGTCACTGAATATTAATTAACAGCTGGAATATTATTAACACATTTTGTTGTTCATAGAACTAATTCATTTCGAGTATGAAGAAAAACAGCATAGCTTCAACAAGTGCAATGAGCCAATCATAGTTGCTGTAGCAAAAGCGTTTATGACCCTGAAGGAATGTAACATTTAATGAGAAGCCCTCACACAGTCCAGTCATAAGGAACACAAAGTTTGTCTTGAACAGCTCCCATCAAGGTCCTTTTTTGTAGTCTCAAAACCAAAGCTGATTGAAACCAAACAAGCTACATACCCCCAGTGGGAGTTACATCTCCAGAAGGTGCTCCGAATTTTTTTTTCAAAAACTAATTTTGAAGAGTGCAATGTGTGAAAACCTTTCAGCCTTCACCTATTTGCATTTATAAAGCCAAGAAGGGAAGAGTATGATGAACTGTTCATCCTTCAGACCTACAGCATGGGGGTGTTGAATGCATGGCTGTTTGGACATGTGGGACTTTCTTTCTTGCGGGCTGAGACTTTCGCCATAGGGAAACCTTTATTTCCCAAGAAAATTGTTAGATTTTTCCCATAAAGCTGTCCAACTCCCAGCTGGTATGTCTTTGCATGGTTGTGTTCATCATTGGCTAAAAAGAACAGATCAGTACACATGACCTTGGCAAACATTCCAAGAAGTGATAGCACTGGTCATTATGATGTTCAAAGGCTGTTGCAGCAGTCTTTTGTAATAAATCCCTCCCTTTAGAATGAGACAATAAATACTTTGTCCATACTAGCTGGTATTAGCAATGAAAAACGAGTCTTGGGCTTAGCTCTATGCAAAAACATTTGATTTTGTAAGGCAATGAATATTCAACACCAGATAACCCTAGTATTCTTACAGAACAGATAATTTTAATATTTCTAGTTCACAGGTCATCTGAATATTCATGTTCAGTGTAATGTGAATAATCAACAGCACAGGTTGACTGAAATCTGAACATTCACATTTCACAGGTTTTACTGGATTTGAAGCCAGACTTTGACAACAAATATCTCCCAGATGAGGCTGAAGCTGCTTCCTGAAAACATGAAGAAGAAAGTGACATGGACATTAAGTCTCTCAAGATGCAACTGTTTGAGACACAGGGTGAGATGGAACCATCATGCTCACCATCAGCATACCCGACATAAATCTACAGTTGAGATGGTCAGCCTTTTTACATCAATGGCTCTCAAGTGCATTCAGATGTAGGGTCTCTGTACTAACATATATGTGATACACTATACTTATATAGGAGCAGGAGAACCCTCACCTATAACTGCTTGATGGCCATGGTGTGGACAAACTGCAGGTTACATGACAAACTTCTGCAGGGGCAGGAACTGTTTCCAAATTAACACCATACTGTTTATTTATGTGAACTTTACTCTGAAGCTTTTGCTTTTATCATGTTTCAATATTCAGTTGTCTAGAGAAGAAATACCATAAGACATTGATCTTTAGGTTGGATCCTGTGGTATTACATATTTCAAGCAGTGAGGGTTCCAAAGAAGGGGTGGTGGGGGTTGGGGGTGTTGTGAAGTCTTATCTTCTTATTCTCCACCCCTCCCCAAGGTATTCCTCAAGCATTAAAATATGCAGCTGATCAACTGTTTCCACCCCAAATAATTTCTGCTGTGCTCCTCTCTCTTCTCCCATTTTCGAATTCCTGGTGACACAGATGATTTCAAATATTAAACCTTCAGTGCATAAAACATAATGAAGGCACATTAAGATGGAGAGTTTGATTGCAGTCTGATTTAGAGTTTACAATCTAGATTCTTCCCCAGTCATCATCCAGCATTGTATGCTCACAGCATGATTGAGAGAGCCTTGATGGAATATTTCAAGGCATGACGAAGTAGTGGGAATACTGTTTTCTGATTTTGGATAATCTTGCACTGTGTGAATTATCTTTCTCTTCAAAAAGGGCATCCTGCACCTCATAAGTCTGAGAAGTGGGGCGGTTTTTTCTGGTTCTCTTCAGGGCCATAACTTTCAATAGCATATCAGTATGGTACTTGTTCATGAGAAAATCCTTACAGTAGTGTACGGATTAGTGGTCATGCACTCTTAAAAGTTTAGATAATGGTACTTAATAATATCAGAATAGATTATGAAAACTTGATCTATAACAAGATTGGTAAGAATAGGTTTTATTAACCTATGAGATTTCGTGCAGTGTTTTAGCCAAGGAAACAGCTCTCAGCGTAGAGGCCACACCTCTGAGGCTGACGTGTTACCGGGAGGGTGATGCCAAGGCCAGCTAACTTTGTAAAGGTATCATTTACATTGCAATATCCTTTACCTTTAACATTTCAGTGTGTATAAAGGCTATTTAACTTGACTTAATACCATACGACAGACTTTGTGAAACACACTTTAAGAAACATTTAGGAGAACAGTGGAGAACCTTTCTTGGAGAGAAATACAACGTACATGTTCAGCAATCCCATGGAGACATGGGGCACATGTTCCCCCCCCCTCCAATATTTGAGATATTGCCCATTGACTTTGATTTTTCACACAGTAAATTAGTTGAAAATGGGGTCATGTCCCCCCCCCAGTATTGAGAAGAAATCGCCATCCTTGACAATGTGTATGGGATCTTTGAGATATTGTAAGGTATCATTTAATAGCTGGCCGCAGATTGACCAAGAGGCAACCGCTACCTGATTCGTGAGAGTATGAGTCTGAATTCATGAAGATAAAGCCCCCATAAATCGGCATCAAGACAAACCTCATCTCCTGGTCAGGCATCACAAATCTTGGTGGGTTTAGAGGAGTGAGAAAGTGCTCCACAGGACTTGGAGCTTTCTCAAGTTCTTCATATTATTTTCCACTTCTGCATAGTTAATATTCTCATTTATACGTTTAGGTCTGGTTTTTGGAGGGGAGAGAGGCTTTCAGGATGTGCCTGTCAAAGAATATTCCAATGTTAGCATTTCCCCATTTATCTAAAGTTAAGGTAAGATACTGCAGGCATGCTTCTATGAACACTTGACATCTGTGGATGTCTTCTCTTGTGAGGAAATTTCGTTTTACATTGCATTTAAGTGACATTTTATTTGGGTGTACTAAGCTGTTTATACTAAACACGCTAGGCATTAGGGTTCTGAATTGCTTCCAGCTGGGGTGATGAGCTCTTTTACCCAAAATTTCAAGCATATTTGCTCAAATACATGTACTTTGAATGAAAAGATTAAAATTTCTTCTCAGTTGAAGGAGGGGCAGTAGCCCCCAGGCCCACCCCTTCCTCGCCTAGTTCACCTATGATCATGGACACTTTTCAAACTGTTTCAAATGATAAATTGGTCGTTTAGAATAGGGAGCTGTTTAGAAGGACTTTGGTGTTTGCTGGAGTGTTCCAAACACCTGGCAAATAATGTCTTAGGAAGGCAAGTTTACACTCTTATAAAGTCGAGTCTTCAGAAACTTTGCCCATTACCGCAATAGCAAATGTCTCAGTGAAATACATTAATATCTAGCATTAATTCTGTTCTTAGGTGGTAGGCTTTTTTGGTGAGAAGGTAAGGTCAGGGAAGGATACTGTTGCCTTACATGAGGAGTGTCCAACCAGTCAATCGCGGTCTACTGGTAGACAGTGGACTGAAACCAAGTCGACCGCAAGGGATGTAGGAAAAAATGAAAAAATAAAGTTTTTCTATGTTTAACTGTATGACAGTGTATGTTTTGTAGGTCTCGGGAGGGTGGCTGCTTGAAAATTAGAACTTGGGTCAAAAAAGGCTGGGCACCCCTGTCTTACATGATTTTAGCAAAAACGTTATCAGAGGGCGCCCATATAAATCTATCACAGAATACTCTGGCTTGAATATTAAACTTCAAGACTACATATAATTTGCTTGTTTTACTTGTAGCTTTCAGGGTTGAGTATGTAAAGACATGGTGTTTTGAAAAAGCAATGACATCAAATAGCTTATGACGTATGATCATGTGACTTGAAAACATGATGTTCAAAAGAGTTCCATTGATTTGTGAATTCCTCTTTGTGTGTCGTTTAAGGTTGTAGTATGGTTAATTGTAGTGTTTGCACGGGTTACCCGAAAACCCGGGTACCCGCCCGTCATATTACTACCCGGGTTTCGTGTCCTCTACCCGGTTCCAGAAAAATAGCACATTAAAAATACTTTGGATATTTCATGCTATAAACCTGTAGCAATGCTTATTACATTCATTCACAATCTGTCTTTATAGGTTTCTTCTTCTTCTCATGCTCTGACATATTTTGCGCTTTTCAAGGGACAAAATAACCAGGTTCACATCGTAATTTGCTACCCAAGAATGACTTAGTTGCTTTCTTGCGAATCTTTTTCAATTTGGCCTCGCGGAAGATGCGAATCATTATTTTGTCAAGCCATGTTCGAGTTTCAACTATCCCCAATGACTCGGTGTATAACAATTGTCGTATTGTTTGAAGCCGAAGCCAGAAGATCAGCTTCTGCTCTTTTCCGCCTGACAACAACACATAGCTAGAAAAGTTATAAACAATTAAATACTGAGCCGTGCACATGTCATGTTTGTACATAATACACACGGCTGGGATGAAGTGTACATCGCACATATATGTTAGTGTTCTAACCGGTACGGCGAATGCTGCAATACCGGGCCTGACACTGCGAGGTCAGTTTTATGTAGTAGACAAAACCCTGAACCCTGAGCTAGCTGACCATGCCTCCCCATTGCAAGGTGCCATTACGTTCGGCATGCTACTAAAACTGACCCGTGCATGTACGGTACATAGGCTAGCTATGTACTACGCAATATGTTGTGCATTCAGTTCAATACGGAATTCCCCCCGATCGTGTTTGCCAAAAGGGAAAAAACCTCGATTAATGGTTAAATGTGTGTAAATGTGTGTAAAGTACACTATCTACGTAGATTTCGAAGTTAACCATGCTATTGGATCTAACATTGGCTTGCACCAAAATAATAGCATTCGTAAAAACAAGCTAATTAGGTCAGGTGCCCGGATGTCAACACATGGATAGCTACGTACGAACGTAGGAAGCTGTCCGTGATAGTGCGTACACTAGTAGTAGGAAACATAAAAGTGACGTCATTGTTTACTTCCTGTAAAATTGGACGTGCAAGAGAATACTTACAGTAACTTCTGAAGGCTCTGATTGGTTGAAATTTTTTAAATTGGTATGATCTAATCTAAAAGCTTGCTTTTTGATTCGAAACATGCCCCCAAATTCAGTACAGTATGAGGATAAAGGCCTTAAGAAATAGTGATTTTCTTAACTGGTTGTTTTTATCACATTTCTTTCATTCTTAATTTTCTATTTGAAACGACGCGATTTTGTTATGATGATTTTTAGTCTTCTTGAACTTGTGGCCACTACCACTCTGATACAGGTGTAAATATCGGGCAAGTGTCATGGAGTATGTGTCCAATTACAAAATGTTGCTTTATTTTGGTCATCGTTATTTATACTGCTAACCAAGATGAAGTAATCGCTGGTCAATTTAGATTTTGATAAGCAGTTACTGCTAATCAATTTATCCAATCTATTTGATCCTTTGCTTTTATTGCACTAATTAATTATCCCCATTTGAGCGACACGATACCTCCTCCGAACAATACATGTAGTACAACAGTAACGTTATTGTGAGTTGTTTATAAACTTTTTGTTTCTGTGGTTTTCGGGTACCCGGGTACCCGCTCTAAAATTATTTTGTCTACCCGGGTAGCACTGTTACTACCCGTGCAAACACTAGTTAATTGATTATGTCAGCTAAGTACAATTGGGAAGGAAAGAGGAAAATGTGAACAGCTATATTCCTCCATTACCAGCAAGGATAAGCACAGTTATTCGTAGCTGTAAACAACGACAAAGCACTATCCAAATTAAGTTCTCTCAGACTGGGAACACTCTCTTTCGTCCATCGGAAGGGGATTTTAGAGGACGGCTTTTAGGAGCACGGTTAGGAGTTAATACACAAATACCAATGCTATTCTCTGAACAATAAAGAAAAATGTCATCTAACTGACGAGGACCTTGAGACTTTGGACTTGCTGACCTGGGGAAAGTTCAAACCAAACTTAACTTAGGAGTGACTGTACTGCGATAGCAACTCGATGTTCTAGTTGTCACTTCACGATTACAAAAATGATTAACCTGTGCATCTAGCAGCACATTTGATAGTAAAGAGACCGGCGACTTGGCAGTCGATACTGAGTTTGCTAAAACTAGAATGCGGTATGGAGTCGGCTTTATGTATCTCTCTGAGACTATAGTTATAATACTATCATAGCCAGAGGAAAGGGGGGGGGTTCAAGGGTGGCGCCAGGATGAAACTAGAGGTTTTTACAGAAGGAAATTTGAAAAAGGGAAACCGAAAATGTTTTATTTTTTATTTATTTATTTTTTATTTTAAGGAGTTTTACTGCAAATGATGAGCTGTCATTGAGAGCAAAATCATGAAACCGTTGGGACGACTGTTAGCCAGCGGGGTTTACATGCTTTATCGTACTCGTCAAGGCTCGCCCGACGAGAGTGGAATATTTTATGGACAGGGGGAAGCTTTCCCCGACGCGGGGACGTTTCCCGTTCCCCTAACTAGTGCCACCTCTGGGAGACTGGCAGCTGGGACAGTGTGCCTTAGGCGGTACTTTTTGGGGCGGCACTTTCAGTCTATTGTAATGACAAAGATTTTTTTCCTGGACAGGTGCGATAAACCATAGAACTACCCGAGGTGGAACAAACTTTATGTCACTAAGAGGTAATCCTCAATTTTAGAGTCTAAACCTGCAAGAACTCGGGACGGCTTGATACTCTTTTGCTTCCCAGGTGGTAACCCTATAGTCGCCTATGCTCCGCCTCCTTATAGCCTTACGAATAAGGCCAACTGGGCCTACACTGCTTTCATGCCGTTTAAAGCAATTGTCAATGTAACACTCATCGATGAAGGGAACAATTGAAGCAGATGAGCACATGCGTGCGGGATATTCCTTCATGGGGGTTAAGACTTCTTTTCCTGTGAGAAAGCTCGGACGGACTGTGAAAAAGTTGTCAGATTGTTTTTCTAGTAAACTTTCCGCGAAATTGTTTCCCGTTTCAATTCAGTGAGTCACCCCCCCCCCCCCTTCCGACCTCCGTGAGGGGCGGTACTGAGTGATGTCTGAAATTACGGAAGAAAGCGGATTTTACGAGGCAACGCGGAAGAAGCACAACGAGCTGAAGCCCAAGTGTCATCGCGTGAAGTTCAGGGTCCCTGGCGAGGTCAAAGGGTAGAATCTCCATAGTGGCATAAGGGCTAAGTCACACAGGAGATCTCGCATTTTTAGACAATTTAAACATAGAAAATTAGTCCAAGTGGTCAAGAGATGAGAAGAAATGAGCAGCGATTCCTTGCATTTTGCACTCTAAATGGTCTGGGTGATTGTTTATGAGAGATTTCTTCCAACCGATATTGTTTGCCATACTGACAACCTCCAGTGAATAAAGGATTTTCATCGAATTCATACCGTAAAGTTCGTCGTTCTATGTAATTGGAAGCACGATGTTGTTCTGTGATTAAAAAGGAATATTTTATTGGTATCTGAATAACTTTATTTTAAAGAAAGGTTGTCACAGACCCGAGAGAAAGTATCTGCTTTGTATTGTTGTCAGTGCTGTCGCCAAGGGGGAAGGACCTTGGAAGGCCAGGCGGGCACGTGTCCTCCCCCAGAGCTGTTCGTGTCCCCAGTGTGGCCCCAAAGGAGATTTTGGATTTAAAAGAATTATACACAAATACACCGTTTATACAGCGATTTGGACATGACGACCCATACTGCCACTTTTTCAGTCAATCAGGGGCTAAAATAGCACAAAATATTCTTAAAACTATATTTTAGCGGCGCGCTGTGCGCGCATCTCCGTTGTTGAACCTTGTGAAGTACTGCCTTACCTGGAAATATATTCCAGAATTACTCTTTCAACATCTTTTTTTTTCAAGAGCTATGGGGCCACTGCGGCCTTAAGTCCTTTCTATTCAATTACAATTCCTACATCGATTACCTTTTTGCCCAATTTTATGTTCGAAGACTTTAAAGGTTACCATTTTTGTTGCTTTTATTTTAACAAGCATCCAGTAACATATGGGGATAATCAAAATGGCTTCATTTCATAACCAATGTCCCTTTAAATACTGGTACCTTAATTTTTTAGGGGAACTTTGGTCTCCTGGGACTCGACGAGACGTAGCTAAGCACCATTACAGGGATCATATAGTCGTAATACCTACATAAGGAGTATAAGTATATACTTACACGAAATAGCAATTGATGCTAAATACCAGAATTTTTTGAACTCGCCATGGGTGCACCAGGTGGTCACTGTCCATCCTTTTCTCATTTAATGCTAATGAAAATGCAGGAAATATATGAGTCATGGTAATAATTTTAAGGCACACTGAATCACGCACCAGGCAGGCTTTTTTCCTTTCCTGGCGAGGCCCCGGATCCGATCTCGATGATGCACCAGCGTCGATGCTCTAATGTGAGGGCTCCCCCCCCCCCCTTCCTGTCTCAACACTAATTCCTACCGGGCAGCATGAGTGGAATTATCCTTTTAAAACCCAGTTCAAACTTTAACGTGATCCGTCGCCCCCACTCACCCCCGTCCCTCGAATTATTGAATCTTTAGTCGAGTCAGTCCGACAAAAATGACCATATTGTGATTTTTATTTTTGTTGCCTGCTCAGCGCGCATCCGATGCCATTTGCAGATAGTTAAATGTTTCATTCTCATGGTCACAATTTTGTAAACACTATAGAGCCTCGGGGAACTTTTACCCCCATCCCCCTAATACGGCGTTGCCCCCACCGGGGCCCTGCAAAGGGCCCTGGGCCCAACGCCTACAAGGGAGAGCTTCGCGCTACCACAACGCTTCGGCGCTGCTTAGTCCTTGATATTGGTTTGCCCCTCTGGCCCGGAACGTTCCCCCCCCCCGTGCCTCCCCCACCTCGAAAAGTCTGACTAGGCCCCTGACTGTTTTATCTCTTGAACAATTGTTCACACACTTTCATTTTTTCAAATGATTCAGTCATATCCATGCTCCTGTAATGCGTGTTATCGTTTGGAAGAAAAGCTAATGCCAAAACAATCTTTGAGTCTGAAAGCCGCTCCATAATAACAGCTGTCTTCTTTCTTCGTTCCGCCGTTAAAGCAGTGGTTTCCAACCTTTTTAGCTCACCCCCCCCCCCCCCCGGCTTTCACAGAATTGAGTTGGGCAAATCCCGCCCCCCCCCCCCCCAGTCATGTATATAATATATAAATGAAAAGAAATGAGAGCACATATATCGTTTTTAAAGGTGGGCTCAGGTCAGGACAAAAATTGCGGACGCTTATTCTTGTAACTGTCTAATATTTTTTTCCCGGGACGAACGTGGGCAAATCGAGTTTTCAAAAAAATTTAAAGTTGTTTCAAAATGAAGATTAGGGTTAGGATTAGGGTTAGGGTTATGTGGTTGTGGTAATTTGGCCCGTTCTTTCATAATCCGGCGTCAGAATTACAAAAAAAGGGTCGAAAAGCTGTCATTTTGGAATTAGAGGTGTGGCCTATTTCCAAGAAGCTGATTGGTCCATTGGCCAGATTTGGCCTGATGACTCGTCCTGGGGAAAAAACTACGCATCACAGTAAGCTTTAAGTCTTGATCGGGGTCCTTGGGAACGGAACGTTTTAGAACTTGGGGCCAAATGCCAAGTGATTTAATATCCTATTGCGAGACCAGGATACTATCCAAGCCCCCGTGAGTTCTGATGTATTTACGAATGATTGTTTGCACAAGAATGAAGCTTTTATATTTCTTTTAATGACATTATGTGTGCACTTAACAGATTGCAAAATCTGACTACAGCTACCGATTGACAACAGCAGACTTAAACATAAGTTGCAGTAAATTTCCGCATCAGCTTAGAAAAAACTCCAGTACTAGTTTTTAAACAAATGCAGCCTTCTGCACACGGTGTTTTTCGATACAGTTTCAGTGTCCGCATGATTGAAAGTATTCTCAGTGCTGCAGGATAATTATAGTTTTAAAATTAATAGTCACATGAGACATTAGACTATAACTTCGACACGATGTTCTATACAATATAACTAAATCACGTTGGTTTCACTAGGTTATACAGTTATATATTAATTGGGTTTAAAAACGAAAAAGCTCGTTGCATGACACTTCAACTAAGTAAAGAAATGCTATTCTCTTAGTTTTTATTTTTCTGTTTTATTGTATTTGTTTCAAAATGGTATTTGCAATCCCTTCATTATCCCCTTAATAATAAAGTTAATAAGTTAATTGGTCTAAAATACCAATTTGTTTACTCACTCTTATTAAAGGATTAAGTTGCTCCCAACCATGTGATTTGAAGTTATTATACAGTTTACTTATGATGTAATAACCCCTGCTGTTTTCGTTGTATTCTTCATCCTCTCAGCGTACGGAATATTTGTGCATCGATTCAGGCACAAAATTCCACCTACTGTGATTACAGGGCAATTTGTCTCTGTGAGCGGTATTCAAACTTGAAGCTTACTTGCAAGTTCAGAAACGTAGCACCATTCGGGACGAAATTCCTTTGTTGGAGCTGTCACGCCCAAGTGACCTCACAGGTAGCACGCAATTCTATAGCTCATCAAATAACAAAAGCGAAATCTGTCGACAGGACAAAAGAGTAAAGAAAACGTTATTGTTATGGTAATTGTTTGGTAGAAAGGATGAGGATTCTTTTACAAGTGTTGTGAATGGCTGCTTAACGCAAGTAATGCATATGTATGACAAGTATGCCCAATGAGGGAGATCGATAGTAAAAGAAAAGATGTGGTCATTGAAAGATGCAGGACGATTGAGTCCAGCTGTACCAGTGGAGGTAAATCTTGGTTGCTAGGCAAGCCTGATGAGTTGTTGTCTGTGATGTAAGCTAACGACGGGAGAGGTAAAAGTTGGTTTACAATTCATAACACCGCCATTTACTTTCAGTGAACAACGTGTGAAAACCTGTTGGACTGGTATTTTAATGGCAACATAATGTGTAGTTTTTATTGAAAGAAATTGTTACTAAATTTGGAAGTTGTGATACAACAGGATTTTGTCAGAGTGGAGGAGAGCCATCGACTAGCAAAAGATTTCAAGTTTCAGAGGAAAAAGGATTAATACATGACCGAATTTTATTATAGTGTCCAGCTCCTTACAAAACCGTAACGCACATTGTATACAATATCTCAACGTGCTTGGAAGTGTGAAAGGGTGAGTCTGAAAGACTTGTACCGGTCTGTCCTTTGTTACTTTTTTCAATAACCTGATATTTATATAGCACAGTTATATAACTAAATGACAAAGTTAACATTACTTTCAGGTAAGGCAGCCATTTTATGGAAATGAAAAGTCATGGGTTATGCTACTGTAATTATTAGGCTCAGTACTGTGTACAAGTTAATGCCAATTCGGCCATTTTGCAATATACAAGGGATTAACAATTTGACAGTTATACACCTCTGCAGTTATAAGCTCCTATTCAGTACTTTAGGATTTAATGTATATTGTGAAAGCTATTTGCAAAAAAAAAATGAAATTCACTTTTACTATTATGAAAGAGATACCGACAATGTTGGGTACATGAAGTCTGTACAAGACGTAGGCTCAAGGGCTTAGCTACCGTGTGTCATCCATCATTCAATCGCACGTAGAGGAAAGAACAGAAGCATAACTGTAAGGAAAGGGATTGTGCGTGAGAAAACCCAACCCTATTCATAGATAATTTCTAACTTTAATCATGAAGTATTATTTAGTACTTCCATAATGAAATCATTCAAAGTATTTATTCTAACATTTCAACCAGGTTTTATTTCGGACGTTTCGCCCAAGTATGTCCTCGTATTGTCATACTCATGGGCTTCAATCCTGGGGGGCAGGGGGACACGCCCCACACCTTTTGGAAATACACCCATTGCCTTAAGATTTTTACACAATAAATTTTTGACAGAAGTGGCCATGCCCCCCTCCCCCCCCCCCCCACACACACTCATTCGAGTAAAAATTGACGCTACTGGTTATACTTAAATTTTTCCTACTAATGTACCGGTATCTACGGTTACAGGAGGACGATGTAAATTTCACTACGACACAATTTTAATACACGGTATATGAGGCCCAAGAACAGGTCCAGTTTTCTAGTCGTTTACCAAGAATATTTCACCTTTATTTTAACAAGCAAAGTTTATAGCCAGCTTAGCATAAGAATGGTAAGTGTAATTTTTAAAACAAAACTAAAATCTAAGAAACTACTTCTACATCAGTGGTATTTTTCTACAAATTTACAATTATTGATAACTTATAGGCCTGTTATGACGTACTTTTTTCCTCTTTTTGCTCTTTTTTATTTTTTGGAATACCACCCGAGTCTTAAGTCTCTTCAGTGATTTTCAGTTATAATTTCGTTTCTTGTTATTTTCACAGATTTTTCGAAATGGAAAAGAAGTTAGAGAGATCAACGTTATTGTTGACTTTTATCTTGTCACACCTGATAAGTCTTGGTAAGTATTTAACATTTTATTACAAGTTTTAATTAATCTTTTTAACCTCTACCAGATCAGTTAAGTATGCACTTCACATGTTCCACGTGCAACTTTTTAGTGTATTTAAATGACTTTTCGGCTTATTCAAACCAATTTCGTCTAATACAGCTTCGGTCACGAAGGAACTTGGTGGATAAAAAAAATAAATAAAATTTGTGCTGGCACAGTATGTATCATAAATTGAGGTCAATCAGTTATGCGCCTGCGCGCGATAATATATCGGTTTGAGAAGGGTAGTATTAGCATCAGTAGTGCACGAGGAATTATACTTAAAGTTTTCACTCGTTATGAAATATACAAACACAGCTTAACTCCATAGTTTAAGTGGTATATTTAGTGTCAAACATCATGAGAATTCATTGTGAGAGGAAAATAATGGAATTCGATTTGGTCAATGGTATTCCAAAGTAAAAAAGTTCACGGGCAAGTTCAAAAAAGTATATCATTTCGCTAAAGGTTAAATAACCTTGTACGAATGGTGCAACATTGTCAATTTCACGCCAGTATAGATAATTCCCTTTAACACTGTTAAAATTGGGATACGGAGTACGGACAAACCACAGCCACCGTTTTTCTCTACTACTGTGCAATAACCGCTTTGAAAGTATCCGATATTGTACGAAAAACAGGCTGGAACATGAATCTCCTGAGCACTGTGCAGTCAACTTTAATCAAAAGGTCGGATGAAAGAAGAAGTTTAAAGATATTATTTGCTAGTGATCAACAATTTTGTAATATTTAATAATTACCTTGAAAGTAATTCTTAGTATTAAACCAGCCATTATCCGCCATTAAGGCACGGAAGGAATGTGCAAACTTGCACAAAAATCGAGATGGAAGGGTGAGTCGATCAATTTCTCTTACTCCCCACAGCCACTGCTCAACAAGCTTTCATAGCCGAACCCAGCGATGTCTCAGTTGTGGTTGGTCAGACAATCACCCTCCTCTGTTCCGTTTCGGACAAAGCAGGGTCCATTGCCTGGACGAAGGGGGGAAATCAACCCATCTCCATAGAGCGGAATATCATCGATCCAAGTAACCGAGACCGTTATACCGTCATCGGTGACGATTTATCACAGGACTTTAACCTACAGATAATTAGCGCTGAGGTGACTGATGCCGGCGATTTCCAGTGTCAGGTGACGGCTAGCGGGTCCGACGGCGAGATCGTGTCAACGGTGGCAACTGTTGAAGTTATTGGTAGGTACCACAAAATATTATGACTGATTGGTTCGCAGTTGTGGATAATTTATGAAATCCTATACGTTACGAATAATTTACGATTAATTGGTAATTTATATTTGATGTTGTTTCATCACCTATGAACAGAGAGAGAAAAGTTTCTCCTTTTTGTGGACTTCTGTAAAAAAAAAGAAAAGTAAAATACTGTGTGCCACCTTAAATATAGCGGTTTCATTCCAAAGTAAAAACAATCTTCAATTGAAAGGTTGGGAGTAAATATGTGAATATTCTCCCTGTTTGCACATCAAATACTTGCATGCTGATATATATGAAAAACGTCAATTATATGTTGCGACAGTGTTGGATAAATAGTGTGTACATATGAGATTGATTGACATTTTACATCTGTTGATATCAATTTTCCTTCCAAAGATGTCCCTATCCAAGCCTTCACGACAGAACCATCAAATACCAACGTACCCATCGATACCACAGCCACCCTTCAGTGTGCTGTACAGGACAAAGCTGGTTTCCTACAGTGGGAGAAGGATGGGGTCATCATCACCAACGACACCACCATATTAGACCCGTCCCTTACAACTTACTCTATAACAGGAGATACCAACCAGGGAACCTACAACCTACAAATACTGCTAGCACAGGAAAGTGACGAGGCGGTATACCGGTGTATCGTAACCGCTGCAGGCTTCAGTCAACAGATTACCTCTGCTACAGCTGTCTTATCAATATCGAGTGAGTTGCGTAATTTACAACAGTTAACTGTTTGCTCATTGTGTCTGTCACTGTATGAGGGGACTATATCAAAGGTATTAATTAGATCAGGGAGTTGCTATTTGACAAATGACCACTCTCTGATTAGATTGACATAAGTCGACATTATGCACTGACTGCGCAAAAAGCTTTTTTTCACCCCCACCCCACCCACCATTCTATTGCCTAAATGCGGTATACCATGTTACCAAATCTCTAGCCTTAGGCCATGGCAAATGCAAGTAGCTCTGAAATAAATATGCGTAGAAGATGTTTGCGGCTATCAATTTTGTCTGCAAAATCACTGCGTCAACTGAACTGTGCACCCGTTAGTAAACAACGAACGTAAAAATTGACCATTTTTAAGAAGGCCAAATAGTCATAAAGTATATATACCAGCATGGGGGTAAATTTTGATCGAATAAAGGCAGACTCCCTCAGTCACAAAATGCACGAAGGCTTATGCGTTTACACAGTAATATCCCCCAAAATTGTGATAGATCACACTTCAAAAATCATCTGTGAATGGTCAAACAACTTTGATTGGCCAAAAAACAATGTACATTCAAACTACATACCTCCCGGCAAATGCATAGAGTATTCTGATTGGTGTGAACATATACCAGGATGTAAGTTGCACAGCAGAGTGGCTGTACAGTAAGGAAACACATTCCAGTACTCAAACTACCCGATGAATTAAAGAAGAACCTTAGAAAGGGTTGAACACTTCAGGTATTGTTATGTAATCAGTATATAGGAACTGGCATTAGGGTTCGTAGAAGGTGAAAAGACAATCTAAGTTGGGCAAATTTGAACATTTGGACCATGGTACTAGGAAGACGCACAAGACATATCTAAAGCAAGTGACCAACATAGATGTTATCTAATATCCATCGGTGGCTATTGTTATTGTAATACACTGTAAAATTGACGAACACTTTTTTGTAACAGATAATAAACGCGTCTTGGCGTTTATGTAACAGAAAAAACAATAAAAAAAAAAGAAAATTAAACGTCTAAAACGCCAACTTTAACACAATGACGCCACTTTAACGCCATCTTGTAAACACGTTTATGCGTTTATTTCATGATTACTGTAAACATCAAGTTGTTTTTAATAAAGAAAAATTAACATATATATAAATCATGTAAACCTGTTTGCGGAGTGCACTTTAATTGACGTCATTATCCTTATCATGTGTTAATATTCGTTCAGTCATTTACTGTGCGTATCCATTTTGTTGTTTGTTTTCTAATTCTTAAAC
The DNA here is from genome assembly GCA_029531755.1 of Holothuria leucospilota. Lineage (NCBI taxonomy): Eukaryota > Metazoa > Echinodermata > Holothuroidea > Aspidochirotida > Holothuriidae > Holothuria > Holothuria leucospilota. Next base: position 25,682,067 of record CM055970.1, read on the forward strand.
GCCATATATGTGTTAAAAAAAGAAGACGTCTATTTTTACAGTGTACCCCTTGTAGTTTCGTATACACAGTGATCATTACAGTTGAAATTGCGTGCATTATGAGCGTTCCACATGTAAACAGTTGTAAGACGTGCACTGATACACAATCGTGATATTGACCGCTCGTTGAGACATTGGAGTGTCTGAACCCCCTTTGTCTGTTTAATGTCGTGTTAAATGATGGTCGCGAAAATCGATAAAGTTTTTCTTTGATAAATCAATTTAGTCGAATCTGGACACATTAGCCATGACAAAACCCCCGGGGGTCTTAGTAACACCTCTGAGTCGTTCCAACAAAAGAATTGTGAAACTGATATAACGACTAATTCTTGTTTTGTTTATTTGGCGAAATATCCTTAGGTGTTATCCAATAGTGTTGCTATGGAAACCATTATTCATTATCGCCATACTCATAACAAGTAGCACCTATACTGCACAGGCCTACAGACAGCATGAGTAGCTAGTAGGATGCTATACAGTGTATAGGCTAGGTTCAGTAATATACAGCAAATAAAGCAAATACCGTGTTAAAGCCATTGAGCCCCACCATTAAACTCTAACAACAGATTTTCTTTCCTAAATACTACACATTGTAAGGGATATGAAATTTGCATTATTTGAAAATTGGAAAGGTTGGCTTCATAAATCATGTATGAAACTTAAACAGTGAATTTCATACTACGAGAACCTTGAAACCTCGAAATAAAGCTTTCAGCTCCCCTACATTGAATTTTGTGGTTCTATATGCCTATAGGTAGTTTAGGTCTAAATATAATTATGAAAATTTAGACCGTGACTGCACTGCAAACGCGGTACAGTATAACACCTCAAAGCCTGGCCATAAGAAATACATTTTGTAGAATGAAAAGAGCGCCATCACCTCTGCGCACCTGCAGGCGAAAAAAGCAAACTGGGTTTTTCTTTTGAGTGATAAGACGTGATGTGTACAAAACAATAAAGTTAATTTAAAAACGTAAGTAATTTGTTTTTCTTTTCTATGCAGCTTCCGGTCAAAGACTCGAGATTGTCCCTTTCAACACAGTGGCAAGGGAAGGTACCGATACAAGAATGCTCTGTCGGGTCGCCGATAAATCTGGTGTCCAAACTTGGCTTAAGGATGGTCAACAATTGAACGAGGATGGAAATATTATTGTTTCTGATTCCAGGTAAATTGATGAATTTTGTTTTCAGAAAAGGCAAAACAAGATGGGCAGGAGCAGGCCCGGAATCAAGTAGCTAGGAATTCATACGAGGGAGCAAGTTGGGTGGGGGGGGGGGGGGTAACGGATATAAGTCTCGATATGGAAAAGGCTCCCCGTGATGTTATGTGAGTTCAAGTATAACTGCCGGCCCAGATGTACAATGTTTTGGGAATCAATCTACCACTAAATTATGCCGAAAGTAATTATTGAAGGAAATCATCGTCTCGTTGAATTACTTCAGAAATGGTTCAAAGACTGGATTTTCCCCTCCCTTTCTACCAGATATTCTATCGGAGGTGACCAGGAAAGTGGTGAATATCACTTGGACATTACTGGAGTGGAACCTGAAGATGCAGGCAGTTACTTTTGTACCGTATCCGGAGTGGATGGTGATCCACCCATCTCATCTGGTGGGGCTGTCCTGACTGTTACTGGTAAGTGTACTAATTAAGCCAGAAATTATTGCATTCTTTTGGATTCATGCTAACACCAGTCCTTCACCCTCCTAATGTGTCCACGTAGGCCTATGTAATCTTTTTACTCAATATTATATGGGGGCTCTCTTTTCATACAGTCATGGACCCTTGATGTTATGTCACGAATGCAAGTACTTCGGGCCCACCTGTACAATGTTTTGGGAGCCAAGTTAGCATTTTGTGACTGTTTCTGTGAAAGTGTTGCTTGGGAAGTTATGTTTTACACTAGACTGAATATTTCCATACACAATGAATTACTTTAAGTTGATTTTCTATTGTTCTGCTTACAGCTGCAGTAGCTCCAGACGCAGGATACCCACAATGTACTCAGGCGCCCTCTAGCGGGCTTCAAGAGGGAGACAATGTCACGCTGACGTGTATATCATATGGTGGGGAGCCACAGCCCAGCTTGACTTGGATGACAGACGCTCAAGAAATCTATGAAGACGTGTATCAAGATCTTGGAGACCATGCAAGGCACGATCTGACGTTAACATTGACTCCTGACCTCAGATACGTAGTCTTTTCATGCCAGTCGTCCCATCCTGCCTACGCCTCACCAGAATCTTGTAGCCTTTCTGCATTAGATTTTGAACGTGAGTAGCACCTACTTTATCAATCTATCAACCAGTATTCTATGCAGTTTAATTTTATTGAAAGCGACTCGTGAGGTTTTACAGGAGAAAATTTGAAGAAGTATTCTTTGCCTTCGGTTGCGATGTTTAGTTCACTTTGATTGTCTTACATTTCAATAGACGCAAAGTATCGTCCAAACACCCAGTTCCCTACAAACGCCTAAATTTTCTCCCAAAAGTTTCCATTTTCATTTTTAAGAATATTTTTGTCTGTGTTTTACTTCAACAGTGCAGCCTACCATCGAACTGAACTTGGATCGGAGGGAGATATTCGTCGATGAAGATGACAGTACAACAGTTCAATGCAGGGCCACTGGGGATCCACCAGTCCTCAGTTACACCTGGTATTACAACGGCATTGAAATTGAGAGTGACGACTCTAGGTAAGTCTTAAAGTCAAACGAAGCAGTGAAATGACCATCCCGTTCGTTTTATGTATTGGAGCCTAGCTTGCGAGTATTTATGAGAAATTAAACAAAAAATACTCAAACCCAGAATTTTCGATGATTTCATTCAACCCATGTCAATTAATTCCTCTCTTTTTGTACTGTACACCCAATCATAATTGATAACTTTTTTTCTGTTAAGTGTCGAAATGAATCTCACACCCAATCCAAGAAGCACGCCCTCACTAAAAATATCCGAATGGTATTCATCACCTTTTCCCCAATAACTGACGCAAATCTCATCCGTGTTTCTTCCTCAGATTTGTAATGGAAGTAACGGCCTCCAAGGACGCCGCCTACCTCCAAATCGTGTCTGCTGCCAAGGGTATGGACGAGGGTGTGATATCCTGCGAAGCTAGTAATCGAATCGACAGTGAATCAACTTATGGCATTATTATGATCCAGGAGTCCAACCTCTACACGATCGTTCTGGTGGCTATGATTCTGATAGCTGTTGTAGTCTTTGTAGTAATCTTCGTGATTTTTATTGCTCCGTGCCTCTACAGCAAACACATGAAGAAATCGAGAGGTGAGTTACGAGACGTGTTGGGAATTCGGTTCTTCCGGTCGGGTCACAAGTTCAAGTGTACCATGACAACAGACAACGCGTTAGCTCTGCATGAACAGCATGCAGTACCCTCGCTGGGACACTGTAAGCGTGGTACACTTCACCTTTGACCTATTCCCACAATGCATTGCGTGGAAACATTTCCAAACTCGTCTATTTCAATGTACGTAATCAACTTTCAGCAGCATCTCATTATGTTGCCAAAATTGTCCATTCGGATGGACGCAGGAAGGCAACCCTCTTTTCAAACATTCAGAGCAATTAGGGTCTGTAGAGGTTCCTTCCCTTAGGTCTTTGCCACAAGCTCTTAACGACCTTGGCACCCACCTAACCCCACCCCCAATAATTAAGCCATGTACGGAGAAACTGAGAATAGACGGGTCACTACTTTAAATAAACAAGTATATTGATTATTATCCAATGAATTGAAAAATGTTTTAACTCATTTTCTGGTTATCCAAGTATGACCACCAGGAGACTCATGAATAAAAATTTCGTCTAGTCCGATCTTTGAGTACTAGATTATTTGATTATAGGAATGATATCTATTTTTGAATGCGAATAAAATGATGAATATGCATCTTGTCATAGGCGCATGACTTGGAGGGTATGGGAGGCGGTACCTTTGGCAGACAAGGAACTGCCCATTTCAGGACAAACTTGTCCGGTGTATTTTTTTTTTCTTTTTTCGGGACAAAATTGATGTCACAATTGTTTGCAAAGTAGGGACTGTTCACCTATACACATATGCATCTGTAGTCTTGTTGGGACGGAACCATCTGGTAATTTCACTAAGCAGTCATTTATGAATTATGCATAAATAGCCTGTCTGGTGTTATTTTGAACATTGTATATGTTAGAGAATATGGTTTTGGAAAAATATTACTATTTTTTTTTGTATATTTCAGTTGCAAATGATGAAAGCCTCATCGCCACTATCTCAGACAAACTCCAGAACAACTTTTTTGTCACCAGTAATGGTCACGTGCCTACAGGGGACGGTAAAAAGAAAAAGAGGAAGCACAAACATAAGAGACACACCAAACATAAGGTCATCGATTACGAAGCAAAAAAAGCCGATAAAAAACTCAAAGAAATTGAAAAGGAAGTCATTTATGAGGATCCTAACGGCATCCGTAGCTCTACTCCTAAGTCAAAGTATTCTAAATCAGAACTATTCCCTGAACCCAGGTACGTCGATTTCCCAGTTACCACTCCTAGAAAGTCTGTGGACATTGAGGCCGGAAAACGGTCAACTAGGGCATCCTTAGAAAATGGAGACATTTTGAGACCATTGTCTAAGACACCTGAATTAAAAACAGTTGACGAGACGAGTCGGAGAAAATCGAAGGATAGAAAATCTGAAAGTCGCCGATCGTCAAAGACGACGTCGAGTAGTAGACGTCATAGTAGCAGGGGGCATAGAAGTTCTAAATCCTCACAAAAAGTGTCTTTATCACCGGGAGAGTACGCTGCGAGGGAGGAATACGACAGGAAGCTAAGAGAGCTCTCTGATATCAGGGAAGGACTCGTCGACAATAAATCTACAAAGGTGAGTGTTTTATTGTTTGAAGATGTTCCTTAATTGAACAGCCTAAGGCAGACCCGTAGCCATTAGTATGTGGTCTGAGAGGAGAGTTTCCGCAGACCACACTTCCCTACTTAAGCCACGGGCATTGCCGAAACTCAAAGCCATTCTTATATGGGCGTGTGTTCCATGCAGGAGCCCGGCTCTTGACGCATTTTTCCTTATGAAAGTTGCAGGTCGGGAGGACAAAGCGCCGTGTCGGGATATTTTCCCACGAAACAAGTAATTTTGGGCACTATTTTGGGGGTTGTTTGCCCCCCACTCCTCTTCCCCATTCCTACGCATCTGGCCTTCGATCTTGATGTTGAATGATTTTGCTTTACAATTATACACAATTTTTGTTTTGCTAAACGAAAACATACGGTCTTGTTTTTCGATTTACACCTAACCCATACCTGAATACTAATGTCTTTAACACCATCTATACCAATATAGAACTCCCTATTACATTTCACAGATGTAGCTCTTTCATAGTGTTATACCGACTATATTTTGTGCTGAGATATGACAATTGTATATTTTAATTAAATCACTCAATTTTTCATCTCCACAGAGAGGTTCAAAGATTTCTGCATCAACGTAACCCATCCCTCAGCTCGGATGAAGATTTTATCAACCTCAAGTGCCAACCTCTGCATGACTCATTACGATGAAGTCATCTGTATCTCGTCTCCATGGTGGGACTTGTAAATACAAACATACGCAACTCATTGTGATGTCACGACTTGATCGCAAGCAGTTGAATATTCATATCTGTAAGAACTTGAATATTTATTAGTAAAAAGATGATAAATATAAATAGTTTACTTCTCTTTGTAGGAATGTGAACAATTGTTCCCTTGAAATATTGAACAAGCAGTAGAAGTTCTAAAACAGGGGTAGGCTTATCGAAACGGAGGAAGAAACTGAAAAAAAAAATGTTTAAAACCTTGACTTTTCAATATATTTTCATTTAAAGCAATGTGGAAGATATTGACCCTAACAAAGTAGAAAAGTTTCCCTGTAAACTCCAGGTTGGGATATTCATTTCATTTACAGTTTCTCGGCCTTTTGACCAAGATCATATGTATCATCTGTTCTTTTCAGCCAGTCTAGAATAGGACCATGCATGACAGACCCATGATGTAGAGGTCTGATGGTCAAGAGGTTGGTCACATTAAGGTCTGAGTTTCTCTTGGGGGCGTACAGTAGCTCCTTTGGAGAGCAGAACGCCTTCGGGAGTAACGTTTGATTTTCGCCCTTCGGCTCTTCGCCGGAGAGTAGAGGGGACTTTGAAAAAAAAAACATTTACAGCAAACATTACGTTTACTATATTAATGAAAGTTTGGAAACCTAGACAGACCAGACCCAACTTCAACCGGAGTCATCAAGTTGGGAAGTTTGTATCTACCTCCAGAACGCGTAAAGAAAGTCAATGGTTTCCATACTTAATGTATGAGCAGTGTATGCGGGGAAATATCTTTATGGATCTTAGTATCATAGCAAAGGGGGGGGGAGCAATGTACTGGGTATACCTAACATTTACAACTTTAACATTGCATATAGTATAAGCAAGACATATTCCCAAGAAGATGAGAAAGTAGGGGAGTGTTGTACAAAATGCAAACATTGCACCTCGATATGTTATACTGTAGGTAGCGATCGCCATGTTTATCCAATTCATTTTACAATTTTGTTACTGTACAAAAATAAAAATATAAATTGAATCTATTTTCGTCCTGTCGTCCTTTTTTGTCAATTGCATAGATAAGACACCTGGTTTCACCGTAATATATAAGTTAACTTTAGAGGAGAAGGGAAGAGATGTGTTGACGCAAGCGTAGTATATAACCCCAAAATATAAAGGCCACCCTTGCCCTTAGCTCTGCATGGATTCAGGCTAAAGCGCCGTCACACTAGAGCGATTTTGGGTAGGATGACGGTCCGATTTTTGTGAGTTTTAGTTAAAATCTTCTCCATCCCTGATCGGAAAGAGCAAAAAATTTGCCAGACTGTGTAAATACATGATTTGCATCAGAAAACTACGAAAATGAAATGTACGTCACATCGGCAGACAGCGTTTATCGGACACGCGTGCAAAAATCGGATTGATTTTCTAACAAATTCCCCTTTGTTGAGCGGTATAAGTTATACAATGGTAGCAGAACAGTTTATCGTGAAAGAAACTAGGATCAGTTATCGATATAGCGTGATCATTCTTGGAACTAACTAAAGTCTGAATAAAAAACTGTTCGTCCGATTTAGAAAAATTCGGATCGGATTTCGGATTGCAAATCGATGTAGTGTGACCCTTCCTTAAAAGTGAAACGGGGCCTAGCAGTAAGGTCCATTCAGTATCCGTCCCCTATTGGGTTTACTTTACTAGTACCTACTATCGTGTAGTTGATGATTAATCGTAACTGTATAAATAGAATGTCGAAAATTGTATGTGGAAAGTGACTTAACCCCACAAGTCTTGAGCTTCAGTCGCCCTTAGAAACACTAAAACCGAATACCACTTCCGGATTTGAAACACTCCATGAAATGGTGGAACCCCGTGTGCCCCTGCAAAAACTTTTTGCCTACGTCAATGATTCTAGATCTGAATTTTGACTAAGTTGTTTAAGTCCCAAGTCAAGTTATGACCACCGGTTTTACTTGGTGTACCCGCAGGCGCGGATCCAGGGGGCCTGGGGGGCCCGGGCCCGCCCCCCTCACCACGAAAAAAAAACGAAAGGAGAAAAAAAGAAGAAAAAGAAAAAAAAAAGAAAAGGAGAAAGAAAAATTATGAGCAAAAATGAATAAAAGTGTCTAAAAACGTATTCAAAGTATATATTTCTGTAGGGGTTGGGGGGAGCTATCGCTGGCTTATCTCTTTATATAACTTTCAAAGTGGGTGGCGACGAAAGGAGCGCTACAACGTTCGAAAACAGGTGAATAGCTGGGTAATGATCCTTGACTTAAGATCTAAATAAGTAAACATCGTGACATATGTAGTATGGGCTCGATCGGCTAGCTGCACTGAAATTTATTAACAATTTTGTGTTAAAGAGTGAAAATTTTTGTAATCTAGAGGGATTGAGAGGCAAAGTTTTCACCATACAGACCTTGCAGAATGAATACAGAAGACAAACTGTCAGGTGACGTGCTATTGTGCACAGTGGCACCAGCTGTTGCAGCCAAAGTAGCGGCGTGCATACCCTATTCGATTTCGAAACTGTCTGAAAAGTTTCAAAATGAACTCAAAAGGCTTTTAAGCTACAGACAGTGGCGTTGGCACAGTGGGCAATGGGTGACGTGTGTCCCCTCCCCCATTGATTCTTGAAAATTTTTAAAATGGTCCCAAAAGTCGTTTAAGCTACAGATTTCTGTGGAGGGTGTAGGGTGAGATGTATTTTTGATGACTGGTTTATTTGTTCTAACCATTTTCTTTCACAAACTGTTCTCAAACTATCATAAGTTTTGGACATTCTTGACAAATTCCAAATTTTCTCACGCTCCGCTAGCGTCAAGCCTTGTGCAGAGTTGTCTTTATTATCAATAGCTTTCGGAAACTACTCACGGGGGCACAAAGGAGCAAAAGTGCTTTTTAAGAATTCTCAGTCAGAAAATTCGTTTCTGAATAGCATAGGTTGGTGGGAAAGTGACAGTGTCCGATGCAGGTTCTGAAATGCAGGTTTTGTCATGGACTAATATTTTATTCAAAATTTAGGCGCGCTTCGCGCGCATACGACAGGGTTTACACCCGATTTTATATACCATTGACAAAGCTATGACGCAAGAAATTATTCAAATGCAACATTTTTCTAAAAAGTACATCTCCTTCTCTGTAGGGCTCTCATCATTATGGGATCTTTGACTAATCTAGTCTAGCACATGATTTGAAAGATTGAAAGTACGTAATTGCCGTTGCTTATTTTCCAAACATTTTACCGCGACGTTCAATAATGACGAAAATCTTTTCTGAAATGAATTTTGCCTGTCCACCATCCCTCTTGCTATACCTAAAAAGAAGGTGATATATCATATCTCCTCCCATATGGATGTCGGGTAGTGAGAATCCCATTGGTCCCTCTTTTGTATACTGTAACTAATTTAAGAGCTCCCGGGAGGCTCTACACTGTTCTCTGTCAACCTTGGATATCCTTTTAAAATGTAAAAGAAAAATTTTACTATAGTCCAAGAATGTTTCTGTGGACTCCACGCAGGTACAATTGCGTGTACAATTTTCCCATGTGCGTGGATCATGGGGGACGGGGTGACGAGTCCCCCTCACTTTTTTGAAAGGGGGGACATCGTCAAAAAGTTCCCCTCACTTTTTCAAAAATGATGGAACAGACTGCAATTATGCCTAGGCAAAGGAAATTTTTAGAAGAAAAATAACCTAAAAATCGTACACTTTTGTTGCACCAAATCGCATCTGAGGGCATTCAGTTCTAAAAAAATTTCCCTTAGACCTCCTCCCCCATGCCGAAGATCACAAACTTATTGCCTCCCCGTGACGCAAATTCTGGCTACCACCAACTGCTTCTTCCACGCAACCAGGACGGCGATTCACAAATGTGAAAAAGCTCCCCCCCCCCCCACACACACACACACACACACTTTTGGAGATGGATCCACGCCCATGATTTTTCCTTGGACTTCAGGAGGTTTGAAGACAATATGTTAACCGTCTCGTACTCCCCCTTTTCACCCCAACAAAAGTTTGAATTCACTAAATTGTGGACATTTTCTAAACATACAATCACATTAGAATGACCCAAAGATACCACCATTTTGCATATAGGCCCCTTAAAATTAACAAAAATTACTCAAAGGGGAGGGTAACCCCTTCCTGGGATTGCACTCTCATGAACTAATAAGAAAAGGCTTTCCCACTCTTGTTTATAGCGTATACAAAATCCCACTGCCTAAAAAGGCACGGTTTAACAGTTATCTGCGGTTCCCCCAATCACCAACTCCCGCCGGCACCATCGATCATAGATTTTTGAAGGGTATACCCTTCAGAAGTCCATAAAGAAGGTGATATATCATCTCTCCTCCCATATGGATGTAAGGTTGTGAGAGTCCTTTTGGTCCCCTTTTCAGTGTACAATTAATGCAGCTCCCGGGAGGCTCTATACCGAAAATTTTCGGCGCGCTTCGTGCGCAATTATTTACGCTCACGGAGAGAGGTACGTTTTTATTGAGTGATGGATTTAAATCATTTGAAATCTTTCACGATTTTTGCAAAGTCTTCTCAATATTTCTTGATTTTTGCTTGATCTGCGCACTGTTACCCTTGAATTGCTCCTTTTACTATCAATAAGGTCCCAAACGTATTCGCATTACTCATCGGTGGGGTTCTACCATAAGCCAATTATTCGTGTGCATAAACGTGATAAACGTCAGGATTGTAAGGATGTAAAACAACTGATATTCATTTTTTCACCCTCCTCTTCTTATGAAAACTGAAAACTTAGTATCGAACCCACCTTCTAATTGATAGACACACATAAAGGGAACTGACACCGTTAGTCATAGCAATGGTTTTAAATGTAAATTCAAATTTTCGGCGCGCTTGGCGCTCAATTGTTTTATCTGACGTCCTATACCCGAATACCGTATAGCGAAAATAGAACACTCATTATGCAAAAATCATTTCGAGTTACCTACACGGGCTCATAATATTGGCGTGTAAGTTTTAAGATAACTTAGATCTCCGTAACTTCTGCAGGTACATATAGTAACTTATACTGAGCCATACACATCAAATTCCATGCAACATGAAAAGGTATAAAATCTCAGAACTGGAGCCGATTTCTGTGCTCTTAAAATGCAATATTGCGAGAGCTTCCGGGGGCTTCGCCCCCTGGACCCCCACCGGGGCTCCGCCCCTGGACCCCGCCAGGGGCCCTAACGCGGGCCCCTGGACCCCACGCGTAGGGACTCGCGCTTCGCGCTCGTGGTGCACATGAGGTTTTCCATCTTGGCCCCCCCCCTCAAAATTTCTGGATCCGCGCCTGGTGTACCCCATTTGCTTATCTATTAAGATGCCTATGTGTGCATTCCTCCATAATCGAGTCCGAACGATACCTGTATTTCCTTCCCTGGCCATAAGAAACGTGCTCCCAATTGACGTCGTAGCTATAAGGGTATATTTTGGGGCTATTTGGTGGGTACACCTCGATTTCGACAAACGGAAAATCTCATTTGAAATGTTACTTTTACAGGGGTCACATAAGGGTTTTACAACATTACGTAACGCGTCACAAATAAAGACATTTCAAAATGGGCAAAAAAGTTCTTTTTTTTTCTTTTTTTTTTAAATTTCCCAAATGCCTATTAGCAAACATGTGCACTTTCAAAGACACATCTTTCCCGAAAGCCAATTTTTTTCGTCTGAAAAAGGGAGTCAAATGCCCCCACCAGACCTCACATGATAAGCTTCTTACGCGTCACATTTCTAAGATACGATAGGTTTGACTTGGGATGACCGCAATCCATGAAACACATATAACATACATGTCAGTGAATAAAAGGAGAGAGAAAAATTCATATTAGGGTTCAAGGACTCTGTGTCCCCTAAATTATTACTATAATTGATCATTGGCTCGTGATCTTAAAAATCATACACCGTCAGATGGAAGCCTCCCCTATGTATTTGATTTCTGGCCAGCAAAAATTTCAGAAATCTGACAAATGATTGCAGTTGCCCCTCTGAGTCAGGGCTAACTTAGGCGAATTTTCTCGTACTTGTGTCCCTATAAGTTTACATTTTTATGTGAACGTTCAAGCTGTAATTGCATAGCATTAAATTCTATGATCAAAGCGATGAACAAAACCTAAACATGTCAGTAGCTTTTGATTTTTTTGAAACTGATTCATTTAAGGTAAAGAAGGAAAAACAAAAACTCCAAGGTACAGAAGTAAGAGAGAAGTAGTGGGAGCCGTCAGAATAATACGTCTTTGGTGAGATTTGGTAGTGTGTAAAAGAAGCATATTACAATTATAGCTTTCTAAAACAAGTCTGCGGTTTGCTCTGAGCAATTTTCCCCAGCTTAAGGAACTTTTGTTTCAATTGTTCAAATTAAAATAATGCTTATTTCATAAAACAAACTTTCAGTCTGAATTCAATTTACCGCCAACTCAATTCAAATTAATTTTTCATATTCTTTTAAGTAAAACGGAGTTGAAACAAGGTCGTACGTGTGGATGAAAACACGTATGATGGTAGCTAAGAATTAGAAGAAAACTGTAGCCTAATCAAAGCTAATAACCAGCAACTGATATTTCTAAAAGCAATCTTTAAAACAAAGCTTCCAAACTAAAAATATGTGACACCTTTTTAAAACCTCGATCGAAGAAAATGATTTCCGAGAATGATTTACGGTACATCGCCCCCTATTTGAGGAGTTGAACTTGGGTAAACGTAACACAGTAAGCGTTTTACGTGAGCGCTCACGTGAAACGCTGCTTCACTTACTGTGTTATGCCTTTTCGTTGAAGGCGTACAGTTGCGATAGTTTGCCGGTTATGAATTCAATAACAATTATTATTTTGTTTGTTCTTTAGTTGCTAGTACGAAATGAAGATTTTCTTCAGACAAAGAATTGTCGGGTCCCTTGGCTCTGGCTCGGAAGCGATATTTCATATTTAATCTGTAAGCAAACAGCGGTAAGGAAAAGTTACAACTTTCTTCAAAACTTTCAATCCTTTGTTTATCAACGTAATAGTACTAAATAGTTTTAATAGTATGTTTTTTACCTGGTCGATTTCCCTTTGCAGTGTCGCCACCTCATCATACAATTCCTCCTAGGCAGGGGTCTGACTCGGGGTGGCACCGGGTGGGGACAGGGGCCCGGGCCCTCGTCGGGGAAATTTTTCATTTTCGTCGGAACCCTCGATGGATACGATAAAATATGTAATTTCCGACGACGTCCAGTCGCCTCGACGATCTATCTGGTTTGCTGTTAGGAAGGGCAGACTCTTCAATAAAATACCCCAATTTTTCAATCTTCTTCAATAAAAATCCCAAAAGTTTCAGATTTTCTTCAACAGAGACCAAAAAACTTTCGGCAGGCGTCGAAAATTTTGGGCTCGACATCCTTTCGGCAACCTGTTAGGTTTTTTCAATGATATGAGTCCCCCCTCCTTCGGGAAGTTCGCCCCCCTGTCAGGAAAAGCCTGGTGTCACTCCTGGCCTGACTACCGCTAGATGTAACCACGTGATTAAACAGTTTGATCTGAAAGGAAGCTAGGTCATTCAGTGCTATTAGCATATGTGTAAAGATATAAATAGGCGTAGGTACTGAAGCGGGGTACCTTCTAGGGGGCGAATAATTTTAGGGGGAGGTATGCTAAAATGCATTAAGCCAATAGTACTTTTTTAATTTTAGAGGGTGAAAGATTGCTGCGGGCATGGGAATATAGAACTAATCCTTTTGGATCTTCGTGGTGTGTTATAGGCTGATAGGAGGTCTAAACTGCAATCCTGAACAAAATTATTGGGACGCTTTATGACCCTAAGATATTCTCCTTGACCCCTTCCCCAATGTTGCGAAAACAAAGTGCGCGCTATATTTTATGCCCGTAAAGTGGGATTTGCCTTAAAAACAAGTTTGAAAAAGATATAAGTGGACTGTTTATTCCAGATAATTTTGTCAAAGACTGTCTGAATCTCGGTACAAAGGTATAGAAGAGAAAGTTTTAACAGTAGCCTAAGTAGGAAGTCTTGGGTACTGGTTAAATGAAGTTACTCGATCTGTGTGGTAAAGATCGGAAGGAGAGTGTCTTATCATTTAGGGGGCAAACTGTGTACGTCATGGTTTTATAGGGAAAGTGCAATGGAAATGGTGCAAGTGTGAGACAGTGGCGTAGCTACGGGGGGCATGAGGGGCACATGCACCCCACTACAAAACCGTGCCACCCGAGGTGCCCCATGGAAAATTTTGGAATGTACAGTTCTGTATATAAGCCCTATAGAGAGGGAGAGAATTCAGAAATTGTGCCCCCTAGGAAAGGTTCGTGACCCCCCAGTGCCCCCTGCTTAAAAAAATGCTGGCCACACCACTGGTGTGAGAGGGCACTGATAGCACAGTAGTAACCAGCATACGGCGTCAAAGTTGACTGGTAAGTGCCACAACTCCCACGAACTGACGGAGAATGTGTACAGCCACTAGAAGTTGGCTACTACGGTAGTTGGCTAATATACAGTCTCCCTGATAATTATATAGAAAAAATATATATTTATGTTTCCGTAAAACGAGCAGGAAATATAAACAAATTTAGGTTTACATACTCGCCTATAAGCAGACTTGGATGCAGTTTAACGATTTCCAGATGCAGACTTAAGGAAATTGCACCTAAGAGTTTTTTTTTTAAAACGAAATAGACCAGACCCCCACCCGCCGTCCTGACCATTTTACCGGTACACGGTAAGCCTTTTGCGAAACTGCGTGGTCACACCGCATAGCAACGGTAATGCACGTCAATTTCAACAAACTTTCCTAGGGGAGACCCCAGACCCCCGTGTTTTGATATCTTTGCCGGTGTATGATCAGTAACCCACAGGCGTAGGAAGCTGTTCTTGATTGGAGACTGAACGCTGTTTCGGACCTCCTTCCTGGGGGGGGGGGTTGTCCTGCTCCCCTTTGGAAATTTTTTTAATATTTGAGGGTCCTTAGATGGACTTTGATGCAATATTTGAGCAAATTTTAAGGGAAATTACTGCAACTTTTGACGTTCTTTTTAGAGGGAACACATAGAGGGTATTCGCCCTTGAATTGAGGGGGGTGAAAGCACACTTCCGTCCACCACATTTTTGACTGGGGGATTTAGCCCCCCCCCCTTCCTTAGCTCCCTGGTTCCTACGCCCTTGCAGTAGCCTGCTCGTAAATCTATTCCAAAAATGCATGAGTACACTTCATGGCAATATTATCGTATATGTGTCTTGATTGTCAGATGCCAAGGAATATCATGGAACAGGTTCTAATTCCAAAATTTCGACAGACCGCCTCCCCCATCGACCTCCTCCCTCCTCCTCCCTCCTCCTCCCTCCTCCTCCCTCCTCCTCCCTCCTCCTCCCTCCTCCTCCCTCCTCCTCCCTCCCTCCCTCTCCTCCTCCCTCCCCTCCCTCCTCCCTCCTCCTCCCTCCCCCTCCCTCCCCCTCCCTTCTCCTCCCTCCCCTCCCTCTCCCTCCCTTCTCCTCCCTCCCCTCCCTCTCCCTCCCTTCTCCTCCCTCCCCCTCCCTCCCCCTCCCTTCTCCTCCCTTCTCCTCCCTTCTCCTCCCTTCTCCTCCCTTCTCCTCCCTTCTCCTCCCTTCTCCTCCCTTCTCCTCCCTTCTCCTCCCTTCTCCTCCCTTCTCCTCCCTTCTCCTCCCTTCTCCTCCCTTCTCCTCCCTTCTCCTCCCTTCTCCTCCCTTCTCCTCCCTTCTCCTCCCTCCTCCCAAACAGTTGATGCTCGTATGTTCGAACTTTGCCCTCAAAAAATTACCCCTCCCCTTTGTTATGTCTTGGATCCGCCCCTGGCTAGTGTACTCTGCATTGTATGGCTTTTTTTCGGAGAGAATGAAAGTCAACTTCTGGTTAAGTGTGTGTGACGAGATAATTGCTACTTATTCCCTGAAACATGAAAGCACATAGGCCTACCTACTTATAACGAAAGTACGAGGTCTGAAAAATTACGCTGTTTTCAAAAGACTTGGATCATGTAAATATGCCCTTTAAGATTTTCTTCAATGTCATTGAGAATCTTCCCTTCAAAGATGGCGATAAATGCGTTCACTTACATCCATCCTTGACTGCGGCAAGTAAACTACACCGTCCGTACTCAACCGCACATGTTGAAACTAAAAGCTCTGCTAACATATTCCCGTAGATATGTGACCCAGTGAAATCCATCTAAACATCCCATTGTGACCTATTATTTCTCTCCCAATTGTATCAAAATTGTAAACGTATACCTCCATTGATCGTTTTGGGACTTTATTGAAATTCAATGCACGATTTCTTTCGTCGCCACATGCTAAAAGTGCATTAAGGTGCTGGTTACTTCAATAACGAAAACCAATTCTACGGATCTCTTAGAGAGGCATTATTAAATTTGGCAGTGTCCCGGTATTTCAACACTAATGTCATATGCTCAAATTAAAATTACGTGAAATGCAATGCAGATGTAAATAACTAATTTTGTGAATTTTAAAAAGTTTCGACAAAATTTGCCTAGCTGGGTTTCTCTGTCTAACCTGCATACTACTGTTTTAAATTAATGGCGAGTGACATATTCAAGCACCGAAGTATAGCTTTATGGCTAAATAAAAAGAAATTAAGCTTATAGCATGCATTTATCTTTCTTCTACTTTTGAAAAAAATAAGCCGTATACTGAAAAATCCTTCTTTTTTACCCTATTTCTCCGTGTTATCTAAATACATAAACTTCGTCTATTTATCTCAAAAGTTATGAGTTATGTAAAGGTATCCGTAATATTTCTCAGGTGGCATAAGTACGAGTTTGCTACATTTCACAACTATGGGTACGTCGTAACATACTAATTATGATAATAGCTACTTAGCTTAATTTGAGTACACAAGATTATACATACGCGTGTGTATGGGAGGCACACAAACGACGCCGATCGTACAAAAAATATTAGACATCTCTTTCGTGAAAAGCAGAAATTCATCATATTTAAACGAGAACATTACAACGAATAATTTAATGAAATGTATCGTTTGGTTACCAGTACCTACCCTGACGACAAAAAAAAAAAAAAAAAAGAAACAAAAAACAAAAAAACAAAAAACAAAAAAAACAATATGCAATGGTATCTTAGGAAACCGATGATAATTTGCTCCAAATAATGGTAAAATAACAATCTATCTTCTCAAAAAGTTCATCCTTGTTTCTTCTACCCTGCTGCCCGGGACTTATATTTAACGAATAGTACAGTTTTAAAATGACACTTAATCGAGATTCTCCGTCTGTTTACTTACAAGTCTTTGGTAACTAAATGAGCAGTTACGTCATTACCAGAGTTGAATATGACTCTCATGGATCGTTGTAGGCCTACTTAAGTGTCCGTGATTCTGTGAAAGACAGGTAGATAGCAACTTGAAAAGACCTGGTAGCCAGACGAGATACTACTGAAGGCAGGATGGGACAAGATAACTTTAAGGGGTGAGGAATACTTTTAAAGGGGAGATGTTCTAAAGTACATTGAGGCAACGGAAATTTTGAAATTTCTCGGGGACGAACATTTGTAGGGGCCGCCCCTGCCACGGGCTTGCTGGTATGAAAAGATTGGGAGTGTTTTTAGGTGATTATGTAGCAGTTTGACATCATTATTTGTCTCATATTCGACCACTGGTAATTTTAAGAGAGTAACCCCACCCCCAATCCACGCAGGCCTTTATGTGCATAAAAGTCAATGTTTCGGTGTGTGATGCAGAACGAGTCTCTTCCACTCCTTTTGGTTTGTTTGAAATTTTGATCATGGTATATACAGGCCTACTGCAGTGAGTTGCACTCAGTACCTTTCTCCTTCTGTGAAATCTGTGGTATCCACAGAAATATATGTGACATATTTATGTTTGGTATCGGGTATTTTTACACTTAGCCTCAGCCGTAAGTCGTTTTCTATGGAAGTTTTCCTCATTCTCCTAATTGTTTTTAAATGTTTATATTTTCCTGCGGTCGGTATCTCAGGATGGTCAGCTCCTATAAACAGTCTCCCGGTCAGTCTGAACGGAGGTAGTACTTCCATGGTCTCAGCACCGCATCCGATCTCCCCCCCCCCCCCCTCCCGCAGTAAAATTAAATGAACTTGTCATAATTTTTTTTTTCATATGTACACCGCAATGAATATAAATGAAATAAAAAAGCTTTAATGCTTTATAGTTCAAGTATACGTATCGGACACAATGGTGAGAATTTTCGTACCTTCCGTACGTCTCGCGCTCTCCTTAGCGACGTCGATGCTTACAGGCGCGTGCCCAACTCAATGGGACTGGTAGGCCTACACAATAGCCCCACACTGACAGGCACGTGTTATGAAAACCACAATAATGTAACGACAAACATATCTCATAGTTCGCGTGCCTGGCTCGCTTCCTCGGTTTGCTATTTTTTCTTTGCCATTTAGGGGTTCCTTCATTTTTGGTCGCAAGGTGTTCAACAAGTGAGACTATTTCTTTCTTTTATCAGGAGGGCGGTTCGATTTAATCAGCCGTACTCTCTTGAAAAAAAGCGATAGCAAAAAGTCAATAATCAATAAAAGACTCGTTATGAGAAACAAACTGGGAAATAGCTGACATGCACGTACTTAGGAATGGAAAATGGTCCGAAAAAAGAAAAGACATAGCTAAACGTAACCCACTCTGAAGTGTTCTTTTTTTTCTTTCATAGTACAGGGGGAGATGACATGTTGGCGTGCGGTACTATATATATGGCAAAGGTTAAATAACTAAGTTGTGAAGACTGAGGCCAAATGAATAGGAACGAAAATTCCGAGCAGGTGATAAGCTAGAGAGAAGTAAGGAAAGGGTGTTAACAAAAGACCGGAAAAGGTAAACTGTAACTTTGAGAGAGGAATGCCCCCTTGTTAAAATATGAATGTGGACGAGGGGTGTATTTTCACAGTTTAGGACAAAGATATTTCGAGAAGCTACCAGTGGTTAGGTAAATTTGTTGTTTTAAGCACGGTTTCCAGTGGTCGAATTATCATCCTTTGAAAGGTATCATGAACTCGGGATATAAAGATATAGCAAAACATACTGATAACAGGTGCGTGAGATATTGGGACAGTATAAGTAGCGCGGGACATTCTATGTTTTGTTCAAATAACAGTAAAACTTCCCCTCTTTGTATAAATGGGCTAAATTTAGAAACAAGAACAGTTCAGTGTATCTAATATTTACAGAAAACTTTGGAAAAGCAGTTTTTTAAAAGATTTTTTTTTTGAAAAGTAGAATGCGCAAATCTTCATTTCGTCTTTAAAACATGTGAATGGGTAAGGGGTACGTGGAGGGGGATTTAGTCCCAATCCCCTATTTGCCCTGAAATTGGTTATTTTCGGGTACAATAGACGAATTTTGGGACAAAAATTCATTGAAATTTAGAAAAAAGTGCTGTAACCCCAATCCTTACCATTGGAATAGTCCCCTACTTATGAATGATGCTTCTAATTACAATTAAAATTAAATTTGGGATTTAATTAAAAAATGTCTGCTTTCCATATTTTAAGAATGAACATAAAATATTTTGCAGGCATGTAGGACAAAATTGAACCGATGCTCAATGCTTTCATGCGAAACACAAAAAATGCAAATAATTCAGTATTCAATATTTACCTATTCTACTTCAAAATTTAAACCACAAATAGTTTCATATCATGGGCGTCCACAGAAAAAAAAAAGTTCAAGGGGAGCAAATTTTTTAAGCGGCCCAACTTTTTTCATGGGAAATATTTTACTCCCAGAAAAGAGTTTAGATGCTACTTTTACACAGTGTTGACAAAGGCGTAGCCAGGAATTTGTCAAGGGGGGGGGGGCGAAACCCATAGACAGACTCTCAGCGCTCCGCGCCACCATGGGTTGGCGCGGAGCGCAAGAAAATTTTGGCCCAAAATGCTTCCCAGATCGCTTGAAATGGCACTTCCAAGGCCTATTTACCGCATATAAAAAGGAGAAACATAAACAATATCGTAAATATAAACTTTAAAAAATACCAAAAATATGCTCGGGGGCTGCTGGGGCCTGAGTGTTGATATTTTTATTCAATTCCTGTTTTGAGGGTAGAAATTCACACTGATTGAACTGTTAAGAAATATTGATGTTATATTTTCTTCGTTTTTTTTTTCTTCATTTTTTCTTCGTTTTTGTTTTTGATTTTCCAGGGGGCAAGTGCCCCCTTTCCCCCCTCCGGACGCCCATGTTTCATATAGTTGGATAAAACGTTCAGTCCATTCCATGCTTGATTCAATGCTTTAGAAAGTTAAGTGTAGGAGCCGGGATGGGGTAGGAGGTCGTCTGGGAAACTGCATCTTCTCGGAGTTGGTGAAAATCTATTTTTGCATTGTAACCTCTTTGTATGCAATTATTATTCAATACTCATATTAAGAAAAATCATATAGAAAGAGCGGCAAGAAGTATTTGTTAAACTTAAGCTGATGGTTCAAAATAACTCTGGGGTAACTGCTTATTCCCTTCAAAGGGGAATATTGCGTTTGTGGTTCAGAAACTTTTCATATATTTAATACCATGATTTATAGATATTAAATGAAAGGTACCTCAAAAAGGCACCATGGTAGCTTTATTTGCAAGAAAAGAGGTTTTCACAGAAAAGAATTCAGTTATTTTTAGCTCAAAAATAATTTCGTGGCCCAAACTTTTCAAAATTTCAAATGATGCAACATACATAACTCTTGTAATGCACAATATTTAGAAGAAATAAAGCTATTGTCTGAGTTTTTTGGTGAGACTGAATGGCTGAAGAATAATACAATCTTCTTTCATTGTATGCCATGTTAGTGCATTTCAAACGCAATATTTCTCTGTTTTATTATTCGC
Organism: Holothuria leucospilota; assembly: GCA_029531755.1. Taxonomy (NCBI): domain Eukaryota; kingdom Metazoa; phylum Echinodermata; class Holothuroidea; order Aspidochirotida; family Holothuriidae; genus Holothuria; species Holothuria leucospilota. Next base: position 25,702,548 of record CM055970.1, read on the forward strand.
CTGTTGTTAAGAGGGAGATGGCAGTCATCCCAAGTTTATTTTCAGAAATCTGTTAAATCTTACAAATCTCATTTTATTTTGCTAACAAGTATCTTTCATATGTTTCTGTAAAAACATTAAATACTGAAGATAAACGAAAGGGCTATTCTGCATGAATTCAGCAACTCAGTAACAAAAATATTGTCACATGATTGATAGGAGCTATTCCTAAATAAGGATGACGTATTACACTAATTCAAATTGGGGGACTGCATTTTTCCTTTAACTCTTAACCGAACGTGCTGATAGGACTCGGAAACATCAGAGATTCAATATATGTTGAATATTTGAAGTTTAATGTTAAAGTGTACAACTGATTTTTGAACACTTTTTTGATATTGAGTAGGCCTAAATGATATCCCTATTAGGTAGTTTATGGAAATCTTTACTGACCCTAAATAATTATTTTTGGAGTATGAAACAGGGAAGGGAAGGGTACGACGGCTAGAGAAATAATGCATGACCTAAAAGAGGACGATAAGACCTTATGGACATCACCAAAGGGGAAAGGGTCGGGGTGCAAACGACCCCATTTGAGTGTTTTTTTTTTACAGAACAGTTTAAAGGATGTACCAAAAATTGAATTAGGTTTCTGCTGCCATTGTAAAGTATAAATTTCTTTCAATATGTTGAATGGTTAATTTAACTGCAATTACAGATGGAGACCCCCCAAATAACTATTTTCACCCCTTACTTTTTGTACCGTGCCGCCGTCTAGCAAGTCCTATTGGCGCGGTTTTACTTGATCGGATAGTATTATGAAGAAGTAGTTATCTCACAAAAATCTGCCATGTCGAAAAGCATTTGAGTTTAGGAAATGGTGGTACTGATATTTTAAAATTAACTTCCTTTTATCTCTGCATACGTATCAAACTGAGTGATGGGTGAATCATTTTTCAAAATCTCAACCAACTTCATCTGTTTTTCCTCCAATTTTTTGCTGCGTTTTCAATTTTTGCCTTTCCATTACCTATTTTGATGGAATAAATGACATGTACAGTGTTTTCCAGGTTTTGAAGGAGCAACGTTGAAAGTAAAAAGCAAATTGGTAAAATCACATTGAGCACAAACTTACTGTTCTGTTCTATAGAGCCTGATAACGTAAGCTCAACAATTAAATCCCCACGACACATCAAACATAAAACAAAGAAGTTGCACCTGTTGAATGACACCTCCCATGCTAGTACTACTCTTTGCTTGACCCAAACGCCATAGAGCAGTTGATAATTATCCCCGGACGCAAGAAACTAACATCAGTCTTAGATTTCTATCATTTTTCAAAAGGAGGGACAAATTAGACATTTTGGACACTAGTTATTACAATTACAAAATAGGTCACATCTTGTAGTCTTCCAAAAAACTCTTTTCTAACCTTACCATCGAGCATTGGAGAATATAAACATGTACAAGTGGGCAGACGAGTGGCCTGCAGGAGAGGGGAGAAATTCACGAACAAATACTAAATTAGATGGCACACTCCAGAGTGAAAGTCGTTCGGTCTGTCCGTGTGTCGGTAAAGTCAACACAATTAGAAGACCTGAGCCTAGAACAGTTTAATTCCTAAGGGAGTTGGTACAGCAATTGAAAACCTATCAGTCCTTACCGGCGTTTTTATTGAGCCACTAACATTGCAGTCCCAACTATTTAACAGTTTAAGCTACAATGTCGATTTCTGAATAGATTGCAGTTACGGATGGACCTTATTAGCAAAACAATTGTCAGAGGAGGTTTATCGACTGTAAACTGGAAGTGTGGGCTCGTCGTTAAGAGCCAGAGGTCCAAGGGAGTGCAGACTTCATTAATCAAAAATTCCGTTTATCCCGCCATTATACCAGTACACGCTCGTGTTATGTTTTTCAAAAAAGGCTAATCTTTGAGGTCAACATCCAATTGGTTGCCGTATTTCCACAGGCATAACTATTCTTAACCCACCGATGGGTTTACCCCAATCCCTTAAGTACAATTGACCAATCACCGACGAATCTTGTAATTATACTGAACAGCGTTGCTCCAATCAGGGAGATGTTAGAGTAGCATCTCCCTGCTCCAACACCCAGAAAATTTGCAAATGACCCTGGGACTGCGATCCATGCTCGCGAGTAGATCGGGTGTCATTTAGGGAAAATGACAGGCCCAGAGCTGGGTTTTGTCATGTCAGGCGCGTAGCTACAGGGGGGCAGATATTTGCTAGGCCCCCAGAAATTGTGTGTCCTAACAAAATTTGTGAGAATTAAGTACAGTGATCAATGCCGTGACGCCCATTTGATACCTAGGCCCACCTAAAATTTCGTTCTAGCTACGCCCTTGTGTCATGTGGAGGTGTTTAGGTACCAACGACCCAACGGCAACCAAAACACTCCTCCCGAGGGCGTCAGGTCTGCATGCACCTTAGGGTTCCTCAGTTATGGAGTCCAGAGGCGGTGGGGCACCAGGGGAGAACCCTGAAACTATGTCACTCGAACAGTGTGAAAAGAAGAATGAAACATGTACCTTCAAAGGGCAATGGATGCGCCCACAATGAACCATAACGTAGCCATGGCTTAAGTAAGACTAACGAATAGTCGAGTTGATGATGCAGGGAGGGGGGTGGAAGGGCGTGGGGCTAGCATGCACCTTTGGAGCAATAATTTCACTCAAAAATTTTTGTAGGAAGTATGATGGGATAGACAGGCCATATGAGGGCGAAGCATGCAGAAAAACAAATTTTTAGTACGGTAATGTTTTGTTCATTTACATGGGCCCTTTTCCAAAAAGCAATTACAAATTGTAGCATTATTAGAAAGAATTTTGGTAAAACGCGCCGTTTTCTGGCCACATGCAGTAAAATACCATTGACAAAAGCGACGCCCGCACCAAAAATATATCCCATACTCCTTTGTAATTTGAAACCTAGAAGTGTCCATTGAAATAGTCACAGCAGGTGCTTAGCCAAGGGGGAAGCGAAGGGGGCAGCCGCCCCCTCCTTGAGCATATTTTTTGTATTTTTGTAATGAATTTTAGTGATATGTTAGTAACTCAAAAAAAAAAAAATGTTGCAACTTACAAGGCCTGGGAAGTGCCATTTCCAGCGATCTGGGAGGCATTTTCGGCCAAAATTTTCTTGTATGCTTCGTGTCAACCTATGTTGGAGCTTCTCTTAGATACGGTAATTTGCCTACAGGCTTCGCCCGCTCCTTGACAAGTTTCTGGCTACGCACCTGTATCACAGCCATCCATTTTGGTTGTGTTGGTGGTGAGAGTGGGGGGAACGTTCCACCTAGGGGCCTACACACATTCTTCAAGTGGTCATTTGATAATCACAATTGCAGTTGTAAATAAGTTTTGGGGTAAGACAAATTGTAGAATATATTAAGATTACCAAGAAATAATTTAAGGGGGAGGTGTACCCTCGAGATTGATCTAAATTTATCTCGGAAGAAAATTTAAAAAGCTTCGGCTTGCAAGGACCTATGTGGACCCCATACTACCTGCCCCAATAAATCTGGCCCTGCAGGTCACGTTTCGCCCTTTTATTAGAACTTCCTGAGAATAAACCATGGTACTCTGCGACTTTTATGTCGTGAGAATTTAAATGCAGGCTATACTCACTCACTACCAGCTGTGTTAACGTTAAAACTTATCTTACTCAATGAAATAGTTCTTGTATAATATACCCTGGTCAGTAGCCATGGGGCATTCTGGGGCCAATCCCCACCCCAGTGTTTAATACTCCTCCATTCTTTCTCAGCTACGCACTATAGAAACATCTGCAGGACTTAAACATTTCTCTTAAAACACTTTTGTGCTCGCCTTTTGTAAACACGTTGAAATACTAAACAGCAGTTGCCAAAGTGTAGCCGTAGAAATACATTGCTTATTGCTTAATATGTACAGGGTTTAAACTTGTTTACAAGAAGGAACAAAATGCTTTTTATCGTTAAACACATTTTAACAACTTGATGTGATAGGCGGGGAAGGATAGGAGGTGGGTGGGGACGTGAGGGTGGTCTCACGGTTGTAAAACTGGGCGTTAACTGTTAAATAACTGTTGTTTGGGGGAGCACCCTACTCGACAAGCCCTCTGCATTTTTTTAGAGTGCTTCCCTTCACAATATCTTAATCTTATGTATTATCTATATTCCTGAACACTGTTTCAATTATTATCAAATATTGTGAAGAACCAAATAAATGAGATGAAATGAAATAGTGATGCTATATGTTATGTCCATACAACAATTCTAATTATAAATTGTGCTTCTCCAAACCTGGACAGCTGGTTGTTAGGGTCCTATTTATTCAATTCTTTGTCTTTTTGTTTTCTCTCTCCCTGTCTCTTGTTATGTGCTGGAAATGTAATGCCCGTGGTTAACGGTCAAAACAATTGAGAGTATAGGTCTGCGGTTTACGAAGTATAGCGGAGCTATGGTACATGCTAGAAGTTGTCATTGACAACACTCCTCTAAATGGGAAAGCAGGGGATTGTCAGTGGAGATAACTCCTCGGAAAAGTAGGTGCGAAATAGCATTTACGTTTGAGGGCCCACTCAGCACAATCTTCATCATGATACATGCAGTTATGGTTACTGCACCCATTAAAAATACTGCAAGTCGCACTGAAAACAGTTAACTGCGAGACGGGAAGCGGGTAGATACCAATACACGGTAACCCCTGGAGGGGATGCGATTCAATGAAGTGAACAAATAACAGCTACGTAGAGAAAGTAGTTTCGAACTACCCATACACTATAAGACAACTAAGCTTTTTCGAGTAAGTATGGTGATTGTGCCAAAACGGATACATTAAGTCCATGGGCGTAGGAGGCCAAGTTGATTTGGGGGGGGGGGCTGTAACGACTTGCCCGAAAAAATATACCCCCAAATTTCATCGCGCTTCACGCACGTTCAACATGTTAATGTGCATATCATATAGGCATGCATCGTTTATTACACCTCATGCCAGTTACATACAATCATTTGCCGTATTACTACCCTTCCATATTGGTTATAATTTGGGGGAAGTCGTTACAATAATAATGATAATAATCACTGGCGTAGCCAGGTTTTCTCTCGTGGGGGTGGGAACATGCAGTATGTTTGTGATGGCAGGTCTGTGGAGGGTCTAAGGGGAGTTCCCCCTCCCCGTTGAAAATTTTTGAAAAATTAGGTGTCCTCACATGCAATCTGGTGCCACATATGCTACCTTTGAAGTAAAATTTGTCTTAAAAAATTTACGTATTTTAGGTACTAAAAATTCGGCAACAGTGAGGGGGGCATGGCCCAATGACCCCTAAATACACCACTGATAATCATAATATAATTTTAATCATTTAAAACACACTGGTGAGTAAACACCCAATATATGGGTGCTGGTGCAATTCAAAACCGAACATTATTTTAATTACAAGGAAGTTCTTTAAACTATTGATTACGATTAGTTACATCATTTGCATTATTTTTCTTTCAGTAGGTGCAAGATAAATTCTCCGCATATTGCCCGAATTTTCACAAAAATATTTGGCTGGGAGCTGCAGTCCCCATCCCCCGCCTCCTACGCCTATGATTAAGTCACATTGAAAACATTGTAAGGGTAAGGGAGGAAGTATATTGGCCAGCCCAGCTATGAAACTAGGCCTGTTTTCGGGTGATTCAATAATTTTGTCAAAATGCAACTCCTTGGGGAAAGTAGGTGCAAACTAACCATATACTTTGAATAGGACACCTCGCTATAATCTCCTAACAGTTCGTTGGTATTGAGCAACTAACGAATACAGTAAGTCCGTTAAAAATATAACAGAGAAGGGTATTGGTCAGCCTGCAGCTCTATTCTTCCCATACGATTTAACACTTCAACTATCAGAAACGAGACAGCCGCTACCATCTTAACCATTATGAAACGTCGTCAAACTATCAAACACTTGATTTTTCTAATCTGGTCATTGTTGCTAGTCCGGCCGGAAAGATTTTTCCATCTTCTTTGATTTAACCTTTTCGTTTGAGTCTTTCAACAATGGAAGTAATTTAAAACTTAAGCCATGACAGTTTTATTTACCAATCCTTATCCTTTAATCTATTGGATAAATGACAATTTCGTGGCTAAGTAACACTATTGTCGAGTGACTAGCCTGTTACCGTGTATTTCATTCAAATATTTACATCGATGATTTTTATGTCCTTTTCATGTTTTGGCGATTCAATTGAGCCTTAGAACCAAACTAGATGTATTGTTCAGGACAATCAGGCGTCCTACGGCCTTTTTTATTACACCAATTAAACGTTTTGTCGGGCAGGCCGGACTGGACATCCCACTTGTACACCCTCACATACAGTAATTCGCAAATGCAAAATGGAAGCGGCATTACCACACTTACTAAGAAGGTTACGAGACAGGGTGGCTGGCGGCTTCAATTTTCTCCCTCCATTTGGGCTCAGTGTTTGCTTTTTCGGGTAAAATGTGTGCTACTGTATTTCAACGGGGCAAATTTGTGACAGTTTTGCTTTCATTTAAGACAAAAGTGCTCATCGCCCCGTCCCCCCCTTCAAATAGAAGTAGTCTAACACCAGTACAGGCTTATGACTACATTTTCAATCGCTGTACTTAAAAAAAAAAAAAAAACTTAAGCAGACGATGTTTACGAATTGAAAAAATTCTACTGTAAATCTATTTGGTCGCACATGAGAAGCGGCTATGTACCAAGCTAGCGTCACGTGTCAGTCATGTGGTTGCACACATCTAAATATTAAATTCTCCTGGTTATAAATGATCAGTGTTTCTGTATCAGTGTGGAGACGAGATTTTTTACTTTTTTTGGGGGGTAGATTTTTGGCAGGCATGAAGTTTTTTAATGGGGTGTAATGGAGTAACGGCCATAGTTCACAATATCATAGCAAAGGTAAATTTAAGTCCTTTAAAAGCATGGTCTGGTGACTTTCGCAAGTCTTTTCTTAAAAGGAAAGGGCCGACCTAAACATTTTTGATATGTTATAACCTAGGACCTTTAAAGAATCCTGAAAAAGACTTTCATACAATGTGGCTGCGGTTTTCAAGAAACTAGCTGAAAGCTGAAAGCTAAAAGTTATCACTTTTCTACCAAAAGAGAACTTGAAGCAAACAGGTGCAATGCCGTGGCTTTGCGGCTGAACCATGCCTTTAAGAAAGATATTCACATTCGCACTCAATTGTTTGAAACCGTCCGTTTGTCGCAGACAGATCAAAATTCAAATCATATGTTTTTTTTTTTAATATTTTTCCCTGTTTCCTCATTACTTTTGACTCTTTCACTTTGAGTACATGGTACTTTTAGTATCGCACATAACTTAAAAATGCAACGAAGGGAATCGAAACGTTTGTTTTCTGAAAAAAACGTGGTAATAGGAGTTTTAAAACACTTTGTAAAAACTTTGCCTTTAATACATTCAGGGATTAAAAACGTAACCATGCTGAATATATCCTGGTTGAAGCTTTACCTCTTTTTTGGAAAACACCATTCAACTTTTCGTCTAAGTATTCAAATGGGAAATAATTACATATTATTTTTCAGTGTAACTACTCTTAGTACCTGAAACATAACATTAAAATCTTTTTCCGTCTTGGTAGCATATTTTGTAACATTTGCCCAGAACAAATAATATCAATAATTATTGTAAAAATGGTATCTATTTTCGTGACAGTTTTTAAGGATCGGCTAATCAGTGGCTGGTTCAAGTTTTATCTTGATGGCAAGAATCAAGAGTAATTTAGGGACACGAAATACAATTCCTTGTAAGGGTAAGATGGACCTCTTGGCCGTACCCCTAACTTGTAGCTGATCGGGTTTTGAAAATCAACTGTAGCCTTATATTTTGAGGGGAACTGGTATTGATCCATCATTAGCGCCCCCAGCTGAAATTTTATCTGGGAATAAATCTAGGGACCTAAAGTAACCTTATTAAGAGCATTGTCCCAGGAAGTTCTCATCTCGAGATTTCGGCTAGGACGGATCTTGACCCGAAGAGTAATTAATTAAAAGCAAATTCAAGACGTGGAAACTGTCCAATTCACTGTCGTGGGCGGCGATCCCGGGGACAGGGGGGAAATGTCCCCCCAATATTTGAGAAATCGCCCACAGACTTTGATTTTTCACACAGTAAAGTATTGGAAAATGTGGTCATGTCCCCCAATATTGAGAACAAATCGCCGCTCTTGTTCACTGTTATTAAACTACCACTTGCATTTTTTATTTCTTAAAGGAAATCTTGCTTTTTCGTACATCATTAACAAGAAACACAAGGGTTTGTGGGTTAAAGTCAAACAAATTAAATGAATATCAAGCTTCCTAAAACGAATGAGAACGAAAAGGTTAGCAAGATCCCAAGTATGCAGTTGCAGCCATTCTTATGTCTATGTGAATAGATCAATTTTTTGGGTTGCAAGAGTCCATGGAATACCGAGGAACTCTTCATGCTAATTTCAGCTTTTCTCCACTTACTTAAAAAGTTTTAATTCGCAAAGGCAGTTACGGACTTATTACTGCATACATTTTTCTATACATCTTGTTTAGGCTTGTTCTAACTGTCTGCCATTCCAAAGTTCTTATACAATAATTTTGATCGTCAAATTTCTTGAATCCGGAAGTTTGGTGACTACCAAGAGAATCACCTTTGTTAACACGTATTATGTATCTGGAAGCTTAGGTTTCTATTTCAATGTTGCTTCCTCAATTGTAACAAATGGTTATTTTATGAAACCAGTTTCCGCCAATTGCCGAAGGTATCTAACGTAATCTTTTAAAGGAGTCATATGCCTGTACCAAAAGAGATAACAATTTCCATGAAACAGACTACTTATGCTTCCAAAACGACCCCATAAAGTGTTTTATTTGTCATTTTGTCCTGGCCCTTTGTACAACGCCCCATTTATACTGAATAAACACCAGTCTCCCTCTGCGTGCCACTTACAGTCACTAAGTAATGCTGCATATTCAGTTTTACTTTACGCATGCGTACCTTAGCCAGCTCTCGTGCACCACCTGATCTCGAAAAGAAAGAAAAAGAACTTAATGAGCACTGCACACGACGCTATTGTTGAGCACTTTTGCTAGCCACTGTCGTTGTATGCAAGGGAAGATTCGAATTAGCTAACGGGAGCCTTTCTTCGAGATCTGGGCGTGTGTTCATTAGGCTAAGTTTTTACTTGTCGTTGGACGAACAGGCGAGCTGCACGCCACTCAACAAATTACGTGACGACCTAACCGTCGGTATGTTGCACAGTTGGGAAACCACTTGTATGCTGTAAGGACTTGAGCAGTGAGTTTTGTTTATTGGAATTTTACTCAATCCCATTTTGGCAAGAAAAACAAACAACTAAGGAGTTATCATAGAAGGGAGTTAAATATTTTCATCTGTGTTAGACTTAATATTTGGGAGTGATCCGCAAATTATAGGCAGAGGAACTACATGGGCCTATCAATTTATTGTCGAAAAGTTCAAAGGCTGTCAAATTTTTTCTCCTCCTTTTTTTTTTTCTTTCGCACATTTTTATGTTTTGTTTCTGTTTATGCTTGACTACAAGATCAGTTTAAGCTCGAATTTTATCACTAGATGCCTAGAAACAATTGGATTAAATTCTGAACAGGGTTACTCTTGGATGTTTGCTGCCTGTTAATACCCAGGGCCTCACCAAGGCTGAATGTCTTGCAATCCGTTGAAGAAGGGGATTAGAACCATTCATATGGAAATATCTTAGATACAACTCACCGCATTATTTTGGTTGGATTACAGGATAATATCACACACCAGTGGTTACTGAAATATCGTCGGAAAGGAGGGTTGTGACGCTGTAGCAAAATGCCACGGAGGATTCTCCTGTGCCTTCTATTATGTTTCGGTGAGTCTTTTTTTTTTTGCAACGTTTCATACAATTTACGGAACAAAGTGATTCCAAGAATGATGGTAAAAACGATACCGTAAGATCAAATTGGTCACAAAATAGAGCAAATTATAAGGTAAAATATCCCACCAGTCCCTTCCTATTTAGTTGATAAAACATAAACATATCCCATGTTGGCACAATCTGTGACACCATACAAGCCTATATAAGTCATCTAGACAAGTGATCCTTGCGGTAATGTAGAAATTCGTTGAACGGATAAGTCATCTCCCAGGATAAACGATTTTAGGAAGAAGGAAAGGGATCAAAAAATTTTTCTGATTTTTTTTTCAGATATAAAAGTACAGTTTGGATGGATTCATCCCTGTGTTGTGTATTTTGTCATTTAAAGCGGTCAACTCGAAGCAAGTTTGTGACATTTGTGTTCGTAACAAATGTCGTTGATCAGTTCTTCCAACCTTTCTGGGGACACATTTGGGACCAAAAATTTCCTAAGTCACATTTTTTGTTTCATTATTCTACAATTTTGCTTAATTTCATACACCACCTTTCTATCAAAGCTAGAAAGGAGTTCCGAATTGTGTACCGCCACAATTGAGAAGAATGCAGAGATTCTAACTTGCGTTAGTTTCGTCAAGTTGTTATGAAATAAATTGCTGTATACCTAGACCAATAGCAAAGGTCACTTTATTCAAGGATCGCTCAATTTATTTCCTTAACAGCCGAAATAATTAATCACGAAAACCTCAGTATAAGACAGATGTTAGAGAGGAAATTGTACCTCTTCACTTATAGTATTGAAAACAGCAGGTGGGTGTTTTCTACTTGTAATATTCACCGCTCATACAGGAATCTGACAACTGCGCCCTCAACTAGGTACCTTCCTATGCGGTTTAAGAAAGTATACCAAACGTGGCTGCACCCAGAGAGTGGGGAGCAGGGAAAGATGCCCCTCCCCAGCCCTCGAAATTTCAAATCAAGTTTGTTTCACATAGATCGGTGAATACTTCCGAGATTTTAAAATAAAGATTGATTAGATGCAACTTGAAAGGCGATATGGGACAGGCGTGAAGACAAGGGGAGGGGTGACGAAGTAGGCAACGTCCCCCTCCTTGAGGAAATTTATGTTATTTTTATATTACTCATATGGCTAAAAACATCTTAAAACTGTTTTTTTTTTTCGGGAGGATTTGCGCACACCGATTCTGAGGACTCGTTTCCCATTTTTATGTCCTGTAGGATAATTTGTGTGAAATTATTGTTCCAAAGTCCCATGAAACTATAACTATCATCCATTTTTCCTCCCCACCCTCAAGCCCTGGGCGTTATCAATTTCGGCCGTGTGTTAGTTAAGTATGAATACGGTTTTAATTGAAATATGAGCTTTTTGTGGCCAGTGCTGCCCATCCAATGTTATTTGGACCCGAATAAATGCATCATCCTAATGCCCACAATTTCACAAATAGCCAAGAACTTCCAAAGGTTTTTCCTTCGTACCCCACCTGAGCTTTGCCCCTGGACCCTACCAGGAACTCTAAGGCGAGCTTCCTGACCCCTAACTTTTGGGGGGGGGGACGCTTCCCGCTCCCGCAGCACCTCGGAGCCTTTTCGGTACCGTATTTCAACCTGAGATTGTTTGATGTCGCCCTTAGATGTTGTACTACCCCCCCCCCCCCGCCGAAAAATTCCTGTGTAAGCCTACGGCCATGATAACAAGTTCGAGAAGTCGGGGGAAAACTTACTTTGAAGAGTGTGTACAAAAAGTTTAGGGGAAGATTCTGTTGTTACTTTGTAAAAGAAATGCCTCTCTTCAACTGTTCAAGGGGCTTGTTTCACTAGGCAACATACTGTAGACGGCTGTTTCTGATATTACGGTATATGCTATTTCTACTATACACACATTGCATTGAAGGCATAATCTGTTCACTGCCACAAACAGTATGTTAATCTGAACATCAAGATAAACTCATTGTAGGAGGATCAAACTATTCATACTAGAATTATCGGTACGCTCTCGTCACGTGATCCAGTTATTTTAAGTGAAGATTAGTCCGTGTGCAGATGGAGTGGCTATAGAGCCCACACGTTATTCCCTGCTTAAACACATTGTCTTCCATACATGTGGCAAAAGTATATTATCATATACAGGAGCGGGATCCAGACATTTCGAAAGGGGGGGGGGGCTGAAAGCCCCCTCGAATATTCTCCATTATGCTAATTTTCGCTTATTTGTTATTGTTGATGTGGCGAAAAAGGGGGGTGGCTGAGCCCAGGAAAGCCCCCCCCCCCCTTGAATCCGCGCCTGATATAATTCGTTGGTGTCCAGTTCTGGCTCTACTTTAATCTGCGTACTGTGCCTACTATGAATGCAGATGGGACCGTTCCGTAGTACCGGATAGGTCATAATTAGCCTACGGTAGCCTTGCAACCGTGCCAGAACATTAAGCTTCCACTTTGTACCATTTCTGTCCTGATAATTCTCGTTGTTACCATAGCAACGAGCAGTTGCCGACCGTTTGTCTGGGTGTTATGCCGCCTTTCCCTGGGATGCCGTAGAAATGTGTTCGTAAATGCGCTATGAAAGACGTGCAGTTAGGTCACCATTTCATTAACATGGCCTATGTATATTGTATGGAAGGCACCCTTACATGCGGCAGTGCATATACTATATTCAATGGCATACCATGCAACGCGTAAGTATAGGCCTAACACTGAAATGTATGGGAACAAATACCCCACTGTGTATATAAAGTATACAGCCTTTGCCCTGCTGCGTAACTGCACATCCTCTAAAGATCCATTTCTTCTGCATCACATTTCTGGTGGCAACGCAAGAAAGCCGCCATGTTGGCGCACTAGGAGAGCGTTTTTTTTACACAAAGTGATCAATCAATCGAAGTCACTCAGTGGTGCCGCTGAGGCTCGTAAAACAGCGGGTGAGCACTTGCATAGGTGAATCTTGTACAACACAAAGATATTATAAGCATAGATTCCAAACTCCTATAGAGGGATTTCAGTCACGTGACTTTAACCAACTAGACGCAATTTTGAAGGGCAAGATTGCGCGTCTTTTTGTTTTGACGGGCACGCGTCCATTGTGTCACAGTAGTATCTATGGTTATGCCGTGCGCGTGTGCTGTAAATACGCTTACAGCGTGTGTGTTTTGCCCTTCAGTGCCTGGGAATCCATTGCGCGTGACGTCACATGAAATCCCTCTATACCTACACTGTTACGCTCAATGACTCCTCATGGAGACGCATATATCGGGGCGGAAGTGTAAATTTGACATGCGCGTCGTTCCATTCCGCGATCTGCGTACAAAAATAAGAACGAGTTACAGAAAATTCCATTGTTCAAAAAGGTTAGCGCGGGTGCACTTTTACAACGCGTTCTATACGCGCAGAATACATTTTTCTGTGTATTATCCGGAATACTTGACGCACAGTTCTGCATGCTCTGGAAACAACGCGATAGTTGCTTTCCCGTTGTGGTTGCGTAAGTAACTAAACGCGCATATAAAAGTGCGTCACTTGAAGATACCATAGAAACTGACCAATGAATGTCCATGAACTTGCAAAACCAGTCATTGTGCGTTCATGTTCAAGTGTAAATACGTGGAATGCCGCGTTGAAGAAATAAGTTATTCTTGTTCAAGTGGAATTTATTGAGGCGTAGTACTTCTTCAGTCAACAACATTCCGAAATAACAAGTATTAATACTTTTGTAAAACGTTCATTTGCCTGTTTGTTTTCAAAACGACTGAGCAGTGATCAGCACTTCCGCCCCGATATATTGGCCTCCATGGGGAGTCAACGCGCCATTTTAAGTTTGGAATCTATGCTTGTAATATCTTTGGTACAACACAAACATGCCGCCCTCTACTTGATCTCCAATATGGCGGCCTAAGAAAAGTAAGACGTACGTGAAAGTGGGTCTAGTCTCTCTAGTGCATATCGATCTCCCGTGCAAACTGTTTCACCATAGGCTGATCACAAATATACTGTCGGTATGCTCTATTGTGTTCGTCTAATAATTTAAACCGTAGAAAGAGGGATTTAATAATTGAAATTATAAAGAACATCTTTTGTAATGTGTAGGGAAAATCCCAGGCTGACCATAAACAATTAGCTTATGTGCATCGAGAAATCATGTTACGCCTTTTTCAATATGTATTTATTTAGGCTATGTACAATGCATGGCTTCTTTTTGCCCAACATGTTAAGAACATAAAAGCTCTGACCGCTGAGGGGAGAGTGGTTGGTCACGTTCAATTTGGTGTTCCATCTGGGGACGTTACTCCATTTGGGACTGAGTAGTTTGACTTTTGCCGTTCGGCGTTGATTGTTAGGAGTTACTAAGCAAAGGAGAAAATCTACCAATTTCTCTATTAAAAACATTCTTTACGTAATTACTGGCAGATAAGACGCATTGTTCCTATGTGCGTAAAGTTTATCTGCACGCACTGTGAACAAAGGTCCGACGATGCATATTACCTGCAGATGTACGGTATTTTTCGCACGTATATCGGTACGGTAATTACACACACCGTGATATACAGAGATATTGTTTAAATTTGCGTGGATGACGTATAGAGGGATTTCAGTCAAGTGACTTAGATCAACTAGACGCAATTTTGAAGGGCAAGATTGCGCGTCTTTTATGTTTTGTAGGGCAAGCGTCCATAGTGTCACAGTAGTATCTATGGTTATATGTCGTGCGCGTGAGTTGTAAGTTCGCTTACTGCGTGTGTGTTTTGTCCTTCAGTGCCTGGGAATCCATTGCGCGTGACGTCACATGAAATCCCTCTATTGAAACATGTACTGGTTTAATACACTACTGCAATAAAGCCTACGTACTCTCTCAACTATTTGTGTATTTTGCATTAAACTTCAACGACAGTAATGACGACTGTCATAACGTACCATATCGCTGTCAGAGAACCCCAAGATTTTTAATTAAATTACATCTTTGGCATTGAGCTCTCTCAGTGCTCTGTGACTGTCTCTCTCTCAGTCAGGGGTGTACACTGTTATGTGCTTCCCACGTCGCTCTCAGAGTAAGACATTCATCAAGCGAACCCTTTGTTTACTGGAAGTAATTGCAGAAGTGATGAACAAGAAGAAGCAATTAATTTAATCGGGGGCTTGTTGGTGAACACGTGGGCGAAGAAAAGAAGGGTACAAGTTGAAGGGGTATACAAAAATAAAAATAAAAACAATAAAAAAAATAAAAGCCCTTGAGCTCGAACTATTTACAGGCTAAAAAGCAACTTTCGCAAAAGGTCAATAGTATCTCTCTGTATACTTAGAATGCAAATTCATTTACTGAAAATGAAGCGAATGGATTCAAAACGAATATTAGGCTGAAATGTGGCCGAAGAGACTAGTTGGTCTCATCTGTAGTCTCCCTGCAATAAGTTTGCCTTATGATCTCATATTTAAATTTAAAAAGAACGCAACTCCCAATTATATATAAAATGCATTGAAAGTCTTCATAAGTTTGGAAAACATAGGCTATTTTGCCATATGTTATTTTTAAATATCTTCTTTTCAACCCTTCATTAGCGAGAAATCTTAAACAATGATTTGGGCCAGACAAGTTGAATATAATCAGTAGACGACACGAGGAATACTGATTGCCTCAAGAATATTCGGGTTCCCAATTTGAACAATATAAACAAATTTCTTAGTTTAACAAAAATTAGAAACACTGATTAAATGTAACGATAACAGTGGTCCACCAAGATAACTATAGGCTGATTTGTTTTTTTTTAAAGTGATAAATTTAACCCATTTTCAAGAATAGAGTGTAAATAAGTAAAAAAATCTTGGCGAGGGCCCTTCGCGCTAAAGAACGTACCCTTGCAGTTAACTACACTGTAACCACGGTGACACTACGGGTTCGTGAGGGATAAGGGTGACCTCAGATTTTTCTTAGCCCCTGACTTTCCCCCAAATAAGAATAACACTTATCAAAAAATACACATAGCTGTAGGCTACTTGTTTTATTAGAAAGGGCTTGCAAAAAGTGCAAGTAGACTTGAGAAGACTGCAAAAAATTTTTAGTGTCCTTCGCTCACACCCGTAGCAACTTTTGGGTGGGGCAAGTGGGCAGTAGAATTGACGTGTACACTCCGACATTGTATAGGACTACAGTATTCTCCAAGTGAATGAAATATGTAACCGTTACCGTCCAATGTGGAGTCAACCCTACACTTGACGTCTTTCACTTTTTCTAGTTGCTAATAGAGGCACAATGGTGAATTGTTTAGGTTTGCGACCTCGAAATGTTGCACGACGGCAAGTGGGGCAAGAAGGATAGGGTGACGTATACTACCATACAATCTAGTGAACGCTAGGGTTAACTATAACACTCTTATGTCATATCACCACGCATCAAGTCTGTTTGACAAGCTGACATCATGACAGTTTTCACCATGTTACACTGGCGAAGTTAAACACCTCTTTTGCACATGACTTCAAGACACTATGAACCTCCGTATGATAAATGCCATTTAACGTTTCTTGTCAAGACATTTATACTGCGTAGATCGAACATTACTGGTGCTGACCTTAGAGTAGTCTATATGTATGAAGGGGTGGTGCCTATCTCAACCCTTAGTCAAACCTAACCGAGAGGTCTTTTTCCTGGGAAAAATGTGGGCAACTGCAAATTTTGCATCGCCCTTGCTTGCTTTTATACTCAAGCCTGAACATAATTTTCCTGATTTCATTATTTCTATGAAAATCTCTGAAAAGCGCCCCCATTCTCATGGGAAAAATTCAACCTTTCGGACTCCGAGACACTAAAATCTATGAAATCGCTGCCTTGATGATGTAATCACGTTACCCACTGATTGACCTGATTCAAGCAACATTGTAGCAGTCAACCTTTTCCACTGTCCGGAGTCAGTTAGCGGTAAACGAAAATCTTCCCGCCTTTTTCTTTTTTTAGTACTCCTTGATTTTATATTTCCACGGAAAGTGCCCTTGCATGCTCTTGATGCCACTACAAGCAATTTTCAATGACAGTATTTACTTTAAGTAAGTGGTTCACGAATTGACTTTACAATGAAAGGCCATCTTCGTTAACCTCTAATTCTTGAGTAATCCTCGAATCGAATACCAACTAATTAGTCACGACGAGGGTTTTACAGACCACTTGAAGTACGAAAAACTCTCAACTTGTTTGATCGAGATCACATGTCTTGCTCTTTTTCTTATTAGAGCTTCATAATGTCACTTCAGTGTGCTCAACATAATATAACTAATCAAAGGATAGTTTACAATTCTAGACTGAAACTTTAATTTTGTCATAGACACCTTGCAAGAAATTTTGTCACTTCATATAACATACCTCTCATTTTGAGTACATTTATAGTTGTACTTTTCACAGCATCGTCGTGGGCTGTTTCCTACAGTTCGGGTTTCGTAAAACCACTTTTATGCTCATGTGATAAATTTTCGATTTGTTAGCTTGTTCCCGCAGGGTAATTATATGGCATCTATAGATTATGTGAGAAGGGGTGATGGGTCTAAGGGTATACAGATTCAAGTCAGGGTAAAGAAATGGACCTTTCGAAGCCAACTTAGCCAAGTATTGTGTCCCTTCTGCCGTGAAAGTGGATCAACAGATTTTCATACTACGGTATCTATGATGGTGCTGAAAATAGTGGGGGAAAAGCTTAAAGGGATTGGGGGCAAAAAAGGGAATTGTGAGGAAACTTTCCATCCCCTCAGTGAATCTCTTGTCTTCCCTCACTAACTCCAGTCTAGGTTTTCTTCCCCCCTCATCTGTCTCTTCCAGAACCCTGTCATCGGTGACGTACCACTCAGCAGAATCATGCAGGTAGTAAAAGCAAGGAAACCTTCGTGTCCCAGGCACGGAAATTACAAATCTGCTTACCCTTTCAAAAATTCTAAAAGGTCCTCAGTATGAATTGGATTCTCTGGAATTCTAACCGTCGTTTGAAGGATAAGTCGCAGTTTGCAAACATGCTTTCTGTGGGCAGGATTAATGGTTCGATTTGTTTCTTTGAAAGGGGGAAACGGATCGAAGCTGCAACAGACTGAGAACTTCCTTTGGTTACACACATGCTAGGCTCTAAGCAGCTACCCAATTCATCGGTTCCAATAGGAGAGTCACAACCTCGTGTTCTCCTTTAATACCTTTTGAAACTTAGACTATTTCTAATGGCTGAAAAATTTGTAAAATACTGTTGCTTACTTCATATACGTTGAATTAAAAAGTTTATTAAAAAATCCTAGTCGAAGGAAAGCAATGACTTTGAAAAGTGAAAACCCAACCCATCGGCTCAAAATCTCTACCTTAACGGAAGGATACAATCGTACATGTAGGACCGACACACATTTTAAACTTTTACGAGACTCGGGGAAATACTATAATCCCGGCACTAAACAGAATGTTGCAGGGTATCCCAACCACCCTTTGTTAATCTGGCGAATGATGATGAGAGGGCCCAGAGGAAGAGTGGACCTATAAGAGTCAGGTGAATGTTTTGCATCGTCCATATAATTTGACCACCGTTTCCATACCTTGCCTTCATACTTGAAGTTTCTATATTGACCAAGAAAACATAATTTTTTGTAGTATTTGGTATACTTTTAAAATAAGGATTTTGTGGTGATGGTGGGGGGATACTGACTTGGTAGCCTAGCTAGACACCAGCATTTGGGTGGCAGGGATAAGGCGGCAAGGTATTTTACAAGGAAAGAGATAAGCTTGAGCTAAAACACTGTTGAGGGCACCAGGAACAGGCCGGAGATTTCCGAAAAGTGGAGCGAATGGATACCCTAGGTAGGGTTGGCCATTCTCTTTTGGAGAATAGACAATAAAGTATACATAGCGAATTCTCGTATGCTTGAAATGCTTCTTACAGAAAGATTATCTGATGTTCTGTGACTAAACTCAATAAGTTCTCACGCAGACTTAGAAGCCGAGCAAACTGTTACTGGGTTCGAAACTAGGGTAGAAAGAATACAGTGTGCAGTTATTTATATATATATATATATATATATATATATATATATATATATATATATAAATGAACGATCTTATTTAGTTGGGAAGTTACAAAAAAACCGTGGTAAGATAAATTTTTAGCAAAACATAATGACCACCACGTTTTTTACCTCCCATTTGAACCTAAGTCGATACATCATTCTAAATAATAACGTTTAATACTTTGGCCCTTTAATCATGGACTGGGCCAGCCACACTGAATTGAATGTAACACAGAACACAGCAGATGGCAGGATGTCATAACCTAGGCCAAACTGGCTGCCCTGGGTGGAGAAATTTGAATCAGGGGAAGGTAATAAAAAATGAATGAGGGGAAATGTAAGAGTGATTGATGGATGATACTTTAAAAACTCAAATGATTTCTAAAATTTTGCCTTTTCATAGCTTTGTTTACATTTATCTTATGGTCCAAGTGGTGGGGCACATCCTAACGGTACCCATCGAAAGGGTATGAGCCGAAATTGGTTGAATATCACCAGATTTACAAAGGCGAGTTTGTGTCTAGTATGACAAGACAGTATGCCCGTAGCCAGACAAGGTACTGAAAGGGGGTAAGACATCTTCTAGGGGGCGAAAAATTCAGGGGGCGAGTTATACTAAAATGCATTAAGGTAATGGTAATTCTTGCTCTTCTAGGGGGAGACAATTTTTTCCGTGGGTTTCACCTCCCATACCTCCGCCCACGGGGACACGGGTTTGCCATACAAGTGGCCCAGCAGACCTTGCATCTTATTGTTGTCTAAACTTCTTGGTGAGCTAAAAGTTAATCTTAATGTCTTCACGTGACTACAACTGGTAATCCTCAGCTCCCTCGCGTATATTCTTTAATTTAATTAAACTTGTGGGCGTAATGGAAAAGTCAAGTAGACCATAGTCGTAAGCAAAAGAGGGACAAACATTAAGAAAGCTGTAACGTAAAGCTGTAGAATATAATAATAAAGCCCAGTATTAAAGATTTACGACCATTTATTAGTAGGAATATGGCAGAGACATTGGTAAATCTTTGAAAATATATTACACAGGAAGAGACGCTCATAAGAAGCATTAAGCCAAATCTTTCCGCCAGGAACTGTTATTAAAAGTATTTTCATTTTTCGAATAGCCTCGACGTCATTGCTTGGGGCCTCTACTGATGGTAGACTGTTTTGCCTCGTTAGGCGTGCACTGTATACTGTAATATATCTAGGCTCCTGCGATACCGGCGATGATCGTGAACAATCTTCCTGCACATGTCATGTTCCCGGCAGCAGGACAAAACGGCGGGAAAAGGCGTGGCGTCATTTAAAAGACCTCTGTGGTTATTTAGTTAAATCAGCTTAGATGGAAAGTGAGATCACGTGATTGTCCAGTGTTAACATCTCTACTTTAGTCGGCTTCGGTCCGTTTTTGGAAGTAGTGCACATTTCATCTGCCATTTTTTGATTGGTCCTTCGTATTTATGTCAATCGTGTGCGCTGGTGCGCATACAGGGATAGTGTTTGTTTTTCGTTCAACGTGGAATCTGACTTATGTGAGATATCATCTATATGTTCTCTATACGCTTTTGTCATTGAAATTGCGGAAAGTTTGCTACACCTTGTCACATTCAGGAATAGGTGAAAATCCCTGGGGATGGGTATGTCCCCAACTTTTGGTTCTTCCACTGAATTTAAATTTTTCAAACTGTCACTTTTGCTTCACTGGCCCCTGTTTTTACTGTTATTTCAAACTCATGGGTCATATAAAGAAGCATTTAAAGTAAAGCCACATTAAGTAACAAATCTACATGATGCAGTGCTGGAGCACGATATGACTTGAATCAAAACCTTACAGGATGACCTAACTTCGAGTGATCCTAGAGTACTTAACCCATTGAAATAACCCAGTCACTATAGTAAATGATTTGGTACGAGTCACTTAGTTGTAGTTGGCGTTATTTGACCACATATTGGAGTTACATGTTACAGCTCTGTCTTAAAGTCAGAAACTCGTTTGCATTCCTACGGTAGGAGTAAATGACGTTAGGAACGAAATCGAAAAACCAAGCTGCGCCTTCTGTGCCAAAAATGAAAGGCCTTTATTAAAACAACTCATTTCAGAGTGTGATTCAAGGAAAGACAATGCAAATTTGTTTTAACAAACAAAGCCAAACGTCAGAAATTTACTAGAAACTAAGGAAATGTGTTATCTCTTCATCGGTTTGTGTCTTGTTGCCTGACATTTTTCAAGAATTGAAGTCACTGTAGAATCTCGTGCTTACAATACGTACTGACTGGCTCATAAATGGTAATACTTGTTGAGACGGTTAATCTTGAGCAGATAAATCAACAATCATTCTACAAGGAGTCATGGTTCATTCACGCTGTAATCCATCGGTGTGAACGAAAATAATATTCTGTTCTTGCCAAGGCGTAGGGTATACCTTTTCTTTAGAGACTGAACAATTTTGCCCGAGAAATACTCGGGTAGGCCTTTAATATTGCCCTAGTTTTGTTTTTCAGTATTCTGCCTTCAGGCTGACAAATTATCTATGCATCAATTTAAGGAGGTGCAGACCCTTGCTCAGGACGCATATACGTACTTGCATCTTGGGACTTTCTGCACGGACTCATGATAAAAATGTGTATTTAATTTCTTTTAATCGGTTTCCCTGTGCTAATCACGTCGCATCAAAAAAAAAAAAAAAAAGTCAGAAACTATGGTTTGGAATTTGGTACGGTGTTAACCTGTATCCTAAAATCTAGGATAAATTGAATGGTCTATTTTTCGGTTTACTCGTTTTTTTTGTCTGAAATGGACAGATGCACCTGTTACAACCCAGCCGTCAATACGATATCACCGAGAACACGAAAACCAACTTGGGGTTTAGATGATCTTGGTTTGATCCTGGTTAAGGATGGTCTCTGCACACCTTTTGTATAACATATGCACGATTGACCTTCAGGAACATCCTCTTTATCATCGCCATATTGATTTTGTCTAGCTGGTCTTTGAGCTATATAGATTCAAAAGTTGCTTTTCGTAATATCCTTGACTTGTGGACTTTGTACTATCGACAATGACAAATTTACCTCGAAGGAGGTTTTTCTCATATTCTGAGATGTGAAATCAACACATCATCTCGAAGGCGTATACTGGGGGTTACATTCCTCTTCACAGCATAGTTTCTAATGGTTTTGAATTCTCCGACAGCTAGGGAAGAGAGAAAACATCTGTTCTTGTGAAACACATTTAATTTTATTTCATGAAAGTGGGGTAGCAATCGCCTCTTACTGTTTCTAAATTTGTAACTAAGATTTTTCTCTTTTTTCCTTGCAAAGGGATTTTTTCTTGAAAAATTCTGCGTTGTTTCGATCACTCGGCTTCCACAACAGGTCGACGTTATCAGAGGAACGCAAATCACGTAAAGGCAATAGGCAGTAGCCCCAAAATTTTCTTTGAAAAATCAGCAACCTCTTGCAAATTTCCTCTTGTCTGCTTGTTGACTTACAAGCAACTCTGAAGATGTTTTGAACATAACTGTTACAAACAATAGGTAAAGCAAGGAGAAATTCTCCTTGAATTTCACAATTCACTAACAAAAATATTGTCACATGATCAAAACTGGCCATTCATGAACTAGAGTGACCGGGCATACTCACTCTGATTGGGGTGACTGCATTTTCCCTTTAACTGTTAGTTAGGGTGCATCATAATTATATACAGTAGACGGTGTTTGTTGGTTGAAACATTTGGGCACTTGGTAATAATAAATGGCTGACATAAGGCTGCTTTACGGAAGAAGTTTCTAGGGACCCGCTTTGGCGAGGACCCTTTCTGTCTTTTCTAGTGCAAGGTTGTAAGGACCACAATAGCTGGAACAAAATTAAAATTCTCGGAGAGGCATGTTTTTTTATTTTGTCTTATCAATACTGCAAAATGCAAAATTAGACTCGCGGTCTGTGGGCCATACACTTACATGTTGTGTTTGATAAAAATATTTCTTATGCGTGGAGAATTTATGTCTAAATATTTCTCGTAAATTACCATTATAAAGCGCAATCTGTCGAAATCACATAGGATTTGGGACACGAAAGGTTGATGGGCTTCTACATGGGCCGTCGTCCATACTCTGAAGTTCTAAACATAAATGAGGGTACGTGCCTTACAATATCTTGCTCATTGTACCTTCAAATTGTTTCCATTATAAGTGACTACTGTAACACCGGGGAGTTATCATTCAGAATTCTGCTCCCTATCCCATCTGGAGGGCGCTTTCTTAAACACAAGTTATCTGGTAGCAGTTTCTTTATAAATCGACCACTGCAATCTCCTCGACTGTTTAAAACAGGTACATCAGCAATGGGCGCAAGGACAGACCTACACTCTAAAAACGTGTTTAATTCCTAAACATTATGTGTTTAATTCATAAACATTATGTGTTTAATTCATAAACGTGTTTCCAAAGTGGGCGCAAAAAAGTGTTTAGAAAAGTGTTTAATTCCTAAACACTGCTTTTACAGTGATACGATTTTTTCTCAGAGGGGTTGATTTTGTACCCTTGTATGTGCACGGAAAGACATAATTATTCCCCTTACATTACTGGCCTACACGTACCCTTTAAATTCTAGTTTTACTATCTGTGATGGGTGATTCGAATTATTGGGGTGTTTTCCTTCCTTTCTGTTGCTGTTAATGTGTTATGATTGGCAAGAGGTGAAATTCAGAAATTTTGAGTTATTTCTCCCTTACCTTACAGTTCTCATAAGGCTGTCTTTTTTGTGAGTTTGTGTGTCATTTATTTGTCCCGCCATCCTCATGTCTTGAAGGCTAGCCTCAGTCTTAGGAAGAGACTATTTTTCTCGAAATTAGTATGACACTTGACCACCAATGGGTACAGAAAAGTCTCGCTTACATTTCCCTGGGCTATGCTACAAGGTAGGGGCAAGCGGAATTGAAGTATGGGATAGAAATTACCCCAATGAAAATTTCTTTCTTAGAAATGTCATTTGCCACTCTTAGGTCCAAAAGGGTAGTCAGGGTTTGGTCCCGGGGAGGGGTTTCAGACCATGCCGTAATGATACTGTAGTATACTATAGTATAGTATAAAGTCACCGTCAGACCGCAATGTCTTCTCTTCGAGCAAGGAGGGGTCTAGGTGACCCTTCTCATGCCGTGTCTTCCTAAAGAAAATTGCAGGTCAAGGGGGGTATTTACTTTCTCGCACTTGAGTCACAAGGGGATGTTGGCCCCTCCCCCGGTTTAGCACCTGATTTTGTGCCTGTGGTGAACATGTTCTGTTGCATGCGATGCAAACCTCGTCTTTTTGCTGTGAAGATGTTGAGTGAATATTCGCAGTGATTTAACATGTGTGGCACGGTGATGATGCAGGTTTCCCTTATAGAAAGCAGTGACATAATAACCGGTTTTTTCGAAATAGTTGTCGCGCTGCTTGGATAAAAACAACGAGATTAGGACCTACTGATGGTCGTAATCCCATTTTCTCCAACTCTTCCTGTTATCCCCTATCCATCACGCCACTGTCACCAAGGATCTTGCCTTTGTTAACCTTAAGTCATTGTAAAAAGACGATTTCTAACTGAGGGTCTCTTGCAGGCGCATAGCCAGCCCAGTTGGTAGGAGGAGGGGGGCAAAGTCAAGATGGTCGTACTAATTTCATGCATTTCAAATGAAGTTGTTAACTGTGAATGCACCACTAACCCCACCCGTCAGCACAGCGTTCAGGGCAGCGTCCCGTGGGGATGGGGCGAATTCCTGGAAGCTTTTGTGTATTTAAGGAATTGTGGGCATTAGAATGGACTTGACCTGAAACAAAAAACAATACGTGGTTCGATGAGAACTGTTAATCTGAACTTGTTGGGTAATTGCCAACAGATAAACTACAAATAAGGAATAGACAAGAAATCTACGATTGTAGACAAAACTAGTTTTGGAAATTCTTGTACCTCGACTGGGTGAAGTCCTGAAAGCAAACCTCGGTAGACTCAGTCTAAAGTAAACAGAGCCATCTGCGTTTTCTTAATGGCCGAGAAAGGGGTAAACGGGAATGCATCATGAAAATATCTCGCAGGGAGGAGCTGCAACGCGGCTTGGGGAGGGTGTGTAAGCCCCCTGAAAACTTTTTTCCATCCTTAAAGATGTTTTAGTATATCGGACTAAGTTGTTATCACACGTGCCTATAGTTGTTTCCTCCAACCCCCCCCCCCACACACACACACACACGCACACACAAATTTATGTCGTGATTTCCCTTCTGGGCTGAGAATTCGGCTCCGGGTCTGAAACTGACGCAACAGTTCCAAGTTTGTGTATAGCCTATATGTGTATAGGGAAAGTTTGTGATGCCTGCCGGCATATGTTCAGAGGAGTATAATTAAGCTCTATACGTTTACAAGTGGAAGGCTCCCTGGAATGTACCCGCTTTTCAGTCATTCCTTAATCGCTTTATTTTCTGACTCAGTTTTGTGGTATGTCGATAGATTCAAGCCAGTCAATACGTATTTGGCGGATTGCCATCGATCTGTTTAGCCCTCTTAGTACCAACATTAGACTGATATTGACGAATGTATTGTGCTGTGTTATTGTGGATTTCACCTGTCGATGAGGGCAACCGGACCTCTAACAAGAAAGCCAAACGGGCCACACACTCATTTCCCCTAGGATGGTGCTGATGTTTGGAAGTTTCTGTACAAACCATTAAGAAATAAAAACAAAATATGTTCAGATTTAAGTCACAAATAGGGGTTAGGGTGAGAGTTGTAGCTGGCCTCATTTGTCAAGGGAAATACACGCCGGTATGGGATATCAAGGATTGCAAGCAAACTCGTGGGTCATTTACTGCTCTATGATCGGTCGCTGAGGATGTTCTCCAGGTCTGGTGATACCAGGGGCGTAGCTAGGATGAAAATTTTAGGGGGGGGGTGTCTAGGTATCAAATGGGGGGGGGGTCACTGCATTGATCGAAGTCCTTAATTCTTACAAATTTTATTAGGGCACACAATTCCTGAGGGGGCCTAGCAAACATCTGGGGGCCCAGCGCCTGGGTGATATATAGTATATAGTTCAGTTTGTCCTTTATATGTTACGTCGATGGTAACGAAGCAAAGGCCATACTGAGAAACAATAAAAGTACATATTCTTACAATAAAACAATAGCCCACACATACTACCGTGAAAATTTTGTTCTGTTTTTTCAGATATGGTCAACAATTGTTTTGTCCCAAAGGAGCCCTCCATTTGCAAACTGAGAAAATGTGGCAAGTCTGTGGTGACTTCACACAAGATACACCAACTTGGACAGTTTTCATGTATATTTCGATACATATGTTTCCATATGTTGCCAACACCTTTTGAAGTAACTTTGTATATTTACGCAATGGCGTGTGAGGGATTTGAGAATTTTTTTAGGAGTAGGGGGCCAATTTCCCTATCCCCCTGCTGATTCCTTCCCAGCTATTGTTCTCATCCTTGTTCATGATCCTAAGATAGAGCACAAGAGGTAGAGGGTCATCCCCTTGCTCACACCTTTTGTGCACATCGCAGCTGTATTTAAGGTCACTTACGAATAAAAATCGGGCCCGTAGTCAAAGGGGGCAGGGGGCTTCGCCCCCCTTGGAAAATTTTTCGCCCCCCAGAAGATCAAAATTTACCATTGCTGTAATGCATTTTAGTATGTTTTGCCCCTCTGGAAAATTTTTCGCCCCCTAGAAGCTTTTTCGCCCCCTTCAGCACCTTGTCTGCCTACGGGCCTGATAAAAATCATACAGGAAAGTCCTTAACAATTTTGTTCTACACTGTGACTGTCGGTACGACCTCGCAGACTTGCCTCCTTTCTATAAAGCTTATCTATATGTAAATATCAATAGACTAACGCAAAACAGTAAACATTATTTTGGTTTGCCGTTCATGGGAAGCTATTCATTTTTCTACAGTGATTGCTAGGAAAATGAGACAGGCTACCGCGATAACTCGTAAAATTTAGGTCCTATCTCTGTTTTAAAGAAGAAACACCAAATACGTAAAAAACAGGTGGATACCACGACTGCTTTCTTCACAGAAACATTTTTGAAACATTGGCTTTCATAGACTTATCATTTGATGTCTACAACAAAGCTAATACTGAAATCCATATTTTTTGTTCCTGACATTCCATTTTAAATTAATTCGATAAATTTGGAGATTTTTGATCACTCAGTGATACTCAATGTGTCAACCAAATGTCGAATTACATCGGAGTAAATAATAAAGTTAAATTTCTTTTCTTTAATACTCACAAATAATCCATTTATCTTCATAGTGATTCTCAACCAGTTAAAGATTAGCACGTTACAATATTACACCGATTTTAGCGAAGTCGTTCTGCCTGCGACTCTTTCAAATTCCCAAACAAATCTGCAAAGATAAAAAATACCTTCCATTTACGGATATGGTAGACTTTCATCGTGTTTTGCTTCCATTACGGAATGAAGTTCTTTCATGTATTTTTCAAGTTCTGGCGCTTTCAATATATCTGAGTCCCCTTCCGTTAACAACGGATAGCGCTCCTCCAACTGTCCAATTTAAGGGAAAAATCCAATTTATGTAATTATTAAAAGTCGTACGTCTATGTCGTCGCACAAGCACGACGAGCCAAAAGTTCCAATTTCTGTCTACGTTATTAGGAAACTGGACAAAACTTGATAAGGACTGCTACCAAGCATGGCGGGTCTCGGGGTGGGGTCGTCATGGTATTGTGAATCTTAATATTACTAACGGAATAGGTAAAAAAGATATTGCAGAAATTTTATCCAGGATTCGTTCAGGTATAGAACATTTTCTTGTTATGGCATGTACACGCAAGTGGAAATACAGGACAACGCCAATATGCATATGTACTTTATCGGGATGTTTTAAGAGAGATTTTCTGACATACATTTCTGCTAAGAATGGTACAAGACGTGGAAGGAATGTTATTATGTAAGGAGGGGGAAGGGGTAGGTCAGACCCCTAACAGTTGCTCGGTTTTAGATGGGGGTGCCAATCTTTGGAGGGGCAGCAACGTGGATATAACATCTAGGGTCCATAACTGTGGTCATGTATTTGTTACTTTCGGAGGGGGGCAATCGAAATTTAAAAGAAACTTTCCTAAGATGACCCCGGGGTTATGCAATTAGGTATGACGATAGGACTAGGCTATGCAATGTCCGTAACATGTACGTACGCATGAGATTCGTATGACTAATTAATTACGTCAGGAAGTAAAACTGTTCTATGCGAAAATTGACTTGAAGTGCGTGTGGCCCACATAACAGTCAAACATCACAAAAAGCCGAGAAATGAAATTAAAATTCTAAATTCTGTATTTTGCAAAATTTGCGGTAGGAATGTCCTAAAACTGTGTACTGACGTCACCGAACAAGTAGCTTCTTGAGTTAAAAGTGCACTAAATGGCAGAAACCTTAACAATGGCGAATATAATATTCTCTTGTGGCAAAGTAGAGGGGTTTTTTTCGGTTTTTTTTAATTCTGTAAGGCAGCTTCCTTTGAAGGAAATTTTCTGCTCACGACAAAACACTCGGATTATTTCTTTATAAAGGGCAAACGTGGGCTGTTCATTACAAAGAGCTCAAATTTTCATTTCAAAATATTGGCTCATGACCTATACATCCACACTTTCAAGACGTAGTTTTACGTCATACACTGTTCAGTTTTGAAATTTCTGTTACGTCAAGACTACTAATTTTTTAAATACATATTTTTCCGTTCATTTAAAAAAACGCTTATTGCTACAAATATGTCCCGTTGAGCCTCTTAAATACATTGAAGATTCGAGCTTTCGATTACCTTTATAAATTTTGCTCGGCACTTGTTCTGTTATTGTCACGTGCTTTACGCGCGACGAGGTCGTAGATTTCTAATCAACAATGTATTTGAACAATTTCAGGGTTGTGAAGCCATTTAACAGTGAAAGGCGAAGACGATTAAAAAAAGAAAATAAGTGTTACCATTTAGAGAAACAGCCTTGATCAAATCATAGCAAAGGTCTAAGGTATATTGCCAACGACTGTCTTAAGAGATTTTCATCAATTTGTCAAAAGGAATGGACCATTTGGTCTATTAGTGTATGGAGAAAAAGTAAGACAACTTTGCAGTGGAAGTGTTTTAAAACCCCACGCTTTTCTGGAACGTTCGTTTTTTTAATGTAATATTTTTGTTGCTGTAGATGGAATTCCAACGTAGTAAAGTGTATAATTAGCTGTCAGAGTTAACATGTTAATCTTGACCTTTGGCCCTTAAATATTTAAACTTCCCTTCATCGTGACTGTATTACCGCACTTCTTCAACTTAATGATCTCGGGGGGGGGGGGGGAGTGGTGGGAGAGTTCAGTATTGTCATCAACGAAAGCCATCAAGGAATGGCTCAATTTAAAAGGTTTTATAAGCTTTCATTCTGAGATTATATAGTACCACCTGAAAACACTCTTTTCCAAGATAAAATCTGGGTATTTTGTGGAGAATTGGTATTTTGTTATTTTGTGGTATGCATTGGCAGCATTCTGGCCTTCATAATCTATTCATAGACATGTTACATCAAGGCTGAAGTAATGGAAAGACACTGGCAACGTCAAAATTTGATGTCTGTAAGTAAACAAAAATGAATAAAACCAAAATACAAACTGAAAGAATACAAATTTATACATCACAATGGTCTATCCTTTGCAACTATTGTTGGTGTAATGTCTTTGTGTTGTGTGCATTAATCACGTTTTACTTGTGATTACGTCATCAAGGTTACACATTTGAATATAAATACCCGGGTAGGGAATGACGTTACGCACAATTGTCTTAAGCAGGTTTTGTACAACCAGGAATCACGCCGAAACGGTACTACAGTATCCTATTGAGTAGGCCCACTTGATGTAGAAAAGATCTTGTCGATCGAATTAAAAAGGAAGGGAAATTAAGTTTAAAGTAGCTACTACCTTTTACATCCAAAGAGGTCTTTGAGCTTATTCAAATTCTCGGCTTTTGTACTAATGACGTGATAAGTGGTGAACATTTTGCAAAGTGTCTTATTCTCAGGGTACCCACATGTTAACCCTTTCGTCCTACAAGCATCGCTGAAGATATTTCTTCGATGGATGAATAGCTTCGTGGTTACTATAGCCCTCTATTTAGAAAGATGGTGTCCGTAAGTCGACCTAAATCCGTTCATTTGTTCAACAGAAACCTTATCAAGAAGATACGCTTTTAATTCAAAGACGAAAAACGGAATCGAAATCAAGTCTTTTTATCCCCTTACCGTAGATCAAACGGCTTTAAGAGATCTTTACTCTACTTGTATTCGACACAACGAACAGATGTCCAGGGGAAACGGTAGACTTCCGCGAACGTATGATCAAGCAGGGAAGGACGATGGGCGGTCAATAAAGATTCAGTGTGTTAGCCGATTACCTGATTACAGGCTATATATGTTAATCCGAAGTAACATGGAAAAAGGCAGTGGCCTCTTCTTATGCCATGTGAAGGGGGTAATCGATGATATTTATGGATAGGGGGCAAGACGGTATTTCCCCCTAGGGCGTTGCGTAAAATTAGGGGTCCGTGAAGGAAAATGTCCTCGGGGTCTTGAAAAAGGTAGTGGGTCCAATAAGCCTGAAGGGGTCGAGACCAGTGCCTTTGGTAACTATCTCAATCACTTCCTGGAAAACTCACGTTTTCTATGAGCTCGGTACCATGGTTGTGAGTTCGTTGGTGATATTGGCGTATGTTTGGGGGGTCCGTCAAAATTTGTTCCTTTTCCTGAGGGAACCATTTATGGGAAAGTTTGGTTACCTAGGTGCTTACAGGATCTGCACGTTTTCATGACAACAGTTTGTTTCTAACAAAAGCTCACCCACCGGATATGGTTTATCTCTTCAACCTTTTTGATCCTGTCGATCACGATAAAAGAGGGTATGGAGTGGTGACGTGGGACGCTGGAGGATAAAAGACTATATGGGGAGGGCAGCGAGAATGAATTACGAGTTTTTTTCTAGAAAATTGGTATTGTTCACAGAATAAATATTTGGAGTTTGGAATATATCACAAAAAAGCGCAAACAGTAGTATTTTCATTCCTAAAATATGTTCACGACGCATTCTATGAATGCTTAATACCCCACCCTATTTTTGTCTTTTGCCAATTTCTGCCCGGTACAAAACATCAGGGGACTACGACAGGTCTTCATAAGCCAGGGATCATCGAATCGATAATAACATTTGGCTTCAGTGGTTTTTTTTTTGTACAGTTTTTTTTTTTTTTGAACAACTAGTTCTCCACTTTAAAGAAGCTTTTCTGTACTTACTCATCATTAGCCGTTGCTATATGGTCGCTAGCTTCAATCAGTGTTTACGAGTTTGTGATGAATAAAATCTCCGCCACTTCTTATCTCTCTCTGTAATGAATCAGAGACGGGGACTACGTCATAAATCACTCGGTATAGATGGGTCACAGTCGCAGTTCGTATATCAGGAAGTCCCTCCTCACCCACTGCCTATCTAACTTACTATGATCATTTAATTAAGAAGACGAATCCTTCATAAGATTTTTTCTAGTTTGATCTGTCGAGAGTTGTAATTGAAGAACATGATCAGAAAGCAACACATTATTGACTGAACGTAAAATGACCTGCTCCACGACATGCCGGTGTTACGTGACATACAATGTACTGTATTCGTATTCATGATGTCACAAGTTTGTTGCACGTGGCCGGCCGCGTAGTTTTTTTTTCCCAGGACGAGTCAAGCCAAATCTGGCCAATGAACCAATCAGCTTCTTGGAAATAGGCCACACCTCTAATTCCAAAATGACAGCTTTTCGACCCTTTTTGTAATTGTGACGCCGGATTATGAAAGAACGGGCCAAATAACCCCAATCCACGTAACCTTAACCTTAATTTCAACCCTAACATTCATTTTGAAACAAATTTAAAATTTTCTGAAAACTCGATTTGCCCACGTTCGTCCTGGGAAAAAAAAATAATGCTGGCCGGCCCGACTTAAACCAATTGGTTAGAAACTGAGCCGTAAAACCTCATCTAACCATGAACACACGCCCAAGTTGTATTCACACGCTTCGAAATTGACTCATAATCATAATCGTGCTCGTACTCACACATATGAGTTTTAAACACTTGATCCTAATGCAAGATCACTAGCTAGTTAATATTACGTTACGTTTCGTATGTAGGCTATCTAATTCTTATTATGAAAGTTTCGTTACTGCATAGTGCTATAGCCTAGGCTAAAAATTGAAACTAATTTTGAATTGAAATGTATTTTTTACTCAAATCATGAATCAGAGTATGGTATGAAAGCTTTCATGATAAGCAAAATTTATGAGGTATCAGCATTTTTCCAGTTAAAGGTGGTATCTACGTATTACTTAACCATCGACGAAGAATCGCTGAAATGGAACAAAACACCAAAATGCCAAAGAATGCAAGAATATGGATGAGTGACATCTTACAGCTTAAAGGGAGAATGCAGTCGCCCCAATACAGAATTGTATAGTAGACTATCCTATTTCCTGAATGGCTCTTGAGAATCATGTGACAGTATTTTTCTCACTCAATTGTAAAATTTACTAGGAGCAACTGCTTGGTTTACATTGAGTATGCAATATTTATGTCCTAAAATATTATAAAAGATACCTGGAAGAGAAATAAGAAGAACTAATTTGTGACATTTAGCTATTGTTTCAAAATAAGTTTGGGGTGACAGCTTTTGACCTTTAAGGGTCTTTTGCTTCATGTACTGTGTTACAATGATACTGCAAGATCGAGAGTGCCCTAGCCAGACCAGGCAGTTGTTATCGGATAACAACTCTCTGGCAAGACTGCCTAAGCCCTTTATGATACTTACATTTAAGGAATTACCGCCATTTTGCAAAATTCTTTTAGCAACTACGGTCATTCTACAGCTTACCGTTTCGGGACATCAAAATGACACTTACTGGTCCTACTCACCACACCCAGAGACATATCACTTGAACTCGTATTCGTCACGTGACATGGTACTCTCAATTCAAGTATGGTAGCCTATACTTAAAAGAAAAATGATTACGATGGCAACATCAATACCAATTGATCTTACACAGCGACGTACAGGTCCGGGGTCAAATCCCGACTAGTTTAAATTCTAATGTTAGGTTTTTCATTCAAGGCCAATTCATCATATTCCAGTCTAAACGAATAGTCCACGTTTGGTCTAAATTGTTGAGTTGGTTAGCCACCCGATTTAGAGTTACAATTTAAAAAGCAGTAGGGAAAGCTCCTAGAGATTTGTGGTCACTTAGTACTGTAAATAACTAAAAATTAATTGATGGCAAACTTAATAATGAGTTGGGCCATAGGGTAATTCATTGTTAGAAATTAAACTGTAAACAGGTAAGCTAGGCCTTATCGTCGGATCGAAAATTTTGATATCATCCCCTCAATGTTTCCAAAAATAGGCCTACTTAACTTTCATTGAAAAAGAAAATTCGTGACTTTTCTACGGATTTGTCGCCCTTCAGCTTAGAGTTTAAGCTTAGCTTAAAGTTGATTTTTGTGCGTAGAGGCTTGTGAGTGCTTTGATTCCGGGTAATTTTCGTTTTCGTTTTAATTTCTCCAAGGTAATTTTATTTTTGTGATACATTTTGAACTTCAAGTACCGTACTTATTTTTTTTTCCTGCACGTTATAATAAGCTACAAACCATGGTTACAACGCAGGATCGGTTACTATCTTTGCTGGCATGAAAGTAAAGTCCAAACTTCAAAGTTTCACTTCTCGGGGCTAGATAAAAGTCCGTGCCTGGTTATATGCCTTTTTTTGCAGGACAGATTAAGCAAAGGAAACTGCTTCAAAAACATTAAATGTTGTTTCAAAATCAGAGAACCTGTTTAGGAATAGGATTAGGGTCTGGGCTAATAAGAATCTAGGATGATTTTACTCAATCTTGGTTGAAAACTGAAAAGGACACCACACGTTATTTTCTACAGGTACGTCACATGATTGATATCCACACATTTGATTGGTCATGACTAACTATCTGTTTGACGGAGGGAAAGACGCGTTAGCTCGTATTATCGCACAACTGGTTACAGTGCTTTTTAGGCTACTTCTACGAAGAGGTATCTGCTGCCAAGATCAATCTCCCCTTAAATAGACCCTTTTCCAAATAGCAGTTGCAATGGATTGTGGGACAGAGTTCGGGTAGGCGATATTGTTGTCAATTGCATTTGCTGTGGCAAAAAATGATGCACACCAAAATTCTATCCCACAATCCTTTGTAATTCCTATTGGGAAAAGAGTCTATGTAAGCTTACTGAAACACATACTAGATAGACGGTTAAGCGATATCAATGAACAGCAATGGCTTTTGAGGTAAATAATAATTTATGTTGTAAAAACTACCGTATATTTAAAACTCGCTTAGTTCTGGAAGATTATTTTCAAAAGCTGAATTCTGCTAATGACAGAAAAATTATGTGTAGATTTCGTTGTTCAAATAGTAGGTTACCGACAGTCACTGGGAGAGATGAAAATGTTGATTTTAGCCTGAGATTCTGTACTTTCTGCAATGAAGAAAAACTTGAAGATGAATTCCATTATTTATTTCAGTTTACTGCATTGACGTCAAGTAGAAAAAATTCTTAAAGTCCTATTTTTGAACTAGGCCAAACACTTTGAAAATGCAAAAATTATTCCAAAGTAAAAACAACAGTACCCTAAAAAACCTCTCCAACTTTTGCAAAGAAATAAGTTGTTCTAAAGTAAGGCTTTCTTTTCTCAACTTAAGTAAGACGAAGTTTCGAAAACCAATATCGTTGTTTGTTTTTATCATGTATCTTTCATTCTCTAAATGATGGGCTGATGCCAATTTCTTTTTGATTCCTTTCTATTGGTTTCGCTTTTCACATTGTACTTATCTGTTTGTTGATTTTGTTTTTGACTTGTAGACCTCTGAAAAAGTAAAAAAGAATAAAAACAGAACAGAACAGCTGGCTCTCAAGCAGGTACACTTTGTATTATACAAAGGTTTTTTTTATCTTTTCCTTGAGGGGCGGAGAGCCGATCAGGTAGGTGGTATTATGACAAAGTAAATTATTACGCTAAATCAATCATATCAGTTAATTATATTGTGTCATAAATCTTATAAATACTTGAAAATAATCAATCATTTTACGATGTCTTTTATTAATGTTAACTCATTGACTGTTGGAAGGCATTATACTGAAAAGACTGTCATTATGATCAGAAGTGAAGCACCATTATCATCACTAGCAAATGGTGGCTTTAAAACTTTTTTCAAAATTTATATTATGGTACTAAAATGGCGTCCTCCGAATAACTTTGGCCCCAGTGCCAGTCTCGGGTAATCAAATTTTTTGAGACCTGACTCCAACTTCGTTTTCTTTAGTTTAAGTTCATCCTAAAAGTATTTTTACGACCTTTTCTAAACTTTTAATCCCGACATTTTGTCGAATTTAGCTATTTTCGACCCCAGTTACTCGGTAGCGATTGATTCCGTGTAAATCTCTTGACAAGCAAAGAATTCCAAATTATCTAAATGGTTCTAGTTTCGGTTGCTTGAACATAACGTGTGACCAATTATATTGACCGATATAGTCACGTGCTTGCATCTCCTGGTACGGACTATGCTACTGGCTCTATTTTTGTGGCGGCCCTTTCTTTAGTTAAGCTCGTATGTATACACTAAGGCCGCTATAATTTGACTATCTGTATTAGAAATGAGATTCTCTGGTGGTGACCTTACCACTTAATTCGATCAGACCAGAAAGGCTTGACACACACCACAAGTTACATAAAAACAGAAGCCATCTTGACAAACAGACTCGAAGTGACAGAATTTGGCAGTCTCTTAGTAATATGTAAAATGAATAGGCGGGCAAACATTTGCTAGCGTACTTAACTCTCGTACGGAGAAGCATAAAACACATAAATCATTTTAGTTTAATACATAGTGGCAGTTCCAGGACCCATAGGGAAAATGTAACTAGTTATTCAGGGAGGCAGGACAACATGTTGACAATTACAATGCATCATAACACATTTCAATCCAGATTTGTGTCGAGTTCAAGATGAAGCGTATCGCTTTTGTGAAACATATTTGGAAATATCCTGAGGAAAAATATACCAAAGGTGTGTAATAATAATATACTTTAATGAGCACAAATTAACAGAAGTATCATTTTCACGAAATAAAGAAACTATAAACAAATTAATGATCAAATGCATCTTGTAAACTGAACTTGTGTGTTTTCTTCTTAGGCTGTAAACTATCATTGTACATTTAACTATACTGCAAACTTGAATTGAAAATCGAGCAAAAAATTATATTTCCTTCTCAACTTGTAAATCATTTGTACAGTTAGAATGAAAATACTTCATTTAATCCTCTCTCAAACCCCCGTTTGTGCGTGTGTATATTATTGTGTATACGTCTTGCTACATTTGAAATAATCTAGTTTTTCTGTACGCTATAGTACGGAGTTGAGTCCCTGTCACCGTAAAATAGGCCACCACTGATCAATGAAAATAGGACATGAAACAACAGTGACTCTCAAAAAGGTTGAAAGATCATTTTTTACACTTTCCCGTGTTCCCTGCCGGAAATACACATAACTGGAACAGATTTAACCCACATTTCAGTTCAATAACGCCATAGAAGTTGTACAGAGTGTAAAGGTCTCAAAATTATAACTCCCAACGGCACTTCCCCTCTTCCGTCACTTTGGTGCTTAGCAGCAGAGCAATTTCATTAGCGAAATTTACGATACCTCGCAAACCGAGTTCTGATTTACAGCGAAAAGTCGGAGCGATTTTAATGTTTTTAAAAGATGTGTACGTTTTAATGAAATGAGTTTTGACGGCAAGGTGCAGTACGGTTTTCTATAATCAGCCAATGTATGGGTTAATCTGTATCGTGTTTACTTCCGTAATGAAAATTACTGGCTGCTTAGGTTTCACTGTGTGCAAACTTTTGAACTGCTACAAAGTTGTCGTGTTTTGTATTTAATTTTTGGCTTGTTTTTGTGATCTCTTCTTCACTATCATCTAAGAAATTACAGCTTATTTTTCGGTTATGCGGAAACCAGCTGTATTGGCTTGTTTCAGTATGTGTCGATAGCTTACAGGATAAAACCGTATATTCCTACTTGCTGAAAAGTAAGTTGCACTTTTTCGCTCAATATAATGTCAGTGACAGACTACTTAATTGTGCTACAATTTTCTTTATCAGAATAAGAACAGTGACAGTATTACTCCTTGCTGTTACACTTTGCTTTATATGAGACTGACAACAGTGACAGACTTATTGATGCTACACTTTTCTTTATCATAAATATACCAGTTATAAACTTACTTCTTCCTGCTACACTTTTCTTTGCCAGAATTATGAAAGTGACAAACTTCTTGTTGCTACACTTTCTTCTCTTAAAACATAAACAATAACCATGGGAGATCTATACACTTGATGAAAGGCAACTCAGTGATCCCATAATCATTGAAGATTAAAACTCTAAAACTCTAGCTATCTGATGATATAGAGGGGTTTCACCGAAGTCACGTGATCACGCGATTCTTTGGATTTGAAGGGCAAGTGTCCATTCTGTCACAGTATAATCTGTGGTTATGCCGTGCGCGTATGCTGTAGTCTAAATCCTCTTACTGCGTGTGTTTTGCCCTCCGGTACCTGGCAATCCCACTTGGGTGACGTACGTCACTTGAAATCCATCTACATACTGAACATTGTAAACTGCCGAGGATGCTTTCCTTCAGGGAACTTATCGGATTTAAAAGAAATTTTGTTCATCTTAATTTTTTTATTACATTTGAGACTGATAAAACGTTTTCCGTTTACATTTTTTGAAAACTTCATGCGCCATGGTCTTTGTGGTTGCATAAAGCAACATTCATTTGTATGTTTTAGTACAGGAACAATGCCTGTCCAGTCCATTTATCACATATTACACATAACACAAGCATCATGTTTTGGCTACCGTAAAGTTACATGTATTTAAGACATAAAAGATGCTTATAGCCCATACCAGGCATAGCCAGCAGGATTTTGAATTGGGCTGGAAAAGTTTCAGATAGCGCCTCCTTGAATGTGGGCTGGCTGGCCCATACACTGCAACCGAAACCAGTATCAAAAGTTATATGCTTTATCCTTAAAGAAAATAAATGAGATATTTGACTCAAATTTTCTCAAAGGCAGGCAAACAAAAAAAAAAAAAATAACATAACATAACATTTTACTTCAAAGCAAACAATACGCACTTTATCCTTAGGAAAGAGGTTTAGAAATAAAACAATATTATGTTTGTTTATATTCACTCATTCATTGAATGCAATATTTCCATACGTTAAAAGTTTTTAGTTTAATATATGCAAAATAAATTTATTTTTAGACATGAAAGAATATCAGAAAACGTATTTTTTTAGATAAAGCTATCGTCTATTACTGTTGTATTTTTTTTTTTTTTTTTTAAAAAAAGGATATTTAGGATCAAGTACTAAATTTGGCAATGACACTTACATATAATTTCTTATTTTTACCGAAACAGTAAACAGTGTCAAAACATTTTGGGTGCCAACCTTGCGGCATCCGTAAGGTTTTCTGCTTGCACCAGAAAAGCACGTTGACCTCAACTGGATCGTGACGTCATGTTCAATGGTGTACCTTTAGGGATCCTCTTTTATTGAAAGTACACCCCTGTGACCCGTTTCGTACTGTGGAATCTTATACACCTAAAAACTCTCAAATTACGTCATAATGCACCCGGGACTACTGTGTTAAATCTGGCCAATCGGGAACACGATACACGAGTCTCTTCTACAGCACTGGCGTATCGATTACCTCTGCTCCACGAGCAACTTTTAT
Organism: Holothuria leucospilota; assembly: GCA_029531755.1. Taxonomy (NCBI): domain Eukaryota; kingdom Metazoa; phylum Echinodermata; class Holothuroidea; order Aspidochirotida; family Holothuriidae; genus Holothuria; species Holothuria leucospilota. Next base: position 25,741,361 of record CM055970.1, read on the forward strand.
CTAATTTTTGAATAAAATACAGACACGACTGTTCTCAACTCTACCGGCACGTATCTTCCCGAAATATCAAGGGAAAAAAAGTAGGCTGCCTTTTCGAAGGAGACGAATATAAATGCATATTGCCCCGCGTCACAGGTACTTAATCTAGTACGGAGAATGAAAAATACGGATTAGTGTAAAACCGCTTACTCGAGAAATTGCCAACCACCGGCAGACTAGTCGTAAAAATCGTTGAGCACTCTGCTCATTTCCCAAATTGGCCAGATAAACTCTTCGTTTTGGTCCTCGGTATCTCCACATTGTTTACTTAAAAGTACTTAACCACGGAGAGAGAGAGCCAAGTGCTTGTTTCAGTCAAGATTGGAAATTCTTCTCTCCCGGTATAGTTGAGACATGTTCAGCAAGTAGGAGGTAAAATGGCTAGATGGAGTCTCGAGTAGAAACGAGAAAAGAAGAGAGAAACGGTTTCTCATTCTATAAGTAGTTTAAAAAGTCAGAGCATGACCAAATAGAGTACACGCAATCCATCAACCTATGCTGACAATGAAGTCTAAACAAACACGACACAAACAGAAACGTGGTTTCATTTCTAATCTTTATGCATAATTTCATCAACTAGAGCTTAAAATACCAAATATAATACTTTCATGAGTCATAGATGTTAATAATTTAGTACAAGTGTTTACCGTTTATAGTATCTTGTAATCCAGTTCAATTAACAAATTTCACATCTTTGAATTAAAAAAGTAATCATTTAGGAAACATTGTACGAAAATTAAAGGGAGAAAACAGTCGCCCGAAGTTTACTTTCAAAAATCTGCCAAATCTTACAGATCTCCGCTTATTTTGCTCACAAGTATTTTTCATTATGCTTCTGTATAATAACATATTGAAAGTAAACCAAGGATTTATCCTGCATAAATTTAAAAAATAACAAACAAAATATTGTCACATGATTGAAAGGAGACATTCAATTAGAATGACGAGTTACACTCAAAAAACAAAAGAGCGAAGTTCACTCCAAAAAAGTGCTCAGTGGCCACTCCCAGTAAGAGTGAATTTCACCTGGAGCAGAGTGAAAATTCACTCCAAGCAGAGTGATGTCATTCCATTTGTGTGAAGTATCATTTTCCCTGAGTAAATTGTCACTCTACTCGGGTGAAATTTACTCTAAAAAGGAGTGGTCACTGCCTTTTGGAGTGAGTTTCGCTCTTATGTTTTAGAGTGTACACTAATTCAAATGGGGGCTGCATTTAAAGAAAGAAACAAAGCTAGATATATAAATGTTTAAGAAATTTCTACATAAAAGTGCGCAAATATTTTAATATGTTCCATTAATAATAGCATATCAGTCGTTTTCATACAGGCTGTGTAGTAGCCTATATATTATAGTTCATATTTCGTTGAACAAGTACAACACACACCGTGCTTGTTACAATGACACTACGAAGAACTTGTTACAGAACCAAAGCTAAGCTTTATTTGTACAACAAGTTGAATATTTGAATAAAAATGGGATATCTACACTCCTTCTACGAGTAACTCGTTTCATCAGTTCTAAGTTTTATACGAAGGCAACCTCTGATTCACTTCAGCTTTCTATTTACACTTTTTCATTTCAACTTCCGTTACTTATTTGCAAAAATCTTTTTGTTAATAAAGCAAGCAGGTATCGGCGTGAGAGTCGCTTCTATTTTATAAAGTGTTGTGGATGAACAAAAGGCAAATGCTATCGGAGTTCTAAAGAATGGATGAGAGTTCCCCTGTAGCTAAAATTTATCCTTTTAATTTCCCAGGCGTAGGCAGATTACGATAAGGTAACGGGCAGGCAGGCTTAGAGATTTTGATGTAAGGTACGTCGAAATTCGATGTAATCTCCGAAAGCAAGAACTCAATTAAATTTCCTTGTCGGTTTATTTTGGTTAGACTCTCTTTTGTTAGCGGGTGATTACTGAAATAAGGAGAGTACGTTCCAGAGCTACACATCAAGGTAGTTTGACAGTTGCGGTTGGATTCTACTTCAGTCATGACGTCATAATTTATGCAAACTCGAGAAGTGATATAATAGACGCAAGAAGCAAACAATCATTCACTTGTTTTCGATAGACACTACCTATACAAGGTTGTTAAAATAAAGTTTAGTCATTCTAAAGAAGTATCTTACATCATTCGAGTGACATTCGATCTTTGAGTAAACTTATCTTCTAAACTGGATTTTAACCTGTGTTTTAAATGATGAAACTGAGTTACCTCGAAACTCACAGCACATTGGGTTCGAATCCCAGTCTGTTTTTTTAAACAGACTGCTGTATGCTAGATTTTATCCACTTCCGTTAAAATTTTCCTTTTTCCTTGCATGTAAAGTAAATGTACCAAAATTAAGTTACCAGGACTATCACCTGATAAGGTTTGCCAAACCTTCAATTTTAAGACCTGAAATGTTTGGAAAAGCATTTATAGCTAAACGTGTCTTTTTCTTTATCATTAAGGAGAACTGATTGCCTGCTATAATTAGGCCTTTAACTTAGACCAGGGAGGTTTAAGGACCTCCCCCTTCAAGATGTAACTGTTAACATAAAGCATAAACTGCTAAGAGAATGCGCAAGTAGGCGTTCAAATCTGCGCGCAATGCGTCTTGTGCAACAAAATTTGACTATCTAAGTCAGACTTCAAGAACCTCTACCTTTAGTGGTTTTCACGAAAGCCTTCCAAAGAATGGTTCATTCAGTAAAGAAAACTTTGAATGTGTGCATCAAAATTCCTATTCTCCGCTCATTTTCCTGGGACTACTTAATTTATCAACAAACATTCTAAGGAATAACCATACCAAAAATATAGACAAAATGTCAAAGCTTTTCATTACATGTGTAATTTTGTGGAGGATTTAAATATATTCATTACTGACTGCTCACTTTCTTCGGCCCATCGTCAGTCCCAAAATACAAATCCATTTATTTCATCTTTAATTGAAAGACCTTTGTAACACGAGAAAGTGGCTATTTTAATTTTCCTTCCATTAATAATTCATCTCAATGAAAGTACTAATTAACCGAGCATGGAACGCCAACAGCGCAAACCTCAAGGTGTTCGGTATTTTGGAGACGCGTCAAAAGAGTGAAACTGGATAGTTTGTAGTTGTCAGACCAATCTACAGTAATGGTTGCTGCGTGTAACGGTCGTTTGCTTAATGTAGTAATAGCAAAGATATGAACGGCGTCTCCCACCAAGTATGTTGAAGTTTTCTACTCGATATCGCCTGACAAAATGTTTTCATGTCCCAACATGCTTTGCCTAAATTAGTCTGTATCTTCAATATGTTTTTATTCTTGTTTTAAAAAAAGCTACTGTAGAAGGTAAACTCTTTTGGCAGAGCTACAGCATAAAGAGATTTATGACATGTGGAAGAGGATTAATATTGAACAAAAAATCCTGAATAGTTTCCTCTCGTTTCCTTTCTATTCCAATCAGGATGGATTACAAAGTGTTCGACATAAACACAAGGGTGTATCTGACCCAACGGAAATAGTCCTATATTAGACAGAGGGTATTTTTCAACACACAGGATAAGTCTAAAGAGGGGAGATGGGGTAGCAATGAAGCCGGGCCTATTATGAAATTTTCATTTGTCAACAAAAAAAAAACTACCCAGTAGGAAGAGTGTTTCTAATTCGATGCTTATTTTAAATGCTTCGTTCTTACCATAAAATGTCTTTGTTATGTTAATTAAGTTTAATCAAATGCTTCAACATTAATGATATGACGTCCAAAGGAAGAGATTTGTTGCTGATCGGTAATGTTCATTTTGAGGAAAAATAATCAGTTACTTTTGCACATGATCTGACTCTTACGACGCCATAGTATTCTTACTTTGTAGTCAAGCAATCTAACGAGAGCACATTTTACAATAGTCCCGAACATGCAACCAGCGGTGGCAAATTGTTCTCAATATTGGGGGACATGGCCTCATTTTCAAATAATTTACTTTGTAAAAACTTAAAGTCAATGAGCGATTTCTCAAATATTGAGGGGAAATGTCGCCCTGTCCCCAGGGATCGCCTCCCATGCATGCAACTATTTAGTATAGTTGAAGAATTTGTGATGTTTATACCAAGAACATGTTCTACTACATCCTTAGACAAAATCACCGCAGTTTCAATAACTTATTTTTTTCAGTCCTCCTTGTAAATATGTATGATATGGAAAAAAAAACAAATATCACCCTTAATTTGGAAGGTCCCGCTAGTTCCTCATCTTTTAATAAACTTCATCTGCGACTCTGATTCTTTCTCTCTTTCTCTCTCCTGTGATGTTCATATAAAGGGAATCTAATACCACGAAACAGGATGTTGATCATCCATATTTATTGCCATAAATTCGCTCATAAATAGATTAAAAGTTGTCGTTATTTGGTGGGTAAGTGTTGTTACATCACATGAAGACGCATTGTCTAGGGGCTGGCAATTTGGTGACGTTTAAATGACTATCTCGTGATTTATTGGTTAATCATTACATGTGAGTGGTCTGCAAATGTTTGCATTTCACTTATAAACACATCTCCTTAATGGTTATATAACTAAAGTTACATTCTTTTTCTTTCCCTCTGCATGAAGGTCCCTGGGGATACAGACTTCCACATCCTAAGATGAAACCATTTATTGGAGAGAATAATGTGACACAGATAAACATATTAGAAAATATTGACATTAACTTTTATACCATAATGTGTGAATATTTTTTCTCTTTTCTTCTGCTCAGTTTTGGACTCATGCTACGCAACTGAAGCACTGAAGGGGCCTGTATTTGTAGACGTTCCTCGGTCCAGGTTTGATTTTCCCACCGCTAAGGGTGGACAGCTAACGTGCAATGTCTTTGGAACGCCAGCGCCCTCTATACAGTGGGTTGATACTGATGGTGTTCCCATTGAATCGATACCCAATGTACGCAACGTTGACAGCAATGGAACCATTACGTTTTACAAGCAATCCGAACAAAACTACTCAGCGAGCATGCACGCTGGTATATACCGCTGTATTGCGAGTAACGTCGTGGGATCAATAAGAAGTCCAGATATTAGAATAAATGCCGGTGAGTTTTTATGCACCCTACAAACTTTTCGGATAAACTTTAAATATGCGATTTCTGCTAATCTTTTGGTTAAAAACAACCAAAGTTGGTTAAAAATGTACCCATGTTGATAAAGGTTTAACCAAGATTTGGTCATTGTTTGTTAATAGGGGTCATACTCTCATCTAGCAGTTTTTGAATCTGTAAACGTTTGTTTTTTATTATTTTAACTTAACAATATGTTCAAGTTCGTCTCATGAAACCGACTTTTAACAAGTTGAAATGGTGCAACAGACCGGATGCAGGTCCCAAACAGAAATGAGACGTTATGTTGAAATTCATGTGTATTTTGATATATTAGTTCCATACATATGTTCTCCTTGCCGGGTCATACCGAAGACTTTAAAAATGGAACCTACTGCCTTTGTGCTTGGTGCTTAGCATTAGCAATGAAGTAGGGAAAACAAGCCAGTGAGCCACAGCTGGAAAAAGGCCGTGGCAACGTACCAGTTGGTTGGAAACTGAGCCGTAAACCCTCATCTAACTCTAACTCAACGTATTATAACTTTTTATTTCTTTTAAAACGGTGGTTTGTTTATCTTTGACCAGGAACGATCACCTCCCTGCTTTGACAATAAATTACATCGAAACATTGTAGCACATAACTTTAATTAAGAACATTTCCTTCTCTAGAATTCCTGATCGGGGAATATATAACATAGTGAAAGGATGAGTCAAAAATGACAAAATGATCATTTTTATAACTATAGGCCGGTTCATACTTCCAAATTTTCACGCGCTATTAAGCTATAGGAACCATATATGGTCACCCCTTACACTTCAGGGCCAATCGGGGACATAGTTCAGACTGTTAATAAAGTGTTCAACTTTCATAGCTTTTTAGGGCTATACTGAAGTATAAACCGGTCTTAGCACTAAGTGCAGATTTACCTGTGGTACCAATACTTTGTACACACTGCATATGAATCTATTTTGCCGCAGTCCAGTCAGTCTGCGAACCTGAATATATATATATATATATATATATATATATATAAAAGAAAATTGTCTCCCTAAGGTCTTATATATATATATATATAAAAGAAAATTGTCTCCCTAAGGTCTTATATATATATATATATATATATATATATATATATATGAATTTCGAAATAATTAACAAACCTACTTTCTCTAGACTATGAACAATAAACCAAGTACGTAAAGAAGACTTACGGGCACCGAGACAGTAGCCCACAATAAAAACATCACCTCACATAACGCTTCTGGACTGATGATTGTTCGAAAAAAAAAACTTTTGCACCATAAAGACATCAGATCACGGCACTTCATTCCATCTTCAAGCAAAGCCACTCTTAGTCAAAAAAACCTCATTTTTTGAACATAAATTGTTGATTGGCACCTTGGACCACTGAAATGCATAATTCACAGCCTGATTTTAGTCCTACCAAACGCACTGTTTGTGGTTATCACTTCTCGTACCCCTAACAATACTTTGAAAGTGACGTCATGGAATCACTAATGATCATTTTATAGTGATACCAGTGAACCCTTATGACAGTTGTTTTGTGCCGTAACCGAATTATACCTTGAATACATACGTCAATACCGTACATAGCTACCCAAAGTGGAAGGGCAAGGTACATGTTACGCATTGACACATAGCTTGCACCTGTGGCTGAAACTGTAAATGAACTACAAAATGACGTCGCAATGAAAGTGTAGGAGCATTGCCCAGGCTGCTCCTGTGGCTATCGGCTCGTGTGAAGTCTGTGCTAAATATACAGTGTACATTTAATATGCTTCTTCCAACATCATTTTCATTAGATCTGAAGTTATCACTTTATTGTAGGAGAACTACAAACTTACCAATACGATAATATCCTTTTGTTAGCCTATACATAAATCAATAACGAAAGACAACATACAAACATAAAACGTTGCTATGAAACTTCATTAATTATTCGATTACATGTTATAAACACGTTTTACTCTCTCCTCCTCAAAAAATGTAATCAATGACGGACAGGTAACCTCTGGAGTTCATTTCTGTTATACAGGTATCATTTTTAACTTGTCGATACATATCGATTTCAGTATCTTGCTATGTAAAGACAAACTCGAAGAGGGCTCCTGAGTTATTCGGTAGTGTGTTTTTTCGGTCACTATATCAAGTGTGGATAGCAATGACGTAGTGCGTTGAATTATGCAGGTCAAACCAGTCACCTCTTTTTACACTTAACACACTTAATTAAACAACTATAGAGCCATCATTGGCCAGTTTCAAAGTACAAACTATACATTCTACAGATTCTAAGCAGTGGCTGGTGACACCGGAGGCTTGGTAAAGTGAGATGGGGAGGGTTGGGGGTGGGGGATTGGGCAGAAGAAATGATTAAAAGCAAAAGAATTTCCTCTGCATAAATTTTATGTGTAGAATATCTGTGGGCAAGGCTGGGACACTAGATTTCACAGGGCGAGAGGAGAATGCCCGCATGACCCCTTGGAGTCTCCACTGACGTCGAACACACATCAAAATTTTGGTATTTACATATTTGAAAGACCATTTTCTTATTCAAAAAATTGACCCACTTTCCAACGGCAATGACTTCATAGTATTTGTTGTAAAAGTAAGCTTAAAAAGCAATTAAAATTCAGCCACATTATTTACCCATGACGACACGTGAATTTTAAAGTTGTTAAGTGAAAAGATACAATGAGCAGTATGTGATGGTTCTCCACAAACAAATTTTATTTTGTTTTATACTTCATAAACATGCAACTTTGCTCCTTCGTTTTCATACTTGGGTCTTAAAAGTAAGACTATACGAAGAACCAAAAAAGGAAAATGACTTATTTGTTCTGTCAAGGGCATTTATAAAGCGTCAATCGATACACCGATATTGTCATTTCCGGTAGTTATTTTGTTGTTCTTCCCTTTTTTGTAAAAGTATATATTACAGGATAACAAAAGCAGACAGACAACTGAAGCTAGAAGTTATGTACTGCGCATGAGTAAAATTTCACCTTTTAATACACACCTCCATTCATATTTGTCTGAGTTAGTGTCATGGCACTCGTACACTCTATAAACGTCGATCCGGTTCAGATTTGAACCGAATCCGTTCAAATACGCACTGAACCGAAATCTGGTCAAATATTTGACTAAATTTGGTTCATTTTGAACAGAAAATGGTCAGTTTGAACCGAAAATAGTCAAATAATTGATCTTATTTTGGTCAAGTGCCCATTACATCTGTTTTCGGTTCAATTTGAACAGGACTTTCAAGTAGAGGGTAGGCACATATCTGCTGAGGTAATATCTCCAAACGTTTATCGGGCAAGAAACTAAAAGCTGATAGTAGGGGGAGCTTGGGCCGTCCTCACTTTCTTGATACTTTCGCCATAGACACTTCATCTTAATGTTCCAATATTTGGATTTGTGAAACTAGTTTCCTCTTGAAACCCATCGGGCCCCCTTTTCCTTATCCGTCACTCACGTGAGTGTCTTATCCTGTAACCTGAATGACGTTTAGCAAGGGTTCTCTAGTTTTGTTTGAGGTAAGTGAAAAATATAAGCAGCAAACTTTAATCATGACTCAGAATTTACCAAAAATAAAAAATAAAGCGCTAGAAAGTTTACACCAAAGAACAAGTGTGCATAAAGCACTTCTTGGTAAAAATAACAGTTCATCTAAATAGATTTATGAAAAAATGTTATTCAAAGAATGAAAACAGAGCTATATCAGCAATTACAAGTAATAAGTGGAGTGGAAATTGCTTTACTAATTTAGCAATTTTTTACAATATAATGAAAATTCCTTACTTAGTGTAGAACAGTTATATAGGCCTATCTGAATCCCGTATCATCCAACAGTCCAAGCATACATATGTTAAGGTAGTCGAGACAGTTTCATTTAAATATGACATATGACAGAAATTATCAAGAGGCTTATTTTATCACCAAACACTATTTATTGACTTTGTTTTACACATCGCTGAACCATCGATCAGCCTATTTTCGCCTTTACTGCCGTAGCATGCCCGTCCGAGGGTCGTTCAGAAATCGAGGCTGGAATATGCATTTGTTCGGAGCAAATGACGCGAACTTGTCGGTTGTTGGGAGTAAATGGCGGGAACTTTGTCGTGCGTATCGATCAGTGAAAATGACACGTCATACTTGCTAGGTATATTGGCATTTTGTGTGCGTAATTACATCTTACAATGAGTCTGAGTAGGCCTACAATAGACCAAATTCATTGACTCACCTATGATTAAACGAAGTAGCTGGGCAGTTTATAGCCTAAGGCATATGTCAATCTTCTTGAGGAATGGAGTTTGATGCCACCAGTACGACTTTTACTGAACTTAAACCTTACATCCTCTAAACCTTGAAATGAGGACAACGAAATGACTTTTCACCCACACTAAGAAGGCTGGCTACGCACCTAGGAATCATATACAAAATGCCACCAAATTAAGAATGAAACTATACTTATTGTATTTGCCTTGTCTTTGGGGTAAGAGAGTTTCAAACGTATTAAAAAGGGAGAGTGTTCACTTTGTATTTTCTGCACCTCTTGAAGCTTTCAGAATATCATTGGTCACAATTCTGTTAACCAGCCGTGTTTGAATTCCTCTTGTTTTCATATACTTCACAGTACAGCAAGGTGTACTTGTCAAAATCGTATCCAGGAATAAATGAACTTAAGGAAAAAAATGGTATCAGTGTGGCCGAACATTTCTTGAATTTAAATGATTTTACCCAGTCTCAATGTTTTGCCATTACGATAACCTGGATGGAATACGAAAGTCTTTTTTCACCAACTTATGAACTAGCGCGTCAAAACAATACGTGTTTTATTAGTTTTCTGAAAGGCTAATCAACAGTCTTGTAAAATTCAAATGAAAGATTTCAGGTAAAAGATAAACACACGAACTCTCGACGGCCTCTGGCGGTTAATCGCCGAGACAAGAAGGAACAAACCAGAAACCGGAAGTAAGAGTTGGGAGAAAGAAAAACACATATACCCGTTGCGCGAAATAACTATTTACTTGACATTGCACTAGTCCACAATGCACAATACGCTGCATGCCACATGCTATTAGAGTACCTTCATAATTTCATGATAACTTGCGGCTATAACCTTTGTGAAATAGTACAACCCATGAAATTTCACATCACTGATTTCATAAGGAAAAAACCAACTTCCAAGAATGTAGTTAACCTAATCTATATACGAAATTTTCATCTCACTTAGCCCTCAAGCCAGCCTTTGCAATGCTACTTTAATGTTTAAGTATACTAAAGAAAGATATTGATATTCTATGCTCCTAGATTTTCGTAGCGCCACCAGCGACATTTTTATTCGCAGGATGAATGGGGCGATTTTCGGAAATTTCCATTAAAAATCATGAAAAATGAAAAATTATGCTCAGGTTAGGATTAAGGTAAAAAACTGAAATTGTCCCATTCGTCCTGGGCAAAAACTACGCTCTTTTACCAGAGTTGGCGGTCGTATTTCCTTTATTTTTCATGTATACAAACCAGTTTAGCCTATGTGTTTCCCCTTCCCAACACATACTGGCTGTTTTTTCCGTGTGTGTGTGTGTGTGTGGGTGTGTGTGTGTGTTTGTGTGTGCATGGTTGCCAAACTTGCATTCCGCATCCAGGACGCACGAAGCTTCCTGGAAAAATCGGTCTCTGATTACTACATGATGGCAAAGTTGTCGCATATTCCTAAATATTACTGTGAACATTACGTCCTTTAGTAAAATATCGAGGGAGGTGGAAGGCGCCCCTCATAAAGTATTTGGGAATCATCTCAATCATCCGTCACGTGATATACTTCCACGGTAGAAGTATTTCCTCTCAAATCATATGTTAAAGAATTGGTTTATTTTCAAAGGTCATACACAGATGTTAATTCCACATGAAACCCAACGAATGTCAATTAAAATGTTAGTTCCACTAAACGACATTACTAAGTATTGCGCAATCTATTAATTTAAGATTTAAGTTAAGCGATTTCAACATTTGATTGATTTACCGACAGCAAAATCAACTATGAATATGTAAATTATACAATACCTTTCATTTTGCAACAAATGCATTCATATTGTTATAATTTTAAGCTTTAGGACCTGACCTCCTTTACAGGAATTACTTCACCATTATACATTTTTGTTACTAAAAATAGACTGATCCATCCATGACGCTATATTCAAATTAGTAGTCTTGTAAACCAGACTTGACTTTTTACTCCATATTTTAAATTTGATTTCGTTTTGTGGACTGAAACACGGACAAATTGAAGACGATGGCCTTTCATGAACAATAAGAGTCCGTGTCCAAACATGAAAATAGTTCTTCGTATGTAAAAGAAATTTGTTGCATGGGATATTATGCCCTAGGGCGAAACCACTTGTGCCTGTTCGGCCGCATTCCAAGTTGGTTTTTGTTTCAATATTGAAGCTCCCCTTAACATCTATGGAGAGATGAAGATCAGTTACTGCAACCTCTTACTTCATCCTGAAGTTTGACTGGTCTCTTAAAGATGATAACACCATGAAAATATTGAAATCACATCCAAAGGTACAGCCTGGCTAAATTTCAAATTCTGCTTAAGTGTTTGGCGTGATTCGATGACGTCATTAGCGATTGGTGGCATTTGTAAACCAAAACGTCTCTGTCATTTCGAATTTTGTGATGAAAACTGCAGTGAACATCAGCTTGATTGATGAAGGGGAAAGGTATATCTGACCTAATTGTCCCTGTCACTGCAGTCAAGAGATGTTTTGTCAAGTTTGGTTTCCACAGTCAGACGCTTCATGCACTACAGTAAGGACACATTGTAAGAGTTTAAAATATTGGCTAATCTTAAAATACTACATTGCTTACTGCAGTTTTAATATAAAAAGAAAAAGAAAAAAAAAATAAAATGGAAAATGACATTTCCGAGGCTAAGAGTTACGTCAAGTTTATTTTTTAATCTTGCCTAGGACGGATACAATTTCAGAAAGTTTGAATGGCTTCAGGCCTAATATAAACAATTGTTTTAGAAACAAAGAAATATAGTGTTGATCCCATTAGGAGAAAGAGCTTGTACCCTCAATGCAAAAAACGCTTATGTAGCCTGTACTTTGAATTAAGCTGCTTCTTTGTGGTGAGAGGACTTTCGCAATCGAGGTGAACTTGCCTTCGCGGTAGCCCATACTCTCCACAGAAGGAGTTATCGTGTAACCTATGTATGAACTTTGAATTTGCTACATTAGCTGTTTCTTCGAAAATGCAATTTAGTAACATAAACGGTTTTCTTATACTCTCATTTTATCGATTTTTAGTCCATTCTGAGAACAAAATGGTTAGCAAAGACAAACTGCTCTTTTTCAACGTTCAAAGATATTTATGAATGGTTAGCTTCATTCACTGAAATATCTCCACGTTACAAGAAACAAAGTGTTATCAAATAATACTTTGGCATTATAACTTTAAAAGTTTCACCTTCATGGATGATATCTAGGCTACATACGTTCAGAAAGTTTAAAGAACAAGAAAGAATTCTTTTTATTAAAGTCATCACCTTACTTTCCGCATATTTTGACGTAAATACTTTAACTTACTTTGGGTGATTGGACAATTTTTTTGTCGCTTGTGAGAGGACAAATTTGGTATTTAATTTTGACAGATGTATTCAGAACAACTTTTTGGCATTTTGCAAAATTCTTATTTGCAAAATTGTTATTATCTTTTTGAAATAGAATGAACTTCATAATTCCTAAAGTGTATTATATAATGCTATCTACGGGATGAAGAAAATGTTTCGTAAAAAATCACTCTTTTTGGTTTTATTAGCTTTTGAAGTATTGTAAAGATGTAAGACAAGAAAAGAGAATTATAGCAAGTTTAAAAGTACATAACAATCTTTGTATAAACTAATCGTCTAAATCTTGGATATTCTCCCATGTTCGTAAAGCCAAACCCATCTTCTATGAATACGAATATGTTGTGTGGTTGTCTCTTTGAAATGTAAGAAAGTTTAGTTATCAAAAGAAGCTTAGTTTTCTAAACAATCAGACTGTAGTAGTTTTATTACCATTCATAATGGAAATAACTTTGAACAAAACAAGAACTTACTTAATCTTGATCTCATTACCGCACTCTTTCTTTTGTAAATTAAAAAAAAAACAGTTATATCTGGGTATTCGAAGAGAATATCAATATAATTGCTTCACTTGCTGACTTATAACAATAGCCTTACGTTGTATGTTAATTCGTTTTACTCAGTTACTTGAGTCTGTTAAACTGTGTTTTTCCTCTGTAATCACCAAATAATAAAGGAAGACAAACGATGCATGAAAATATTCATATGAATTCTACGTCACTTATTTTCAGTCGGGTTCGAGGGTGGTGTAGGCATGTGCGGAGTTATTCAGTGCAGTGGTGGAAACTGTGGAGGAACATTTTCCTTATTCTACTAATTCTTCCAGATTTAAAACGAAAAAGATATACTTCACTTTAGTCTAAGCCGTTGATTATTTTCAACCACAGTCGTGTTTCTAAGACAAGGCAGTTGTTCTCTTGTTGGATTAACCTATCAGATACACCTTAATTCGACTTAATATCTAATAGTGGCGTTTTTGGCTTGCCTTATGCTACTAACGGTGTACCTGAAGTATAAATAGCCGAATCCTATTGGTTCCAAACCGATCCGTGCTGTAAGTTTTCTGTTGTTAGTATCTAAGTGACTTCATATGGTGTCACATGATTGAAACAGCTATAAAATTGCAAAAAAGTGAACCTCACAATAACTGAAGTACCTTGAAGACTGTTAAATTACATATAAAATCATCTACGTACGATGGAATCGTTTTAATGTCTCAGATGGCGTTCCGTTTCACACTCCGACCTTTGTCATTCTCTGGAGTACACTAATGACGGTGTTAGATTTCTTCTTAACCACCCCTGTCACCTGCTCTTCTTTAATGCATTCATCTTCGTCTCTATCCGTCGCCCAAGTTTAGAAAATCTGTCACACTTTTCTCACGATACAATCCTATTCACTTTTAATCTTTATGGGGGTTCTTACCCATTCTGGTCGTCACTGATTACCGTTCTTCTACGAGAAGCTCGTTCGTTCAACGACCGCATCCGGCATCGTCTAAAGTTAAAGTGACTGTGCATTTTCGAGGTACCGGCGGCGTACGACAATTGCGACTCGGAGAAAAAGGGCGGAAAAATAATAGTATACCCCACCGTATTTCAAATATAGATTGCTGTTGTGCCTGCACCGCTTATCTAATTTTGAGATGGGAACGCATCTTTTTATTTTAATGTTTATCAATTTCTCCATAACCTACAAGTGCTGATGTTATAATTGCGAAAGCCGAATAGTAGCAGCAGATGGCACGAGACTTCTATAGAACAGACGGGGTTATGCTTGTTGTAAATATGTCCTCTGCTCTTGATTATGTCAATCAGCCCTTAAATCCTTTTTCATCGTTTCAAGACTGCACTCTAAAAAAGGTCTGGTCAAATTTGAACCGAATCTGATCAGAGGGGCACCGAACAGAAATCTGATCAATTATTTGACTAGATTTGGTTCAGAAATGATCAGATTCGGTTCACTTTTGACCCGGATCTAGTCAAATTTTTGACCAGATTCCTGTTCGGTGCCCCTCTGATCAGACCTTTTTTAGAGTGTGTGGCTAATGTCAAGGAAGTTTATCTTTATGTTAAATTGAATTCCTTAAATAGTCTGAACTTCTATGCTAATGAGTCTAAAAATGTCATCAAAACTAAGCAACAACTATACGTTTTCAAAAAATTATTATTATAAATAAACGAATAAATATTATTAATACTTAACTATCATATTTACGATTCTTAGCTTGCCAGTTTAATGAGATTCCTTCAAGACATACAATAACTTTAATCCACAGATTAAGACCAAAGAGTTGAATTGTCCTAAAAGTTTCTATTGTCACAACATTTCCATAATGAATCTCAGCAAAATATGTAAAAGTTTTGCGTTTTTTTTTTTTTTTTTGAATTCATGAATTATGTACCACCTTCATTTTAAATGGTTATGGTTTTAAATACAGGCAGATTTGTCAAAGAAACGACTGTCTACTAACGGTTTTTGGTTTAATTATTTTGCTGTTTTGAAATTAAAGCAAACTAAGCAATATGTCACTAAAACTGACTCCATGGCATGGTGTTTCCACCAACAATCCCAGAGCAGTCTCATGTATGTACACAAAGTTTGACGAGCACAAAGGCTGTGTTAGGTGCTTTACCTATTAACAATCTATGGGATAAGCACAGTAACTTTACCCTAAATAGAAATTCGTTTTCTCGGATAACTATTTTTCACACGATGGTGATTCACACACTCTCTCTCTCTCTCTTTAAGGCATCATTCTCACAATTGTGAGGGGGCGGGGTCCCAAGAGACTCAAGGGTGGATTCTGTAGTCTTCGTATTTCGTTTTCAATTGTAAAACGAATACAAATCGCACGAATTACAACGTGTTAATACAATTTAAAAGAGGTGCTTTCTGTTCATGTAGGTGGTGCCATAATTTTTCTTGCCAGTCGTTGAATTACAATGATAGACCCATACACTGCTTTGGCAAGTGGCTACACAACTGCAGAAAAATGTTGGTATCAACGATAGTACGATACATGCAGACAATGGTATCATAAAAATAAAGGCTTTCTTTGAGTAGCCCATGCTGATGCTCTGTCTGCAATCGTTTCTCTAGTTTTATTTATGGTATTATTTATCAAAAATGTTCAGAATATGTCCGCTTAAACAACGTTAGGGCCTACAATGATTACATACCACCATTAAGGTTTCAGTTTAACAAAATATAAAAAATTTAAACATATTGCCACGGAAACTGTGATATGAAACTTTTTCCAAATTTACTCTATAAATTGAATCAAGTTGCCTATTGAGAAAAGTTAAGTTTATTTCTTAATTAACGTTTTAGGAAAAATGCTATTTGTCCCCATGGATTATACATGTTTATCAATATTGTTTGTCATCATCCACGCTGCTATGTCAGTCAAAGGAAATATTGCGTCGACCTTTGCAGAACGGACTCGTTCGCCGACTGAGCAAAGAAACTAATTTGTAATAGCTCGTGCAATTACTCGGTAGTTTCTTTATAAAAACAACGAATCATTAACATCTGCCCAACGTAATTGTAAGTAAATGTACATTGCACTATCGAAAAGAGGGAAAATGGTCGGCCGTGGCCGGACATGAAGGAGTTTTAACACGGTAGTGATCTACGTGCCAGGACGATGATTTACCTTCAACTACGTCGGGCTAACACTAATGAGAGGTCAACGGGAATCATAATATTGGCAGCTATTCAGTCAAATTCGTCATAAATCTCCTAGGTCGTAAAAAAACGCTTCGGTAATGAACCGGCTGGAAAAGTAATTGTAGTCTCGAATGCAGGAAGCAGGTATGGTATGAAGAGAGAGAGCTGTACACTGCCGTACATGATAAACAGTACAGGCTACAAAATGCCACTTAAAATATACCTTTACTCAAAAGAAGCTAGTCTGTTTACTTTTGTCACCAAAAAAAAAACTGCTCGGAAAAATGCTTGAGGAGAAATATTTGAGACATTTTAGGGCATCGTAAAGTTAAAAGTTCGTTAAGTGGTAAGTGACCTCAAGACGTATTAAGTATATTCGATAGCTTGCGAATAGTCTGTCTCTCAAACCTTAGTCTAGAACATAATTCCTTTCAAAACCATCATTCACTTCCCTGATAAGTATCTTTCAACTGGTTTCACAACATAAATATGCATATGTGTTTCACAACATAAATATGCATATGTGTTTCACAACGTACATATGCATACGTGTTTCACAACATAAATATGCATGTTTCACAACATAAATATGCATGTGTGTTTCAAAACATAAATATGCATATGTTTTACAACATAAATATGCACATGTGTTTTGTAACATAAATATGCATGTGAAAGGTAAACCAAGGACTTATCCATTCATTTAAAAATTAATTAACAAAACTTTGTAACATTATGAAAGTGTGACATTGCCCATTAATGGGCATGGGGTGTATGCTACTTAAAATTCTGTAACCGGGTGTGCCCTTAAAGAAAAGTAAAAACTTTAAGTTAATCAAAATATGCATTTGACTACTTATAAATATTAATTATTTTTCTTTCATCTGTATTCGATCTGACATGAAGGGTTACAAACAAGAAGCAAAATAATTGCCCGGTCACTGAGTAAAAGAACGACTTGGGTTATTTTCAGCTACCTGAAGGGAAAGTGCAGTCACCATAATTTGAATTAGTAGACCTTTATTCATTTATTTATGTTTCCTTATAATGTAAACAAAAGTTTTATTAAAAGGCGTAAGATTTAGTCGACGTTTCAGAATAAGGTTGCCGTGTAAATTGATCTTAGTCTAGTAGTTAACTCCGTTCAATGTCTAATTTTGATGGAAAAATTGTCTTAAAATTTTTGATGGAAAAAATGTCTTAAAATTATTCGCCTTTCGAAGTGAAGTTAGTCATGTTCTTTTTGTAAACCTATGAGGAAAGTTGTCCAGATGGGTTTAGATGCTTAATGAACTTACCGGAAAAAATGAAATTAACAAATGCTCATTATATAAAGCTATTAACATCTAAATATTTGCGATTTCTTTGCGATATTTCCAATTTATATTTAAAAAAATGAACAGTTTCTTTATATTTGTGGAAGTATAAACAGTCTACGCATAGTAAAACCGTAAAGAAATAAAAGACTGTTCAGTTTGTCTACTAACGGTATATGGTTAAAAACAAGGAGATGATATCAACGGCGTATTTTTAAGCCCATCAAAATTATAACTGACTTAAATGTGATTTGATTTCTAAATACCCAGCCGATCTCTGCCGTCACTTTCCTGCAAGCATTACTTTACTGATGATTTTCACCACAGGCGTGCTGTTAGAAGCTCTGTTTTTCTCTTCTTAATAATAACCCACTCTTCCTTAGATTTCTTTTAATTGGTTCCAACAAGAAACCAAACGAGGCTGAATAACTTGATCAAAATCACACTAGGACGGCTGAAGAGATCCACGTACAATTTGAACAGCTTCGAACATGCACGTGTGACTCTTCATCTTTACATGAATGACTTTTAGGGGTGTGGGGTAATTTGATCGTCTAGAGCTCGAAGATGATCGACAAAGACGTCAGTTAAGAGTAATTTTTTTTCAAATGTTGCTCTCCCTTAAAGACGATTTTATAACTGTCATTGCAAACCAGAGGACATATCGCCACATTAAATGAAATCAGAAACATGTTCAAATTTTCTGAGCTCAATAGTGCAGTTTAAACGAAAGATGCCTTTTTTGCAGTCGGTAGTAATTTTTTGATAGTTATCGAGGTTATGAATGAAGACAACCGTCGGATATTTCTGACTTGGAGTTACTCAATTGAGAACAAACTCGCTCCATTGTTAATAATATGTGTGATACATCTACAGGTCTTCAATATGGGCAGGCAATGCAATGTTTTGACCAATATTGTGAGCTCAGTTACATCAGAACTATACAAGGTAGATAGAAACACAAAGAAAAAAATAGTGGAATACAATAAAATAGTTTCTACTTACTAACATTTTTAACTTTTTACTTTGAACGGTACCGACTGCAGTGGTCAAGTGGTTAGAGCATCCGACTTACAGCCGGAAGGTCTAGGGTTCAAATCCTGGCCGGGTCGTACCAAAGACTTTAAAAATGGAACCTACTGCCTTTGTGCTTGGTGCTCAGCATAAGCAATGGAGTATGGCAAAGAAGCCAGTGAGCCACAACTGGAAAAAAAGGCCGTGGTCGTCTCGACTTGAACCAATTGGTTGGAAACTGGGACGTTAAACCTCAACTAACTAACTACTTTGAACGGTGAAAGACAGCCTGAGCTGGCTGTGTAATCATCTATTCGAATTTGTGTTGCTTTGGTTAAAACCCCTTCAACCTCTTTGCAAAAGGGATGGGGACACAGCTGAGGTTTATAAGTTAATTGCATGCAGCATAGAGATCTATAAAGTTGCTGTGTGCATTTGCGGTAAATAAATTCATTTACAAAACATAGTTTAAGCTAGCTTAACATACATTAAGCTAGCTTAAATGATTTGATGTTATGTGGTAAAATCTTCTCTGTCATAACATTAACCGCACTCTGCCTTCTTTTGTAATATGCTGTCCTGTTTACCAGCAAATGGCTCTTTTCAAAAAATAATGTAATGATTTCATACCTTTGTGGCGCTTCACCGTACAGACAGAAATTACACGATTTGACATGATAATCTTGTAAAGGGTTTTATTTCCAAAGCAAATTGTTGTTTTTAAATTAAATTTAAGCTTCTAAACCGTAGTGGAAAACTGGGCATGCTCTATCAAACTGCTCACAATTTTAATTTCTACAAGTAATGTTCATCAGAAAAGAGTCTATATCACCAAAATATGCTATTTTCGAGCAAAGCCTGGCAAAAATGTGTCAGCCCGTACCCCGTACCCCTAAGTATGTAACTTTACATGGAAGCTTCTTGCACAGAGATTAAAATCATAATCCCCTCCCTCTAAGAAGAAGCACTTCTAAGAAGTTATTTTGGAATCGACATATTTAATTGGCGTCATGATGGTTCCGCACATAAAACATACCTGCACACCATTATATATTTGCATACATCCTCTGTTTTAGTTATATATATATATCTTCAATGCAAGACTCAAATCTCTTCAAAAACTCCTTTCAGAACTCCTCTATTTATGCATATTTGATTTGCGACGTCTCTTCGGACCAACAAATTATTTTACAAATTCTAAAATTAAAGAGGGCGCTCTCACTTTCACACCGGGATAAATGAGCACAGCATGAGACGTGTTTAAAAATCGTGACAACACCCGGCGAACAGGGAGGCTTTGATTTACGCGATGTTTTCTTTTTATGTAAAAATTAAAGGAGAATTGTAAATCAGTTTTGACACGTGATAGAAGAGCATTCTACCGTGTCTGTCTCATCAGAAACTAGAGGTTATTTTGAGGCACATTGGCTGTAATTAGTTTTTGGTCGAAAGAAGGTATGTGTTAGTTGTGGCTGACTATGGGGAAAAGTGGGGAGTGTTTTTGCATGAAAGTATGCCTTGTATGTTACCTAGACAAGTTAATTCTTAAATTCTGCTTTAAACAAAACATCATGTATTAGAAGGTCGTATGTGAATCATTTCCATGTCCCATGTTCTATTCAGTATTGTAATTTATTATGGACGTAGGGGAGGGAAAGGCTTCAGCTGGGACTGAATGAAAACTTCCGGCCCCGCTTTTCTAGGAGGAAAACCCCTTGTTAATTCCTTTTGTGAAATGTATCATAATACTTTTTCAATAATGTATCAAGCAATCTCAATAAATATATATAAAATTACTCAAAATGCAGCATAAAACTTCATCTCAGGGCGCTCTTATATACAAAAATTTTCCATAGAGTAGGGACAGTTCTTTTTGACCCCTCCCTCAAAACGGCGATCTGAAACGCTCTCCACCAGCTAAGAACAAATTTCTACGCCTTTGAGTTTCGTTCTGTGACATTTGTTCCCTAATCATTATCAGTTGAAAAGTCATACAATTTAGAAGCACAAGGAGCAAAGTCTCTATTGGTTTCGCCTTGCTAAGAGGTGAGGCAATGAAGACTTTCGTAAGTTTAGTCAAGTTATGAAGAATTAATGATTTGCAATATTTGTCAGCTGATTGATCATGTGATAAGTTTGATGATCAGGCTGAGTTTACACCATCTTCTTTCTGAAGAGAGTTTCTGGACTATCTCATCTCATATTTTTCTGATGTTGTCTGATACTATCTATTGCGTTGATGCTGTAGATAGCATCTGATACTGCGTGCAGCATTTGATACTGTTCGCAGCATCAGATAATACTGTGGAGAACATCTGATACTGTTGGTGGCGTCTGATACTGTATGTAGCATATGAAACGGCAGGTAGAAACGGGCATAGAAAGTAACAATTGACACTGATAATATTGGTATAATAACACCAATATAATGCTGGTATAATATGATACAGTACTTTTAGTAGCATAATACTGGTTTAATAGCAATACTATGGAGAGCATATGTATTGGATTTACCACTTGATATACTTGAAGTAGTATCTTATACTTGGGGCAGTATGTTATATACTGGGGGGTAACACATGATACTGTAGACGGCATCAGCTATTTTTCGATGATTTCTAAAGTAGGCATTTTAATATAACCACTACAAGATACAAAAATTTGCTCTCAAGAAGTATTAATTTTCCTATTGTACATATATATATATATATATATATATATATATATATATATATATATATATATATATATATATATATATATATATATATATATATATATATATATATAGTTTTTCCTATAAGGTTACCTGCCAAGTGTGTCAAATCAGAAGGCAAAATCAAGTGAACACTACCTCGACAAACCCGATACAAAATGCAAAACGTTAGAGTCAAACATGATACAGTGACATCCTGCATTTTCTGAAATTTGCTTCTGCACCATTCTGCCCAACTTATATAAAAATGAGTGGCATCTCTGATTCCTATACTAAATTCAAACTGAATCCCTTTTAAGATCCCCATAAAACTTCAATACTTCAAATAATTATTTCCTTGCAGATAATACCCTACCAATCCAATTGGTGTACTTGTAATACCATCAGTCCTTTCTAAGCTGGAAGGTCTACCAACCTTCCTTTCTCACCTAATACACCAACATTTCCCCTCCTCGCGTAAATGACAAACTAGTCTTTGACAAGTTCTCACGTTGGATGTGCAAACAAGACTTATTTGTCACTGTTTTGCCTTATCAGACAAATCGCTACTTTCCGCGTCGCATTTCGAGAGCACATCCTTCACTTCTATGTCAATTTCGTAGCGTGTCAATCTCTCGCGATCGACCAAAGTAGCGGTACTTTTGGCGAATTTTGTTCACTCTTTTCCCTACGGGACCCTGTAATGAACTTGGTGATTTTCTATTCCGTTTAATTTGGCAAATGACGAACGCAAAAAATATCAAATCATGACGTGGCTAGGCGAATTCAGTTTGATTCAGTTTTGACGTAGGCTTTTTTTACGAACTTTCAATCCTGCACTGATTGTGTTAAGATAAAAACAATTATGTTTCCTTCATAGTCCGTCTACTACATATTTTGCAAATTTAACAATTTCAAGACGGTTCTGTTTACATAAAATGTAATTTCATTAAAGTACTAAGAAACAAGGGCAAAATACCGGACTATTTTTCTGAAAGTAGGTAGTGCACTCATTTATTCATTCATTCGTTCGTTCCTTTGTTCCTTCGTTCTTCCTTCCTTCTCTCCTTCTCTCCTTTCGTTCATTCGTTCATTCGTCCCACCATTTTTGTCTTAAAAATCTTAATACTTTATGCAAAATTCCCCGTAAACTTCCTTGAGTCTACCCGATTTTACATTCAAAAAAGAGCGTAAAATATTTAAACAGAATCTCTTTCAGTCTACATTCCAATGCTTATCAAGTGTGCGACTTCGAACAGTGTAAAGTGTACGCCTGTGAACGTTCCTGTATAATAGTGTTAATTGACACAGTTGCGACTTTTACGAGCTACCGTAGCAGATCTGAGGAACCTGTTTTAATTTTGCTTCACCACTCAAAATATTAAACTCTGCGACAGATTTCGCTCTCTCACTCAATCCCATGCGCTCGGCAATAAATAAAATTCGATTGCGCGAGGAGATAAAGAGAATGTTAGGACAAGAGAAGAAAAAGAAATAAGAAAGAAGAAAAAAAACACGAGACAAGTTTAAAAAAGGTGAAAAGAACAAAAACAGGGCCCAAGGCAGTTTGGTAAGGCACGGCATTTCTCCTGTCATATCGTAAGTGGTTAGGAGTTGAGCTCTGGCTTCTGTTGTTACATTTACAAGTTTGGTGGAAAGATGATACGATTGACTGAGGTGAAAGAGGGAGAATTCTCCTGTATTATCCCTTTGAGGAGGAATTGTAAGAGATACAGGTTTCTATGCATTTCCAAGGGCCCAATACGTGGGCTGGAGTGCCCATCTATTTTTGCGCTGTAACCAAGGCAACGTTAGCGAATTATTGCAAGGGCGGGTGTCAATATTTGTGCCTGGATATTGCATTTACATTCGAGACGGTGATCAGACTAAGCGCCGTAGGGTCTATAATGGCAAGGTACTTACAAATAAATAATTTACCAAGGCAGCACACAACACATCACGGACCCAGCCTTTTCACTTTAGGGGTATACATTATAAGTAAAAAAAATAAAGGATGCAAAGGATGATCACAAAGTATGATCGTACAGAAAGTATATTTACAGATGCTAGTCATAGGGGCTTGAAGCAAGGATCCACGAAACTTTTGAAAAGATAAATTCCTCGGTACTTTTCATTGACTAAACACAAATTTAGACAGTATCAGATAATAAGCAAGCTCAATCTACTCAATGAACTTGCCTTTTAAGTATGATAGTAATTATTTTAGAGATCACGGTGTTGATAATTGGTAGAAAAACATAAAAAAAATTGAAAAATAGCGAAAAACTAGACAACCAAAAAAGAACCAAAAAATAATTTCACTTTTGGCAACAATTCGACACTAAGACATGATTTTATATTAATGTTTTTTCACATTAATCTAACAAATACTACACCACAGTGAAAGTTATTTTAAGTTATCATTCTCAATAAAAAACGTGGTTTGGGACTTTGATCATGTCGACAAATCACCTTTGACCTGAGAATGCAATAGCTATCATAGGCGCTCTTATACTTCATTTTTTCCACTCAGTTCTACTACCTTTCTAGCAATATTAACACTCCAGTGTGAAAGAAGTTAAGAAATTACGAGGAAATCTTAACACAATTTTAATTACTTTCTCGAAACTTTGCTACCCTTAGACAGAGCCGACATGAAACTCAAAATGTGATGAAATAAGTTGTATGTTCTTTAAAAGCTTTGGTGTTGATATAAGCTATCCTACCCGATTATTACAGAAAGATGGGTGATTCTATATGGTGCGAAAATTGTACTTAACTGCAACATTTGTAAATGGGGGAATACACTGTAACCAATAGAAAAATAGGGACTTGTTTTGCACCTTAAAATGTGAAAAGGGGGCTTTTTAGGCATATTATCATATGAGGATGAAAGCGGAATACACATCATATACAGACACATTGAAAATATAGAGATACATCTAGCCGAAATGTAGCAAGAGCGGCCCTTTGTTTGTTTGTGAAGTTCTTTGTATGTTTGTAAAGGATTTGTTCCGTCGTTTAGGGTATAAATACGCGAGACTACGCTGACTCCGTCTCGCAAAAGCCAAGATCGTGTAGAATGCCAAATGTTACAAAAATCGTCCTCTCCCATTCTAAGCAAATGTCAAAAAAATTAATATATAAAAACAACAAAAATGGCCCCTGCCAACGTCTCTGAAGAAGAAAAAAACCCTTAACCCTTACGGGGGTTTCTCGATTTTTTCCATGACATTTGAAAAGAGAATTATTGAAGAAAATACAAATTTGAACCCTACTGTCTTTAGCTAATGATATATGTCCAGGATAACGTACCATTAACATTTAACCTTCTTTAAAATTATTTAAGGGAAACGACCATGCCGCAGTAACATCACGTGACTTACTATCCTCGACCTTGGTTAAAAACAGTTAAGTTTCTTCAAAAGTTAAAAGTGATCGCAATGCATATCAACCGTGACAATGCAGAACAAAGCAGGAGGCAACATCAGTGACACCCACTGACTGTGGCTTTCTACAACATCAAAGTAATGTCTTGTCACATGTGGCTACTTCTTCGTT
This sequence comes from Holothuria leucospilota, assembly GCA_029531755.1. Classification (NCBI taxonomy): domain Eukaryota; kingdom Metazoa; phylum Echinodermata; class Holothuroidea; order Aspidochirotida; family Holothuriidae; genus Holothuria; species Holothuria leucospilota. Next base: position 25,766,368 of record CM055970.1, read on the forward strand.
TCAATTACTAGACTGCCTACTCATATCACGAATCCCCGAGGATTTTCTATCAGCGATTCGCCCCATTAGAGAATGACTCTAAATCCCTTCTTCGTTCTATACATTCTTGGCTCGTATCCTTGGGCTGTTTTCGGGGACTACGAACGACCAAAGCCAATTTTATTTTAATCCTTCGTTCATTACGAGTTCAGAAATTGTAATCTCGCTGCAACTACTAGTAATCGTCTTACATTGTTAAAGGGTTCGTGTCACGTGACTTTTATTGGAGAGAAAAATTCTAGACTCCAAAAGGTAACGGACATAGAAAGTAAGAGCTTGTATATTATGTTTCATTTTTATTAGATTTCATAGAATGCTTGTTAAGGGAAGTGATGCATTTTGATAAGGTTTTATCAATGTGAAAACTTCACGATGACTTCACAAAGTTCAATAGGAAGAATAAGAATTCATTTAACACATCGTTTAGGGTAATTACCCAACAAGGCTTACATAGAATAACCTTCACTACAGTTGTGCTAACTTTTATTCAAAAGTGTAACCTTCACGACGAGATTTTAACTAAACTTATTACAATTAGAGGATAAATAACTCATTGAATATATCGTTAAGGGTAGTTATACTATTGTACAAACACTTTCCCTAATAAAAAGAACTTTACTACACAAATTGTGGTAAAATTTTCACACATGACGATCATAGAGATAAGATAAGAACTTCACAAGGCACGAATCAGAATAAATGGATTTCAATTGATACGTTGTTAAGGATAGTTACACAATTAAGCTGAGACAATAGGCCCTACTCTTCCCTACAACGTGGTAATGTTTTCTCAAAGGAATAAATATCACGATGATACTTTTAACTTCAGAGAACAAACCAAAGATTAAAACGGCTTTAGCACACGTAATAAGCCATCCAGTTGTGTAAAGTTTAAAACTGGTAGCTTGCCACTGCACCTTTAACGATAAAACAAAATCAAATTGTTCGTTACTTGTCTTGCCAAGTAGCTGTCACACACAGTTAGCACATTCCAATGTTAAGAACGCCGGATCGTATTAGATGGGTTTCCCTTCAAGCCCGGCGAGCTATTGATATGACAATTCAGGCACAAAAAGTACTTGTAAGAAAAATAGTGCGAAAAGGTGTACATGGAGTATCTCGACCGTATGTCAACAGCTAAGAATTTTACATCGACTATATGTAATAAGCCTTGTTGCGTAAGAAGAACGTTTGCTTGGTTAGTGGGTATTATTACATTGCGATACAACAATATCATTACTATACACTATAAAGTGAATTAGTCAAAGTGTATTTAATTAGTTATGTAAGACATCGTTTTGAGTAAATCTTGCGAAAACTGAGTAAAAAGTGTCTTCATTTTGGCCATTTGCTGGTCAAATGGTAAGTACCTGAATGTAGTTTAAGATGTAACCTCTTGTATCCTACAACTGACGGGCATGTCTGTATGACTTTCAACATGTCATGATTATCATTAAAATAACTGATTCTTGGGGAACCCATTAACAATCGTTGAGTGAGTAGGCCTACATTACAATAATGATGCGGTGTCGTTCCATATAGAAAAAAATTGTAGATATTTCGAATTTTATGACCACAGAGCACTTAATATACCACATAAAGGTAACGGAGGTCTTTGAGTGGTATGCTGGTCCGAGGTAATGTTCATGTATATTAAACGTATTTTTCTACAACTTTAAATAAAGTGTTCCATAAATTCGAACAACATCGGTGTCATCCATTGTAAGTAGTAACGTTCATTTATATGACAGTCACTTGATAGTTTTTCTCTTTCGAAAGTTCTTAATTATCACTGCCATCACTCTTTACACGAATACATCCAAATGAAAGTTATTTAAGGTATAGAGGTATTTCATGTGACGTCACGCGATTGGGATTAGCAAAAAACAACAAACGGTATAGAGAAGCCAATAAAAGAGGGGTCAAGTAACATAGAAAAGATAGAATAAACAACAAAAGAGAACAATAGGAACAGAGAATCGAAAGGGGTTATCCTTTTCACAAGAAAACAAAAGACTTTTTGTCGGACCTTTCCCCCTCCCCCGAGTCCTTTGAAAAGTGTGTGACAATGATTTTCGGCTAACGCCATCGGTCATTTTGTAAGCTTGTGAAACTGAAGAAAGAATTATCATTTCTACGAAAAAGGGAGTAAAGAACAATAGAGATTAAATAACAACAATAATGCCATCTCACTAATAGTACTGTTTAATTTTACGGAGCTGGTAGAATTGATTATATGTAAAATAATCTTACTCGTTTTTACTGATAAAGAAGGAAAAATGGAATATTTGAGATTATAGGCAAAGAATTAGTGGATAGATAGTCAATAAAACTAAAATCTAGTATTAAAGAGTTGTACTTTACAATCTTACTAGTCCATAGACGAACTGTACAACAGTCAATCAGGCTCCGAATCGAAATCTGGTCAATATGTTGACTAGCTGAGTAGAGTCGGGTCAACATGAATCGCTCCTGGTTCAAAAAATCTTTAGTCAAACATATCACCAAGATCCTGTTATATGTGCGAAATTGATCTGATATGATTGAAATTTGAAAGTTAAATTTTTAGAGTGTAGTAATAATGCACTAAGGTGAAATAGAAAACTTTTCTATCACATGAAAACTATTTTTTTCAATCAATGTGCTTTTCTCTCATTTCTTACCAGATACATGATTATCGCATGAAACTCTCCTTTTTGTTTTTATTAAAAGGCTATTGATAACTCTGTGCTGTAGCACTATATAACAGCGGAGACTATATGCTAAATGATAGGTGATTTTATTGGAGTGAAAAATATTCAGTTTAATATTGAAAATAAATCATCGCATGTTAATATTTTGACTTTTGTTCGTTCGGAAACCAAATTTAATACCCTTCAAACAGTTGAACCTCAGTTCTAATCAATAATTATCAAAATTTTGTAAAGAAAACCACTTTTGACGAATAGCTCCAAAATTATGATTTACAAGAGTGACCCCTTCCTTAGTTACCACGGTAAAATGGCGTGAAATTAGATAACCCTTCCGGGACGTAATTAGGTGTTTTGAAATGAATGAAAAGCACTGCAGTCTACTGCAAATTGTTCCTATGGCATGTATTTTAAGGAGAGATATTAATTATTAAAAGTTTCTTTCCGACCAGGGGGTTGGATTGATAAATTTAGATCACATTCTTGAACCTGTTTATAAGGTTCCGTGTGTTTCAACAGATTTTACTGAGACTGTGTGGTGGTAGTATCTAATTTACAGTAATAGCAATGTGTTCACATGCTGATGATCTTATTGTAAAACATTTTTGAACCTCTACGGTTATTCATTTTCAGACAATCGAAGTGTTTAAAGGAAAATATTGGTGTAGAATGCATCAGAAAATAAATTTGATCATTTGTAAACCATCTAGGTTCCCAATAAACGCTTGCCACATGGGTGTGGATCATGGGGGATGGGGAGGACGGGTCCCCCTCACTTTTTAGGAAGGGAGGACATCTCCAAAAAGTCCCCCCCCCCACTGTTTCAAAATGATGAAAGGTAAAACTGATAAATTGTATAATAACATAGATTACAAATTGACACTACATTTTTAAAGCTAAATTGAGCCCAAATATGGCGCCATTTGCGATAAAGACACCTTTTAATTTCTTTTTTTTTCAAAAGGGAGGGAAACACTCCTCCCCTCAGACCCCTCCCCGGACGGCGATTCGCAAATGGTGAAAAGTCCCCCCACCTTTGGAGATGGATCCACGCCACTGGCTTGAAATAACTTTTATTACCTAGTAAAATATTAAACATTACAACAATTACCAACGTTGCATCATTTGAATATTTGAAACTTTGGGTAAACAAATTATTCATGCCCAACAAAGTAGTGATCGCCTTTCTGTGAGTACCTGTTTTGTTGAGACTTAAAGGAAGACACTTACCACCTAGAGTACATTTTTGGTTGGGGCAACCAAAATTCTCATTTGGTTACTGCATTTTTATTGACTTGGAATATTAAAGAGAGAGAGAAAGTGACCCAGATTCACTATGCAGAGAGTGTGTTCTGATTATACATTAGGGCTAATGTATGGTACGGTAACCAGGATATGACCTTGAGCAATAAATTGGTGTCTGTCTGCACAAGGAGGAGCCTAAGAGAGTTTGGGGATTGGCTGGAAGTAATGACTTAGTTGGGAAAATTGGAACTGTTTGTGATGAGGACATCTGCCCTTTAAGTTAGCATTCTTGAACCATGGTTCTACAAGTGTAAAACATTCCTTACCACAAACTTAATGTGTCCCTTTAAGTTACTCTGTTTGATCGCCACGGAGGCTGTCTATGGAAGGCGCTTATTTAAAAAGGGAGATAGTTTCATATGGCATGTATAGCACCGCTGTCACTGATATGTGTTATTATCACGAAACAGCTATCTGTAACTATAAAGTTTATTCTTATAACAGGAAGACATGTCTATTAGATGACTATATTCTGTTAAGTTTCCACAACTTGGAGAAAACGGTTTTTGCTGCTACTTTTAACGAAGATCACCATCGCATGGACAATTTAATCATTAGTTGTATCACAGGTTAAAATGAGATCAGCGTCATATAGTAAGTGGCCTTAGCGGCGTTCAATGCAACTTCCTTTTATATCATACTTTTGCCAGTATCTTAATAAGTATCTTCATCAGAGGTGGAATTTAATTTTTTCCTACCTTGCAATTTTGATTTTTTTGGATCGAAAAGCGAAATAAGGGTCGTGATTGCACTTTTGGAAGGCAATTTTGCAGACATCACAGGACAATCTGCCAATGACTCTCAGTCCCCGCCTATCTCTAAAGTGTAGTTTTCATAGCATAATAAGCTATGTGATTTTACCATTCGTTGTAATATCCCCTGAAATTATTTTGATAATCCTTGCGTGCTGCCGGATCATCCAAAGTCCTAGACGTTTTTTAATATTTCATTTTTTCATAATCTCATACTCAAAGCTGTGACATCTTTACTCCGTTTGCTATTTTCGTTGCTTGAAACTTGTCTTTTTACTAGTTTTATAATTTATTTGCTATTATTTTTATGTCTTTTTGTCGTCATCTGTTACCCTTTTTTAAGGTGCTTGTCGTCAGCAACTATCAAACATTATTTCCCTACCTATTTCACTTCTGTCGTCGTATTTGCAGTTTTCATAATCACTGTTATGATCACGTATTCCGAAACAAAACTACTTTCTTAATGTGAGCATAAACAACTTCATTGTTTATAAAGTTCACTCCCCGAGAGTTGGTGGCTGTCATCGTGCAAATGGCCGTGTTGTCCTAGAAGTCTTGAATCTTTCTTTTTTCTTTCTCTCTTTCTCTCTCTTCGATTCGATCAGAAGCAGCGATTTATCCAGGCTGAGGCAAATTAGCAGATCATCCTTTCAAATTTTATGGACCTTCGGAGTATTGAGATGCAAGGGAAGCCGTCTGTGCAATCCATTACGATTTTTCCATCCCGTGTTTTAACGGCACCGGCGAAGCAAACAATTTTTCAAAATTATGTCAGCTGGGATTATATTGGGATCTTCCAATTTTACAGCCTACTCCCCCTTTTAATTAAGGAATTCGGTTGGCTTCTTACTGTGAATTGCATTGTATACCACTATTACGATTAAAAATTTCTTCGCATATAACTCATACGGCCTTGTCTACACAGTTAGACTCTCCTCTCTCAGTCGGAACATTCGTTGCAAATTGAAGTGAAAAAATGCTTGTAAGGTTATTTGTACCAACTAAATGCTTCAATTTTTTATATTTCGTTACCCTTTGTAGCATTACTCATTCCTACAATCTGTTTTAGGAATGAAATGAAATTACTTGTGTATATATATTTAAAAATGTACGGTAGTGCTTTTAAAAATGCAACCACACTTGTAAAAAACGTTTCAGGTTTGATCAGCACCTTAATCATGGTATTGATCAAATTCACTTCTTTTGAGCAATTTCACATCCCAAAATATTATGTCATTCAATTCAAGAGAGATGTGACCTTGGGATTACGTTTTTTATTCAGTCGGAATTTTGCAATAGTACATTATGTTATACTTCTCTATTTTGCGTATCCGTAAATTATCCTAAATTATTAAAATGTATCCTTATGTTAGAAACTGACAGTAAATGACAGTAATTGACATTTACAACTGTGGTGATTTGAAAGATACTTCGCATTTAGAGATTCCTGTTTACTTCCCAGTAGAAATATCCAGTAAATGAATATCTAATCAAGGTTGCTATGGTCAGGTTTTCTACAAAAAATGTATGAAATTGCAAACTTTTCTTTGAATACTACTAAGTCTGAAAAACGTATCTCTGTTTCCAAGGCGGAAAATTTGGTTCAAGTAGTAAATATGAGATACATAGGAAACTGTCTACGAAGCCTGTGATAACGTTATTCACGAATGTGTTTTGTTCCAAGTGGGGCCGCCATGGCTTGCTTCCTCATTTTTAGCTTTTAATACCGACAATTATTTAAGAAGAGACCCCAAGGTCAGCTCTGCAGGATGGTACGTTTGGAGCACTGTAATAGGAGCATCCTGTTTGAATGACTGGAGTGTAAAGGTTCCCTTATCTCACCCCAGACAGAAACAATCCTCCGTACTAAGTTTACTTCTAGCCCCGCCTCCAATTTAAACCAAACCACCTGTCTAGTACACCTTCAAGACAAGCCTGCACTGCATGAGCTTAAACTTCTTGAGACATTCCTGTCATAGAAGTGTGTGTATGTGTATGAGCTTAACTCTGACACAACTGACTATTTTTTGAGTCATTTATTGTTGACCAACCAGAGTGCAGCTAGTTTGTTTGAATGAATGTCAATCAAAGTGCAGTCATCAGCTGCATTTAGAACTCTAGGGCTATTGCTAAATATGTTTGGGTAGGAATTTGCTAGCGGCTCCCTGGTTTGGGGGATGCCATATGCTTTGGGGGATGCTTTAAGTGTGCAGACAGAATCCTACAATGTGTTAATTTAATGCAATGTATATTGCTACAATATGTATATGACTGGTATGCTAGTTAGCTCAAGTGTTCCTGCCAGGTCGAAGAGTATCGTCTAGCTCTTCACCTGCACTGGCTGCACTTGTTATCCTAGAGTATAATGTGTACGTTAAATGGAGGGTTTTATTTACATCTGCTGCGCAGGTTTACTCAACTGTCGGCTTGTGTAAGCTATCTGAAACTTTAAATGTGTGTAGGCTTGGTTGCTCTCTATCGGTAGCACGTTAAAGCAGCTACATACGGTAAGGGTATCCCAACTATACCGAATGTAGCCTATTGAAATATATCGGTATACCGCAGGACTATTTGGTATGACACCGGGCCTCACAGGAAAAGATCTAACAGCCTATTGGTAACTGTTAGAAGACATTTATGATACCGTAAACATGTCTTGTAATTTCATGTGATTGTAAATACTGCGTCTCTAAATATAGCAATTATATCGAAACCTTGAAAACTCTCCCTATCCAAAGAGTCCGCCTTTCAAACCTTCGAATGAGGTTGTGACAACGTAGAATAAATACAATGGCGTATGACGTCAAGTTTTGCAACTATACATGCTCCAGAGATACTTTGCAAGGTAAATATCCTTTGGGGTTATGCCCACGCATGCACCTTACATGAATAGAGATACAAATTAAGATAGATACGGTACATCGTGATTCTCGTTTTGCACGATGAAACACGTTACACGTAACATCTATTGTAGCTAGCGTTGGGTGTCAGTCATGCATCTAGTATAGTGTAAGTGCGCCACCGTTTTCAGAAAGTTTTGCTTGAAAGAATCTTATCGTAGCCATTGAGAGAACAAATTTTAAGGGAAATTGAGGGAGCTGTTGCACAACTTCGAAAGCAACATACCAGTCTGAGAAAATTGATCACTTCATAAATGTCACAATGCGTACACGAGCCTACATTGTTTCACATTTATTTTATACACATTTAAATTCACTGTCAAATCTATTCATTGTAAGAAAGAAGCCAAGACTGGAAACATACGTTTCGCGACAAAATGAAAGTCGATCAGAAGCAACTTAGGCTATAGAACAGCATAGTTCGTGATTCTTAAATTCCTTCTAGGGCCACCGAAGTGCCCCTGTTAAAGATTTGACTTCACATTAAAATCACATGACTGTAGTACCAGGGTTCACAAGCTCAAAGATTCGCTGGATCAAAGGTTCACTAGACCGAAGATCCTAACTCTAAACTTAGTCGTAACCTAACCCATAATCCTTACCCAAACCCTAATCCTACCCGAGGATAATCCCAAGGCTAATCCTACACCATAATCTGTATCTAACCCAAATCCTAACCCTTCTTCTAACTGGAAGAAGATTTTCGTCCAAGGGGATCTTCGGTTTAGTGAACCTTCGGTCTAGTAGGATGCCCCGCAAGGCCAATTATACAATTTACACAGGCCAATGTGGTCGTAATATTTTTGATACCAAAACTCCGGAGTTTGACGTATTTACATTGCGACTGCGAAACAGTTAGGAGAAAACAATAAAGCTGTAGGAACCAAACCGAGACTACAGATACGAGAGTCGACTGCGGGTGGAATCAGTGATTTCAGATGGAAAGTTGGGTGGTCTAACAGGTAATGAAACCAACGTCATTACAGGCACTCTATGAAACAACGTTTAGGTGGAAGTACATATGACTAACATTACACAGAAAATGTTTAATGTAGCATATGAAACTGCTTGAGAAGTCATTTGCAACTTGCAAATTTTCAACATTTAAATTTATATCAAAACCTGTTTTTCTCAAGGTAATTTGCATATAATGTCTTTTTTAAAACATTCCTTTAATGGAAATGAGGAGATTATTTGGATGATCTAAGAGAATCTTAACAACCAAAAAAAAAAAAAAGCACCATTCTTACTATTAGAGCTTTTCGTTAATTCCCATTATTTTCTGTATATTCAGTATTGTACGAATATTGCTGTATCCATTTTGTAATGAGAAGGAAGGAATGAACTCGAACTAAAACTGAAACTGAAATATCTCCTTCTCTCAAAACGGTCAAAAGCATATTGCTCAACATCAAGAACAAAATTTCAAGTGATTGAATAATCCCCTAAACAAACGTTATCTTACCCAGGAAGAATAACTTCAACAAGATGGGAGGGGGCAGTCGAATAAACGGTTACCGTATATAACTTAAAGGTTGTGTGACATGCCACCAAAAAGAGCTGTTTCACTTGTCACTTAAAGAATTACGTCCTCCAATCAAAGTTCCGTTGTAATTATTTCAATACCTTTTACCGTTCTCAAAATATACGTCTTCAAAGTTTGATGGTTTCTGAAGAAACTAATTGTCTATGCAAAAATAATGATGTGGAGTGTTGCACAGTGTTATGATTTCTTTTGTTAACCCTATATAAATTATCTCTTAATTACTGATCATATAGATTACAGTTTGGTGAGTGATATCAATATTTTTCAGGGAAAAAATTTTAAATTTTAAGTTTTATAATAAACCCCTCAGGGAATAACAATGCTACCAGTGTCCTTGAAATTAAGGTTGAAAAAACAAAGGCTAACATGTGCCATATATGGTATGTCCCTCTTTCGATGTCACATATTTGCATATTTAGCTCATGTTTATTCATGATACAAGTGAGAAATAGAAATTTCCTTGTAAAATGGTCAATATTTGATGGATTTTAATGAAAATTGCGGCTATTTTCTGGATCTGTAATGCTTTTTACACCGAATATCCAACTGTGTTATTTTCATGTCACACGACCTTTAAGAGAGAAAGACTTACAGCTGTAGGCTACAGCTCATACTCCACATAGCGAATGCCATATCACAGTTGCTATGTAACGGCAAGCTGTAATTCACTCATCGGTTGAGTAGAAATAACGGTGGCACGTTGTTACACAGTAACCAAGATGCAACCACTATGTAATATCTGGTGGTACTAGCGATAACTAAGTATGGGTATATTGTCTTTCTGGAATAATATCGAATATATGGGTACAGGTAGAAAATTTTTAAAGAACCTAAAGTTTTTTGTCTGTGTGATTAAAGTGGGAAAACCCATCCTCTACGTGGTTTGTCGTACATTAAGGCGGTTAGGCACTTGCGAGGACGATATCGGTTTTTCAGAGAATACCAATACTGCAATACATTTTTATAGCCGGAATGCCGATACCGTCGTTATGACCACGCGAACAATACGGAATATTCGGTATTCGAAAATATCGGTTGACCGAAGGACCGTAATATCCACCGCGTTGCGGATTTTAATCGATTTTAAGAATGTCTCGAGAAAGAGATAGAGTACGGTACCTTTAAAATCCTGAAGCTCCACATACTTCATTAGAAACGTCTGTTTAAGTATTTGCCTGCTTTGCTACATGCATAAGCTGTACATTGCAATACCCTTCCAATCTCTCATTAGAAGTGCATCGCAGTTTTCCCGAGGTCCCCTACTCAATCATTAAGAATATTGAAGTTTGAGCTATGCATCACATTTATCATTATTGATAGCAATGTAATATAACAAACTACATCTCATTCTTCCGTGTAACTTAAATAAACTTGGTTGCCATGGGGACGGTCCAGTCCGTACGTCATAAATTCTACAATCAATTTCTGGGAATCAGTCGTTCTTTGTTCGCGCTTGTTCTCCCGCGAGTCTGAATTCCTTGGTTGTCGCGCCTCCAACTTATACCAATCAGAGTATTAAAGTTATCGATAAAGAAAAAGGATGAGACAAAACTCTAGAAATACATATTAAAAAAACTTACATAATGAAGATTTTGTAGAGCGAATCCTACAGACCTAGCTACATTATCATACTACGTAAACCCGACTGCACTGCCTGAAGGTCACCGACGTTTGCGGTCGGCAGAAAATATTGACAAATTAGAGTCTCAATTATTTTGGAGAATAAAATTGCCTGTCAGGTAATTATCGATATGAAGGTAATATTATAGTAAAATTATTTCTCAATCGATTCTGGAATAAAAACCGAGGCGTTCAATACGAGTTGCCTAACTCTTTAACTGTCTCACTCTTCGTGTTTTTTCGTAAATCAAACTTCGACTTACTTTGTATTGCAAGAAAAATTCCATCACTCCTGTGCTTTTCATGAAAGAAATGGTAATCAGGCAAAATTGCTGCTTTTGAAAAAAACAAATCGATTTCAATTGACAATGATTGGTAGTATACAATTTTGTTTGTTCTTTCGTTCGATTTCAGAAAATTTTACCTCTTTTGTTGAACGTACCCTCCACTTCTAGTGTAACTGGACGGACTGATGGGAGGCGGGGGGGGGGGGGGTCCTCGGTGAAAAGCACCTCAAATCCAATTGAAAGTGGACTGGCTGATCTGGCTAAAATTTCGATTATGTTTGACTTTACTCGGCCTGAAGCACAATAAAAAAACAGAAATGGTCAAAGCTAAGTGAATTGGGTGCTATTACTGTAAACAATCATGAATGTTATGTTATAGTTTTCAGCTTTTGCTTACTAACTACCTTAAAGATATATTCCAGTGGCTTTTCACGGGGTTCTAATGTGAAAGAGTAAAACTTTCAGGTCTGCCCTCCAAACTCCGTAGCGAAACCCTTTTTCCTGACTCGAGATACCTCTTATTAAAGAGTGCTTATTTTTGTCAAAGAATGCCTCCAATTCTCATCAAGATCACAGAATGATATATGTAAAGTGCGCACATTACCTCAGGTCCCTTTTGTTTTTATATTACATGTCCTGTTGTCTTTGAAATTTGATACCGTTGGAATGTTCGAGTATCCTTTATGTAGGGCATAACAAACAAAGTTGCTAAAAATATTCCCTACAGCGGTGTCAATATCATAAAGAAATTCAATGCTATGTGAAACTAATGTGGCGCGATGACATTACAGATTTCCCATAAAGCACTTAATCTTGAGAAAAAATTACATTTACTTTGAAAGGTAGAATCTTCTAAACCCTACAAGCTATTGAGATGCGGTTTTTCACCTACTTAAAGAGAAAAAATTCTGCATTTTATGACGTCATTGAATTTTGTCTCTGGCAAATCCCTTTAAAGAGAAATATCCTGTCAGTGGTACTGGAGATGTTCATTATTTTAAAAACATGATTTATCTATACAGAACGATAGCCAATTCAAAATAAAGCAGCACGGTAACTTTATTTTCAAGAACTAAATTTCTCACAAATACAAATTTAATTATTTGTTGCCCAAGAATATTTTTTTTTACCCAAATTTTCGAAATTTCAAATGATGCAACATTTGTAATTTTTGCAATGGAATATATTTTGGGAAAAAAGCTATTGCTTGAGTTTACTGATAAGACTGAATGGCTTAAAACTGGTTACAGCTGCATTCTTTGTATCCCAATTTAATGCATTGTAAACGTAATATTTCCCTTTAACAGAGGAAATTGCCGTCGCAAAGCTACGCTTTGACTCCCTGCTTTGGGTGATTGCACTTCAGTGTAATGTGTTCATATGAAGTCTGATCAGCTGATTAATGTAACAGTCCAGGGTAGCACCAAGTTGACGGTTGTTATTAGACGGCAGGTCCCTGCTTCTGGAAAAAGATGAGTTGGTCACGGTTTGCCGTCAGATAATTTGAGTCGACAAACAGCATCTGGGAGGGTCTTGGAGGAAGTTATGTGTTGCCTTGGCAACACGTTTGAATTATCAGCATTGTTTTGCTTGAGTGGAATGGCTAAAAGCAGAAACAATGAAGTAAATATTGGACTGATATGATTATGCACTTGCCAAATAACTGCGAAGTTGAATTGCTTCGTTAAAACAGGGAGCTGTCTTCCAGCTTCCTGCTTAAAATCACTGGAAGCTGCAATATCAATAGGATGTTGACTGAACTTTTGACAACTATTATGAACAGTCTGCTGCCCTCATATTGACAATTTTTTTGTACTATCTTGTTTTACCTGTCTTCCTTGTGACAGTAACCTGTCCTTAATGCTTGAACAATAACTGCCTGACGCCCTTAGTATGACAATCTTTTATTTGTACTCATTTTTTCCGGTTTTTCTGAATTAATGATAGGCAACTTTTCTGAATACCCGTATAATGTCTGCTGCCCTCACAGTTGGCAGTCTGTTATTCGCACTGGCATGACACTTATTTATTCTTCTTCCTTGCGACAGCCAGTTGTCCAGACTAAGTACGCATCACCTGAATGTTTTGCTCTATTGAGTATTTTTTGCTTTATTGTTTACAACAGTGGTCGAACAAACATACACCGTACAACTGCAAGATCAACACGTCATGACTGGGAACACCGCGGTATTCAAATGTGAAGTACCGGCATTTGTGAAGGATCATGTCAACGTGACGTCATGGTTTCGTTCCAGTACCACTCTCCATTCAGGTATGGTCTCTTTCCTTATCCCGGATATCATGCTTTTTTAACCGTGTAGCAAATTTGCAACTATAAATATGAAGTTGAAATTAACCAATTGCTGAAACCATGAAATTAGTCTCATCAGTTTAAAGAGTTTACGAATGCTGCTTTTCCCAGTTTAGTAGTCAGTTTTACAATACGACAACTGCCAATGTCTCTTAACCTTTAAGAATTAAATTCATTCTTTCTTGACCCCGTCATTTAGTATCCACAAAGGAAGGGAAAACCTTGATATTTTTAAGTGGAACGTTAGTACAACTTTCTTTCATTACTCTCCTCCTTTGTTACTCCTATTAAAGGCAGCCAATCAACCTCTCAATTAATCCAAATGATTGTACATTCTAATAACAGCCTTGACTCAAATCTCGCCCCTGGGAGAATTGCCGATGCAAATTTTAATAAAATTCACGCAGAAGCCTATCTGTCAAGATGAACCGTTATAACGTTGTGATTATAGATATAGTTACAGCCTTCCGTGGTCCGTTTGCTTACTGATGATGGCAGTAGAGCACAAAAAATAAAGTCATTTCTTTGACTTCATCATTATTTTGTGCTGTCCGTCAATATTGTCGTTATACTATAGGCTATATAGCATATAGACAAAACTTAACGGCAAAATTGGACCAAGACTCATACCTATGAATGTAATGGGCTTGCATGGTCCAGGGCCTAGTTAAGGTAATAATCTAAATACCCGTTCCCCCTCTTTTTTGTGTGACCCTTAGTGCCATTGTAAAGGGGGCCATCGGACTTAAGCTTGGGAGTTGAGCCCTTAAGCTACTGGATTTTGGAATTTTCTGAAGAAACTTTTGCCCTTTCTAAGGCACACTCAATAAAAAGTTTTTGAAAATCTTCAACCTGAAAATTATTTGGGACTACTCACCTTAGCTACTACGGAGTCCGACAGCCCTGGTAAATAGCATTAATATGCTGTGAACACATGGATAATGATATTTACAGGCACATGGGATGGTAAAAAACCCTAAAAGATTTCAAGCCCCATAACTGTACTAAACATGTGAGGTTCCAGGACAACTCGGACTATTTCCACCTGGACAATCCCCTCCCCCACAACTTTCACACCCGGGACAATTCCACATTTTCTGGTGGCAGTTATCTGGGGGGTAATTGTCATGAGTGACAATTGTCCGAGTGGAAATCTTTCGGGTGGGGTTGTTGGAGGGTTGCGTCCGATCACGCACAGACCAAGGGCGGACTGACAATGAACTGGGCCAAATGGGTAGCCTATGTGGCCCTCCTCCTTTCCAACTTGAATCAACTTTCCCTCACTGATACTACTTATAATAGCCACAACCTATCCCACATAAGTTACCAACTCAATATCAGTCTTCATATTAACAAAGCTCACTTTTCAAATAAGTCTAATGTTTAAATAAAGTAAACAGATCATGTACGCTATCCATCTAGAAGTCAGAAACTTCCGAGCTTCACCTTACTTCCTATTTTCTCCGATTTGTTATTTTCCTGGATTTCCGAATTTTCCGATTTTCATTAAAATTTCCGAATGACAGTGTGGGCCCCCTATCTTTGTGGGCCCTGTTCAGTCCGTCCCTGGCACAGACATACTCTAATGTGCTTCTCCAACGTAGCAAGGTAATCAAATTAAGACGTCCCTTGGAATGGGTCTATTGTGTTTGCTTTCATATGAAAAATAAAGACACTGATGGAATAGTAAATAATGAGCCTGTCAGACTATATTTTGAGGAATCAATCGCATTTGGCGGACTGCTGTTGGTGAATAAAACGTCGAGATTCCAAATTTGGCAAAATAACGGACCAGGCGAAGCCAAGTCCGTTATTTTTTCGCCTCGTCCGTTATTTTGCCATATTTGGAGTAGAGACGGTTTATGAGACAAAAATAGTCCGACAAATGTGGTTTATTCCTATTCTACCACCGAAAATGTGTAAAAAAACTTCATTTTCATCAGTGTTTACGTTTACTGGCCGTATGTTGTGGAATAACAGGTCAGTGTTTAACCAATCAGAATGCAGGATTCTCAATAACGGATGGCTAGAAGTGGTAGAATTTGAAACAAACACTATCCGTGACTATATTTAAACGTATGTACTGACTTTCTGATACATCAGATGAACCTACAATATTTCTTTTATTACTCTCAAAAGGTTATTTTTATTTTCTATAACTCCCTTTGGTCCGGGATTCTTGAGTGCGAAAATCAAACGTTACTACCATAGGGTTCTAGCTGTGTCCCCTGGTAGGACAGTGCACTCTTACCACAACCGTGATAACCGTGATGTTTCACGATATGAGCAGTAAACCAAGAAGTTATCTTGAAATCTTACAATTTAATATCATAGTTTTGTATTAATTACATTTAACAATATTTTTCATGAAAAATAGTCACGTGGGTGAAAGGAATTCTCCTTGGTTATGCATCAGTACCTGAATAAGACAAATCAAAGTCCACCGACTGCCGTTGTCATTTAAAGAAATATACTTCTTTTCATATCCTCACCAGGAGGTAGGTTTAGCATCTTACCGTGGGGAGAGTTGCACATCCGGGATGCCAGGGCTGAAGATACAGATTTTACTTATTCCTGTACGGCGAAAGATTGGCTGCTACATTCGACCAAATCCAGTGGCCCCAGCAGACTTACAACTGCAGGTAAATTTTCCCTGTAAAATTTTGTATGAAGAACAATGCATTAAACACAAGCCTGACCATTTCATTGTGAGGTCATATTGACGTCACGTAACTGGTGGGATCAATTGGCCTGCACGAGACAAAGCGAACAAGCCTTGTATTTTTAGAGAAGTCAGTTCCGAGTTGGGAGATCACCAACGTGAGAATAGGGAATTATTTCTAAAATAAAAAAATTAGTCAAAACGTCATTAATTAGTCCCTTTAGACAACCTTTTGACTTCTTTTAGTCAAAATAATCTCCAATATGGCTAGTTAAAAAAGTTTTTGCCCCCCTTTTTTCTTTTCCAGTCCCTGTCAACAGAGAGCCGGTAATTATCGACTCTCAGGTGGAACATACCATTTCTATCGGGGAGACCATAGAACTACCTTGCGCTGCCAGCGGATATCCATTACCTGCCTATCAGTGGACCAAGGAGGGCCAAGCGGTGGACCTTTCGGACAGAATATCTCTAAAAGGGGGCAATCTAGTCATTAGTGATGCTCTGCTTGACGATGGTGGGAGCTACCAGTGTACAGCGGAGAACGAATTGGGAACTGACGCTGTTTCTCGTCAGCTCGTAGTA
The DNA here is from genome assembly GCA_029531755.1 of Holothuria leucospilota. Taxonomy (NCBI): domain Eukaryota; kingdom Metazoa; phylum Echinodermata; class Holothuroidea; order Aspidochirotida; family Holothuriidae; genus Holothuria; species Holothuria leucospilota. The sequence continues at coordinate 25,783,062 of CM055970.1, forward strand.
AGAGGTATAGACTAACAAAATATTTCCCCTGAATTGTATTTTTTAAACATTTAATAAGGACTCGAGCTTTTGGGAGAACCCTGATTATAAGAGAATTTTTGGTCAAACCATGACAACTTTAAATTTTTGAGGTCGTTTAAATAATTTATCGAATTTTAACCGAAAACCAAACCAATGAGGCTGACAGATTTGGAATAAAGTCCTGTAGACGGTAAAGTGAGTACAACTTCACCTTCAGTCAAAGGTTATGTTTAGATGTTGGGTTGAGTGGAAATATGACCAAATTACTTCAGAGTCGGACAATTACAATCTGAGTAATCGATATTGAAACTGTTCTCATTGGATTGTGCATACTCACAGGGTTCCTAAATTCACGAAATCGTGCAATTTCTTTTTCAGAACAAATCGTGGTCTCTTTTTACCCACAAAAACGGACAGTAGACATTGGTGCCTTTGCTACCTTTAATTGTTCCGTTACCGGTCATCCAATTGAAGAGGTCAAGTGGTATAAGAATGCTCAGCCATTGGACGAAGATGAGCGCGTGACTGTGTATGCAAATGGCACAATGGTGGTAGCTGGAATGCACAGAAATGACAGAGGAATGTACCAATGTGTGGCCAGTAATCCGTGGGAGACAGAAGAGGCTACGATGCAACTTTCTCTCGGAGGTATGGGACGCCCTCAATTTTATTTGTTTTCAGCTCATATGAATTTGCTCTCTTTATACTACTGATACTTAAAGCAACCCCTCCCAACTTACCCTGACCGATGAAATCAGTCTTCTGTACAAAACTTCATTCGATGTCCTTATATTGATAAGTTAGATCATATATTCGAAAAAAAGCAGTACGCGATGTTTCTTGAGTATGACCCTGTGTGCTACCCCCCCCCCTCCCTCGCCGGAGGGCGGAACTCTGGAATTCCTCAAAAAAGGAGTTAGGACCCTGCATGGACGCCAGAATCCCTAAAAAGAGTTTGTTGCCCGACAACTAGCAAAAATTCAGAGAAAAGCAAATTTATCGGAACGGTTTTTATTATTTAACTCCAAATGTCTGCCCGCTACCCTTACTTCTTTATTCCTATCACTCCAAGAAACTCTCTGATCAAGTTCTGTTCTTTCACATCAGAGCAGCAACTGCTCAACGGTTTTGAAAGTGCACTTGGTGGGTTAGCCTGCGGAGCAGACTCTGTAGCGGCCTCCATAAGATGGCGCTCTCTCAGAAATCATAATACACCTCCTGTACATATTCTATACAGTCTGCAAACCTTCGTCCAGTTTTCATTTACACGAATCCCCAAAATGTGGGATAAATTATTATTCATAAGAAGGTCACATGGTGTTCACGGCTGCTGACTATTCATGTCTATCAACGGCCTGCGACGATGCACATTTACGAATACTTCTGAAGATACGATGACATCTTGAAAAGGTACTTTATTATCATGTATGGCTAAAATCGAGCTAATCCTTGTAGTGAAAAGTCTAGCCTAACGTTAGGCGTAGGATGTTGTCCCAGATATTGCTGGTTTGTACAAACTGGCCTGTATATAGGCCCTCGCATGGACAAGACAACGTTTCCAAGGCCTTGCTAGCTGTATACATTACACGGTAGCAGGTAAGCCAGTAACTATACAGTAATAGCCGTAATGCACTCGTGTATACAAGTGAAAACCTGAATGAAAAGAGTTGTCTGTTGTATGTAGCGAAGCAACCTGGTCGCTCAAGTTGACTCCACCCCTTACCAACGCTGATGACGTGTGCATTTATTATCATGAAGTTGTTTTTGCTTCGGAAATGAGATTGGCTAGAATGTTGGCAGGCTATTGTATTGTATTAAACTTCGTCTGTGTACTGTACATTAACATCAGGGTAAGAAAATATTAAGAATTGAACTTGTAGCTGATAAAACTCAACAATAGCCTGCTTACAGCAGGCTATTGGTGGGTGGGAAGGGGCAAATGGGATGACAAAGCAAATTATTCGAGGGGTTGGCTTGCCACCGGTATATAAATTTTTCTTTCTTTCAGGGATTGCAGTTTTGTTGGTTGGTTGTTGGTTGCCAAACAAATGAGCCAAAGTCGACGTGCGAGTAATAGCACTTAATACCAGTCTGGTTAGATGTAGCCTTCGCTCGTTTTCTTTACGCCTTATTATCCACTATGCCCTCGACTGTGCTTTAAAAGCTCTAGTTAGAGTGGCAGCTCCCTGCTATAATCTCACCCCAGACATTAAAAATTCTCCTACTTACTTTACTTCTAGCCCCTCCAGAAATTTAATGAACAAAAACACTTGTCTAGTTCCCCTCCAAGACTGACCCCCAGTAGCCTGTATTGATTTTGAATGGCTCAAGGTCATATTGACACATAACTGTCTTTGAGCTTAGTTGGGAACAACATGACTGTACAAGTCATCATTGACCATCCAGAGGGAGGTGTTGTTTGAACGAATATCAATCAAGGTGCAGTCACCAATTGCCTTTAGAGCTATAGCACTATTCTTTGATATAGCCGATATGGGGGATACCATAGCCCCTATAAGGTAAAGTTGGGTGCGGAGGCGGTTCACTATCTGACGCTACCAGATCGTGAACTCTTGTATTTCTTTAGGGGAAAAATAAACAAACTGGATAGTTGCGCGTCACCTGCAATTAAATGTCATACTTTTTTTAGAGCAGGAATACCACCTCCCTGAATCAGAGCTTTAATTTGCTTCCAACTACGTTGTTTGTAGGTGAAGGGCGTTTTGAAAAAGTGGTGGCGCTGTTCATTTATTCTTAGCCACAAGGAGATTCGCTCATTTCTATAATTAATGCTGTTGGTGGCAGAGGATATCTCTTCTGGCGTATAATTTCTAGTGAGAAGTTTCTCTGTAAAGGAGTTCCTTTCTCAGGAAAATCTCCTGGTTGCTGCAGAGTCTAACCATGGAATTACTACCTCGGCGTATTTCCAGGGAAGTACCGCCATGGTCTAAACGTATCTTAGTACTTCACCTTTCATGAAGCCTTTGAAAGTGCAGAATTACGATCGCGGTATTGGCTGCAGTTTCTTTGGGTTTTGTAAAGACTTTGTGTCAAGAATCCGGTTAATCGGAACTTATCACCTTTAAAGATTTTGAAATCTAGCTAGGTGATCTCTGTTTTAGCAGCTTCCGTGGTAAATTTCAAAAATGAGTTAATTTTATTCATTTCGCCACTAAAATTACTTGAAAGGTCATGTCCAGTTTCTGTATATATCAGTAGAATGTCATCCGTGTAGCGAAGCCATTTTAGACCTACTATGTTCTTTTCAGTCTATGCATAACAATATCACAGATTTCCGGCGATGATTTTTTACTCATGGTACATTCAATTTTTTGTAAGACAACTTGACCGTTAAACTCAAAGTAATTTCTTTCAAAGATGAGTATAAAGGGAAAATGCAGTCACCCAAATCAGAACTAGTAAACCCCGTCATCCTAGTTCATGAATGGCTTTTTTGATCATGTGACAATATTTTTGCTCAGGCTGAATTGTAAAATTCATGGAGAGTAACTCCTTGCTATACGGTACATTTTGTTTTTAAAAGTTAAATGTTCAAAATCATCTTCAGAGGTACTTTTAAGGCAAACAAGAGGAGATTTGCAAGGGTTTGCTGATTTTTTAAAGCAATTTTGGGCTGACTGCCTTTAATTGAGGCTGCAAGGTGCAAAGGGAAGAAAGGGACATCGGCTTTGTCTCGTAAATGTTTTTAGGTGCCTCTTCAAAGCTTCATGGGATGCCTTTAGTGCCTCTTCTTGGGGAGTATTAGTGTATTTGGTTACCACGTAAAGTGTTCCCTACGTAGCAGGCTGTACGGCATATTCCTTACTCAGTCGTGGTTTGCGAAGCAAAGCCTGGAGCTGAGCAAACCGATTCCGCTCCTCGGGGTAGGTCGAGTGTTGCTAGCAATGCCTCTTCGGGCAACGGGGCAGCTTCCAAAATTTCTAGAATATCATTTGTGTCTTTTATGTCAGTGCTTTGTTGCGTGACAGTAGGAAACAAAAGTAGTCTACCAGTTTTTTAACTAAAATCCTCACTTTTAATGTCCTGTTTATAAATTTTTATATTTATACTGGAAATAAACAAATGAAATGAAAAAAAAACGAAATCTATGAATTGCGTCGGATAGTCTCCCGGCACTACCCCTAATAATCGGTCTGCCAGCAAATTTTGAGTCAGCCGGTGGTGCTTCGTGTATTTTTCAAGTTGGTAACACAATTATGACCGGGGTGCAAATTTTGTGATTTCGTGGGGTAAGATACCAGAAAGTATTTTCGTCCTTGTCAGATGTGTCGACTGAAAGTCTGGAAAACCATTTTTACAGTTTCGGGAGTTATATCATTTATATAATAAATGCAGTCATCTCGAATTACATCAGTATACCCAGGTATCCGAATTAAGAAAATCACTCTTTTAAATCATGTGACTATATGTTCTTGAATGAATTGCTAAATTCATGCAAACGAGCCCCTTAGTTTACCTTGAGTACGGTCTGGATGATGTTCTGAAACATCTAAGACAAAGATACAATTGATTCGTGTAAGGGTACTTAGAGGAGATTTGTATCCTTTAAATGGGAATTTTCATCTTCCCAGACAGTTCCCATTCTCCCAACTATGCAACTTCTAGCTCCTCCCATAACTGTATAAAGCTCCTCCTTGTGTAGGAATAAACCTGTTTTATTGCTTAAGGCCATGTCCTGATGAGCATACAAGGCTATAAAATGTAATAAAAGCACTCTCTCTGCCTTGTGTGGAATGTGAGCTACTCTGCATCTTTCAAATTTTCAAACTTTGATGTCAATCAAAGAGCAGTCACCAACTGAGAATTTTGATACCCCCACACTAAAAATATACTTTGGGGTGATGACTGTCTGTTAATTGATGTGTCAAAATAATTTTGGAGCGACTCCTCATTCCCTTAAACGAGCCTCAGAATACAGAGAGGAACTGTTTTATGGTCGATTTAGGCTCGTAGCTACGGGGGGGGGGGGGGGCATGGGGGCCTGGGCCCCCAGATGTTTGCTAGGCCCTTCAGAAATTGTGTGTGTCCTAATAAAATTTGTAAGTATTAAGAACCGCGATCAGTGCCGTGACCCCATTTTGTACCTAGGCCCCCTAAAAATTTCATCCTAGATACACCCCTGGGTCAATTCGGATTCATACCTCAGTAAAGAACAATAAAGCTATTGGAGTTGAACACTAACATTTTTACAAAGTCCACCCCGACTCTCTGGCGACGAGCCGAAGGACGAAACCAAAGGTTAGTCTCCTTCGAAGTAGTTTCGCTCCCTTAGAGGGAGAAAGCAGTCGCCCAAAGTTTATTTTCAAAACTCTGCTCAATCTTACAGATCTCTTCTCTTTTCGCTCACAAATATTCTTTCGTTGTGTTTCTAAATAAAAGCATTAAATATTGAAGTTAAACCAACTGGAGTTATTCTGCATGAATTTAACAAATGTGTAACAAAAAATATTGTCACATGACTGATGGGAGCCATTCCTCAATTAGGATGACGGGGTACACCAATGCGAATGGGGGGATCGGCATTTCCCCTTTAAGGAGGTATGTCACCCACGAGGGGACAAGAAGATTTAGCATACCCAACCTCCTGACCTTCAGATCTCTACATCATGGATCTGTCATGCTTGACCATGTTTTAGACTAGCTGAAAAGAACAGATGTCACGTATGATCTTAGTCAAAAGGTCGAGAAGAGAAAGCTGAACACTGCACACCTCTGAACTATGTCCCGTGATTGGACGGAAGACCGAGGTGGCCATATATGGTTCCTTTTTAGCGCATGAAAACTTGGAAGAATAAACCGGCCTCTATAGACAGTATACGGAGTGAAAATAAAACCAGTTTAAAGAAATAGGATTGCGTTTGTGGCAAAGACAAGTTTCTGTACTAAAACCAGGATTTATGTTAAAAATGATAGGCAATTCAAAGTAACATATTATAAAATTTACTGCTTAGAAGATTATGAATATTCATTCCGCCAGACTTTCAAATTTTCAAATGATGCAGTCTTCACAGCTCATGTATTTAGTAATACTTTGTAAAAGAAAAGCTTTGGCCAGATCTTAACAGAGAGACTGAATGTTGCATTAATGATTAAAGCTATTGTCTGTCTGTGCCATATTAACACGATTTAAACAAATTTACAAATTTACACAGTCTTTACAGTCTTTTTCCCTTTTCCCCCCTTTTTTCCTTTTTTGAGGTTCTACAACCACTAAAGCAAATTTTCTGAGCGCCAAGTTGCTGACCAAAAGGGCCCGGGGTAGCTATTAGGTGGAACACATAATCGGGCAAACGTTCATTTATACAAGAACGTAACACTAAGAACTCACTGGTTAAATGTTACTGCTGTATAAGTCAATCTAAAATTGCTCTACTGTACTAGCTACAGCACTGTAGTTATAAAAAGCAAGCTTCAATTACTTATTACCGGATTAGAAGACGGCAAATATTATTGTCCCTTTAAATAAGTAAATTAGCTCAGCTTCGCCATGCGACGTCGATATAAGGCTTTCACTTAATGATTTCGCTATGTTTATGACGTCATTAAACCAAGCCTTTGTGTGTGGGTATGTACAACAAAGCCTGATGGACAGCTCGTTGTTGCTACACTCCATAACGGGAGAGATATGAAAATTCTTTCCATAGCAATCATTATATAAGGCCTATAGTCAGGAAAGGTTGTTTGAAAGTGACATGTTATCTTAGGGATAATCTTTCAAATTTATCGTTTATCACAAGAGTACAAACGTGCCTTGGGGAAGGAGTCAAAGACTCATGTCCGCTTTTTCAAAGTGTAATCAAAGACGAGTTTTCAAGGTTACCATAAAATTATCACCTTTCAAACTTTTCAAATTTCGGTCGGAGGGGAGAAGGATTCAAAGAAAATGTACATTTTGGTGTAAAAATGACGACAAAATGGGTGACACTATAGGTCAGATGCAGAGGCAGGCTTTCAGTGGCATACCACAGTGGAATTTCTGGTGCGGCGGGGGGGGGGGGGGACAGGGGCCAGGGACTAGATAATTTCCCATCACTTGACATCTTTGTGAGCTGTTCTCTTAAATTGAATTACTATAACCCAGATTTTGTTGTATTTAGGGTTAAAAGCAAAATATTGAATTTGATGTACAGAAAATTTTCATATTTTTAAAATCAGACTTAATACAGAATGATAGATAATTTAGAACAGGGCAGCACGGTAGCTTAATTTTCCAGAAGTTGGGTTCCCACGTAAAGAAATTCAGTTAATTGTTGATCAAGAATAATTTGTTGGCCCATACTTTCAAAATTTCAAATTATGCAACTTCCGTGTTGACCGCTTTGTATTTAGTTCATTGTACTCTTTGTTAGGGTCAGGATTAGGTAAGGGATTAGGATTAGCGTTATCCAATCATTAAAAATCTTCTTAAGCTTTTGTGTATCGTCCCTCTTCCGTAACTTTTGTAACTTGCATAATATTTTGAGGGCATAAAGCTGTTAATGGAGTATATTGGTGAGACTGAATGGGTTAATGAAAATTATGCTATCATTTTTGCATGCCACGTTGGTGCATTTTAAATGCAGTACTTTCCCATTAAATAGTAAAAGGAATATAATTTAAGGGGGTGCTAGACCCCTTACCTTAGCTACGCATTTGAAGGTTTCACTGTTGTCCGGGTTAAACTGACAGCAACGGTCTTTATTTCCTTAAACTTAAAGGGCATTTCTTGTCATTCCAGACAGTTCCAATTCTCCCATCTAAGCAACTTGTAGGTCCTCCCATAACTGTATATACAAAACTCCTCCTTGTGCAAACACAAACCTATTTTTGTCCTGGTGAGCATACAAGGCTATGATGTGTAGTCCAAACAATCTCCCTGCATTGTGTGGAATGTGAGGTACTTTGCATTATTTGAATTTTTAAACTTTGATGTCAATCAAAGAGCAGTCACCAACTGAGAATTTTGATACCCCCACACCAAAAATGTACTTTAAGGTGATGACTGCCTGTCTTTAAAGGTCAACAACAGTCGCCCAAAACTTATTTCAAACAATAGCTAAATGTCACAAATTTCTTCTTATTTCTCTTCCAAGTATCTTTTATAATATTTTAGAACATAAATATTGCATATTCAAGGTAAACCAAGCTGTTGCTCCTTATAAATTTGACAATTGAGTGAGAAAAATACTGTCACATGATTCTCAAGATCCATTCAGGAAATAGGATAGTCCACTATACAATTCTTTATTGGGGTGTCTGCCTTCTCGCTTTAAGTTCAACAACTTCAATGGCTAAGTGCGAGCTCCTTCAGCTTGAACAAATAACTGTGCAAGCTTGTGTTTAACTACTATATGAAACTTATGTGAATGACATTTCAATAGGTCTTTATCACAATATTTCCTTCTGATTCTAACCAGTAATTTGTTAGGCGTTAATTGATCACTGGTAACACCAGCCCCTCCCTCTTCTACCCCCTTCTACCCCTTCCTCCCCTCCCCAAGGTTTTATCCCCACATCTCCAGATAAATGAAGTCGAGGCAGAGGGCTGATAGAAAAGATGTAGCTGAAAACAGTAATTATCAGTTTTTCACGAACAGAACTGACAATTTACTGGTGACCCTTTTAGTCACGAAGCTGAAAAGCAGTGGAGAAGATTCCACTCCCTCGATCATGATGTAATGGTAGCGAGGTCGGAATTGGGGACCTATAAAGAGATACTAAGTTAAACTGTCCTTTGGCCATGTACTATGATCACGAATATATTACATGGAGATTTATTGTAAAAGACGTATTTTCATACGCAAATAGAGTGTCCGCCACTTTTAGACCCCCACCCACACCCCCTCACCCCCAAGTTAGATCAGGGAGTCGTTATCCGAAAACTCCCTGGTTAACTCCCTGGTTAGATGAAACTATAACGCACAAGGCATAAGGCCACAACAGAACTCTCACCGTCGGTTAAAGTGGTATTAAAACAGGGTTAGTAAGTTTTCTTTGTTGGGTTGGATATCTGAATCTCTCTGCACTCTCAGAACGAACAAAGACCATGCAGCCACGAGAATGAATACGATTTTGCCTTTCACGGAAAATACGCAGGCTAATTATGGGTAACCTGAACCTTTCCTGACAGGTATAATGCTTACATTGCCTGTGTTAGGCCAGGGCGTTGTTATCCGAATAATAGTTGTTTCGGATAATAGCTCCCTGGTTAGGCATCACTCCGTGATGAAGTAATTGATAAGACTCTCTTCACTATGGTGTCGCGAGCCTCCATAGCAACAAAACGACCTTTGACCTGCAGCTAATAACGTTGGCACGCGACAAAGATTCAAGCTCGCACCAGGACTCGTGTACCTGCTTTGTGACGTAATAGGTTTAAATCAGTTGAAATTGGTAAAGAAACCTCAACAGAGCCATACAGAGAAATAAGTCACAGCTGATTGGCCTTTTGAGTGGTCCACTGTGTCAACACAAACCAAGAACTTTGGTCAATCGCGAAAAGGTTTCCGACTAGCGACAAAGGCTAGACCAGTTACTGTAATCAGGGAGCTATAATGACAGACCATACAGAAATAGTTGTTCCATAGTCATGAAATAACTGAGCATTTATCCTCAAATCCGATCGTGCAAACGAAGACGGAATAGTTTAACACTTGAGAATTTTGAAAAGGGAGCGAAACTAATAAAGCAATGCATTTGACTCGTGTGTTGTAACATACCTGAATTTAGCAGCAGCCTGGGACTTGCAAATTACAGGCTAGAGACGTGTGTCTTTGTTTACCTGCGGAGAACATATTAGGACATACCCCATATTTTTATTGGAAGCCTGGACTCAACCAAATTCTCACACAAATCGGAATTTAAAAGCAAGATTCAAAAAGTGTGCACATTATGGTACTGTTGGGGAATTGACTACCAGCAAACTATGTAGGTGTAGCTCTTTGGTGGACTGAAAACGACTAAATAATTCAGCTGTTTCCACTATTGCCAAGTATTCTTTGGTGATGCACTGGGTTTCTTTATATGAAAAGAAATTCCTTTTTAAATGAACAAACGAAAGCAGCATTGGAATAATAATGTCTCGTGTTTCATGTGTTTATCAGATTCTTGTTTTCGTGCGGAAATCATTAGGCGTCTATAATAGGGGGAGCCTTGTTGTGTTGCACATTTACGCAGCTGGGTAAACTGCAAGTTCAAAGATCATGAATCCAGTACAACGGAAATAAAAACAATGAAGAAAGAAGACAATAGAAAGGAAAACAGCAAGTAGACCTATTTATTTTGTTGAAATATAAGTAGAAGCACTGCATCAAGCTGAACCATGGAGACGATACTTCCATGGTTGAAGTGACTTGAGTTTCGATTTATCTTTTTTTTTTCTTTTTCTTTTTTTGGTATGAGTGACTCTCGGATACTTGGAGGACTCTTAAGTTCCAGAAAGGTTATTACTCTTCACCAGTAGGCTATCTGACCTTGCCTTCTTTTAATCCATAGCCAAGTGAGCAAAATCATCAAGACGGACGTGTTCTTTATAACTGCCAATCTTCTTAATTAAGGGGCTTAACTTGTTCTACTGCTCTAACTCCGACCAAACGTCTTATATCGATGGGGCTTCAGTGGAGTTTGTTATGGCGTCTCTGGTATCACAAATTCCAGTGCTATTTCTGAAGGGTATTTTGGCAAAACCAATTACATTTGCATGAAAAAAAAACACCGACCTGTACCTGGACCTGTTACGAGTGGTACATACCACGTAATACGGTACGGTACCGAACTTTCTTGGAACCTATAGTTTTGTAATGCAGTGGACAACCGATTCAATAGTTTCTTAGTGCTATCTTACGATGCCGACAAAATATCGTTCAGTGGCCTAAAGATATGTTCGTACAGCCCCAATATGAGTGCATTTGACGTGGAATTTACTCTGACTGTGTGGAATACAGAATCGAGAGAAGAAATAAGTGACCAATCTCACGCGGAAAAGTATGAGAAATTTTATAAAATAACGCTTGTGGTGCTACTACTCCTTTTAATGGCGCCTATCGGATTCGGTGGATTTATTTTATGTCGCAGATTACTTTCAAATAAGCAATTGACATTGCCTAAAGATGGTAAGTTACTGTATTCTCACCAGTAAATTAATTTTGAAGATCCACCCTTAGAGAGAGAGAGACAAAAAGAGATCATCACCAGGCCTCTTTAAATAATATAAAACCAAATGCATACAGGCCTATGCATATCTTTTCTTTTTTCCCAGAAAGAACTATAGTTAAGGGAATTGATGTGAAGTGCTAATATCGCAATAAGTCTTGTGATTGCACATGATGCGTATTTTCTCTCACGCATATCAAAAGCAAATTTATTTCATCCCAGAGAGGGTCATAATCCTCTTATATGCAACTACTTGTTTACATCTTACACGGAAGAACTACCTCGGATTGGTAACCCCTCATCCAATTTTAAAAGAAATGTATATTCAATCATAATAGACAAAGGTCTGTTGTTTAATTGTTCAAGCGCATATTTCGTTGAGTACATGACTGTGCCTGACATGCGCATATTACTGTCCAACCAGAGAGGCTTCGTAAGTCCATCAAAGTCCAGTCACCAATTGTGAATTCTGGTTGTCCTAAACTTGAACCTGAAGAGTATTTGGGTGATGGGTACGTCTTTGGCTTTACCTCTGAGACAAAAAAGTCACTGAGACCCTGCTTAGGGGTCACGCAGATGTTATGGTTGCTCAAGTTTACATCAGTAGTTCCCAACCTTTTTCAGCTCATTGCCCTTTTCATCGAAGGAATGGAGTTCGGGCATACGCGCTCCCCTTCCCATGTTTATTGCACTGTGACATAGCCTTACCCAAAAAAGAATAAAACATGTCAAAATGAAGGGTATATATACGTATTCTTTAGGTGTGGGCCCGGTCGAGGGGAAAACAAAAAGGGATCCGGGCTTCCCGGATGACCAATCCTCAACCTGTGATTAACGAAGGCGTAAGGCCTTGATCGGGGACCGTAGGGGAGGAGAAACGTTTTGGAAATGGGACAGATATGTTGGAGGGCTTTTCGAGAGTGCGACGCTTGGGGGCAAAACCCCCGGACTCTGGCATATCTACGAAAGAATCGGCACAATAATAAATCATTTTACTATATTCTGATCATATAATGGCCTTGAATGCCCACTAAACATTGAATAAATTACTATTTGACTATTTTGTATTGCAGTAGTACCAAACGGTCGGTCCCTTTGATGTTGCAGAGGGTGTGTCTTGTGGGTGGGGAGGAGGGAGGATGGTAGTTTTTGCATGGGGCTTTAAAAGACATGCCACTCAAGCTGGCCTATAGGCGGTAATAATGAGATAGATAACCGAAATTCGTGCCATCGAAAAACTAACATTTATGAAAACATTTGAAACGTTTCCGTGCATTACACATTGAAAAGTTATCTAATATGCTACAATTATCTCCAATTGTTACGATTGTCAGTAGCCTATGTGATGTCTGTGATCTGCAATGACAAAAATACGTTCAAGGTTACAGTGGCGAGACATGACCCTGCCATGCCACTGCCCCCCATGTGCCGCCACTGAGGTCTAAGGGACGTCTTCAAGAAAATTTTGGAAATGGAAAACTGTTAGATGCCATTTCCCGGCAACTGGCGACTAAGACAAGCCTATTCGTTAATATTCTACTAAACTTAAGGGTTGCCTGCGTAGCAGACTCTATAGCACATTCCTTGTTCAGTCATGTCCCTGTTTGGGAAGCCGTAAAGAAGGGTTGAGCAAACAGAGATAGCTCCACTGGGTAATCTAAGGAGGGACTGCTACTTGACTTGCTAACTTCATTAAATTGTCTCCATTTTATAAATACTAATTTGAGAGCTAAGCTAGAGGAAACTATTTGAAAACTTTTTAGCTCCATTTTCTTCAAACTCCCCCTGCCGTCTCCTTAGCGCTTATAGCCCCTGAGTTGTGAAAACAACCCCCAGGGTCGAGATCGCACCCCGTTGGGAACCATTGGTTTACATTGTATACAGACTTACTGGCGTTCTGCTCGGTGGCGGAGCTTCGATCCCTATATCTATAGGGCGCAGGGCGCCCCTGCAGGCTTTTACCGACTACCGGCGCCTTTTCAGCTTTCAAACGTGTTTTTACTTATTCTCTGTTAATAACATTTTCCATTAAAATCATTAAATCATAATATTTTTAAAGCCTATCCGACAAAATGCTCAACTTGAACTGCTTTCATCATTGGCAAGAAGAGAGGATCATTTCCAACAATCTACTTTTTCGCCTTTTCCTTAACGCTAAGCGCCAGCTTATGTGACACTTCACGCAGCTCAGTGATTATGTCTTAACTGTTTCCAAGTGAACCGTCAAGAAAATTGCAACACCTTGAGGTGAATTAGGTAAAAAGGGGAAAACGGGGGCAAGCGGGTATGGCAAGAATACTGGAATCCAATCTGATGGGCAGACTCGTCTTTTTCCTATCTTGTTTATTGTTTATTTAACATTTAATGGACAGTGGCGGCACCAAGGGGGGATGGGGGGCTTGGGGGCATTTGCTTCCCCAGTCAGAAGCTCTGCCCCCCAGATTCCCCCTACTCAGCTCCAGAAGTAAAGTGGCCTGACGGGAGGAATAGCCTAATACATTAAAATATTTTGGAATCTTTGCACTGGATGATGTATTATAAACCAAAATATACCTATCCTAAGGCTTAATTTTTACCAAGAGATATGCTTAAACCTCAGAGCTTCCTAGAGCTTCGTCCCCTGGACCCCCACCAGGAGCTTTAAGGCGGGCCCTTGGACCTCACCCACTTAAAGGTATAGTTACCTGGCGGGAGGCTCACACATTAAAACTATTTGGAATCATTGCATTTGATGATGCATTATGAACCAAAATCCTTCCTGAGACTTAATTTTTCACCCATGGATGTGCTAAAACCTCTGATCTTCCAGGGGTTTCGTCCCCTGGGCCCCCACCGGGGCTTTGCCCCTAGAACCCACCAGGGGCCCTAGGGCGAGCCCCTGGACCACACCTAATAAGACTCGCGCTTAGCGCTCGATTTCGCCCTAGGCGCGAAAATTTTTGCCCCAAGCATTTTCTTTTGCCCTCCATTTATCCCCCACTTTGAAAATCTTGGTGCCACCCCTGGTAATGGATCATAATAACTGGGTAGCTTGTCCCAAAATAACAGAATAGCCACCTTAAAGAGCCTACTAATTTACAATGCCATATCAATACCTCTTATAACAGGTCTATCTTAATTTGCATATACGCCAGGAAATTTCATCGAACAATGTTTAATTTGCCTCGTAGTATGTTAATGGGAGAGGGCCCCAGATGTTCCGTCTTACAGCCATTTTGAACTATGTATGATTATTCCGACATTGTAGTGCTAAATCTAATGAGATACGTTATTGCGGAAAAACAACGTTTGTCGGGTTTTTCCTAATGTTGGTTGTTAGATGCCGGGAATTCGCATCTACAAGTGTTTAATTTCCAAAATTTTCCCCGGGGGAGGGACCCGACCTCCCCCTTCGTGACTTCTTTACTTTCGCTCTTGCAGGTTTAATCTTTCGCCTCCCTGACACAATGTGGGCCCCGTTTTCCTTAGATCCTGCACCCATATCAGACGGATTACGTCAATGAGAAAATTGTGGTGTTCGACATACATGGAAGTATGTGAGAAAAAGTGTGTTCTTCCTAGGTGAATTTATGCAAGGTTGAGGGAAAAATTTACTTACTTTAGTATTGGTGCTTCTTACTCAACTTTGGGTAGTTTCCCATCCCAACAGACTAGCAGGGCATCCGTACATAAGCTTGGTTCATACAAAAAAGCTCAATGTGTGAGAATAAGCAAAGACTGCCATTCTCGCCACCTTTTCTGTTCTTGAGTAACTTGTTTTCTCTTAGTAGAAATTTCATGATCTAAAGGTGCGTTCACATCAAAACCAAAATCAGCCGCGTTTTGCGGGGTAGAGCCGCAAAGCAAATGGCTTGTACGTATTTCTATGGAAGTACTAAATGATTACCTAGATTCACTGGGCACCCATATTGTTAGGCAATTACAATTTGTAGAAATCGCGTTGTGATAAAGTGTCTGTGTGAATGGCTCCATAGAAGTACGTACAAGCCATTTGCTTTGTCGCTCCCGCCCACAAAACGCAGAAGATTTCGGTTTGGGTGTGAATGCACCTGAAGTCTCGAAGTTTTTTGCATAAATATAAAACTTTGCACATTTCCTTTACAGCTGCAACGCCAACTTTTTTGAGTCACTTTACCAATCAGACACTCTCTAAGGGGCCGAATCTGAGTCTTCATTGTACTGTGGCAGGCAACCCAACACCGACAATAGTTTGGTACAGGGACGGGGAACTCGTCACCAATGAAACCAGCAATCGATACCAACAAAATTACTTTACCAATCTTGACGGTGACGTCACAGCGTATCTGAACATCACCGGCTTACAAAATGTAGATGGCGGGCTTTACCGATGTGAAGCAACCAGCGAACTTGGGGTCGTTTATCACGAAGATCGCATCAACGTTATCGGTAAGACATTGTTAACGCACAAAATAAATCATTAGGTAATTCAATGAAGAACAATTGGTCTGAGTATGGGAATGACATTAGCAACTGGTTTTAACCACACAGCCACACCCACACGCACATACGCACATACACACATACTAAACGACTGAAATGTTGAAATGTGTCGCATAGCTTTGACGGGTTTTACACAATATCATTTACCAAGGGCATCACAGACGAAGTACATGGTTGGTAACATGCATCAAGTTGCATCGATTAACTTAGCCCCGAGCTGTTTTATTTCCTTAAAAATTGTGTTTACCTTCGTGTAAACCACAATCGATGAAGTTCACATCAATTTATTAACTAAACATTCTGCCTTTATTATAATAAGAAAAACTGTTTTTGACCTGGCCTCCTTTTACACTGTTCAAAATGCCAATATCGCAGTTTACAACACTGGCATATGAGGCTATTTGTAGCTGGGAGGAGGACCGAACGTTTCAGGCGGTCGTTGCGTGGGAGAGGTGTAAGTAAAGGGGTCCCTTTCCTCCCAAGCCCCTTTAGAAAAAAAGAAAGTTCAACAAATGGACGTCCTTAGATGCAATTTAACGCTACACTATGTGTACTTTTGAAGCACGTTTGCGGAAACAGTTTGATACATTATTGAAAGAGTTTGAAACAATCATAAACAAATAAATTTTTGTCCTTGAAAAGTTCGGAGCAGAAGCATACTTAAGTTTCCCACATTTCAAACTGGTTGCTTTAATTAAGTTCCAATCCCTTTTTCTCTTCCTGGCCTATTGCATATAGCATACCAAAATTACGTGAACGTGTTTTGCACTACACACTTATTAATGGACTGCTTGTTTGATACTTGCAAGGCCAGCCATACTATATATATATATATATATATATATATATATATATATATATATATATATATATATATATATATATATATATATATATATATATATATATATTCTTATATATATATATTCTTTATATACTATATTCTTTATATATATGTATATTCTTTATATATATATATATATATATATATATATTCTTTATATATATATATATGTATAAAATCACGGAAAGCGTGAATAAAGGGCCTGAAAATTAGTAAGCATTTTGGTTTTCAGTCTGGGTTTTTCTACTTCTGTAAGCCCCCCTAAGTTCTCTAAAGAAAGTAAGCTTGTTGACACTCCTCTGTTATTTGCGTTATTTTTTCTTCCAGGCAATCCATACATTCGTCCAATCGCAAATGTAACCGCGGTAGCCGGTACAACCGTCACAGTCCAATGTCGTGTTGCCGGTTATCCAATCGCCCGTATTGGATGGTACAAAGGCGAAAACAACCAGCTCCCTATGAATCTCCGACAGACTGTGCATAGTTCCAATGGCACCTTGATTATAACTGACGTCACAAAGGGTTTCGACGAGGGATTTTACACTTGCCGTGCGGAAAATAACAACCGGCGCCCAACCACCAGGAGATTCCATTTGGCTGTTCAAAGTAATTTTTCTTTTCGGGATTTCATATTTTCCTAAACTATCTTCAAATCGATTTATCAAGAATTAAAACTTTTACACTTTCACCGTGCAAAAGTGTGACATAAATGTTAATTTTTCTCTAGATGAATATCAACATGACGTCACCCTCAGAAGCTTGCTAATGCATTGTTAAGATTGGTAGGCATCTCGGGATTACCTCATGAATATGCATATTTTATCACGTTCTTTGCAGTTCCACCTGAAATCTCCCCTTTCAACAACGTTACCATAACACAAGGAGAGCGAATCCAGATTCTCTGCAACGTCGCCCGTGGAGACACTCCAATAAATATTACATGGTTAAAGGATGGCGAGCCGATACCGCAAGGTGGCGGTATAAGGCCCGACTATTACGATGTATACGCGACTATCGGTATCAGCGATGCATATGTCTCCCACGAGGGCAGTTACACTTGCCAGGCTCAGAACCACGCAGCTACAGCCAGCTTTACAGGCTACGTTACTGTTAATGGTAGGTCGAATGTTGAGTATGGAATGACTTTACCTAACTGTCATTTTTATATATAGTAGCAACGCAAACAAATTTCTATGGTGCGGAGTGCGGACAAGTGGGAAGTCCAGTTGTGCGAACTTTTATGCGCGTATGTGTCTTGAAATGGGTCCGTAAGTAGAAAGAGGGATGCTTACATGTACATTCTAAACCTACCCGTCAATCGGTGAATGGACCTGAATCTTGCCAACTGTTTGAATAAATTTGGCTCATTTTTAACAGTCTAGTAAAATTTTAAATCTGTAGTCAATATTCTTTCATTAAGTTTAAATATTTTTTCTTCAGTGCCCCCAACTTTCATATTAAGGCCTACCACGACTGAAGCTGTATTTAACGGGTCAGTTCAGATGCTGTGCGCAGCTGATGGGAAGCCCAGACCAAGCCTTGTGTGGAAGAGACGGGTGCAGGATCAAACTTCATTTCAGAATATCGATATAGAAGAAGGTCGCTTTGAGGTCCACCCTAATGGAACCTTAAGTATACACCAGGTTCGGGAAGAAGACGAGGGGATCTATATGTGCTATATCTCAAACGAAGTCAGTGGAGATGGCCAATCTGCTCAACTGACTGTTTACAGTAAGTTAAACTGCAGGAGAAAGGGAAAAGTGTTTGTACGACAAAATGCATGTTGGTAAATAGGGTGGGGGTGGGTGGGGGGTGTGAAAAGGGTGGGGGAGGCAAATGTTGTTTTCAATATTTCAGAAGGAGAATGTAAGTTGGTGTGGATTTCACAAAAAGAAGTGTTGTAGATACTCTTAACTATTGTGATCAAGAGAGGGAATTGGGAGGAACAAGTAGCTGCAGAGAGTGGAAGGACGGGAAAACCTGTCACGTGACTTATCGATCCTCTTACTGTTGTCATTTTACAGTTCCAGCTCGATTTGATGTCCACGAACAAAATCAGACTGTCTCCCTCAACAGTTCCGTTACCCTCACATGTGCAGCTTACGGAAACGGGCCTTTGGATTTGCAATGGTATAAGAATGGAGAAATCTACGAAGCACTAGAGAATGAAAACAAATACGAAATTAGCGCTGCAGAGGGCATTAACCCATTGCGAAAGACGCTGACCATCTATCAGTCACAGAGGAGTGATACCGCCCTCTATTCCTGCCGAGCAGAGAACAAACACGGAGAAGACGAAACTTTCATTCAGCTCTTTGTCCAAGGTAGCTTACCTATTTAGATCGTGTTCCCCTTAAAACTAAATTTCACCACACTCCACTCTACGCCTAAGCTCTTAAATGGCTTCCTGTGGGCACTTGCCGCCCGCGACTCAAATCACTATTTATAGATTGAAGAAGCTCAAAATTAAAAAAAACCCCGAAAAATCGAACTATGTAATTAAGTTTTCAGACAAAACAATCATTCAGATGCGAAAATTCTAAATGTGTTTTGGTTTATAACACTTGAGAACCTCTGCATTAGACACAGTCTTCTTATCACATTGTTCTCTGTACTAAGATACTTGCACCAGGGATGCTATCGATTGTAGCGATTGAATGTGTCACATGTTAGGATGAACTTAATTTATCTCTATCTCATTTATCAGACACTGTTGAAATAGCTTACGACAATGTCATTATGTTATTCCAGTATATTCCTCCCTTTTTATTTCATTATCTTCGACCGAGAGCGGTCTCTTTTGTCGTTCAGAAAAGACCCGTACCCGGAAAGGGGGTCATGGCTCACTCAGGCAAATCCTCCTTTCAGTGAAACACCGTTGTTACATCACATGACAATTTTGCTTATGTGTTAGTCAGTTTATTGCCCCAGTTCTTCCTCTAAAATAAAAACACAGTACTTTAAGTACGAAAGTTTCACTTTACTCTGACCCTCATATTACATAAACGCCCAACCTTCCCGGTTTTGCATGGGACCCCGCCATGGTTGCCCCCGTACCCCACAACCGATAACTCCCCCCTTTCCAAATTCTAGCTACAGTCGTTCGTCACCCTATCGTCTTGTAAGATTCATATTATTTAAAATTGTTGCAACTTTGTTTAATTTTGTTCAGAGGCACCGGAAGCCCCAAATGATCTTACTGTAGTAAGCGTTGGCAACAGAAACGTCACAATATCGTGGAACTTAGGTTTTGATGGTAACAGCCCTCATACTGGATTTACCATAGAGTATAAAAATGATTCTGGTAAGTTAAGATTTATCAAGTTGCCTGCGCAATTAGCCTACTGTTAATATTTATTTTACTAAAAGCTTTTTGGTTCAAAGATAGCTTAAGCGAGATAAACTTTCAGACACGTAGTGTCACGTATAACCGTAAGGGAAGACTTGTCCTTCAACTGCAAGAGAGGGCGTGCAATTAGCTCATCACTTTTCGGTACATAAGCACAATGGACGGCATACCAACACTGAAAGAGAGATCCGCAGTACACAGCTTATGTAGAGCAGTGCGTACATGTATAGACGACGATAACTTGAAAAGCGAGATAAACCTTAGCATACCAATAATTTACAGTATACTTTGTGTATGAAATATTGTGCGTTGCCCTCCAGCGTGGAGTCAACCCTATCCGTGACGTAATGTTTACGTCTGAATGAAAAAGTCAGTGGCCATAAGTGTACTTTTATGTTTAAATTTAAACAGCTCATACCATTGCATTTCCTATATGTGTATCTTATACATTATTGCTGTGCAGACTTGGTACACTTTGCAACGTTTGTCTGTGTTTGAACTCACAAGAATAGGTTTCTACTCTCCTCAGAGGGGTCGTGCCCACTGGGGCCAGTAGGGGGGCAGGCCTCCCGAATTTTATCAAGGGTGTCATATGAATTTGTCTGAAATGCATTCTGAAACCCTTCACATTCCAAGTTAAGATGAGAAGTCAACTATTTTCGAAAACTATAGGTTTATACGCTACTTTTTACCTTCCCCATCCAAAAACATTTTTTTCGCAAGACACCCCTTACA
Source organism: Holothuria leucospilota (assembly GCA_029531755.1). NCBI lineage: Eukaryota > Metazoa > Echinodermata > Holothuroidea > Aspidochirotida > Holothuriidae > Holothuria > Holothuria leucospilota. The sequence continues at coordinate 25,803,623 of CM055970.1, forward strand.
CCTTCACCCAGTCACCACTTCTCACGGCCCCAACAAAAAGCAGTTTTGCACGACGCCCCTGACTCGCCTAATAAATATTTTGAAAGGTAACCAAAATTTGCTGCGAAGTTAAAATCTTGTACTTGTATTCACTAAAAAGGCGTGTACTCGTACTCGCAACCAGAGATTGAACAATGGTACTCATACGTATTAAACTATAGAGGGATTTCAGTCACGTGACTTTAACCAACTAGACGCAATTTTGAAGGACAAGATCGCGCGTCTTTTTTGTTTTGTCGGGCACGCGTCCATTGTGTCACAATAGTATCTATGGTTATCCGTGCGCGTGTGCTGTAAATACGATTACTGCGTGTGTGTTTTGCCCTTCAGTGCCTGGGAATCCATTGCGCGTGACGTCACGTGAAATCCCCCTATACTCACACCACAAGTCATTTTTGTTTGTCACCGTCAGATCCTTGGCAGGGTGGCCTTCCTACCATCCATTTACCAAACAACTTCTCAAATTATGAGTACACCATCGGTAGATTACACCCGGCATATACCTACAATGTACGTATATTTGCCTTCAATGCTCTTGGAATTAGCCCACCTAGCGATGAGATCCTGTTTACAACTTTGGAAGAAGGTTTGTATATTGTCTACCATCAAATCGAAATTAATTCACAAATTTCGTTTCTAAGATGATTCCTTTTAAGTTGACCTACTGTGTATGAACATCACGTTATGGTACGGGAGAGAAAATACTAGGAAATCTATTTTTCAATAATAATTATGATGCTGGTGGTGACACTCAGTCATACTAATAGCAGGAATCACCAGAATAATGTATAAGATGGGTAATAACATTAAATAACATCAAAGCTTGTTGCATCGGTTTCATTCTGCCAAATACAAGGTCATTCATCAACTAAGGCATAATTAGTGGTCATGTGCTCAAACAAAGAACATACATTTATTAAATATGATGACCATCCTGAGTCTAATTGGGTTGACAAAGATTTCACTTTATAGGATTTGACTGTTCCCTTTCATTGAAACTTAAATTGTTTTTCTTTCCTATATTCAATACTCTTTGTCCAACCTTCCATACAACGTAGCTCCCTCCGGTCCTCCTTTACACATTGAAGCCGAGGCCCTGACGTCACAAAGCATAAAAATTACTTGGCGAGTAAGTACGCTTCCAATTTCGTTTCATAACTTTTATTCAAGAGTAGAGTTAGTTTTCTACCCAAAGATGAAATCAACGCATTGTACAAAGCATCACCTTCAAATACATGCGAGATAGACATGTTTCGGTGTCCCGAAGCAGAACTCCTTTCTCAAGGATCGTTTGTTTGAGAAGTAACATCTATATTCGAGCCCTTAATCACGAGGTTGGTCACGGGTATATCTGGATTTCTATAATTGTATCTTTGTCCATCAACTATTCAATATGCTTCCATTTTCATAGGGCGGGGTTAGATGTTGGGCTGGATTTTCATGGGATATGGTACATTAGGTAAAGCTGTTTAGTCCCTGCAAACGTGTATATCATTCTTTTGTTTTGTCACAAAGAATAGAGGAGTGTACACAACAAAGGGTAAGCTTCTTAGTGCAAACCAACAGGCCTCTGTATCAGCAAATCCACCAGCCATTAGTTCGAGATAAGCCAGTATACAGACAAAATGTCCGATTTATTCTATGTAGTCTGTTTAATGCGATTCTAAAGTCATTTAAAGATAGTAACATGCTTAATTCTTATGCCCAAAATTTTGCTAGTATCTCACAGCTGGCGGGGGCTTTGCATTTTGCTCCCTTCCGGGGTGGTCTCTAAACCCCACCAGGGGTCCCAAGGCGCTATTTCGGCATTTGTGGCACGGTTTATCACATTCAGTCACTTATTTCCCCTCACAATGCGCCCAGATTTGAACGTAGTTCGGATGTAAGTTTCAAGCAAATAACACCATCGCATACTTTAGGGCCGCCCACGTTTCGGACCTGCGACTGCGCCAGTAAAAGTCCGTCTCTAAATCAACTTACTGCCCTTTGCAACACGTTGTATGTACAGCCCTGCGTGGGACCTTATCAATAAGGTCCCACAGTCAGTGACGATATTTTCTTGTAATTGGGACAATAATTAATTTGAACAGACACTCGTTTAATTGCTATTGTCAGCAGTGGCGCCACTAAGAGGGTGGGGGCGAGGGGATATTTACCCTCCCCAGTCAAGACTTTCTCCCCACTGTACCCCAGTTCGCTCAAGCACACGGATACACAGTTTTCAGGAGCAATGCACGCACACACTATTGCCTCCCCCTCCACCAAATTTCTGCTAGCTGCCTACTTACCCTCTCCCCATTTTTTTCTTGGCGGGGCCGTTACTTGCCAGTTAGTGAGTAGGAAAATGCTCTCTCCTACTCCTGTCCTCCATTCTCCATGAAACTGCTAAAAACTCTTGATTTTAACATTTGCCTTTCGTAGCAACCACGTGCAGATCTTCAGAATGGTATACTCAAGGGTTATACCATTCGCTATAGGGACAAATCGACGCCATTTCAGTCCCTCCCTGCATCAAAAGTGACCGGGTACATTGAGAGCTATACGTTGGAACACTTGAAAAAGTTTACACCGTATACGATACAAATAAAAGCATACAACGCAGAAGGAGAAGGGCCATGGTCGGATGAGTTGAGTATCAAGACACTGGAAGATGGTAAGTAAGGACATGGAAAAAGTAAACAAATAAAAGAACAAAAAAGCAGAAAGTTCGAACAGAATGGAAGTAAAAAACGACGAAAAGTACCAACTGACAAAATAATAAAAGCATAAACAACCAGACGAAGGAACGAAGAAGCATGTAAGAAACGAACAAACAAAGAAATGAATGAAATGAAAGAATCAAAGAAAGTAAGAAAGTTAAAAAGTGAACGAATCAAAAAAACCAAATGAAAGAACAAAAGGAAAAAATCAAACAAAGGGTGAAAAAGCAAGCAAGCAAACAGAGGGAAATGGAAAAAATGAACAAGAAATAATAACTTACCGATAGTATTCCAACAGGATTAAACTTAATTTATTTTCTTTTAGACTTTTGGATTTTTGTGTGTTAAATTCATAATTCAGGAGTTTTCTTTATCTGCCTTTTTGCAACTTGCTAGATGAAACCACACTATATCTTGGAGCATGTTTCTGTTAGTTGTGACACAATCAAACTGTAATAAGAGCTTTTGTGTAAGATACAAATTATCAAATATTTCTGCAAAATTTCACCGATACGGCAAATCTAGTATGCGATTGAACTAAAGCTTTAAACCCCGATGACGTAAAATAATTATGTGTTGCAAACTTACTGTTTAAACATTCAAAATCGTTTTGCAGTGCCTGACGAACCGCCCTCGTCCGTTGTAGCAACACCGAGTGGGTCGACCGGTATTTCCGTCTTTTGGCAAGTGCCTCCTTTAGAGTCTCTGAATGGCGTAGTTCAGAATTATCTGGTCTATTATCATCCTGTGAGAGAAAATGAAGGTATGAAACCCCCAAAGAGAACTACTCCGACTTTCAAATGAATGCGTCCATTATCTGTCTGTGTGCCTGTATGTCTGTCTGTATGTCTGCATGTCTGTCTGTGTGTCTGTCTGTTTGTCTGTCTGTTTGTGTGTCTGTTTGTCTGTCTGTTTGTGTGTCTGTCTCTGTGTCTGTTTGTCTGCTTGTTTGTCTGTTTCTGTATGTTTGTCTGTCTCTGTATGTTTGTCTGTCTGTTTCTCTCTCTGTCTGTCTGCCTGCCTGTTGAATTTATCTGTCTGTCTTGTATGCCCTTCCGTCTTTCCTCCTTGTCCGTCCTATCTGTGTGAAGGTGTAAGTATTGCTGAACGAAGATTTCTTGATATATGTAGCAAATACTGTCATCATGCGGGTGTTGTACAGGAAGAACTATTACACTAAAATAAGTGGTCAATATTCTAATCACAAAATGTTTGTGAGTCGTTTAGCATAAGGAGCATAACATGACATAAGTCGACCAAGTGCACCTGCCTCCTTCCACCACACATTACTCCATTGGGCATATGAGAAGACGTCTCACAAGTGGCAGAAGGCTTGAGCCTTGTGATTTCTCTGATTGTTTGCATTGTCAAACAATCATGGCTTAAAGTCTGTCTTGAAAGTAAAATTCTAGTGCCCTGAAATTGACGTTTTGTTTTCCTGATAGGAGGGGCGAGAGGCCGAAAGCGGGATACCGTCACCCAGATCACCCATATCCCCCACCCCACATACACCCATGATTACCCTACCTATTAATTCGATACTAACAATCTGTGACAAAACTTCTCTCTGCCGTAGACGAACTTGACGAACTCGTCCACCGCACAGAGGAAAATAACGCCGACATTTTTAACCTGCAAAAATTTACCAACTATAGTGTGTCAGTCGCCGCGGAGACAAGTGTAGGGGTAGGAATAAGGAGCGCCCCCATATACGTCAGAACCGAAGCAGACAGTAAGTATCCCTGGTTTTGTAAACGTAGAAATGTAAATATTTTGCTTTAGTCAGATTCATTTTTTTTTCTATTTATCCACTGCTAACGTTTACTAAACTAAAGTAAAAACGTAGTGCCCACATTGATTAGTAGACCCATGATATCCTAATATATAAATGGCTTTTTCAAATTATCTTAGGCTTACAATATGTTTGTAATTGTATTGTTTGATTCATGTAGAATCAATGCTTGTTTTACCTTAATAAGCATATTTATGCTCTTAACCAGCATGTATGATATACCTGTAGCAAACGTAAGGGTGATTTTGTAACATTTCGCTGATGGATAAGAGTAAGGTGAATTGGAGCGACTGCTGATTTGCTTTAAGATTTGTTGACTAGCGGCGACTGCCTTAGCTTTAATTCTACATAGGGTAATACTTCACTCAAAAGTTTAAGGGAGAGGCCGTCACCCCAGTCTGAATGAGTAAAGTCTGGTATCCTTATTCATGTATGTTTCCATATAACAAAGTGAAATCATTGACCTGTCAAATTCACTCAGAATAACTCCTTGGTGTAACTTTAATGTTTAGAATGTATTATTGACGGTCATGAATTAGAGGGAATCGGAAAAATTTAGGTGAACCTTCAAAATAACCTTGGGGAGAATGTCCTGTCCCTTTAATTTAAAGCAAAATATGGAGGGCTGTGTAATCGCAATGTAGTCAGAAAGGATGATCGCAATCGAAAGGATAATCGCCATGTAGTTAAAATGGGTAATCGCAGTGTAGTCAGAAAGGATAATGGCAATGTAGTTCGAAAGGATAATCGCAATATAGTTAAAAAGGGTAATCGCAAAGTAGTCAGAAAGGATAGTCGCAATGTAGTTACAAAGGATAATCGCAGTGTAGTTAAAAAGGGTAATCACAGTGAAGTTAGAGAGGAGTCAGAGTAGACAGAACATAGAAGTTTTAAATTTTGTCTGAAAGCCCTGACTCAAATAAAAAAAAACAGTAGATAATTTTTTTAAAAGACAATGATATGACGTCACATTTATTTATTAATTTATTCTATGAAATGCACAACCCTAATAGAAGCATTTTATCCATTAGAAACTTCAAAATAATTGTTCAGTAGGTAGGTTTCAAATGTTCATTGGCGCCCTTTATCTAAATGATTGTTCGCCATTAAAGTGGCCATGACACGTAAATTGGAGTAACGGGAGACTAATTCAGCCTAAAGTACACAAAAAGCTTTTTCCAAAACTGTTTTCATCACCCTCACAGCCTTGAGCATTAAAAAGAAATCAATGTTTCAAAAAATTGCACCAAAAAATAGACTGTTGAAAATGAGATTTCAAGCTAGCCAACACGATAATGACGTCATTTTAGGAACACCAGCCTCTGTATACCGAACCTGGCGCACAGCATAGCCTATACATACGTAAGAGATAGTAATGATTGTAATTCGCGGCATGTCTTGAATTTGAACTTTATTTGCCTGTTTGGAGAGTGGTGTCGGTCTGTTACATTTTGGGGCTGCAGTAGGCTATTACTAATAATTACAAATACTCTTGATTCGTAACCGAAGAACGAAAAAATCGGCAGTGTACTGTTCGGTTCGGTCTGCAGTAATACGTACAGTGTGTGGACTCGCAGCAACCAGCGAAATACTGTGCACACTCGATCATAGGCTATTTCCACGATTTCCACTGACACTTGCACGAAAACAACCTGAAGTTCATATTTTGACTGCCTACATAAAACTTTCCAAGCTAAAGTCCCTTTCAATTGCTCCAAATGCTTCTCATTCTCGAATTGCTGTGATGTTGTACTTTTACCTCACCCTAAAATCTCAAATTGATACGGTCCTATGCGCCGTAACGAATTACTCACCCCATCTGCACCACTGACGTCTAGTTCAGTATCGCCTTCGCCTTTCTGATTTCAAATCCAAGAAAACTCACTTTACCCACAGTCCGATCAGGAAGTTGCCATTAGAGGGCAACTCCCTGGCTCAGATCCGCCATTCCAAAGAAAGTATTAAATTTGATTTCACATGTTCCCTACTACGAAACAGTGCTGGTGCTACATTGTGAAGTATCAGGTATGTTGTGTACTGGAAGTACTTCCATGCTGTACCTATGCTGTTGCGTAATGAATGTTTGTACGCGGCAGCTACTTATCATGACACCAAGACGAAAAACCTGCGTGAAATGAATTTAATTGACTAAAACAACTGGTAAGCACGAGAAAAGGGATAACAAATCCAAAATTTACAACTTTTTACGCAGGTTTTACATTGTATCGACCTTGGTAACCGGTACAATGGAATGCAAACACTGTATCAAATGTCCGAAGAATACCACGGCAAACAACGATCAGTTCCTAAAGTGACGTCACGTGACGTAACAAGATTTTGAAAATTTTCGGGAAGACTAACTTTTGAAGGCTGGAAAACGGTGTCTTTTTTCTCAATTTTCGAGAGGAAAAACAAGTTGTAAACTAACAGAATGGTTGATTTTCGTTGTAGGAAACGTATTCCTAAAGATAGCAAAGGGTTTAAACCGTTAATTTACACGTGGCATAGCCACTTTAAGGTCGTAAATATTCCTGTATTTCCAAACTGGATCATTGAAGTTATCTAATGTTTGTTTCTTCTTTGTTTCAAAGGACCAGACGCACCTGCTGATATTAAGGCCCACGCAGCATCAAAGGACCCCATTAGCATCATGGTATCCTGGTTACCTCCGCTCTCAGCCAACGGTATCCTTACCAAATACCGTCTAACCATGGAGTACATCGAAGGAGAGACACAGGTAATACTTACTTTTCTGGAAACGTTTTGCCAAAAACACAAAATGTGTGCGATTACAGATGTTTGATCATTATTCATATTGATTCAACTCACACCTTAAGCCCATTTTCCTTTTTGAAAATAAAAATGAATTGTAAAGCACTTTAAGGTCCTCCTTAACGTCAATCACTTTGTAGACATTGAAGTTCATACTTACAATAACATTGTTTTACCTAAATTTGACCATATCAAGAAACACAATATGTGTGTTGTATTATGTATTTGTTCATGGTTTGCAGCGAGTTTAGTCAAGGGTGATGATATGTGTTTGATAGTGGGGAGAGGGAACTGGGGACAGTCATTTCACCGTGACGGATACGTACATGTGTATGCATAAGTTACCTACAAGCACATGTACGCGTATGAGTTTACGTATAGCCTACACACATATTGGCCTGTATATGAATGGTTATCTTGCATTTGATAAAACTTTGGGTGGAGGGCCACAAAAAACTACTTAGTTTATCCAAAGATGAGAAATATTGACATTTCTCCACGTAACTGTCAACAAGTCTTACGTCCCTTGACTTGATATAGAGAGCGAGGTAGACTGTCTTCCCAATGAAATACTGTGGGACCATTATAATCTAGCTGTCTTTTCAAATTTGTTGCATCCTCAAATTTAGGTGACGAGAGAGTTTGATCTTCCACCTGATACACAATACTACCTTATCACTGATTTAAAGGAGGACTACAACTATGACGTCTGGGTTCAAGCTGCTACTGTCGTCGGACTCGGAGATAAGAGTCGGATTGTAGAGGGGGTTTCCCTTGATCCAAGTAAGTCATGACGTCACCTGGTTTGGAACGAAGCCGTCAAAGTATCGTCAAAATTTTCTCTTTTCAGCCTTTTACAGCAGTTTATTGCTGTATCCTAATTGAACAATGATTAAAAGAAAATATTATGACCCATTTCAAAAATTTCAGCGATGGATCACCAATGAAGTTTATTAGAATGCTACAAACACAAAAATTATTCGAAAATTTGTAATTCTTTGTTACACAGGGGTTAATACCTCTATACGGTACTGTCCATCCAGGAAGTTTCTAGTGGGGAATCTCTGGTCCATCAAAGCTCCGTCTCAGTCAGAATGGCCCTCCAACTAACAGACTAAGTAGCTTTGCATTAAGCTAAATGAATGTCAATCATTTTTGTCGCGATAGACCCAATTGTTTTATAAGCGACCTTTGTCAGGAATATGCACGCACCTTCTCCTCATATTGTACAAGGTCAGATGCAATGTAGTATATGTGTCACCATAAACACAGCCACTTTCTTTAACCCTGATTGTTAAAGTTATGGTGACATGCCACCAAAAGAACAGTTTCGCTTGGGAGTTCAAAGAATAAAATCTCCTCAATGAAAGATTCGTTGAAATTATTTCAATATCTTTCACCGTTCTCAAGATATACCTCTTCAAATTTTGATGATTTCTGGAGTAACTCATTGTCTATGGAAATACAATGATGAGCTTTGCACAGTGTTAGCACTTTTTAGTTAACCTTATATTAATTATGTTTTAATTACTCATTAGATTGTGTACAGCTTAGTAACTTGTATTAATATTTTTCAAGAAAACAATTTTAACTTCCACAATGAACCCCTCAGGAGATACTAATGCTACAAGTGTCCTTTAAATGAGGGTTGCAAAAACAAAGGCTAACGTTATCCATATTTGGTAAGTCCATCTTTCAATGTTACAAATTTGCATATTTAGGTCATGCTTATTCATAATACAAGTATGTCATAGAAATGACCCTGTAAAACGGTCCATATCCGACGGAATTTGGTGACAATTGCGGTTTGTTCTGGATTTTTAATGCTTTTTACATCAAATATCCAACTTTGTTATTTTCATGTCCCCATACCTTTAACGCTTCATATTGTTTGTAGCTCCAGCCCGTATAATGTCGTTTCCAACTACCATCATTACACCCTGGAGGGAAACTGTGCTATTAGACTGCCTAGCTGTGGGAGATTCAGAACCTCATATTGAATGGAGAAAATCCGGGTAAGTGCTTGCAACATTGAAATTATTGACTCAAAGAAAGAGCTTATCATGTTCGTAAAATAAACAAAACTTCATAAATTTTGAAAAAAAAAATTCAATGGAAAGAATAAAATGACCTATGATTTTCCTGAACTCCCGGTATATCCCGAGTTAAGAGATTAGTCATAGGGCTTCACTGTTATAACTTGACAACAGAATGTGCTTCGTATCTCATATCAAGTATAAGGTTACTTATAATGTTGTATTAAATTAACTTCAGGCCGTGAAGGGCGGTTGTTTTACTACGGTAAGCGACCACGAATGTTGGAGAAGCCCATGGCATATCAATTACTGTACAACTTCACGTCGGGTGGCTAACCAAGTCAACAATGCAGATCAAATTTGGTTTCTTTTGAAAAATTAGTTCAGGTGGGAAAACCGTAGATTGCTGTTGGATGAAACGCCCACCTCACTTTGACCCGGCTGGGGATCGAACCCCGAACCTCCCGGTTGCTAAGCTCCATCGTCAAAATGTCATCGTCTTTAGCCACTCGGCCACAGCATGCTTGCTTTATTCAGGCAAAAGTAATTTATCCAACACTGTTCCTATTTTTGGTTAACTGTCTTGATAAACTCTCTGATTTTATTGTAAGGTTAAACTTTAAATTCCATTGTTGCTGTGATACTCTTGAAAGAATCTTTCATTTCAATACCCCACTAAATGAACGTACTGTGGGAGTGGCGTCATCAAAATTTCAGGAATGACTGATGAATGGCTTAGTGGCCCTGAGCCACCATTGGCTTTCTCGATTAGCACAACCTTCCTAACAAGACGGGTAACAATATCCTGATTCGAAACAAGCCTTGTTTTAAAGACAAGCAGCCATCACCCTAAAGTACATTTTTGGTGTAGGGTATAAAAATTCTCAGTTGGTTCCTGCTCTTTGATTGACATCGTATCAAAGTTGGAAGCTTTAAATGATGCAGAGCAATCCACATCCCACACAATGCAGAGAGGGTGTTTTTATTACACATTGTAACTATATGCTCACCAGGACATGGCCTGAAGCAATAAAATAGGTTTGTGTCTACATAACGAGGAGATTTATACAGTTATGGGAATAGCTACAAGCTGCTTAGTTGGCAGAATTGCAACTGTCTGGGATGACGAGAATTGCCCTTTAATTTGTCCACCAACAGTTATGACGTTGGTTTAATGCACAGAACTGTCTAAGTAATGGCCTGGTTTGTTATGTGAAATAAGGCTCGAAGTGGATGGTAATTCCCTTTAGCATACAGTTAATACTATGTTAGTAGATAATGACCTACATTGTCCGAAATGAAGAAAAAGACGTTATTGTTACATCCAAATGTTTAGATCGATTGAATTGATACAAGGAGATGATCACATTCGTCTCCTTGGCAACGGGTCGTTGGTGATTGAAAACATTCAACCAGATGACGCTGGAACTTACTCGTGTATAGCTCGCAATGACTGGAGATCACCCGATGAGATCGACATAGAAGTACAAGTGTTAGGTAAGGAGATAAAGCATGACCAATGTATGATCATTGCATGACTGATGCATGGACTCAGCACGGCTGATGCATGATAATTAGTTGTTAACTTGCATGTCCTTTCTTGTACAGCTTTCTACGATGATCTGAATGTGTCTTCTATGTATAGTAAATTTTTCACTTCACATAACTACTGCATGACAATTTGGCATGAATTTGATATCTTTTTTTCTTCACTGCATGTCCGTATATACTTTCATGTAAACTGCATGTTTCAAGAAATGGGGTACGTTTGAAATTTCGATTGAGTTGGAAACGAGAAAAGAGAGTGCGTTATGGAAGTTGTATGTTGTTGCACGTATCTGCATGATCTTGCATGACCTCTAGGCCTATCAATAGAACTTATGCATTGACGTCACGCGACGTTACTTTGGAGGAAAACATTGGAGCATACCGTGCACATACGGAGTAGATTTCTCCCGCGCTTGCATTAGACTTACGCGCGTAAACGAGTGGTTGACAAATCAGCTGCCTGCATTTGTTGGTGTAACTTGAAATGATACGCGCTTTTCCTTCAAACGAGAGAGCACTTTCTGCTCTGTGACATCGTATGCATAAGGTCTATTCTATACAGCACTTTCAGCATGGCAGCTACTTTTCATCTTTTTAGCGTTAGTGTATGAGTAGAACGTTTCGTTTCTTGTTTCAAACATACGCAGTGAATTCTAATGGAACTGAAAGCTCGTATATTGTTTACTTTTAAAGCTCAAGTAGACTATTTGGCTTCTCATGGAAATTTATAAAATTTCACTACTCTTTTCCAATTTACCAAATAGTTACAGTACAATTCCAAACACTCGTCTGTGGATGTTACTCTCCACACAGTAGACACAGCTGCCAACGAATATCTGCCATAATTATTTTAAAAATTCAAAAGGGAATAATCGCTTCCAAACTTATTAAGAAAAGATAGAGATAATAAACAAATTATACCTCAATTATCTAAGGTATAATTGTGTTCGTTTTTTGCAGTTTTGCATCATTCCTCTTTGTTTTTTGTTTGTCTTTGTTTTTCATTAACATGAAAAGCATTATTTAGATGAAAAAAATTCATAAAGGGCATCACGAGAGATTCATATATTGTTTGCATGTCCATCGAAGCTTTTAGAAGTTCAGGAATGTTTTAACTTTTTCACTGAAAGTTTATTTTTACTGTTTTCAGAGAGATGACTTTTGGAGCAAATCTCCTTCCCAATAATAAATCAAATTGTTATAAATTTATGTCAAAATAGTAAGGCTTTACTAAAATGTAAACAAGTAGCAAAAGGCTTAAGAACAATAAGTACGAGTATGGATTTCAGCAAAGACCTCTTCAAGACCTTCGTTACTGACAATTGACAAGTACAGACTATGTTGTCGTTATGCAAGCGAAGAAAAGTGAAATTGAGCTAATAAGAGACAAAAAACCAATCATCTCCTAGTGTGGACTTCCTCATTTAAGGAAAGCTATTAGTAGTGTCGTCTTTGACATGTCCTCAAGCTATATATTAAACAAATATCATTCTCAAGTTGTAGAAAATGGTACAAAAGGCAACTTAAAACTTGCCAAAATACAAAAAAGTATTTTCGTATGATGTCAAATTCCCTAATCAAGTTTACATGTACGCCTAAACCTAATTTTGACCCAACTTTGCTCCAGAAGTGATCTAGAATCACTTTTTGAAGTGCCATAACTTGATATGTTGTGAATTACCATATCACGATTGTCGTAAAGAACATCGCGATGTTCGGCATGACTGTGCAAGTTCACGTCTTCACATTTTTGTACTACCCTTTTACTCTTGATGTTCTTCGCATGGCTGTTTATAGTTCACCGACCGATGGGCTGTAAGTATTTCATGGTACAAACCGTCGATAAATTGTTATTTCACAGCATACACAAACTGTGCGTTTCATATCATGATTGTACTATGATGTCATTTATTCTTTCATGCTTTGGGCAACTTCCGTCTGGAAAGTTTTCCATAATTTTACGAACATAACTACTATTTGGATTGGAAGTAATTAATTTGTGAACATATTATACAGATGAAAATAAGTGACGTCATAATATAGGGAAGTTTCATCACCGAGTTGAACGACTGGATGAGCTGCTATTCATCTCTTGCATTCAACTCGGAGAGTTCGTCTGATCTTCCATTTATATAACATCACTAATAAATATTTATGTATGAATATGCATGTTTGGTGCATGTTAAATGTTGGTTCTGCTGGTCTTATGTGGTGCTCTTTGTGAACATGTCAGACTTAACAACACTGCTATCCAATTGTGACTGAAGGAATTTTTAAAATAAATTGTCTCACTACAGTACATTCAGCTTTAACGTCCCAAACTTTCCCTTCTAAGAGTAAAGAATATAGTTGTTTCTCTGATGAAATTGTTACGTTGTAGTTTAAACAATGATCCAAAAAGGTCCAATATATGGGAAATCAGAATTGTAAAAATGTCATTCAAGGATGGGTGTAGTAAGGAAGACCTGCATATCGTTTAGGCTCGTTCAAAGTTGCTTAAATAGCAATAACTTAGAAGAATATGAACTTTGTCTTTATTTGGACAAAACTGGATTACCCGACAGATTTTCAGTTTACACGAAAAGGCTGTATAAAAAGCCGTACTATATAGCCAGTTTAAGGTTTGAAATATTCACATCAACAGCAACCGAGGTCACAGCAATTTTACATTAAACCCTCTTACTCTAATAACCTTCATAAATTTAGGAAATCTAATTGAAAGTCTATTAAGCACTGATGGAAAGAATTCAAATATATTTTACTACTATGTTAAATGAACTTCTCGTCACAACAGGTATTCAAAACGTACTTCAAAAGTTGCAAAATATGCCGTGTGTCACAACAGCCACTAAGTAAAGAAAATCCTCACCAATACCCGGAGGCTAATTTTCATATTGGATAGCATCTATACGGCAACACTATACCGTATTTTGACAGAGGACCTTACACATGCTAAAATATTTATGACAGTCACTTGTATATGTTATTCGTGTCATTTGCATGAATTATCGTGGTCCATTGTTACGTTACAACCGTACTCATTATACCATACTGTAAGGAAACGGGTAAGTTGGTGTCACTTGCAGCGGTCTTAAATGAAAGCAGTTTTCATCTATTGTCTGTTTGAGAAGGACCTCATCATGTTGGGACATGTAATAGGGGATCTACATAAAATATTTCCACATCCATTCGATAGCCTTTAAGAAGTAAATCAGTAGGATGTTTCGTTTCATGTATCATGCATTTGGGATGACACTTTTCCACGGTATGGTTGGAAAGACACACTCACATTTAAATTTTGCGTATCCCTCTCTCCCAACTAGTCCTCCCCCAGTGATAATAGTTCAAGGACTCATAAGACTCACTCCGAAAATTTTCTGTCTCAAAATTTGTAACATGATGTGCAAGTTATAACTTTCCCTATATTTTCGTGCACATTGTTTAAAGCTTTGATTTTTATGGAAGAAATAGTAGTAGGTGTATTGACCCATGTAACATTTTAGCAGCTGCGATTGCACTCAATCCTTGGGGTAATTTTCGCCCGGGTAGGATCTTTGAAGGCCGGGAGGGGGTAGAGATCCACCCAGTTATATGATCTCATTTCATCTGTTACAACAGTAGCAACGAGCGAAAGTATTTTCAGTGACCGCCGTGCAGCACCAGGCCCGTAGTCAGACAAGGTACTGAAGGGGGACGAAAAGCTTCCAGGGAACAAAATATTTTTCAGGGGGTGAGACATTAGGGCAATTGTAAGTTTGATCTTCTGGGGGTCTTCGTCCCTTGGCCCTTACAGGGGTACGGGTTTGTGCAGAATATCACTCAGGGTAGGGTTGCCCTCACATACATATAATCACAGAGAAGAATTTAGAGGCAAGGGCAAGAGGGGTAGATATGTCACGTGATTCACGTGATCAATTAAACGATGGGAGTGTGTCTTTTAGGGGTCACCATGGTATACGAAATGGTTCAAGTTTTAATGTAGGCTGCCCATTCACCATTTACTGTTAATTTCATCAAACGACACACGGTGTCGGGGTGTTTTGTTATTGTTGGAGATAGTGAAACCAGTCCATATACTTTATATTACACTATAGTATAGGTTATTCATATTGAGTGTAACACTCGCGTGCCACCATCACAACATAAAGATAGTGTTGTAAGGGCGGGTCTATTAGAAGCTACAGCATGCTACTATAGGTCTATGGTATATTGACTAAAAGGGGCAGTGTGATGTGGTCACCTCACATTAAAGAAAAAAACCTACAATAACTGTCACCAAATGAAGCAGAGTACGCCATTAAAAAGTTTTAAGTTCACTTTGTACTAGAACATAGATGGATCGTTTACTAACCAGTTACTAATACTTATACAATTGCTCAATGTTGACATGATGCAAATGTGACGTGTGACGTAGCCTAAGCTATTTAACCTTCCGTAACACCCTTTACGTCATGTGACAAAAGCTGAAATCATGGTAATGGTCACGTGGTTCCATAGAAACTTTGTGAATGCAATAATTTCAGTGTAAAACATTTGTGATGTTGCCGAGTAGCCAATTAAACTATCAAACTTGCCCTATATCTTATCATGTTTTTATTTCCTGTGTCAGAATAAGTACCGGATTATTAGGAAGCATTGAAAATTTGCATTGACTTGTCTTCCAATACGATCAAGAAGTCTCTTAATTGCAATTTTACGTCCCAAGTGGTTCAAGTATGCTGTCAATTATTTTATGTTTAATCCTCCCCTAGCCTATGACGTACATTTCTATGACGACGGTCTTTTACGTCATTAATAATTGATTAACCATTTACGTCATGGGGTGAACAGACACAATTCTCTAGGCAAGAAAGAAGGCAATCCATTCTTTGTGCATTCGTAGTGATGATAATAAAAATGTTAATTGTTTTAGGCGCGTTGTTCATGATTAAACCAAACAATTTGTCAATAACTCTGAGAGGCATGTATAGCTTTGAGGAAAAATAAGAAAGTAACTTCATATAACAAATATGTAGTAACTGTATTAAAGAGGCGACCTAATTGCCAAATGTTTTCCATTCTCCTTACCCATTTTCTGTACTTTTGTAAACAGCGCCCCCATTTCCACCAGAAGTTTCGACTAGTTCTCCTACTTCAGATTCGATAACAGTCAACTGGAGACCAACAGGCAACGGAGGAAGTCCCATTCGGGGTAAGTCTACCAAGCCTTTTCGTCAGTGTGGCTTTTTATGTCAAGTCATTTTTGGTACCAAAGTTTTTGTTTTTACTTGCAATATACCTATGTTTTGCCATGGGTTAGAAAATAGTAGTTCTTTTTTTTGAGAAAATCTTTGAAGGTTATAGAAAATATTTTTAACCTACATCTTGAAACGACGCGTTAGCTCAAACAATGGCTGTTTTCAGAAGTTCTTCAACAAACTGAACAAACGGTCTAATTAACAAATCAGTAACCATAAATGAAAGCCTAGTCAAAACACTCCAAAATAAACTTATTCTTGATAACATTGCGATTGTGATGACAAGCCCCAGCTCCTGGAGATGTTTTGCTTCTTCAACCCATTACCTTTTCTACTCTCCGTTTTTTACTTATTGCCTTATTTCCTTTTTGCACACAAGTGCGTTGCTTTAAAGTTCCAAAGTTGAAAGCTACCATTCCCATAAGCTTTAATTTACCCCAGGAGCATGTATAAAGTCGTGCTTGACAATTCATTCTTAGTGGAACACGTTCTTTTTTTGCTACTGACAGAATTCCAGATGTTCTTCAAAATGGAACATGCAAAAGAATGGTCTAGCATTCGTTTAAACTCAACCCTGAGGAGTGTGAAAGTCGACGACCTGCAATGTGGGACCAAGTACAAGTTTTACATGACGGCTGAAAACATCTTAGGTGTCGGTAAAGCAAGTGAAGAAATAACAGCCAGCACCAAAGGCTCGGGTAAGGACCCAGTACTTGTGAGAATAGAAGGATAAATTTTAGTGTGGTAACCCCTCAGAAAACTATCACGTGTACTTGTTTCTTTTTTACAGGACAGTGCACCTTGCTATAGCTTGCTACATTCTAAAAACGTCCGATTCAAATTTCCGATCAAATGGACATTGAACAGAAATCTGTTCAAATATTTGACTAGATTTGGTTCATTTTGAACCAAAACTGGTTAATTTTGAACCGAAACTAGTCAAAGTTTTGATCCTTTTTCGGTTCAGTGCCCATTTGATCCGTTTTTGGTTCAATTTGAACCGGACGTTTTTAGAGTGATAAGTGACCTGTTCCTTGTTTTTAATTTGGCTACTCCTTAAGCGATTTTAAAGGGCAGCTGGTCAGATTAGGGTCGAACGATACATGGTATATTAATGTAAAAGTACTGATCAGTTAATAGTAGTAATGTAATAGCAAAGATTTAATGTATGAGCATTTAACATTTTTTGTTAGATGTGATCGTTTCATTTCAGTCTGTAGTAACAAGGTCAAAGGTAAGGTTAAAGATTCCAGTTTACAGTTAACGTCCTTGGTCTTTCAGCCAGTTATTGACTGTTGCTGTTCATATTAGTAAACATTGGACTAAAAATTGCATAATTAAGGACCACATGGGGCTAAATTGTTTATAAAATGTTCCCATATTGTTCCCATTCCCAAGATTAGCCTTGAAGCTGTACACAGAACTGAATATAATAACTAGACTACTCCATTCTTTAGCAAACGTTTGATAGACAATGGGTCTGATGACAAACAAGAGAACCATTTGGACAGTTTTCCTTTACAATTCCCTCCAAGCTAGGGTTTAAAACCATACAATATATGATTGTATAAAGTATGCCTACTTCAGCTAGGGGAAGATGGAAAAAGAGGTTTTTAATCCCACCATCCATTTTCTCACCAGTGCCCAAGCCACCAACAGACGACGAGGTCGTCCCGTATACAAACGCGACGAGCATCACCATTTTCCTATCGACATGGCGCAGCGGTGGTTGTCCTATCCAGCATTTCAGTATAGAGTATAAAAACACCAGTGATGAAGAATGGCATAAGGCGACGACTAACTACCCGAGTAGTAACCCAACTTACACGATTCGAGGCCTGCGACCTTTGACCTACTTCGACTTTCAGGTTACGGCTGTTAATAGTGCTGGTCCGAGTGTACATCAGTTCACAAAACCTACTACAGCGATCGATGGTGGTAGGTGGTCTCTTGCGTGTAACTAGTACCACAGGGGTAGCCAGATCATTCTTTATAGGGGATCCTGGGGGTCCTTTATTTCATGGGGAGGGGGCTTCAAATATGGAATCTGTATACATTTTTTCACTCTTGAATTTCATAGAGGGAACCCATGGAAGAGGGGCAAGAGACTTGTTGGCGGGACTTGCGGGCTAAGCTCCTTTTCGTTACACCAGTTATTGTCACTACTATCCAGTCGGTGTAAGTAGGCTATATCAGGGAGGTGCAACACCTCCCTGGCTATATAAACAATTACATATGACACTATATTGAGACGGGGCAGAGTGAGGTGTAACCATCTTTGCTTTGTAGGATTATGATATGTCCGAAGGCACCGCAGAGACCTTCCTCTTTACCCCTTTCACCCTTACAGGACAAATGACAATAGCGGAGGGAAGCAGTGTTACCCAGAGTTAAGTTATTACATCTCGTTAATAAATCCAACTGAATCGGAAGACATGCAATATCAATTTAACATTTTTAGAAGAAAAAACAGGCACGTTAATGGCATTCCAATTTTTCCAGCAAATTATACAAATCAAGAAAGATAAGAACAGCCATAACACAATTAAAGGCAGTAGGCAGTGGCCCCAAAATTTGTTTTGAAAAATCAGCAAATTCTTGCAAATCTCTTCTTATTGCATTACAAGCACCTCTGTTAAGGTACGAAAAAACGTTGGTACAGCCTACAGTCATCATTACTGTTGCCTCCTACTTCTAGTCTCTAATTTTTCGAATAACCCGTCCATTTCCGGTAACCGCTCTTTTCCAGGAACCGTGCCTCCGATTGAGCCAACTGACTTGAACCAAGCCCTGCCATTCCTTGATGATCCCAAAAAGTATGTGCCAGTCGTTGGGGTGATGACTCTAATTTTACTTGGGATATTTTTGGCCTACTACGTGTTCTTGAAACGAGAAAAACGGCACAGGAAACAGGAGAAGGCCAGACTTGCCGCTGCTATCGCTGAGCGGGAACGACAGAGTTCGTTAAATTCAAGGTGAGTATAAGTGTTGCACCGATTACGGGTATTCAGTATTGGTATCGGGCAATATTCCTCCTTTTTTGTCTTGTTTCGGTAGCAATAAAAATTACTTAAAATTTTTATTCTACTCCATCGATATTAATAGTTCACTTTATTTTCCTATGTCTGATAGTTAGTCCCAATAGTTTACCTCCTGTAAATAAATCAATACTCAAATGTAATAGCCTACCAGCTTTGCGAACAGTACGCTCTTTTCTCAAATATCGATTTCAGAGGGGTATAGGCCGATATTTTAAATTTTGTATCGGGTATCGGTAACATCGTTTATAGTGATGACGTTTTCAATCACCGAGATGTAGAAACGATGTTCAAAGTATCGTTAGACAAATAAAGTAAAAGTTTACTAAATAATTCTTCAGTTTCAAGAGTAGAGGTAGGTAAAACTTTGCTGACAGTTTCCAGCTATGAGTTGCTCTTATAAAGTAATTTACATTACTAGTACTTGCTTAACTCGTTTCAGTCCAAGACGAAACGAAACCATTAATGGTAACCCCATGACACCAGAGAGGGAGCCATTCCTCGGGACGCCAGTCCGAGTCGATCATCCAGTTCCGGCTCGTCAGTCACCGTGGGTGTTCCACACAGAAGGGCATACAGGTAGGTGCAAGGTTTATTGCCTGTGTACCAAAATCGATTAGTTACAGTATATAGTAGTTTATCAGTGCCTCTCTTTTACGGAGAGAATTTGGCCCTCCCTCTAAATAGCTAACTTGAAGCTCTAGTTTTTGGGTAAGAAATAAGAAGTCTATTTCCTCAACACCATGGATTATACCTTTCCGTGTCCTGAATGCTAACTTTTGAAGCATTTTACCCACGACCGAAGCTAGGTAGGTAGCCTAGGGACGTTACGACCGGTTGGCACTTTTTTCTTGAGGGTGCCGTTTTTGGGTCTACTGCAATGAATAAAAACGGTAGAGGGCGAAAGCCATAGGCCTCCCTTGTGGCACAAACTCCACGAAGGCCACTTGGCACACCCTCTTGTCCCTCTTGTCCACTGGATAAATACTGAAGGACTTTTTCTAAGCCCTCCATATCTAGCTATTTATCGCCTCTTACTAAAGTACTTGCTCCTGGACTTGCAGTCTTGCACCTCCTTTTTGCATAGTACATCGTTTTAAGTCAAGTTGCGTCGCATCTCACACTTACAGCATTTTAGCTGATTTCCCGAAAGTTGTGGTTACGTAGACTGAATGTTTTGCTCTGAAACAAATAAAAAAATTGAATGAAGTACATTCTTTGAAAGGGAAGAAGTGATATGGTAACAAAGTTCCACCACATAAATGAAGTGATTCATGTTAAAGTTAAATGCTTATCTCCTTCTCCCTCCCCAAAGATGTCGACTTAAATTGCAATGGACGGCCAGACACATATGGGGGATATGACTATCGTGGCTCGTATCGACGTAGCATCACGACATTTCGAACGGACGAGGAAGGTTCGGACAGTCTGTCCGACTTGGGTGCAGCTGCTCCACATATCCGAGAGAGACTTTACGATCAGCCACCGGTAGAAAGATGTAAGTCAAAACTCTGCTCTTTGGCAGAGGTACACCCATAAAAAAGGAAGGGGTACTTTGTTAATTTATATAGACAACCAAGTAAAGACAGCATACTTCATTTAACGACCATTTATGGTGCCCAGAGTTATAGTTACCGCACCTGAGCTTGTGGCAATATATCACTACTGCAGTATGTTAAATTCAACTCCATTTTCGCATTGGAATATATTTCACAGCTATTTCAACTCATACTTACGCCCGACTGGATGACCTCCAAGGTATTCCACCAGCTGTTTCGGGAAGACCTGTCCAGTTTTGTACCAGTGACCACGCCTCTGGAAACTCCTCGCATGCCCAACATGACAGTGAAACGTCGGCTTCTCAGCAAGGTGTGACGAACAAAGAATTGTCCTTTTTAAAACCTTAATTTATCTACATTTAACAACTAATTTTAACGAGATTGGTAATCTCTTTGATGACCTTTAAAACGAATGAAAGATGATTGTAACTGTATCCTCAGGATTTATAACACCCATGCAGCAAGTGGTTGACGTACTATAATTACACTTATAGATATAACATTGTGTTCCGTTAGTTTGCTCAAAAGTATTGCTAAAATCCAAAATTGCACATATACAAGAGGATCATTAGGTGTATTATATAAACTGGTGACATTAGAGGATGAATGAAAGCTGGTACAATAATCTTTTTGTACTTTTAATACCTACAATAAAATACATGCATACTACCATTTCACAGTTCAGTGTCTTCGAACTTATGTAAAACTGTTTTACTTGATCTTTTTAAAGCTGAGAAGCCAATAGACATGATTGACTTTGGAATGTTGCTGGCATAGGCCTAAAAAGGCGGGGCTGGTGGGGGCTGCAGCTCCCCCTCCATTCGAACAGAACATTTGCTATATTTGGACATAATATATGCTTTCTTCATGCAAAGAGACATCAAAGTGGTGAGCCCCACTCCCTTGGAAATAGCCCCGTACCGCCATAAGCTTGTGATTGTCGCAGATACATAGAAGAGCCCTGTAGTCGATACTTCATATCACTTTCGTCATACTAATGCCATCATTTCCGATGTGATATCAACCAAGTTTTTCATTCTTGCAGACGAAAAGCCACCAAGCCTCAACTCAATCGGTACGAACACGTCATCGAATCGCGAGGAGTTGGAGAGACTCTACGCAAACGCATGTCGTCTGCAACAGATGAACTATCAGTCGCCACACTCGTCAACCCAATACTCGTCCTCGCAGTCCCACTCGTCACCGTCGAAGAACTACGACCGTCCACCGAGACGGTCGAAAGAGGCACGGGACTCAAGAAACAGGAGACAATCATCGAGGAACCGCATCACCGGCGAAATCGATATCGGTGCCTTGTACAAAGCAACATCGAGTGATTTGGAAGCTGGCATCGTACAGTTCACAGAATCGCCACCGTTGGCGTCGGTGCCCGAGAGCGGAATCTCTGCTGACAAGGCACTTTACAGCACGGTCAATAAACCGGGAGGTAAGTGATCCATATTCCAAAATAGGCATTGTGGTATCATTTGGTGTCACCACGAAGTAAGTTTATGGACACTTAAATTGGCAAAGACAGTTACGTGTTGATTCGAATAGAGTTAATTTTATAAATATGGTTCTCAGTTTTCTTCTTTGCACAAACACCACACCAGGTGAAGTTTGACATTGACCACTTAAATACACTCTCTTAGTAAACTACATGAATAATCGTAATGACATCAGCTGGGATATCCATTTCCTCAATCAAGAACGAAGTACTGGCTAATTCTGTAAGAACATATGAATATGCAAGTAAGTAGGTGAATTAGCGGAAGGAAGAAATTAGCATTATTGAAAAGCAATTTAGACGGGGAAGGAAAATTCGGGAGGAAAATAGGTGCTAACTGGCAAAGGATAATAAACCACAATAGCCAAATCACATTAACACATTCGTGAGTAATGTCAGTTTCAAAATTACACACCCACTCCAAGATTCTTTAGTCTCTTTTATTCGTTTCTGTAGCGGCCAGACGACAACTCGATAGACCATTCTACCCTGCCACTACTTCGCCATCTCCAATCCATTCCAGTGAGGACACTACTGACCATGAACCAGAGCCGGAGAGTTCCGACAAATCCTTTTACATCCACAGGCCTATTACTACACGGTACAGACCCAACAGGCGAGGCCCACGTCGGGGATATGTGGGACGACCAATCATCAGAGCTGGCCGAAACGTTCATCGCCGATATAGATAGTATGTAACTCTAAATTTCCGAGACTTGTAGATAAGTTTAGTTCATAGCTTTATAGCACAGTGGACATCCGAATTATAAATTGGACAAAATGGGTTAGGACTCTCTTGAACTCCTTCACTTCCTCAAGCCACTAATTTACGCGTGAGCTGATTGAGTGCGCCTATTATCCTTCTTCTAGCTATTCAAAGACCACATTGTATCCATTACGATATCTATACGCAAAAGTCAGAGAGTATTACCATTCCGTTCATTCCCGGTACATTAATTTCGCTTATGGGCTGTGAACAAGAGTCACGTCTTTTTTTGGGGGGGGGGGGGGGAGAATCTGTGCATCTTTCTAACTGACCATGTGTGGATAAAACTATTTAGGGTAGTGCATCTTACAAGCATCGTTGGTAAGGCGATATACACACTACGCAAATTAATGACATCGCATACCCTTTGTAAATCAAATGGCCAAACTCCTTTTAAGACACAGATTAATTTTTCAAAACAATTTATATTTGGCCCTTCCTAATTCAGGCCCAACAAGTGTTTTTAAGCAAGCTCTCACAGATGAATTCTAACCCAGGGTTAAAACTCTGTCGCCAAAATCTCACAAAAGTGAGCTATCTAACCCTTCCCAGACAATGTTTATTTGTAACGTCTCTTTGTACAACTAATCTGTCTGCAATGAGCAGTAAAATTACATCATTGTACACATCATTGAGCGATTTTAGAGGCTTACATTAAATGTTTAGGCACAGTTTGAATTTGCCCTGCTTTCGAATCAGTCATCTGCAAGTCATCTTTGTGGAATGAATTGTCAGTTCGGTAGGAAGAGGTTGTAAAACGTCAACGATTTAGACGTACTTGAAATTGTCTTGCATTGCAGTAAGTTCTATATCTGTTCAAGGTACTGTCAAATAAAGCTAATATCACATTTGTTTTATGGTCATTACTAAAAGTAAAATGTTCTCTTTGTTTGATTACAGTCAAGACAGTAGACGTTCAAATGGAACACCAAGCAGCAGCTCCGAGGAAACTACCCGGCCGAACTCCCGGTACAGAGATCCATCCAGTCCCTCGGAGGGTTACATGTCATTTCCGTACGACAGTCTTAGCGCCGCATACAGCGGCGTAACTGACAGTGAACCGGAGCCGCGAAAACCATACCTTATCGCCTATAGGTACGACAGAAGGAAAAGCAGAGAAAAAGGTAACTTCTTGGTCACTTTCTTGTCACGCATTTCATGTTCGAAAGACAAAACTGAGACAATGGTTTAGTAACTGCTTCCTCGGAATTTTCCTTCAGTGTACACGAGCCATGTGTCCCCCAGACAGAGAATATTCTCTTCGCAAAAATAACGCTGCAAGGTTTAGTGTATGCAAATCCGTCAGATGAGAAATATATATTGTTCTACCGTTAGGCTG
The DNA here is from genome assembly GCA_029531755.1 of Holothuria leucospilota. NCBI lineage: Eukaryota > Metazoa > Echinodermata > Holothuroidea > Aspidochirotida > Holothuriidae > Holothuria > Holothuria leucospilota. Next base: position 25,827,955 of record CM055970.1, read on the forward strand.
TAGTATTCATTGACTAGAGCACATCGGCTCTCAAGTTAAGCTGTCGGTCATTTCTCTCTCTTATCTAGGATGTTCGCCTATCTGAAAGGTTCCTTATATGTTCCCCCAGAAGTTCACATAATTAACTAGGTTGAAAATCTTGTAAGACTGTGAAGGCTGCATTGGTCTGCCATATTCCCAGACCATACACTCTAAAAACATTCGGCTGAAATTGAACCAAAAACGGAACAAATTGGCACTGAAACAAAAAGGCATCAAATATTTGACTAGTTTTGGTGCAAAATTAACCATTTTCGGTTCAAAATGAACCAAACCTAGTCAAATATTTGAACAGATTTTTCCCGTGCCAATTTGATCGGAATCGGTCCAAATTTGAACTCGGAAGTTTTTAGAATGTAACGTCTTGACAACTTACGATTGAGTCCCTCTGTGACTTTCCCTGACAATGTTTTACCATTAACAAAAAAAAAAAAAAATTAGCAAAATGAAAATCTTAATAATTGAAAGTAAATTACAGCGTCACCTATATTTTAATGAGTTGTTAAAACAAAAGTTTGGCTCACAGCAATACTTTGGCCGAAGATGCATTTACGTTTGTGATTACTTTCAAGGTCTTGTTACTGGCACCTTTGCCATCTTCTGGGCAATGCATTTTCCAAAGGTAAAATATTCGCGTCAAAAATGTCATAAAAGCAGTGCAAAGGTTACAGGAGGTATCGCATATTCTTAACGAAAACTTTGTTTTGAAAAAGAAAAAAACTTGCAGAAAAATGTAGGAAAAACGGGAATTTGTTGCGTAAAGTTTGTCTATGTCTTTAAAAAGACCTCTAGGGTCTTTTTCTTTTCAACGGCGCTTAAATTAAAATCAAATTGTTTAAAAATAACATTTCTGTTTTCATTATCAAGCTAAGAGCTTGTCATTCCTTTGCCTCTGAAGAAATTACAGATAATCAGCCAAATCGATTTAAATCATGTATCAGTCTTACCGTTCTCTCACCTCAGTCTGTATTTATGCATCATCTTTGACTAATTTTGGTTCAAAAACTAACCATTTTCTGTTGAAAATGAACCAAATTTAGTCAAATATTTGACCAGATTTTGATTCATTGCAAAATTTGAACAGATCTGGTTGCAATTCTAACGGTACTTTTTAGAGTGCGTATTTGTGCAACATTTTTGTTCTTCTCTTTTGTAGGTTCAGTCAGTGAACCTGAGAGGGGAAGACACTTAGGGGGGTACAATCCTGTTACTAAGGTGATGCATCCGGATACGCGTTACCACCTACCAATTGAATATTTAAAACCACGTAATAAATACCCCATACCCTTCAGGACATTACCACGTGAAGGGTGTTTCCAGCCCCCGAACGTTTCTTTAACAATGCCACAGGCACGTGACACACACGAGAATATTTTGGAGGAAGAACTGCAGATTAAAGACAGCTCAGAGGAAACCAAAAGCAAAGAAGACATCCAAATGGCCGAACTCTCTGAAGAAAATGAAGATACCTTCATTTCCAACAAAAATGAGCCAGCACCTCCGAGAGAGCCATGCGATGGATTGACTGTAGTATGATCATATCATAGCTTCATGCAAGTGTAACGCCCTCTGTAAAGAGGAGATAAAACCGAAGATTCATACTTTCCTCGAAATTCCAGATGGCTCAGTAGCACCCACATAGTGGGTCCTTGCCGGGAAGTTGGATTAGAGAGACTCGTGTGGACGTCACTATCTCATTAAGAGAACAGACTTTAGAAGGATGAAATACGACATCGAAATGTTATGCTAAATTGAACAAAGCCGAGACACCAAACTAGTTGTGGGGAATCCGAGTAATTTATTTGATTAATGGCGGTGTGATTCTGGTTTATAGAGAAAAGAAGAAATGTGACAAGGTGCGGTCATTAATTTTTAATGAGTTTACAACTATATTCGGCAGTGTGATTCAAGTCGCATAATTGGTTTTATTAATCCTTGATTAGGATAATCGAATGGTGTCTGTGTTATGACGTCACAGGGAGTGTTACTCTGTACATCGAAATTGTCCTAATGCCTATAACGTTACAATGTCATGAAGACCTAACTTGGAATACTCAGAGGACTGAGATGTACACACTTTTATACATCAGTGCAGCATGTTCTCTACAGAGGGCGGTTTTCAAGTCGGTGATGACGTCATTGCATAAGATCTGGTGGCACAAGATTTCGGTGACACTCAGTGATAAAAACACGATCATTAACAGTACGTTGGCGATGTGCAGAAATAAAACAGAGGCAGAATTTTCTATTTTAAGAGGTTTAAGAAAGTATGAAGCTAACTCGTCACAGTGAAAGGCGGGTTTCCTCACCGTAAGCTCCTCTACACTATGCGGCGCGACTTACTGCGACGAGATTGCCTCTTCGCGGTGAGGGACTGGCGACTAATTAGTTTTAAGCGCAGGTTTTCTACACTTTGCAACTGGTCGCAGATCGTAGAAGCGATTCCCGCAAAATTGTGACGTTCAGCTCTTGATATACTATACATTGTATACTATACAATGTACACATACTGAGTTCATACCGTATGCAATGTTCACCTTTTCAGCGAATACATGCACTCTAAAAATGTTGTACTTAGCAGTCGATGATATGGTTTGGGCCATCTCCACCAATACCACGACCTTCTTATTTCTATTTGAATAATCTTTACTCGTTATATCGTACACACACGGATAGGTTCTCCAAAGTTCGATCAGCCGATTCTCACGGGCTTCAGTCCAGAACTCCGCCAGTATGGTCAGTTGCAGGTTTCGGTCTCTCCGGCGACCGAACATGTTAGGTCGCCGAAGACTGGGTTGCGCGACTGCTTAAAACTAGTTGCAAAAATATCCACACTTATCGACGCGTCGGTATAATCTCTTAGCAGGGAGTTACCACAGGGAGTTGCCACTAGAGGCAACACCCTGTGGCAACTCCCTGCTCTTAGAATTTAGTCGCGTTGCATCGAGTCGCATAGTGTAAAAGGGGCTGTACTCTCCCTGCGACTGATCGCCAAAGATGAGTGCGGTCTCGTGAGGAACAGACTACAACTTCGCTAATTGCATCGAAACCTATAGAACCCCCTCCCCTACATCAATTAATGGCACCGTATAAATATTGCCACCAATTACTCCACGGACCACACAAATGTTATTTATTTACTCTGTCGATCCGAACATTTAACATCTTGGGAATGCAAACAATTGTATTTAGGCTATGTGAAGCCATGTTATAATTCCTTTGATCGTAACATGGTAACATGAAATGTTACTACGCTAAGTTGCAATTAGTATACAAAATAGATAGCATAGCTGTCCATGATGCATTGTCCGACTAAATCGTTTGTTGAGAATGGGGAAAAGTGCAATTTTAAAAGCGGATCCCGATATTTTATTGTTTTCGTTTCATCTTTACTCATTTTTGTAATATCTTGCCAAATCTCCCCCTTTTCATTTATTACAATGCCACTTTGTAACGATAGTCTGATTGACTTACAGTTCTATTTCTTTATGACTTCTTTCAAGTTCGAAACTTATCTGATAACAAATTGACTCAGTGCGTATGAGGCGAGCGCCTATCTTGTTTGGCGATGGTTTCGGAGAGTTCTAAGAAGCCTGTCAAAAATCCATAACATCTTACATCTCAATTTTCGTTTATAATAAATGAATTCAACCAGTCTTATACATTAGGTGGGTAGGGTTCACTCCGAACTTACGAATATCCTTGCTAATTTCAAGAAGCCACTACCGTTCACTTTATATTTGTTTGGTGGGAGTGTGGTGATTAGTATTCCAAGTTAGCGTTTTGCCTTTTAAAAGGAGACCTCAATTATGGTTGAACTAATCTGCGTGTAGCTAGTTATATCTGTGGATCTGATTGGCTGAACTTCTTAAGACAGGTGTTCCCATTGTCTTCAAATGTTAAACGATATGATTAAAGATTTAAGACTGACGCAGACATAGACTCTTTTCCAAATAGGAATTACAAAGGATTGTGGGATAGATTTTTGGTGTGCATCATTTTTTGCAACAGTAAAATGCCATTGACAAAAACATCGCGTACCAGAACTTTATCCCACAAGCCATTGCAATTGCTCTTTGGAAAAGGGTCTATGTTACCTATCTGTGATTGTACTTGTTTGAGCATGTGAAACTATATTTACGACTGTTGATTTGAATGTTCGAAAGTTTATTTAAAAATCGCTGAACAGGGAAGTGACGGGGCGTGTCCGGTGTCACGTGATTGATAGGAAAACATAGATAAAACTTTGATTCCAGCATGGGGGTGACAAAATAGCTGGACTAGGCAGTACCTTGCGAGAGACAACGAATCAGCCTCCCCCTAAAATTTCTTAACCCTAAAAGTTGACCTATCAAGGAAAGAGGACCAAAGATTTCACTGTCCTAATTATGTTATTAAAGGCCCTGGAACCTGGGTTATTACATATGAGGATCTTCTTTTCTAGATTTTCCAGAAGAGGTCCCCCGGATCTCCACTGTATGCGCTCTTTTAGGCCTATTGGGTTATTCTCTTTCTAACGAATCAACCCCCTTCCTCTAAATACTTGATTAGCCCAGGACTAGTTTAGGCATAAATAGCAACGTCAATTTGAAGAAAATTAACATAGGCCAATAACAGCAACAAATATCTACCGAAAATAACCACCCGGACGTCCCGTCACTGATTACAAAGAAAGAAATCGAAAGTGTAGATAACGGATTGTACAAAGTGTAAATGAAATTACCAACTTAACGTTGTTGTACAGGAAGGATAAGATAACTAGATGATTAAAGAAATGGTCAGATTTGAGTTGGATAATGTCGACAAGCTGTGTAAGTTGTAACATATCTTAGCTATGGCTTAAGGGACCGGTCGTTATTTAGCACACAGAAGTTCCTGTAACTATGATTCAAATTATCTCAGCGATTATGAAAATATTGATCACCTGCAGCACGTCAAAATATGTTGCAGATAATAGAATGTCAATTTGTTAAAACAAAAGGGTCCACCAGGCATCTTTAAACATTTGAATGAAACTTGATGTAGGACTGACAGTGCAAGCTGACAGGAGAAATAGTGTTTTAGAGGGAAATACATAATTAAAGGAAACAGTAAACAAAGGAGAGGCAGAAGATGTTAGTAACTTTCTTTTGTTCTGGATTAAACAATGTCTACAGACTATAGGACAAGAGTTGTCTGCCCGCCTTCTTAAAAGGCTAGAATTCTAGAAAAACAATTAATTACATCTCTTATTTACAAATTCGGTTTCCCTTTGAATCGATTTGCTAGGCGTATAAATGTAATAAGGGGGAAATATGAAAGTTTCCACTGTATAACCATTCAAGATACTCCGTAGTGTAAAGGTAAACTGTCCTAACCTTGACATTTCCCAGTTCGATTACTACATGGATAATGGCCCCTTTTCGTAGGTCAGTTATGTTCTAAATTGGATTAAGTACTTTAATTATATGCTGAAAATGCTGAGTCGGCATACGAGGCTGGTTTATTGTTTGTTTTAAATGATACCACTAAAAGGGTTACTGCTTTTAATGTATCAATTATTCTTGCAAAATTAAATTTTCCAGAACGATACAAAATTGAAGCGAAAGTCAACGTAAAATTTGTCACCAGTCTTTATCGGCAATAATTATAATTGGTATAAATTTTGTGCTAATATGTTAATATTTTTGCATATTTTTGGTTTCAACCAGATCACTTGTCATTCTTCTTTTCAAATACGGTATGTTTCTGTTAAAATGATCCTCCTTTTTATTTCATGAATTCCTTTTATACCAAATTTGATCACCATGAAAGTAATGTTCATGGTGAGTTATAAATGTAAATAAATGGAAATATTGCTCAAGTATTAACAAAAATGCGACTTAATCTATTCTATTAACTGTTAACTCTGAAGCGGAAATACTTAAGACAGGCCTTTTATGCTAAGGTCTGGCGGCTGAACGGTACGCCAAACATTCATCTCCGTTTACCTTGTGGCGACGGAACTCGAAAAAGTGATTACCGTAACGTTTGGTTTTCGCCCTTCGACAGTAGCCGTTTGGGACAGAGCAAAAACAGATCGTGTTTTCGATGTATGTGCATGCTGTTGTCAGGGGCGTAGCGAAGGTGTTATCTTTGGGGGGGGGGGGGTGTGGAGATTATGTTTTGCCGACGGATCTGGTAATGCGTAGTGCCAAAACGAGCTTTAGCGAGTTGGGTCCAGGGCCCCGCCTATGGACCCCTGGTGTGGTCCAGTGGCGCAGCCCCCGGAAGCTCTGAGGTTAAAGTATATCTCTGGGTGAAAAATTAAGTCTCAGGATGGATATATTTTGGTTCATAATGCATCATCAAATGCAAAGATTCCCACTAATTTTAATGTATTAGGCTATCCCTCTCGTCAGGCCGCTACAGTTTTTAAGCGTTTGGGATCAAGAGGCCCCTCAGGGTTTTAGCCTGGACGTTTTCTTAATGCGACATTTACTGATCTGTGGCCTGGGGGAGGGGTCTAAGGGGAGGGTGTGTCCCCCTCGCCTTTAGAAATTTTTGAAATTTGAAAGGTACCTAGATCGCAAATGGTGCAATATTTGAGTGGATTTCTGCCCTAATGAGGATCCTCAAAGTTTACACCCGGGTAGAATTTGCTTGTCAGATTATTTTTGTGCGACATTTGTCGCCGTTTATTGTCGCACAAATAGGGACTGGCTAAAACACTGGGCCCGCCTATGGACCCCTAGTGGATTCCGGAGGGCAAAGCCCTGGAAGCCCTGAGGTTTAAGTATATCTCTGGGTGAAAAATTAAGTCTCAGGATGGATATATTTTGGTTCATAATGCATCATCAAATGCAAAGATTCCCACTACTTTTAATGAATTAGGCTATCCCTCTCGCCAGGCCACTGTAGTTTTAAGCGGTTGGGATCAAGAGGCCCTCCAGTGTTTTAGCCTGGACGTTTTCTTAATGCGACATTTACTGATCTGTGGCCTGGGGAGGGGTCTAAGGGGAGGGTGTGTCCCCCTCGCCTTTAGAAATTTTTGGAATTTGAAAGGTGCCTAGATCGCAAATGGTGCAATATTTGAGTGGATTTCTGCCCTAATGAGGATCCTCAAAATTTACACGCGGGTAGAATTTGCGTGTCATATTTTTTTGCGACATTGTCCTACAAATAGCGGGTGACTAAAACACTGGGCCGGCCTTAGGGCCCCTGGTGGGGGTCCGGGGGGCTTCGCCCACGGAAGCTCTGAGTTTTAAGCTTAATCTCTCGGTAAAAAATTAAGTCTCATGCAGGATTGGTATATTTTGGTTCATAATGCATTATCCAATGCAAAGATTCCGGTTAATGCTAATGTGTTAGGCTATTCCTCCCGTCGTGCCACTATACTTCAGGAGCTGAACCTGTCGTTCAGAATTGGAACACTATGTGTTCAGCATTTGAACACTAGACGCGTCATGCGTTCAAATACGATAAGTAGATAGGCGTCCGGCGTTCAAAGAAGGAAGAAAAAGTGTTCAGAATCTTAACACAAGCGTTCAAAATATGCTTTTAGCGCCAGGATCTGAAGATGGGTTCTGTATCTGTTTCATTTCGGTAATCAAAAGTTAAAAGCCTGAGATTGCAGTGAAGGGAAGACATGCCCAGCACGCATTATTTTTTGCAGGATGTTTGTGGGTAGACTGGATCCTCAGAAGTTTGCAAAATGTGTTTGAAGTCAAGGTTAGGGTTTAGAAGACGGGCTAAGGATACTCTCTCCATGGGTAATCGGGTGCTGCTCCCCATGGTGATGATAAAAGTGAGGAATAATGTGCAGAAAGTGGTTTTTCAAGAATGTCATATGACCCGAAATAGTGCACCTATACGGAAGCCGTTAATTCTCTTTCTTTTCCCGAGTTGCCGACAGACTCAGTCACTCGTCCAATTACACCGACGGCCGTTGATACGGCCGTATACGGCCGTCACATGCATAATCAATTTGCCGACGGGCCTTCAACTTGAATGGGCCAATTGGTTGAAGAGCCGAAAATCGAAAGAGCCGAAAATCGAAATAGACGTAAACAGACTGGCCCGTTCTCTCTTTCTCTTTTTTCTTTTCATTCTCCGTCTTCCCTTTCACTCCCTTCCTTTTCCTTTCTTTTCCCTTCTTCTCTCTTCTTTTCCTCCTCTCCTCTTTTCCTCTTCTTTTCCTTTCCCTCTCCTCTTTTTGCCGACGGACCGAAAATTTGCCGACGGGCGACCAAATATGGGGGGGGGGTGACACCCCCACACCCCCCGCTCGCTACGGCCCTGGGTGTTGTCTTTCCGAAGCGAAACACCCGTCTGATATTTACTATGCTGTCAGAAATACCTTTACGCATGACTAACCGAGGAAACTAAAGGTGCGTTTGAACGACTTTTACACCACCTTAACGCACCTTTCGGCCACCTGTAATCAAAATTATTTGGGAAAGGTTGCGTTCAAGTATGTTATAGCTAGCGTTAATGTTTAAGTCATTCACATTTTCCCTGCGTTCATTTAAAAAATACACTGACTCTTAGACTGGTTGTTCAGTTGCATTTAGGTGGATAATTTTGTTTCTCCTTACGCCCTTCCCATACATCCCTCTGAAAATGTCAGACGAAATGGTTCATTAATTTCTTGAAATATTCTGTAAAGAGTGGTTAAAAGTATTATTTGAAAAATCATGGACCAAACATGTCCAATGTGTGACGTGGCAAGGAGATATGAAGCGAAATAATTAAGACAAAAGTAATACCTCCGCACCCAGTAGGCTACACTTTACAAAATAAACATGTTCATACTTTAAAACTGCATGAATGAGTTACAACAATTAAGAGTTAATGAAATAGGAGTGAGTGCCTTTGGCGTCAATCACTTTCTATCACCCATCGTTCCCGAACTGTCAAAAGTTTTGTAAATCCTTTACAAACTATCAAAATTGTGGTGCACTCAGCGAGCCTTAACATTCAGTTCTATCTTCAATATCCCACAAGCATACGCATACTAAGCGGGGAAGGGGCTGGGGGCTGAAGTCCAAGTCAAAATGTAGTAGGGCGGAAGCCCGGAAGTATGCTTCCGCACCCTCCATTCAAGGACGAAAACTCCTTATTTGTTCCCTTCATGAAAATTATTAAAAACTTTGTATTAATGTTCCTTAAAATTTGCCCAATATATTGATCCTTCCCCCAGGACAGCGGTCTAAAACAACGTCCAACCCCCAGTCGAGAACAGTTCCTACGCCTATGCCCAAACGTATTGTTTCAAAGGTATACGGATACGAGTTGTGAAATTGTAATGCAAAATTTCGGCGGGCGTCTCGCGCAACTGCCACGGTTAACACTACATGCATGCTGACCATTTTTAGGACGGCACTGAACGAAATTATTTTAGAGAGAACGATTATCCGAAAACCAGAGGTACAAATCCATCCAGATAGTGGCAGACTTATTTTATGTGAAACATTTTTAGCGTAATGTTTATGATTTGAACTATATTACTCAGACATTACACGAACTAATTAAAAGGTCATTAATTAAGTGCATACACAGACAAAACACATAATGAATTAAGTTGATTAATCCTGCACCTCTTTTGTTATACCCTTTTCTCCCCTCCCGGTCATTCCCTATATTGGATGCTGTTAATTTTGATCCTCGTGCAAGTTTGTAAAACTAGAATTTCTGTGAAGAGCTTGGTGTGCTCTCGTGTAGTCTCATTTGGTTGTCAGTAAAAAGCATAAAATTAACGTCTTCATTTTGCAATTACCCAGAGCTTCCAGGAAAGGGTCGAGCTTCCGGAGGCTCTATACGTATACGTCGGTCTCATACCAGCATTCAACGTTGTGCCAAGCCACAACCAAAATATCACTTCATTGTAATTCCTTAACATGTTATCATGCAGGTCAAAGCATTTTCAACATATGATCAGTTCGAAAACCCCATTTTGCACCCAAGCCACTTTCAACGAACAAAAAGTCTCAAAGGGGAGGGGCACCCCTTCCTTTAGACCCATCCCCAGGACGGCACCTTCCCACTGGCTGAAAAAAGGAAGGGTCCACCCAGGGTGCAAAGTATCAAAGATACGCATATACACACTTTACTCCGATTGTTTGGTATTATCTGGGTTGGGATTACGACATCATCTTCCGTGGTTCCACTCAATGGTCAAATCCTGGCGGGGCCACTCGCAGTTGGAAAACGTTTAAAAAAGGTTTAATGGGTCAGTATCAGAAAGACGCTAGTCAGTTCCATGATTAATTAAAATAAATACAAATTCCATAATCATCACTAGGTTATTTGGTAGTCTAACATGAATGTAACAGAATATATTAAGTAACCCTTTCTTTTAAATTTTTGATGGAAATTCTCGATTGCAGCATTCATTAACATGAAAATTACCGTGCTTGAAATGAATGCAATCGTAAAATAAAATATGGATAATAACTGAGTAACAGAAAATCTGAAACGGAACAAAAATTAAGTTCCGGTATATTGTACCCACGAACAGTACACTATACAAAATAAACACGTTTATAATAAACCACAACGTAAATGAGTTACAATAACTAAGTGTTATTGTAGGGCAGTTTTGATCTCCTTGGACGGAACGTATCGTATTTTGTTATTTTATACACTCATTCATTTTTACAAACAAATGACGTCACGGCTGGTTAGGAAAAGACTTAATAAGGCACTTGCGTTGTCCTCACAATGAAAAGTAGATTCTAATTCCTCTACATTCTGAGTGCAATCGCGCGCCCAAGCGTTTATACGCGCAAAGCCTAACATGCACGCAAATGTTCTTGCGCATGCTCTGTGCCAACCAATGCCAACCAGTTACGAAACTGCGAATGGTCTAATAGAAAACCTAAATAATGAGACAGGAAAAGATGCGATAAAAAAGATGTTTCTTCTTTCACAATTAGCAATACCTAGGTCTGTTTCATATTTTTTTTAAATAAATACGCATTTGATAATCAGTATTTCGTCCGGTAACATACACGTATTTCATTATAATCACGACGGTATATAAATTAAACTGATGATCACATTTTATCCTACAAAACATGAACAAAGTTCTACTGTAAGGAGAAACAATTAGAATGTAAATAAATACCCTTCTAAATGTTAAAATAGTAAACAAAAAATGGACCTTGATCTTTTCAACTTGACATAGCACTTTCCATTTTTATTCAATTTAATATGAACCATACCTATGCAGTTTTAATAAGTTCGTTCATCTATGCTTTTCTGATTATTCGAAGCATACTTTGACATCTATCAAAGTGCCACTGGTAGGTAAATTTAGAGAAATTACAATTCCTTAACATGTCAAGTTGTGCGCCATGTTCATTTGACAGTTCTGTCCCCTCAAGTGTCACTTTGCCAATGTATACATGGTTAAAAATTTTCACTTGTATGCGATATGGCACGAGTATATCTAATCAATATTTATGCAGACTTCTAGCCAATGATATTCAATTTTTATCTTTAAAAGCGTTTTGTCATCGAGTAACATTAAAGACGGCAGAGGGACAATACCGCATAAGAAATATTTATCATGGAATACAGAATGACCAGTCTTTAATCAAAACTAAAGGGACACAGGTTTTAAAAGGAACAGTTGGAGTTATCGTCCTGAATTTCTCCTTGAGAGGCAACCAGATTTGTTACCCTACATTTAAATGATGTTGCCCGAAGGGGCCACATACGGGGTAATGGTGCTGTGCTTCCACCCAAAATAAATAACATTTATTGCGGGCCCTCTTTCACCCTCTCCCATATATCCCATCCCCTATGTTAATGTGCGTTTGACTGGTCGATAATAATAATAAACTAGTGAATGTAAAAAATTACTAATAGGTAGTTAATATACAGGTAAGATCTTATCAAGCGCGTAGACAGGAATTTGCCAAGGGGGGGGGGGGGAGAAGCCTGTAGACAAACTATCTAAGAGTAGCGCCACCATAGGTTGGAGCAGGGCGCCAAGAAACTTTGGTCGGAAATACCTCCCAGATCGCTGAAAAGGCCTTTCCGGGCCTTGTAAGTTGCATCTAAACATTTTTTTATTTTGAGTTACTAGCAATGTCATAAAAAATCATTGAAAAATATGCTCAAGGGGGGCTGCTCTCCCTTTGCCCCTCATTTGAGGGTATATTTTAATTAAAAAAAAATAACTTACTGCTAAAGCCGACACTAGTGTCTTCCAACGAGCTACGAGTTTCTTAGATGTAGAGTTGAAGGATACTGTAACTTGCCGGGCACCCCTAGTCCCCCGGCTTAGTTCCTTGCGGTGTTGCCGTTTTCCTGTAACTGTTGTTATAGCCCTAGTCCCTTTGTTGTTAATACAAAACCAAAACACCTTCAGCTTCCTCGGCAAATGGCCACTGAACAACTGTTTCGCTTTTCAAAAATTGACAGGGGCGTTTATTAGGGGGGGGGGGGGATTTATTGGAGAATATACAGTAGTTTGTTTTATTTCTGCTAAGGTCAGGGGTTTCATCGTTGGTATCGTACAGTTGTTTCCTTTTATTTGTACCTTGTCGCACGATAGTGACTCGCAGTGGAAGATTGAAAATTTCATTACGCAGGTATGTTGAAGAAAATACAAAGCATGCTGTCAGAGATAGATAGTAGCCCCGACAGTTGGTTTACATCATTTTTTTCTCTCAGTGCAAATAAATTCTTCCACTACGTGCTCCTTAAAGAGATTGGCTGGCTAACCTCGCTCTTTCTCCCCAGCCGTCATCATCTTTTCAGCAACACAGTGCCCTGTTAAAGCTTTTATTTGCTGTTTCCTAGCGGAAACGTAGGCCCCTTTGTCAAGTACTTAAGTAAATTGTTTTCTTCATATATTTGCATAAATCTGCATATTTATTGCTTAAAACAAAAGACAGTTTCATTTAAATTTTCTAAAGCCAACAATATTATCGGTATCTCAAATGCACACAAAAACACCCCATACTTTTCTGTGGTACGTGTGATGCAGGGTGTGAAGGGCAGATGACTACCACTTTTGAGGACAATAACATGGATTTAATAGACCTAATTTATATGACGTCACACAGTAGAGAGTGCGCCCTCGTTTGGAGGAAAAGCGCGTATCCTTGCAAGTTACACCAACAAATGCAGGCAGCTGACTTGTCAACTAATCGTCTACTATCGCACGTTGAAAATCTACGCCGTGAATGCACTGCTTGTGCTTCATTGTTTTCCTCCAGACTAGTGTCTCGTGACATCAATGCATAAGGTCTATAGGCACGATATGTTACAAAATAAGATTAGGGAAACTTCTCACGCCCTTGTTAACGATGTCATATCACTGTGTTCATTATTCCTGCACAGCCTCGTGCTGGAGAACCAACAAATATTTGTTTTTTTCAGCTCGCTTCCTCTCGGTTGCGTTGCAAGTAGTGTTAATTCTTTCATTATATTTATCAGTCTATAAGCCAGGCCATTATTCTCTCAACGATTAAGCCAACTGACATACCTTCTTATCATCAGCATCATTGAGGCTTTCACTTGACACATACCCTGAACTGACGGTGTTAACCTACTCAATGTTTCAACAGGGTAACACTTTCTATAGTGCTCCGCAGTCTTTACCCTAATATATATATATATATATATATATATATATATATATATATATATATATATATATATATATATATATAGATATATATATATACGCATTCCTTTGGTTATTTCCCATCACCCGTCGGTAAGCCCTATCATACGTGCCGGCATACACAAGAACGTAGAGACCAGTCGATAAGACTCTTTTACCCGTGATATTTTCCCCGAACCCCCACCCCCCATTACAACCTTCAGAGTTGAAAAAATACATGTAACCATTTAGGACAATTAGGGCTTCTCATCCACAACAGCATATGGCAAACACCCAAGGAACATTTCCTTGTGACCGTGGGTGATGCCACACATGCACAGTGGTTGGCAAGAACACCCTCCTCAATTCATTTTGGTCCTAACGGCAATAGCTTCGCTGTTGAGCAGCACTTTACCGTACTTCTACGAATGTGGTTTACACTTTTGTTTGTAGACGTTGCAACTCACGGTATGTCAGTTTGTGCGAGATGCCAAACGTCGCTTTGCAGACCGACTCACTGAACTACGGAAGCCGAGAACATCGCAGTGGTGTGAAATCTGACATGCCAGTTTTCCCACCTTCGGTAAACATGGGAAGAAGAAATCAAGATACCATTTCTCCTTACCATTATCCACCGATAATGTGGATTGGGAAAAAAAACCAAAGTTAGTGAGGGGTTACTTCAAGACAGGACCATTACACAGTGTCTATTTTCGAACACCCTGTCCATAAATGGACTATGTCCATCGATCCTCTTTTCAATTTAAGTAACAAAGCTAGCTCGCTCGTCGACGATTTCTCCGTACCACGGTGGGATCATCCCACGATGGTAATAATATAACCAAAGTTATATAGCGCCAATCCGTGTCATGTGCGGGCGCGTCCATTTATGGACAGGGTGTTCGAAAATAGACACTGTGTAATGGTCTTTTCTTGAAGTACCCCCTCACTAACTTTGGTTTTCTCCATTCCACATTATCGGTGGATAATGGTAAGGAGAAATCGTATCTTGATTTTTCTTTCCCATGTTTACCGAAGAAAGGGGTGAAAAGACTAGCATGTCAGATTTCACACCACCGCGATGTTCTCGGCTTCCGTACTGAACACCTCAGGTCCATCAAACAAAACCTCCAAGGTTATCCGGTAGCCACACATTTCAGTCCTCCATCACCATACTCGATACAGGATTTGACCGTTACCGCAGCCATAATGTGCCGAGGTTCTAACCGTGATCGTCTAACTGCCAAAACCGGCTTATCATGAAGCCTGGAACCTTCTCCCCACACGGTCTTAACGTTAGGATGGACCTTACATAACTTGCCACTTTTGAATTTCGGTTTTAAAAGTTTTATACCGCAATTTTCGTGTTCCTTTTTTCAACCGGTTGTGGACGTGCTCAATTTTAGTGTGTGTTTTCCCTACTTGCATTTCATTGTTGTTCCGATGCATTTTTGTCACCTGATCAAGGTTTTATACCCGAAACATCGTGAAATTTCCAGCAAACTATCAACCTATATCAGAGGTCACCACAACGTGATGACCACCCTCGAGCCACTTCTGGTAGCAAATACTGCATGATAGCTGACCCGTTAATTTTTTGCTTCATCCTTATCTACCATCTTGTGAAATTGAACTTACTGATTATTTTTAACCTACTCACACGCTCATCTGTCATCCTGAAATGCCAGAATTTATGAAAACGTGCGGGTTGTTTCCATCCAAAACTACCGCTACTGACGCTTACTATGGCTGGTCAAACTCGTTACACACAAAGACAAGTGGTCATTACAACAATAAAGCTTGTATTGATTGGACTGGTCAGCCTCACCTGTTGCACGCACTTAAGCACTGCATTGAGATTTCAGCTGGTCTCAATTCAATCAGGGAGTCTCTGGCAACTCTCTGGCAACTCCCTGATTCAATCATGAATGAAAAGTAACTCTCGCTCACTTTCACCTTAAGACAGCAAATAACATCGTTACTCTTTAAGAGACAGGTGAAGCTGTTCGCGCAGGAGCTTTTTGAAAGTTGATAATGAACGTGCGTATATATAAAAATCAACCGAAAGCTTGGAAAAAGCTCGCAAGCAAGTTGAAAAACTCGCTCAGATAAAAAACATTTGACAAAGACGGAACTGAAAAAGAAAAAAATTTAAGAAAGCAGTAAAAGCTTATAACTAGCTGATCAAAGTAGCGCAAAAAAGGAAAAGCAATAGATGCACGTTGCCTGAAGAAAACTTATATCATAAGAACTTTTGGAAATTTACTGGTAAGTGTAGTATTTGTAATCTTGATAAAAGAAAAAAAACAGAGCAGGCAACGTGTTCAAAGGTTACTTCTGATCAATATAACCCGGCAAAGTATGGTTTCCCACGACCGCGTCATACCAATGACTTTAAAAATTTAACCTACTGCCGTCGTGCGTGATGCTCCGCATAAGCAATGGAGTAAGGGAAAATAAGCCAGTAAGCCACAACTGGAAAAAGGCTGTGGCCGGCTCGACTTGAACCAATTGGTTGGAAACTGGGCCGTTAAACCCCATCTAACCAACCTAACCCCACAACCGCTTGACGTTAAACTGGTTTCCGCATCTTCCAGTTGAAACGATTGAACCTTCTAACCATTTTGATCTGTAACCAATCCGGCCAAAAGATATCTGGGCTGTTGTTAAAAAGAAAAATGCCACTTCAGCCCCTGGTTTGGACGGTTTTATGTATGGCTGTATCAAAAAATTACCTTGTACTCATCTCATTCTGAGTAATCTGTTCAGTAAACTTCTTGAGTAGGGCGATCCCCCAGATTCTTGGTCGAACAGTTCAGTCGTTTTGATTTACAAAAGTGGTGACAGTCACCTAAGCCGAAAAAATTTAGGGTTGTTGCCTTGACATCATGTGTAGCCAAAATTTACCATCATATTTTATCAGAACGTATGACCATATATAAAAATGGTCTTATCAACTCTGAAGCTCCAGAGGGTGCAATACCATCTAACTTACTCCCCACTTCACAACGTCCGGACATGTTTCTGTACAACGAATCCGCCAAAACAGCCATAATTGCCAAGCTTTCTGTGCCATTTGAACAAAATATGAACAAGGCTCACTAGTACAAGCAAACAAATATGCTGGGCTTCTTTCTGATTTGAATAAGGGTGGGGTGAAACCTTCATAGCAGGTGTCGAATATGTACTCCTCTTTTGACGTACACACTCTAACACCTACGAACAATGACATGGCAGAGATCATCCATTTTTACTGTATTCATCAGCCCAATTTGATTTTAGTTCTCGACTGTTGACTGGTTTCAACATATGAATATTCATATTGCACGATAAGGCTTCAGCTGCAACGTTCCCTTTTACACTGTAAGTTAATGGGACTTCATTGTGTGAGCTTTAAGCGGGAGAAATCACACACTAAAACCCCATTGACCTTGGTCGTCTGAAACAGCATGGTAATCAGACTTGCTTTAGTCGATTTTTCGTTGAATATTTATAATTTGTGTTTGTTGTGATCGTATATATGAATAGTTAATAGCGTACAGTTTTTACGCAGTTTCACGAAGAATTCTTGCGAAAGTTCGCGGACGTTGGTATTATGAGTGCAGCCAATATAGGTGCAGGAGTAATACACTTCCGCCAAGAGGGCAAGTTGAAAAGTAGCCTCGTTTGTTTCGAAGTTGGTTCACGGGATCTTGTCAGCATCAGATCTATTTTTAAATTAAGGCCACTCTCAACAAACAAACTATGAAGGATATTTCTAGGTTAGCTCTGCCGACTTCTTACGCAATCTGGAACTGTACAAAAGAGCGTGCGTGGGATGACGTTGCCATAACGAAGGTTAACAAAACTTAATGATGTCCTTTTGCTCTAAATTGTTTTTCTTTAATGACATGTGGCATTTAACATTCTGGTCAATATTGTGTAACTATTCTTGTTTATTCTTAGACAATTGATTTTTGTGCTTTAGCGTTATTTAATTATTATGTGTTATTGTATATGATTGTTTTGTATGTAGGCCAATTTGTCTGTCACACTTTGCGTTGGCCCATGCTGGTGGTTTCCACAGGCATGTTGGCAATGTCCTGGGTTTTATGTGTGTTTTCTAATAAAGTGTGTTTTGTTAATAAAGTAGTAAAATTATACATAAATATAAAATGCATACATACATATATAACTATATATATATATATGTTTATATGTAAATATATTTATATATGTACCGTATATATGTAAATATGCATATATATATGTATATATATATATATATATATATATATATATATATATATATATATATATATATACATATATATATATATATATATATATATAAGGTAGGCAGAGTGACGTAGCGACTTTATATGAACCAGCGACCTCCCGCGCACAAGGCGAATGCTATGACCACTGAGCCATTGAGGCCTATGTGACAAAGCGCGGCCAACTAATCCTGCTTGAGGCTAAGTTTCCATTCACATATAATCATCCTCTTTCAGTGTAAGGCAAGTGCCTATGTTAGAGGAACAATGGCCTAAGGTCTTCATGCGACTATTCAATACAGCGTTGATTCACTCAAATATATATATATATATATATATATATATATATATATATATATATATATATATATATCTGGTTTTTTTTCTGTGAACCTTTCCTTCTGTGATAAGGGCTACGCTCTATCTTAGGATTGGTTTAAAATTCAAGACCGAATGTATTACTATTTACACTTTCGACCTATATATATATATATATATATTATAAATATATATATATATATATTCCAGCTTGCCAGTTCAATAGAGGGAAGAATTGCTCTGTAAAGTTAGACAAATTTGGTCACAATAAAGACGATTGCTCTGCTACTTGTTAGTAGCCTGGTGGAGGGTCCATTGCTGAGACCTGTAACTTCAAATGCTGCTTACACGAAATATGGAATCTTTTGTATTTGAAAAGAACATTTCGAAAAATAGAAATAACTGAGCATATAATTGTTACGATCGAATGGACTCACGGAACGGGGTACCCTGTCCAATCTGGGCTATATGCGGTGACTTATGATGACCTGATATGGAAATTAAAGGACTAAACTATCCACTGGAGGAATTCTTATCAAGGCAGAACCGTGAAGGGACGTGAATCGTGCAAGAGTGGATTAAAGGTAGAAAATATATTAAGAACCAAAAATGGCTTTGGAATCTAAAAAAGCTGGCATAAACCATTGAACGAAGAACGCAATGAAACGTATTCCGCTGTAGTTGAACGCAAGATAGTAAAGTCCGAAGGTGGGAACCTTGTCAGCCAACTTGCCAGAAGGCTGTTGACGTACATATAGGCTTTTCTATGCTACTTCTCTAGTGTTAAAAGTACTAGGTACAAGTAGAAATCTATGCTCCAGCTTCAGGGGAGTTTCTGTCATAATAATTTGAAGATGAAAGAGAAATAATTGTTTTGCAAATCAGATCGGCATATTTTTCTATAAAACCTTAAGAAAGTTTTTTATGGACAGTCTGTTGCTGCTTGCTATATTATGTTTTTGGGCATACTTGTAATGTAAAGTAGGCCGGGAACACGTCAAAGGTAGTATGTCAAATTCTACGGACCAAATTGGGCCCTATGATGCCAAGCTGCTAGTGAATAAATACTGGCGACATTTTTCTTTTTTTTTCTTTTTTTTTCCACCAATAGTGATAGGATAACGGGACAGGTTATACTAATAGATCCCAATCTCACTGCCTTAATAGCCACCAACCTTCCACCGACATCATTCTGTCCAGATCCCCTCTGGTGGTGGTTCAGAATTCTAACTGTTATTATGCACTTTTGGAAACACTGTAAATGGCCTTTAAGGGGCTGTAAAAGACCCCCACACTGTAAAAATAGACGTCTTCATTTTTTAACACATATATGGCGTTTAAGAATTAGAAAATGAACAACAAAATGGATACACACAGTAAATGACTGAACAAATATTAACACATGATAAGGATTATGACGTCAATTAAAGTGCACTCCGCAAACACGTTTACATGATTTATATATGTATGTTAATTTTTCTTTTTAAAAACAACTTGATGTTTACAGTTATCATGAAATAAACGCATAAACGTGTTAACGAGATGGCGTTAAAGGGGCGTCAATGTGTTAAAGTTGGCGTTTTAGACGTTTAATTTGCTTATGTATTTTATTGTTTTTTTCGGTTACATAAACGCCACGACGCGTTTATTATCTGTTACAAAAACGTGTTAATCAATTTTTACAGTGCAAAGGCCCAGCTTACATATGAGGGATGGATTGTACCTGCTGTAGAAGAATTCGTCAAGGTAGTGCGTCACTGTCTAGCTTTAAATTGACTTACACTTTACATTTCCTTTTCATGTCCTCTGGAGCCTTGTAAAAGTTTCTAACATGCTAGAGTGACCCTTATTGTGACAGCTCTGGAGTTATGACGTTTCCTCTAACCACCTTAAGATGCCACATTTCGTCATACAAGTTCAAATATGTACAGGCCTCTTGCAGTATCCCAATTTATGTACAGTATTGTGTATGGCCCTTCAACATCAACTACCTTTGTTGCCACTACATTGTTAAATTTGTAAAGAATAAATCGTTAGGTTAGCAGGGTAATTTAAATGTGAAATGTTTGTCTCCTGAAGTATCGTAAAAATATAATTGCACAGAACGTAGAACGAGTTGTCAAGATTAAGCCAATATTTCAAAATTAGTTTTAACGACTGCTTTATTCCCTTTACATCATTTAGTATTGTCTTCTTTTCATTCCAATAAAGGATGTTCCATCCGAAAAGAAACATTTTTGTGAGAGCGCCCTCCATTACTGCTTTGGCTGCTGTCAAATTTAACCTTCACAATGTCATTAAATTAATATAGATATTAAGTCGATGTTTTGATAACAGTATATATGTATGACCAAAGTTGAAAATCGCACAGTAGCGTATTCTCCGCTTGTCTCTGCGATATAGCCATTCCTGTAGCGTAATGTGACATTCATAATCGTCAAATGCAAGTTTCTTTTCGATGGGAATATATTCGTCAGTTTTGCCAGGACCTCAATGGTTTTGCTGTCAAAGGAATATCCTGCTTGGTAACTTCAGAATATTATGTTTACCTGATCGATATACGCGTCCTCAAGATGGTGAGTGTTTTATTAATCTTTTAGGTCATCCTATGTTTCTTTTGAAGTATTAACTTAACCTTCTAGACTACTTGCCTGGCGCATATATAAGAAAGAACAGAATCAAGAACACTTTAATTTCGAGTGTTAATTAACGGTAATTTCGGATACTGTAGTTCTACAAATTGAGTGGCTAAGGTAAAAGGTTAGATACTGACTGCAACAATAAACTTAAATGATATTTTGTAATGATCCTTAAAATGTTGTAGAAGGTGGTACTGTTTCGGCCGGTCTTAGTTTCCTCAACGTCCATCCTCACAGAAAAGCAAAACAAAGAACACAAAATAAACAAAACAGTTAGACATGTAGGCTAGCTATACGTATTTTAAAGGTAAATTACATCTCTCGTTCACTGGAACAGGAATCCTTTGTTTCAAAAAAGTTGTGGATCTGATTTTTAAGTTTCTTTATCAGTTGACGAGCCTTTAAAATTCCGTACAACTGTTCACAAGAATTCGACGAAACTTGGGACACGTGGGACATTTCCTTGGTTAATTTATTAAATTCGAGGCTAAATTCGAGGCTATGAATAGATCGTCGTATGCATGGTAGAACGTGCTTTAAATTACCTTCATTTACTGCTAATTTATTAGATTAAAAACCTTTGCAGCTTTGATATTTTTTTATTTTTTCTTTGTTCGTTCCTCTACAAGAGTGATACTAACGCAGGAAAAGGCAAATTACGAAGATGTAAAAGCATGTTGATTTGACTTCTTCATATTTATTGTTTTTTTTTTTTGAAGCAAAAAAGGAAACAGGAACTGATTTTCGTAGAAATAATAAGATTTTGTAAAGCAGTAAAGGAAGCATCGCCGGTTCGTGTTCCAACCTTGCCCTTTCGTGTTAAAGTAAAGGTGGAGACAGTAAATTATGATCCCACGCAAAGGCGGAAATCCCTGGGGACGGGGGATATAGCAATCCCACTTTTTCACACAAATCTCTGCTACTGATCCCACACATATGGATTACAAATATTTTCATGGGTACTTTTTGTCGAAATCGGGTCGTATTGCGTCTATTAAGACAGGTTTTAACTACCATTATGCAGTAAAGGAAGTATACAGTTGCCTGTGTAGTTTTTGTGGAAGCATAGGTTCAATGTATTCTCCCTCATGTTCCTCTTACATAAAGGTACCCAGGGGTTAAATAGGTACCTGTGAGTTAAAATATCGTCGGGCGCTCCGTTAGACCTGTTGCCTCATTAGCGGGATCGTCTCTAGAACGATTTACCGCTGAGCAGGGGAAATATTGTGCTGCGCCTTTGTTTAGGATTGCCTAGATATTGGCCCATTAAAAATGCTAATATTATTGTTTTTCATGATATCTATGAAAATAAGTATTGAAGGTAAAAGTTAAACCAAGGAGTTTCTTTGCACGAATTCAACGACTGAGTGACAGAAAGAGTTGTCAGGCTGTTAAAAAGAGCCATTCATGAATTAGGCTACCAGGGTATACAGATTTAAATTACTGTGGATGCATGTTCCCTTTAAGATTGCTTTATACATATTGCTTCAAACTAAAATTATTGGGGGTTGTAGCTTTCGTAGTCCCATGCCCTGTTCCGAAGACCATGGCTCATCTATTTTTGGTTAATGCGAAAGGCTTAATATTTTGTTGAGTTTACCGCGACCGTTATGAAGTTATACCTGTATGCTTTTATTGAGAGCAGAATATGTCTTGTAACTGAAATCGGGCCCACATAAAGTAGTGAAGGGGTCGAGATAGCTCTCAGAGGGGCAAACTATTTTTCAGGGGAGGAGAAATGTTTTCAGATATAATATGACGATAGTAACTTAAAATTACCTAGGGAGCAAAATTTTTTCTAGTAGCGCCGCGCCATGCCCTCTCCTTGACTACGGGCCTGTCTAGTTTAGACATTTTACCGACACCATAGGCGTAGGAGGCGGGGGGCTGCAGCCCCCAACCAAAATTTTTCATGAAAATTCGGGCAAAATGCTGAGAATTTTTCAGGCACCTACTGAAAGAAAAATAATGCAATGATGCAGCTAAAGGGTATTAATAATTTAAAAACTTCCTTGGTTATTAATATAAAGTTCTGATTTGAATCGCACCAGCACCTATATATTCCGTATCAACTCATCAGTGTGTTTTTTAATGGTTAAACTTATATTATGATTATCAGTGGTGTATTTGAGGGGCCATATAGCCATGCCCCACCATCAACTGATGCTGATTTTTGTCCTACCTAAAATGTGTAAATCTTTTAACATAACTTTTACTTCAAAGGTAGCATATGTGCCACCAGATTGCATTTAAAAACACCTAATTTTTCAAAAATTTTCAAAGGGGAGGGGGAAATCCCCTCCCCTTATGCAAATGAGTGTTTGTTATTTGCAAGAGGTGTGATAAACGATGAATGCCCTCATGACATGTACATTCACATGTCGAACGTGCGTGGAGCGAGAGGAAATTTTGGGTTATATTTTTCGGGCAAGTCGTTCCACCCCCCCCCCCCCATCAACTTGGACTCCTACGCCTATGTACGACTCACTCAAGACTACTTTCTCTCTGTATATGTGCACTAAACAACACAGCAATCAACTCTTATTTGATAGTTCAATTTTTGTTTGCAGTAATTATCGGATAAAAGGATTAAAGAGGGCATATATATATATATATATATATATATATGTGTCAAAGAGAAGTAGTAAATAGTGTTAAAAGTTTGTGAAATTCCACGACGTTTCGGGTTTAAACCCTTCATCAGGTGGCAAAAATGCAACTTATCGTTGACACGGCCATACGTACAAAATTTAAAAAAATACACAATAAAATTGGGCACGGTAAAACCGGCTAGAAAAACAGACAGTGTTAAGTGATTACCACAGGTAAAAACAATGTAGGAATTGCTGAGTTATAAAAGTTCAAGTCTAACGTTCAGACCATGTGGGGACGCCACACATACGCCATTGTCTTACGGGGTACTAGGACAGGACCCGGTAGAAAATGCAAGGGAATTCCCAGCAGCAAGGCTGCCCGCAAGCGAGGCAAGTGGACGTACGTGTTGAGGGTGGGCTGCGGTCCAAGACAGGCACGTGCAGCCGCGCGTGTTTTCTCATCGCACACGCCGAATTTCCGGGCAGTTATGCCAGTTTCAAGCCACGCGTGATCTAGGAAAGACGTGCGAGAGCGGAGCCCTCTCCGGCTGCCCCAGTGCCCGCTAAGGACACGTCGGCGAGTGCCACATACACATACCATGACGGTAAACAGCACGGGCGCACGCTTACGTACGTACATATATACATACATACATACATACATACATACACACACACACATACATACATACATACACACGACATAACCAACCCATAGATCCCCTGCCCGCTTTCGGCAAGGAATCAAAAATACTCTCTCCAAGAGTTAAGAAAGCGTTGTACTCCCAAAATTAATGCCATGATTGTCAGTTCTATTAGTCAGTTCTTGCTTGAAGCGCCAGTACGTTCGCAAACGTAGCTTCTTTGGGGAGCAGAACTCGTTTGGGAGTAAAGTTTGGTTCGCCTATTGGCTCTTCGCCAGAGAGTCGAGAAAACTTTGGGAAAAGTGAATAGCTCTTGCTAAACGTAACTTCTTTGGGAAACAGAACTCTCAGGGCGTATTTGGTTTCTGTACTTTGGCATCCATCCGAAAGTGCTTCCGAGAAAGTAGTCAGTTCTTTGTTTCACTAATACAAGGATGCTTTGTTCTATTTAGCCATGTAAAGTGCCAAGCATAATGTGATAGTTTGACGGCTGAGTGGGGGCCCAGTGAAGTGATAGTGTCCCTTCAGGGGACGTAGCTCCTTTGGGGAGCAGAAATTCATTCCAGCCGAAAAACTTACAATTTCATATTTTGTGTATTTTGTCTATAACCAAGAAAAGTCGGCTGGTTAAATAATGGTCCGTCCCAAGGAAGCTTCAGTTCCTCGCGCAACTGACTTCTTCGGCTGGGCAACCGATTTTGATGGTGTCAAGTGAGAGGAAAGCCGGAATACCCGGAGAAAAACCAAAATACCTCGTGCAGGATTGAACAAACGCAATTAATGTGAAACACGTTGGTGCACAACAGCTGGAATAAACCTCTCTGCCATTACTGGACCCACCATACTTTGTCTCACTGACAAGCCACTCTTGTAGTGCGTTAACAGGTGACACCTCCGCGTTTTTTCCTCGCTACGAAAGTACCCTTCTGGCGGGTCCACCTTTTTCCCAGCAATAATCATAAGCAGGAAAAACTGTGGTAATTATAAAGCTTTTCTCTCCACATGCAAAACGAAATATGTTGTCACTGTTTGCGAGCGCAAAACATCTTAATAGTGAATTCTAACACCACGAAGTCCGCAGGTTTTGCATATCAAGCCAGCCGTGAAAAGAATCTGCTATCGCTAGAAGTGATTGCATTTATTATTCAGGAACTAATTCAAGTTCGGTTAATTTACTTAGTAGAGCGTTGAGTAATTCTAGGAATCAAAACTCTGCAGTGATTTGCTTCCGACATTCAGCCCCATGCGGACTATACTGTGCACGTACTGGTTTAGCAATCACTCATCTACTGAAAGTGCACGTAATTTTGAGATTTCAAGATGCGTGACCAAAGGAACTTCTGATCAGCAGCATTATATTCTAACTGCGTGCCTGGTATTGTAAGTGCTGGATACGAGTTCTCATTTGAGAAATTGTACACTTGGTGTGATTGTCTTCTAAGTTGTGATAGCCTGTAGCTATAACTTGCCAAGAGGGAACCTAAATTCGTCTATTGCCTCATGCTTAAATGATAATAAACGAAAAGTGTATATATATATATATATATATATATATATATATTTATATATATATATATATATATATTATATATATATATCTATATCTATGTATATATATATATATATATTATATATATTATATATATATTATATTATATATATATATATATATTATATATTATATATATATATATATATATATATATATATATATATATATATATATATATTGATCAACGTCAATAACAAATATTCACAATACAACAACATCCACACTTTGCGAAGATCATTGGTGAATGTCTAGTGTCTAAGGGTTATCTGTCGAGAATCATAAAACCCGGAAAAGGTTCAGTCTGCTAACAATTAGTTTAAGTATAGAAAAATGCATTCATGTACAAAACACAGACACTCTCGGCTTCAAAGTAAAATGACATAGTCAATCTCAAGAAGACCAAAATTGCTAGGCTTCTGGTTTTTACCCTGATGTAGTTAACTTATTTAGTACTCAATTGTTACGTATGTGAAAGCTTTACATAAAAACTTACCCACAAAATGAACAAATCTAGAATAAACTAGGGTGACATTTGCAGGTAGAGGGAGAAAAAAAAATCAACTATGCAAACATATAAGGGGTACAGGTAAATAAAAACTTGTGTACTTAAAGGCATTGTCTGGTGGCATTTTGTAGGGGTCTTACATGAAAGATAAAAAATTTTCATTACATGTCATCCAAACCCCATATCAAAACTCTATTCCTAACTCAAGATATCTCTTCCTAAATATTGGTTACTTTTAATAAGAAATACCTCCAAGTTTCCTCAAGGTCACAAAACGTGATCCAAAGTCGGCAAATTGCCTCAGATTCCTTTTGT
The DNA here is from genome assembly GCA_029531755.1 of Holothuria leucospilota. Classification (NCBI taxonomy): domain Eukaryota; kingdom Metazoa; phylum Echinodermata; class Holothuroidea; order Aspidochirotida; family Holothuriidae; genus Holothuria; species Holothuria leucospilota. Next base: position 25,854,396 of record CM055970.1, read on the forward strand.
TATTCTTTATAATTGGCTACCTTGTTTGTCCTTGAAATTTGATACCGTTGGAATGTTTAGATCTTTTTCCGTGTAGTTATAGTGAAAAACTGTTCCATACTTATGGTACAGCAAATAAAGTTATGGAATATTCAATATAGTGATATCAACATTATAAAGAAAATACATAAGCTACATCAAATCCATTTGCCCAGATGACATCACAGATTTCCCATCATGCACTGGGGAAACTGGAAATGTAGTATTTCTTCAAAAATTTGTATCTTCCGAATGCAAAATGCTATTGAGATGGGGTTTTCACTGCCTAACACAGAAAATTTTTCTGCTTTTGTTTGAAAAGCATCAAATTTGGTCACCAGACCATGCTTTTAATAATGTCATTATAGTAAATTTTGGGAAGAAATGTCTTTGACCTGTTGACAAAATGCATTGCTATGCATGCAAAAAATTCCATCATGTCATTCAAAATTCAGGTACAATTACCAATGTATTTCAACTTAAAGCTGAATTTTTGAAGACATGCCCAGGAGCTGGTTTCAGATTACCAGGTAAATGGTGCTGCTCATATTATTCAGCTTTCTTTCAGATTTTCATTTACCATAGTCTATTTATATGCCGAAAATATTTTATTGGAATGATGTAACTGTTACAGTTTAAACATTTGGGCTTCAAGACTGCCCTCAATATTTTCTGTTCTTGGACAAGTACTATGTTAAACCAGAAGTAGAAGATATAATCTACAGTTGAACATAAACATCATAACCATTCATATAGCAAAACATTGATACAAACATTATTTTGTTCAAAAGCATGAAAACATTTATTCAGATATATACTCAAACATTCATTCAAACGCACATTCAAAGAGTCATTCATACGTTTATTCAAAGAGGCGTTCAGATGCAATCGGTCATTCAAACATTCATTTATATACTTAAATATTCATTCAAACGTTTATTCAAGAATTAATGGAAGCTTTCATTCAAACAGACATGCAGACACAATTTCCAATTTCAAACATTCCTTCAAACATACATTTAAATATTCATTCAGATATACATTCAAATATTCATCATTAAACATTTATTTACAAACTTAAACATTCATGCAAACGTTTATTCAAGCATTAATTGAAACGTTCATTCAAACAAGCATGCAGACTCAATTACCAACATTCGTTCAAACATACATTCAAATATTCATTCAGATATACATTCAAATACTCATTCAGATGTATATTCAAATATTCATTCAGATATACATTCAAATATTCATTCACACATTTATTTACAAACTTAAACATTCATGCAAACGTTTATTCAAGCATTAATTGAAACGTTCATTCAAACAAGCATGCAGACTCAATTTCAAACATTCGTTCAAACATACATTCAAATATTCATTCAGATATACATTCAAATATTCATTCAGATATACATTCAAATATTCATTCAAACATTTATTTAAACACACATTCGAATCTTCATTTAAGCAAATTAAAACATTACTTGGAGAAAACCTTCAAATATACATCCAGATACATATCAAACATTCGTTCAATTGTCAAATCGAACTGTCATTCAAACAAATCCAAACATAATTAAAGCATTCATTCAAATGTTCATTCAGATACATACTAAAACCTCCATTCAAATGTCACATCAAACATTCATTCAAACAAATTCAAACATTCATTCGAGCATTCATTTAATTAATTAATTGTTTATTCGGATACCTACTCAAACATTCATTCAAATGTCAAATCAAAAATTTATTTCAAGCAAGTTTAAACAATAAAGGGGATGTGGTATACCGCCAAAAAACCAGGGAGTTGCTAGCAACTCTCTGCCCGAACATATTTAGGAATATTCCCGGAGTTCTAAACACAATTGGTAGCTGCACTTTGATTGATATTCATTCAAACAACACAGATTCACTTTGGTTGGTCAACAGTGACCTGTACAGTCTGTTTCAGTGTTCCCAGTCAAACTCACACTCACACTCACTCACACTGTGCTCGACAATATCGCCTCGAGCCATTTGAAATCGGTGCAGGCTACTGTTGCTCTGACCTAGTAGCTCCATGTTCTGTCTTAGACTTTTAGAGGTATACTATAGACAGGAAGCTTGGTTTAAATTGGAGGAGGGGCTTAAAGTTAACCTAGCTGGGAGAATTGGTATACTGTCTGGAGTGAGCTTAGAGAGCCTTGATTTCAGCATTCATCCATTTAATTTCAGCATCCATTCAAATGTTCATTCATATCACACTCACCCACGCTCACATGTATTTTCACATTTCTGATGTAAGGTACAGTACTGTACATCTCTTCGCTCTATATATCACATTCAGGAAGATGACAACACCAATTAATGATAATGATTCAATAAACTTTTTTAGGAAGGTTTCATACCACGTTTTCTACTTCTTAGAGTATTTAGCATCCTTGACGTCACAAACGAGCACTGAAAGATGTTCTCGTATGAAACTGAAGTAAACACGTCTGATTTAAAACTGCAGGCTTCAAAATAAAAAAAAAAACTTGTGGGGTTTGAAAGACTATTGACTTTGACAAATATGTTATTCAATGCCAAATTTAACTTGGAATAAAATAATAATTTGTTCTAATCTAATTATCAGACAAGCGAGACAGCTTTTTTAGTACGAGCCTGAATAACATTAACGAACCATGACCTAGATTTGTGTAGAAAGGATTAGTTGAAATTTAAAGCCTACTTCGAAGAGAACCTTTGTAACAAACTTTCATTAATTAAATGAAAAGATGTCAAATTGAATATGGCCTACATTGATAAGTGACAATACCTTTTGATTCTTATATGAAGGCAAACGCGAATGGGCAAAGTGATGCAAATGATTTAAGCATTCTGCCAGTAAGCTGCAATTTAGTATACAGACTAATAGTGTCAGATCAGTAGCGTAACTGGGGTGATGGAAGTAGGGGGAGGGGGTAGGGAGGAAAATAAGGTAAATGTACCGACAGCATAAAGTCAATGTAAAGACACTTTTTCAGAGGGGTATCACTTGACAAGTCGCCCTCGCACCCGTGACCCTTGCTCCATCCACCCAGGGGTGGCGCCAGGATTTGCTCGACGGGAGGCAGATTCCCCGACGGGAGGGCCACGACCCGAAGCTCCGACAGCCCCGATAGCGTCGAGGGGGTGGTGAGGGAGGATTTTGGGAATACCTGTGCACTACACCATGCCATTGCGGGGCATATATTGCATAAAATTTGTATAAACTAGAGGGAAATAGTTCCGCGCCGATTTAATGTTTTTCCCGGAATCTAAAATGTGAAAAAAACGCCCGAAGCGCGCGAAAATGTTTTTGAGGTAAGCCGATACTTAAAAGAAATAATACTTATTTAAAGCTTCTATAAAGGTCAACTGTCATGGCAGTTGGGCCCTATCGGGCACAACTTACATTGTAGCCTGCTTCCGTCCTCGAGTCACTAGCCGTACCGCAAGACAGATACAAGCAGACAAGAGAACATTAACTAAGTTTATCCAAATGAGATGAAATTCCCTATATTTACATAAATCCATGCATTCTACTTATTAAGTTACTTGAAAAGATGGAAAGGGTTTGTGCTAAATTTAGCTATAAGTAACGGAACTGAGGAAGAGTGGGTAAATCGTACCGAAAATTTCAAAGCGCGCGAAGCGGGAGAAAATTTTTAGTAGGCTTACAATAAAATAGTACGCAATCATTAAGAATAAAAAGAAAAAAAAACTGTAGCGGCTGTAGACCAGGATAACATACATTGTATCGAAACCACCTGGACTACCCTTTGAAATAGCCAAACTTTGCTCCGTGCGTCCCTCACCAACTGATCCTACCGCATGACCCACACAAGAGAACAGTAACTAGGCTTTGCGATATAGGATGAAACTTACGACCTCTACATAAATTGTGCACTCTGCCTACATGTCACTTGGTAAGGGTGACAGGACTTATGCTATTTAGCTATTTAGAATGGAACTATTGGAGAAACTGGTGTGCCTATACAGCGCGTAGCGAGCCAGAAATTTTGGGTTCTTATTAGAGAAATTGTCGTCTTAAGAGCAAAAACAGGTAAACCGTAGGGGAGACTAGTCGCCGTCCACACCGGGCGGATGTACCGACAAGATCAGCAAATGTACCGACAGACCATCCCAGGACGACAAGTGGGGGCGACCGCCCCCTGCCCCCCCCCCTTACGTTACGCTACTGTGTCAGATTCATATATTGAACCGGAACTGATCAAAAGGGTACTTAACGAATTGTATCAATAGTTAAGTTGTTGAAAAATAGCCAGTTTGTTTCAAAGCTAACGAAATCTAGTCAGATATATGACCATATTTCAGTTGAAGGCTTCTGTAATTTGGGCTGAGACCTTTCATCTCATGAATTTTGGGGTTTTCTAAAATAATTTTTGCTCGTAAGTTCTCCGGCAAAGCTAATAAGCCAAATACTACTAAAGCTAACAATAACTTTTGGGAGAATTTCCAAATTAAAGTGGTAATGCACGGAGTTGCATATCTCATCGGCAGGACTCGTAATTCAATGTGATAACAGTAACGAATATCTACTCACATCACCAATGACCAAATACATAATTTTGAAACTACTCTACACCTTTGACATCTGACCTCTACTTCTGGGGGTCTGCGAGACACAAATTCCCACCTTGGGACACATCTCCATCAAGTTTGAAGAAGATCGGTCTAGCAGACTAGAAGGAGTTTTTAACATAAAAAGTGTACATTTGACCTTCCGTCACGTGAATTTTGACCTCGGTTGCCATGACAACCACATATTTTGATAAAACTACTCATTTTCATTTGTGTGAAGTTAGTTAGTTAGTTAGATGAGGTTTAAAGCATGGTCTGGTGACCAAATTTGATGCTTTCAAAAAAAAGCAGAAAAATTTTCTGTGTTAGGCAGTGAAAACCCCATCTCAATAGCATCTTGCATTTGGAAGATACAAAATTTTGAAGAAATACTACATTTCCAGTTTCCCCAGTGCATGATGGGAAATCTGTGATGTCATCTGGGCAAATGGATTTGATGAAGCTTTTGCATTTCTTTATAATGTTGATATCACTATATTGAATATTCCATAACTTTATTTGCTGTACCTTAAGTATGGAACAGTTTTTCACCAGTCTACACAGAAAAATATCTAAACATTCCAACGGTATCAAATTTCAAGGACAAACAAGGTAGCCAACTATAAAGAATAACAAAAGGAATCTGAGGCAATTTGCCCACTTTGGATCACATTTTGTGACCTTGAGGAAACTTGGAGGTATTTCTTATTAAAAGTAATCAATCTTTAGGAAGAGATATCTTGAGTTAGGAATGGAGTTTTGATATGGGGTTTGGATGGCATGTAATGAAAAAAATTTTGTCTTTCATATAAGACCCCTACAAAATGCCAGCAGACAATGCCTTTAAGTACACAAGTTTTTATTTACCTGTACGCAGTTTCCAACCAATTGGTTCAAGTCGAGCCGGACACGGCCTTTTTTCCAGTTGTGGCTCACTGGCTTGTGTTCCCTTACTCCATTGCTTATGCGGAGCATCACGCACAACGGCAGTAGGTTCCATTTTTAAAGTCTTTGGTATGACTCGACCTGGGAATCGAACCCGGGCCTCCCGCGTGAGAGGCGGATGCTCTACCGCTAGACCATGCAAATACGCGGTCTTTTGTGTGAAGTCTCATTAGAGTGTAATGTTGTTTTCTTGGACTATAGCCAAAACGATTTTTACATAGTTTGGCCTTTGACCTCTTACCTTTTACCTTTACTTCCGGCGTCACAATTTCCTATCCTGTGGTACCTTCCCTCCAGGTTTGAAGACGATTGGTCCTGCCTAATAGGAGTTATTGACACAAATTTGCCCTTGAAAATGCAAAGTTATCCTTTCTCTAAGTAACATTTGACCACCGTTGCCATGGCAATCACATGTTTGGTAGTGAATGTCTCCCTCTGGAAATAAGGTGAAAAGTTTTTTCACAAAATTTGGCCTTTGACATTTACTTCCGATAGTGAGCATGGCATACAGAAATGGATCCATAATACCTTCCCACCAACTTTGAAGAAAATCGGCTTAACCGTTTAGGAAAAAACAAAGACTGGGCACTACCGTTCACCCTGGGATACCGCACTATGGGCTAGCCCCTTGATGGTCGTGTGACATGCCACCAAAAAGAGCTGTTTCACTTGCCACTTAAAAGAATTAACCCCTCCAATCAAAGATCCGTTGGAATTATTTCAATATCTTTTACCGTTCTCAAAATATACGTCTTCAAAGTTTGATGGTTTCTGAAGAACTCATTGCCTATGCAAAAATAATGATGTGGAGTGTTGCACAGTATTATGATTTCTTTTGTTAACCCTTTATAAATTATCTTTTAATTACTGATCATATAGATTACAGTTTGATGAGTGATATCATTATTTTTCAAGGAAAAAAAAGTTTTACAATAAACCCCTCAGGGAATAACAATGCTAACAGTGTCCTTGAAATTAAGGTTGAAAAAACAAAGGCTAACATGTGCCATATATGGTATGTCCCTCTTTCGATGTCACATATTTGCATATTTAGCTCATGTTTATTCATGGTACAAGTGTGAAATAGAAATTTCCCTGTAAAATGGTCAATATTTGATGGATTTTAATGGAAATTGTGGCTATTTTCAAGATTTTTAATGCTTTTTACATCAAATATCCAACTATGTTATTTTCATGTCACACGACCTTTAAGCTGGTAACTTTGGAAAATTAACCGTTACCATGGCAACGGTTGCTATCATATTTCAACTGGCATTGCCATATACAGCTCAACTGGCAAAGTGACTACAATATCTCATCCTCCTCACAGAGATGAGAAAACTAGTGAAGGCTGAAGGCCCCAGCCCACCCTCTCCGAAGGTCCTGGAGTCAAACTTAAACCGGGCCTTTTTATGGAGAAATTCACCGACTGAACACAACGATACAAATATACTGACGCATTTTGCAAGGGACTATTTCCCAATCTGCGGCAATGATATTGGCGCAGTAAGATGAAACATGATGCAGACGGATTGATTGTTTTTTTCTGGATGCAAAAAATATGCCTGGAATGGAAATGGGTAAGAGAAGCAAGGGAGCAAAATAGACGAGTTGGGAAATGTTTCCACTCAATGCAATATGGGAATGAGTCAAAGGTGAAGTGTACCGCGCTAACAGTGTCCCAGCGCTAGTGTTGCATGCTGAGCATGCAGAGCTAAACACGTTGCCCGTTGTCATGGTACACTTGACCTTGTGACTCGACCGGAAGTACAGAATTTCCCAACACGTCTATTCATGCGAAATACACAGAGGTGCAGTTCAGAATCCGGCATGTTCAGTTGGGGTTAGAGTTTTGCTCCGACCATCTTGTTCTTTTGTTTAAAAAGTCTTGAAAATATGGTCTCATCTGTATCGTTGTAAATAGTGCCGTAACTAGTATTATATGTCTATACATACACGTGAGTAAGACATATTGAATGATAATGCAGTGACGTCACATTCTTTGGACAATAGCCTCATATACCAATAACTCCCTTCAGTTCCATTTTAACTCACATTTAAGGGTTTGGACTAGTTAATTTAAAATGTCATCAGGCATCCTTAACATACTTAATACAAAAAAAAAAACTGAGGGAATTGCACTTTGCTCTGCTTACAGGACTCCATAAATTGTGTATCTTTTTTAATTAGAGGAAGAAGCTCTCCTCAACCTCATCAATCATCTTCATCTTTCTACATCCTCCATATCAAAAGAAAACTGATGAGTTATTCTGCATGAGTACACCAATCCAGCGAGAACTTGAATCCACAGCATAATATTAAAAAGAGCCTCAAATGAATGCTAATTCCGGATTTTATTGTATTCAAGTTGGAGTGATTGAATATCAAGTTATTACTACTTTAATACTAGATTGTAGCAATATAGCAAAGATGTTTTCTTGAAGACCGTGACAGACCCGGCCAACATCGACTATAAAACAGTAAAAAAAAGTGTACCGTATGGCGTGTAACCATTAAAAAAAATCACAAATGAATGTCTCTCGACGAGCCTGTGCCGGTATTTACCTATGCAGAGTCATTTACGGTCAAAAAAAGTAGAATACCTGAAGTTATCAAGGAAGATTAAAACTTAACTGCCTCATATTTTATTCATTTTTTAATAAACGAACTGAATTGTCATTTACGCGGTCAATCTTCTCGCTTTCGAGTTGCTTTCTCTCCTTAAATTGTTAAATCCATTGGAGTCCATTACTGGTTATACGTTGATAACGGTTGTCCCTCACTTGTGATTGCACTTGATTTACTGTTTTATTGGTAATTCTGCTTAAGTGAACTCCTTTCTCATCATAAAAAGCATAAACAGTTTTGGTACGACTATGCTGTAACGAAGCGTCTGCCTCTTATGTATAATCTCATACTAATTTACAGGCACAAGCCAGTCCTTCCTTAATCACAACATCCTGTAGGGAGTACTTCGAATACCGAATCGCTTCCATTAATATCGAATATATCCTGGAAATGCCGGTTCCTCCTTAATTTGTTGTATCTGGAAAGTGCTTGTTTTCCTCTTACGTGCAACTCGTTTTACCAGATTGCGTCAGGCAGGTTTACTAATGCGGGAAGTCGTTTTCCAAATATTTACTTTGTTTTCCTTTTCCTGTGTGAAATGAGAAAGAGTGAAATTGATTCCGTAAAAAATTGAGCCTTTCAATCAAGAAGAAAGAAAGGATTGAGACCATTATCACACTACAACTGAGATGCGACATTCCATTTTTGTTTGTCTGTGTAATAAAGCTCATGCTCACCAGTGCTGGAACGATCATCGGTATTCGCTATCGGTATCGGCCGATATTCCCCATTTTCTTCCAGTATCGGTATCGATAATTTGGTATAATTTACCCTCCTTACCGATATCCCCTGAGTTGTCTAACCGATATTTATCGTCCTACGTGCAATGAAAATGGTACCGGTACACTATTGGAATCGTTTTAATGCAAGTTCCAATATTTTACCTCATCAAGATGAAACGACACTTAGTTGTATTGCCCGGTGGCCTATGCCCTTACAAAAAAATTGTGTGGCAAAAGTTCCAATACCACACTGGACAAACCGTGTCATACTGTGTAAAACAATGGTTGGGTGTGAAAAATAGCGAGTTTTATGTGACCCACTTTTTAAGGTGCCATGCTTTTACCTGCATTACCGCAGTTTGCCGCATGTGACAAAGAGTGGAGAACCAAAATACATTTTTACAAAGGCAAACATGTGGCAAAGTGGGGTAAAGTAGAATACTGTGTGTCAAATTGGTTCCAATCCCACATGTGTTACCACTCATTACCTCACTTTTCCAGTTATATATTTTCCAATGCCCTGCCACATGTGATTATGCATGTTCACATGTGGCATGCCCCACATTTTTTTGTAAGGGTGGTTAGTATACAGGATGCTTATTTCCCAAATATCGGTATCGGATCGGTATCGGCCGATGTTGAGGACTGAAATATCGGTTTCGGTTATATGGGCTACTTGCAAAATCTCTACAACACTAATGCTAACATCAGAGGAGTTCCAGGAGCAGGTGGCACTCGGGCCGCATCGTTTCTTTGTCGTTCCTATAGGGGGGCTATTCTGGGGAAGGGGTCTAAATGGAAGGGCGTTGAAGTAGACTCCCGTTTGTGAATATCTGGCAACGCAAAGGGGTGTAATTCAGTTTGGCGACGCATTTAACTGTAACATGTATTCTCACTTGGTAGTGGATGCTTATTCTGTCTGGGTCTGAAAGTTAACGGTTGGGTTAGGTTTGGGCTACTTGGAAGGATTGGACTGCCATTTTGTCAACATATAGAGGTTTAGATGTAAAATGGTGCCATCTTCGACTTAGCTTTGTCCTGAGGATATGTCCGGACATCCTCCTCACAAAGTGAATGTTTCTAACAGTTTCTATTTATTATTCCCCACCTTGACATTGCACTGTTTAGAGCTGACACCCCACCCTCATTGTCGCTACGTCACTGCTGACTCGGTCAATGAACTAACAATTTAATCGATGTGCTTTGGAACCATCTTTAACAGAGTTTAATTTACATGCTTCTGGACATGAATTTTTGTAAAATCTCGAAATAGGCTCTACAGCTAAGATCAGGAAAATTACGGTCCCTGATGAGGGGGGGGGGGGGAGGCAGTATTACTTGTAGGGGAAGTGGACCTGTCCCACCTGACTCCATCCCCGTATATGGCATAGCGTGCTGTGGCGACAAGGATTGCTCATCCAAGTCATTCCGTAACAACAATTCATTCATTATGGGATTTAGGAAAAATAAAGTAATACAATGTAATTTAACAATGTAAGAGTGACATCACAAATTATTGTTCATTTATCCTTCTTTCGAGAGAGAACTTAATTCAAACCCTGCTCAGACAGAGTTTGAGCAATGAGAATTAATTTTCAACCTTTCCAACAAATGTGATTTTCATATAATTAGTGACTTAAGGTATGGCTGCCATAACGATTTAGTAGAGGTTAATATATCTAAACCATTTCCCCGTTGGACGTTCCAAAAAGAACGTGCCATGCCACGGACTAAACCGCGTAACGTTGGTATTGTGATGTCTGATAACATGGTGTTGGGATTCTCATCCTTCAAAGAAAAGCCACATTGAAAGGAGAAAATGAGACCTGTGGGGTCGGTGGTCATGCGGGTCTTTTCGTTACCCTAGCAACTTTGGAGTGAAAACAACAACTGACTGCAGTATGAACATATGGGAACACTTTACGCGCTACTCTGCTGGTGAGTGTAAACAATGCCTGGACTACACTACGTGCCGAATACTACGAGCAATACTTTGTTTTCACTCCAACATATATTGTTGTCGTGCGGAAGTGACGTGTCACCGACCGACCCCATACTTAAATCTTCGTTTAATCCCTTGCCAGTCTGATGAATATGAATAGAGATAAATTACTAAGATGTAGCCTATATAAAGATGACGACAATGTGTCATTATGATTTAGTCACGTTCACTAAAATATGTATATTTTTTAAATTATGCTCACAAGTCAGTGCTAATTTTTGTCGTCGATGGCACGTTTAAGATTTGTTATAAACATGATCTTTTTCACGAAACGTGCGTTACACACAAATTCTTCCCAAGGGAAGTCCATGTGGCAGTCCGTTTCCATACAAGGTGTTAAGGGGAACGAGATACCTTCCAGGGGTAGGACAAAGAGGCGACAGTTATTTTCAATCTCAAAAATTTGTTAGAGGTGAATTTTTTCAGAAAATAACTGCAGGTTTATATAGTATTGGTATCTTTTGTCCATGAATTATCCACTTTGTAAACTTTATTTTTTACATTTTATCAGTTTTCATATTTAATGAAGTCATCTGAATCTTTTACGAATTTTGACACCCATTTATGTCCAATAACGGTTATTATGAGGTTACTTGCACTTGTTTACAAGTTCACAATGTCTAGTGGATATAGTGCACTGCTTATAAGATTCTCGGAGGTTCGAAACATTCAGTTTACAGCACCCATAACATTTGTCAGGCTTCTCCTTTGTCTTGTGACCATCCGGGTCACAGGCGGATGACGAGGGGGAAAGGGCTAGAAAGTGGAAGGGATTTCATATATTGTGCTCCCTCCCCCAACTTTGTCCAGAACTCTAACGAAGATGTAGGCACATTTTTATTCCCTTGTCTGCAATAGTTGATTCAAAAAAAAAATCAAATAAGCCAGTTGGTTAATATAGTACTTCCGGTGGGGTCACAAGGTCAGCTGTACCGTAACAACCTTTTCGCATGTGTTAGTGGTTCACTTCACCTTTGACTTATGTTGTAAGCGTTGTGTGGAAACAATTTCCCAACTTGTCTTTTGGAAAACGGTGGAAACAGCCATGAAGTCACTCTCTGCAATTAAATGGAATTCCATTCTTAGTAAAATAACATTTTCACCACTCCCGGAAGAGTGGGATTTCAGTTTATTTCTCTTAATTCTTTTACACTATTCTTCTTTAACTGTGAAAGAATTGTAGCCTAGATAAATAAAAATAGACTGAATTCAAATACCTATTCAAAACGGTTTACTTGCAGAGATGATACACAACTGAATCTTAAGTATGCTAAAATATTTGACCATGCACTGAAGAAATAAAGCTTTTGCTTCATAGTATTTATATCACCTTGAAAGTCATAAAATATCACATGTTCATCACGGTATAGGTAAGCAGTACAGGCGTACGATTTAAAATATTCAGACGAGAACAACGGAATATTAATTGCAAAATAGGTTACCTCTTCTGAATACATTTCTGTGAACAAACTTTATGTCAATTAATTGTGTTTTCAAACTAACTGCTTCACCTCAACTGTGAATCCACAGACCAAACGGGGAAAGTAAGTGCTGTCCATGGTTTTGTGGTAGGTGGGGGTTGGGGATGGGGTGCTTTCTTATGAGCTATGAGAAAGCTTGATAACGGCTGAATAAACGACTGGCAAAATTACAGCAGCACTGTTCTCTGTGTATTATCTGATGATGTATTTAATGGTTTGTATCCTGCGACTCTGAGGTTACATTTCGAGAGATCTCTCTGATTGGATCGATCTTTAATTTTGTTTCCAGCCAGATGGTCATCATAAAACCTCTTCTTTCTGTTGTCTGTGTTACAGAGGCGTTTTGTTCACATTTTATTATATGTCGTCTGTTCATTTACTCGTAACTCCCTTTGAGCATTCGTTAAAGTAGATAAAATTGTTGACACTAGGTGTCCCGCTTTCTTGTAAACAGGAGAGATAAATTTCTTGTAAGTAGACGTGATAATTACACTTCGGAGTTCTTAGTTTTTTACTTGATGATGACTGTATGTGTTGAAAAGAGAACGTCAGCACACTTATAGCGTATGTCAGGGGAGGGTGTCTGGTATATGTCTTTTCAAAACGTGAGCAGGAGATAAAGAGATAAGCGGACGAGTGAGTTTACTAAACAGTGTTTCCTGTGAGAAATTATCTATTAACTCAAAATGCCCAAGATCGGTGCTGTATTAAGTACACTCTAAAAGCTATTTTCACACCCAAACTTCTATTTTCTTAGTGGGCATATCATATTACCACTCCATAGTCCAAGGTCTCTTTTATTGCCAAACTAAAATTCTTTTGGCTCAAGTTACAGAAAGTTTAAAAAAGCTAAATTACAAGGCCATCAACAATGCTGGTACCCTGATCCATGGTTTCATTAAGCTCCACACTAGAAACCAGATAAACGTATTTCTTTGGAGTCAATCAATCGATGGAGACTCTTGTTTCATCTGATCTGTATTATTACAATACGTTTATTGTTTCTGTAAATCCACAGGTAACGCTGTAATGGATGATAAATTTACGGTTGACCATTGTAAGGAGATTGACTTGTCATGAGGAACCGACTCATTTGCTGAATACAGAGAATAAGCCGATACAGTACACATATTACTCTCACTTTATGCGAGCCTGTAGAGCGATGCCCCTCTGGCTTGAGTGCAGGGAAAGCAAAGGGCCCTGCAATCTCTGGATTTTTAAGTGGTTTCTGATACCACTGTATTAAGCACCACTTGTAATAAAATGTTTGTCTTTAACTTAGAAACATCACTTTCAGGAGCAAATGAACACCTCTTTTATTTTTTTTTATTGAGAAAATTAATTTTTAATAAATTGGGAGCCATGCTTAGACGGATTTAGGGTGCGCAGATCTCTAGGCCGGCAAGAATTCTGCACCCTGAATAATTTAAATTAAAATACTATTACTGGTTGGCAGAATATATTACATGTAATATATTTAATATGTGCGAACTGAACATCGAGTAAGGCCTGTCTTTAGATTACGACTTATTGCTTCGGTACATCGGTTATACAAGGAAAAGATGCTACCACCAGCGAAAGAGTTGATGCCAAATTTTGTCCGTAGAAACCGCTTTTTATCCATATCCTTTGTCGTTCACACATATAATCCCACACCTTATGCTGACCCGATTTCTGTCAAAAGTACTAACAGCAACAGTTTCTCGTAACTTAAAACTCAAAGTTGTGTTGGTTTTATAGTACAGTTGCAGGCAGGGGCGTATATGTATGAATTCGCAGGGGGTGTGATCTATTTTGGGACCAAATACAACTTTCCCTATTTTTCCACAGGAACAGACGAAAATCAAGGCTGGTAAAAGATCAATTAACTTTTTAACTAACTGGATTTGAGACCGACGTTTTCAGTGGCTCTCAGAGACAGTCTTTTGATTTTCACGGGGGTGTCACACACCCCACACCCCCGTATTTACGCCCCTGGTTGCAGAATGGCAACAACACTACGGAAAATGAAGCTTTCTTCCTCGTTATGCGTCGTTAGAAACCGGAAACGACTTCTACATGTTTTGAAGTAGGAAAACATAATGCCTTACTCCATGAGGTTCTTTCTCACAAAGACGTCTCAACAAAAGGGGGTAAAAACGGTTTTTTCTCCCCTGCCAAGTAGTGCTAACTGGTACACTTACTGCTCAAACCATTTTTCAGTAATGTACAGCTTAACTTATCTGTTGCAGGCCCTTATGTAGGTATTCTGACACGAAAGGGTGAATGGAGGGGTGGGGGGAGGGGGTTACCGGCACTAAAAACAGTGCCAGCAGCCCGTCTCAATCGATTTCCCAAATGAAGGAGGTAGCATGTACGGGGTAGGGAGAAGGGGGATTAAGGGATTGACTCGGTTACGTCCCATTGAAGTGCATCGGCTCTTGTTATTACTATTCAGTGAAGAAAGTCGCAATTTCAGAAGACAGATTACGTTAACGAAGCCTCAGACACTTTGCAAAATGGAGATGCTGTAAAAAGGGTATAGAACTTGAACGAAACTTTGGAACTTTATAAGTACTGTATGCCGGGCCCAACAGATTTAGATTCAAGCTTTTAACTTTTCTTTTTGTCCTTATGTGTGGAGAAATTATGGCCATTGGTCATTATATTAGGCTATTGCTATTTGAGATCGCCTTTCAGTACTCACATTAGCAACAAAACCTTACGAATATGATAAAGTTAAAACGTGTCTTCGCCACTAGTGATGAGGAATGGCCAGAAATTTCACGTGTGCATGACACTTTCAGATTTCTAATCGACAAATCTAAACACACTCAGTTCACAAGGTTTGTTAAAGCTTTAAGACTCAAGTACCTTTACCTAGATACGCGCAAGCTAGCGGCCTCCAAACCATGACAAAAATGGACGTATTATATTGCTAACATTTTAAAGCAAGATACCATCTCTCGAGGCCTGGAAATAAGGGTTATTTTCTTTGCTAGTTGGCACTGGGCTGATTTGCCTAATGTTGGATGGAAGGAACATGTTAGTTTTGCTTGTTTAAATAACAAGAATAAACACTGTAAAAATGATTAACAATTTTTTGTAACAGATAATAAACGCGTCTTGGCGTTTATGTAACAGAAAAAACAATAAAATACATAAGCAAATTAAACGTCTGAAACGTCAACTTTAACCCATTGACGCCACTTTAACGCCATCTTGTAAACACGTTTATGCGTTTAGTTCATGATTGCTGTAAACATCAAGCTGTTTTTAATAAAGAAAAAATAACATATATATAAATCATGTAAACGTGTTTGCGGAGTGCACTTTAATTGACGTCATTATCCTTATCATGTGTTAATATTCGTTCAGTCATTTACTGTGTGTATTCATTTTGTTGTTCGTTTTCTAATTCTTAAACGCCATATATGTGTTGAAATATGAAGACGTCTATTTTTACAGTGAATACTTGACTGAAGCTGCTTGTGGACGTTTCTATAATTTACTTACCTGAATTTATTGTGTAATAGAGCTTATTCGGAAACATCAACAAGAAAGTTTAAAAAGAGGCGAAAATTGCAAATTTTAGGGCAAGCTTCCACAGATTTAACTTCAAGTTGATACATGCATTCACCTGGCCTAGCGAGAATACTCATGTAGTCATTACTACACAGAAAGTGTTGATATTTTTCGTGCATTGTTCGTTTGAATAAAGAGCTTAACCCAAATTTATTTTTCATACTTGCGAAAGGAGCACGGTGTCAGTTTAAAGGTGATTATTTTCATTTTTTACGTGCGATTGTGGAAATACTAGTGGTTACATTTATCATATTTTCAACTCAAAAGTAAACTTGAAGTATACAAGATTGATGGCTTCACAATCTAAGCTGAGTCAAGGTTACCGTTGTGGTGACGACTTAAGCCTCTAATAACTCAAGAACCGCACGTAGGAAATAAAGTACATTCTCATCATAGTGCTTAGCTAAGTTCTTCTTAAAAACAAGAAAAACACTTTCGGATTGGCCTTTCTTTTTTATTTAACCAGAAAGTCAAACGACTTACTGATTACTTGCCAAATGGGGAAGCTTTGTTGCACTGAGTTTTATCCCTGAAATTTATCTTTCTTGACTAAATCAGTTGACGATTTTTAAACAACTTGACCTCTGCTGACTTCACATGACCTTTGAACCCCACCAAATATAACAAAAAAGAAGTGTCTTGAGAGGGATTTGACCTCCAATGGACTTGCATCTTGAGAATTCTTGGGAAATTCTGCTTTTTGACCTCTGGTGGCCCCAGATGACGATCTTGGATCTTGAGAATTCTTGGGAAATTCTGCTTTTTGACCTCTGGTGGCCCCAGATGACGATCTTGGGAATTCTTGGGAAATGTTGCTTTTTGACCTCTGGTGACCCCATATGTCAATCTTGACAGTTCTTAGAAAATTTAGCTTTTTGACCTTTGGTGACCCCAGATGACCTTTGACCTCCCAACAAAAACAAACGGGCTCTTCCTCGAACCATAAGGCATACACGTATCACGTATGAAACCTATCCAAGCTTCCTACCTTGAGAAATCTTGTTAAGAAGGTTCTCAGAGTTTGACCCGAAATGACATTTGACCTCAGCCAAAGACAATATGGTTCTTCTCCTCGCCATAAGGCATGCACACACCAAGTATGAAATCTATCCAAGCTTCCTATATGAGATATCATGTTAACAAGGTGTGCAGTGTTTGTTTCACCTCTGGTGACCCGAGATGACCTTTGGCCACCAACAAAAACAAAAGGTTTCTTCCTCAGACCATAAGGCATCCACATACCACCTGTGAAATCTACCAAAGCTTCCTATCTGGAGTTATTGTGTTAACAAAGTTTCAGTGTTCGACCTCCGGTGACGCCAGGTGACCTTTGACTTCCACCAAAAACAATAGGCTTCTTCTCACCGTAACGTATCAACATACTCAGTATGAGATCTATCCAAGCTTCCTACCTTGATCCTACCTTGAGATATTGTGTTAACAAAGTTTTCAGTGTTTGACACCGGTGACCCAGATAATCTCTGACCTCCACAAAAACAATAGGGTCCTTCCTCTCAACACGACAAAGCTACATACCAAATAAGAAAAGTGTCTGTCATTACTATCTTGACATATCGTGTTTACAAGCCATTTACAAGATTTTGGCTGTTTAACCTTCTATGAACTAAGATGACCTTTGACCTCCACCATAGACAATCGGGTTCTTTCTTACATTATGACAAATTTACATACAAAATATGAAAACTGTGCTTCATTGTTGTCTTGAGATATCGTGTTTACAAGGTTTACGGTTTTGAACCAATGGTGACCTTAAATGACCTTTGACCTCCACCAAACACAATAGGGTGCTTTCTCTCAACATGAAAAGTCTATATACCAAATATGAAAAGTGTCCGTCATTGCTATCTTGAGATAACGTGTTTACAAGCAAGTGTCACATACATACATACATACACACACACACACACACACACACACACGACATCACCATCGCAAAGATTCCTTGCCTGCCTTCGGCAAGGAAGCAAAAACTATCTACATCCTCCGATCCGAATGCAAAATCAAATCAAAGTAAATCAGACATACGACAACGTGTTAAACGACCTCGGAGAAAATATCGAAGTAAATCACCGAGTCTCTATTGAAGCGAGTCGAAAAATGTGATAAAAAGAACAAATACTTCTAACTGTAATTTACTAGAGAATGATGCATAATGATGGTATCTGCTTGTTTCCCGATTCAAATTTTTTAAATATCTCCAGGCCAACATCTGTTGATATTTTGATAAAAACTTACACCGAATGCGGAAAGTGTACCTTTACAACTTTTATATGCCGCATATTTTAGACTAGGGAATTACCTCTTCCACACGGAAAAGTGATAACGCCTTCGGCGGGGGGAATAGTTTTACATATTGCTGGTCTAAGATATGCATATTTTATGGGGAACAATAATCCCGGAAATCGTTTTGTTTGTTTGTTTGTTTTTTTTTTCTTCTTCTTCTTTGCCGATGCTTTACTTGTGAATTACGTTTACGCTCTGATTATCAACCAAATTTGCAGCGTGAGTACAATGTCATGAGTACAGTACGAGTACAAGTGCAGTGTGTGTGTTGTGAGTACAAGTACGAGTACATGTCCTTTTTCATGAGTACGAGTACAATTTACAAAGCGCATGCTCGAATGTAGCCACAAAATGTATCATTTGGAAAACCCGTTCAGTCTGGTGGGTAATGGTTAGAAATTGAATTACTTGGTGACGTTTGTTACAACAGAGGTAACATAAATAAAGTACGTAAAGTACATGTTAGAATATGCTTACTTTACCGGCGATGTCGATTGTTTAAGGCAGTTTAGGGAAGAAAATATATTGTCATCAGTTGTGTGCCATTTATGACTCGCAACTCATCCACCGACAATAACTTTGTTTGTAGATGACCATCATCTCCAAGAGCAGTGGCTAACTAAAAAGGCCTCGAGTATGTTTAGCAGATTAAAATCTTACAGCAAGAAATGAGAGCGAATATTTAAACAGTCTGGCTTCAAGAAAAATTTAGAAGACTTGCATTATTATAGTCTGGATTCTTTTCTCTTTGTAATTACACACCCTGCGATTTCTATTTCATTCTTTTTGACCTCTTGTGGTCACGTTTTTTGATGACCAATGTCAGATACCCGGGGCAATTTAAAGTAGCTTTTGTATCACACCAAATACAATTTGTCAATACCCGGGTATAGGAAATCATTATTGACAATTACACTTTGATTAAAGTGCAAATTAGTGAAATATGAGATTTATTAATACTGTAGCCTTCGTTACGTACAGTAGGCTGGCAGGTTACTTAGTTCAATAAGACCTTGGACAATAACCACGAGCAGGCCCAAGCTTTAGTCTGGGCCGTGCCAGACAGGCGCGGATCCAGGGGGCCTGGGGGGCCCGGCCCCCCCCCCCTAGCCACGAAAAAAAAAACGAAAGGAGAAAAAAAAAGAAGAAAAAAGAAAAAAAAAAGAAAAGGAGAAAGAAAAATTAAGAGCAAAAAATGAATAAAAGTGTCTAAGAACGTATTCAAAGTATATATTTCTGTAGGGGTTGGGTGAAGCTATCGCTGGATTATCTCTTTATGTAGGCCTATCTTTCAAAGTGGTTGGCGACGAAAGGAGCGTTACAATGTTCGAAAACAGGTCAATAGCTGAGTAATGATCCTTGACTTAAGATATAAATAAGTAAACATCGTGACATATGTAGTATGGGCTCGGCTAGCTGCACTGAAATTTAGTAACAATTTTGTGTTAAAGAGTGAAATTTTTTGTAATCTAGAGGGATTGAGAGGCAGAGTTTTCGCCATGCAGACCTTGCAGAATGAATATAGAAGACAAGCTGTCAGGTGGCGTACTGTTGTGTACAGTGGCACCAGCTAATGCAGGCAAAGTAGCGGCGTGCATGATACCTATTCAATTTCAAAACTGTCTGAAAAGTTTTAAAATGAACTCAAAAGGTTTTTAAGCTACAGACAGTGGCGTCGGCACAGTGGGCAATGGGTGACGTGTGTCCCCCTCCCCCATCGATTCTTGAAAATTTTTAAAATGGTCCCAAAAGTCTCAAACTATCATAAGTTTTGGAAATTCTTGACAAATTCCAAATTTTCGCATGCTCCGCTAGCGTCAAGCCTTGTGTCAGAGTTGTCCTTATTATCAATATCTTTCGGTAACTACTCACGGGGGAACAAAGGAGCAAAAGTGCTTTTTAAGAATTGTCAGTCAGAAGATTCGTTTCTGAATAGCATAGGTTGGTGAGAAAGTGACAGTGTCCGATGCAGGTTCTGAAATGCAGGATTTGTCATGGACTAATATTTTATTCAAAATTTCGGCGCGCTTCGCGCGCATACGACAGGGTTTACACCCCGATTTTATATACCATTGACAAAGCTTTGACGCAAGATATTATTCCAACGCAACATTTTTCTAAAAAGTACATCTCCTTCTCTGTAGGGCTCTCATCATTATGGGATCTTTGACTAATCTAGTCTAGCACATGATTTGAAAGATTGAATGTACGTAATTGCCGTTGCTTGTTTTCCAAACATCTTACCGCGACGTTCAATAATGACGAAAATCTTTTCTGAAACGAATTTTGCCTGTCCACCATCCCTCTTGCTATACCTAAAAAGAAGGTGATATATCATATCTCCTCCCATATGGATGTCGGGTAGTGAGAATCCCGTTGGTCCCTCTTTTGTATACTGTAACTAATTTAGAGCTCCCGGGAGGCTCTATACTGTTCTCTGTCAACCTTGGATATCCTTTTAAAATGTAAAGGAAAAATTTTATTATAGTCCAAGAATGTTTCTGTGGACTCCACGCAGGTATAATTGCGTGTACAATTTTCCCATGGGCGTGGATCATGGGGGACGGGGGGACGCGTCCCCCTCACTTTTTTAGAAGGGGGGCATCGTCAAAAAGTCCCCTTCACTTTTTCAAAAATGATGGAACAGACTGCAATTATGCCTAGGAAAACGAAATTTTTAGAAGAAAAATAACCTAAAAGTCGTACACTTTCGTTGCACCAAATCGCATCTGAGGGCATTCAGTTCTAGAAAAATTTCCCTTAGACCCCTCCCCATGCCGAAGATCACAAAACCTATTGCCTCCCCGTGACGCAAATTCTGGCTACCACCAACTGCTTCTTCCACGCCACCAGGACGGCGATTCACAAATGTGAAAAAGGTTTCCCCCCCCCCCCTCCACACACACACTTTTGGAGATGGATCCACGCCCATGATTTTTCCTGGGACTTAAGGAGGTTTGAAGACAATATGTTAACCGTCTCTTACTCCCCTTTTTCACCCGAACAAAAGTTAGAATTCACTAAATTGTGGACATTTTCTAAACATACAATCACTTTAGAATGACCCAAAGATACCACCATTTTGCATATAGGCCCCCTAAAATTAACAAAAATTTCTCAAAGGGGAGGGTAAACCCCTTCCTGGGATTGCACTCTCATGTACTAATAAGAAAAGGCTCTCCCGCTCTTGTATCTCTTGTATATAGCGTATACAAAATCCCACTGCCTAAAAAGGCACGGTTTAGCAGTTATCTGCGGTTCCCCCAATCACTAACTCCCGCCGACACCATCGGTCATAGATTTCTGAAGGGTATACCCTTCAGAAGTCCATAAAGAAGGTGATATATCATCTCTCCTCCCATATGGATGTAAGGTTGTGAGAGTCCTGTTGGTCCTCCTTTTCAGTGTACAATTAATGCAGAGCTCCCGGGACGCATTATACCGAAAATTTTCGACGCGCTTCGCGCGCAATTGTTTTCGGTCACGGAGAGAGGTACGTTTTTATTGAGTAATGGATTCATTTTTATCACTTTTTACCAAAAATCATTTGAAATCTTTCACAATTTTTGCAAAGTCTTCTCAATATTTCTTGATTTTGCTTGATCTGCGCACTGCTAGCCTTGAATTGCTCCTTTTACTATCAATCGAACCCACCTTCTAATTGATAGACACACATAAAGGGAATTGACACCGTTAGTCATAGCAATGGTTTTAAATGTAAATTCAAATTTTCGGCGCGCTTCGCGCGCAATTGTTTCATCTGACGTCCTATACCCGAATACCGTAGAACGAAAATAAAACACTCATTATGGCAAAAATCATTTCAAGTTACCTACACCGGGCTCATTATGTTGGCGTGTAAGTTTTAAGATACCTTAGATTCTCCGTAACTTCTGCTGGTACATATAGTAACTTAAAATGAGCCATACACATCAAATTCCATGCAACATGAAAAGATATAAAATCTCACTGACATAAGAACTGGAGCCGATATCTGTGCTCTTAAAATGCAATATTGCGGGAGCTTCCGGGGGCTTCGCCCCCTGGACCCCCACCGGGGCTCCGCCCCTGGACCCCGCCAGGGGCCCTAACGCGGGCCCCTGGACCCCACGCGTAGAGACTCGCGCTTCGCGCTCGTGGTGCACCTTCGGTGCACATGAGGTTCTCCATCTTGGCCCCCCCCCCCCTCAAAATTTCTGGATCCGCGCCTGGTGCCAGAGACTTCTTGTTTCGATTGGAGGATGGCGAAGTTGACTTGATCTGACTGTCTAAGTGGCGACGTTTAAATTGCTGGAAAGAGTACTGAAATTGGTGCCTTTAAGGAAAGTAATCTGGGTTGGCTGGTTCTGAGAGATTAATGTCATCTGAAGAAAATCTTGCTAAAGTAAGCAGCAATAAAGAAACCTTTCTAAACAAGTATTAACGTACCTTATTATGAGGATTTTGCCAATATTGTGTCTCGAATCTACGAATAAACACAGCAAGCGTTGTCACGTGGAATGCAACAGGTGTATGGTTGGCCAGGGTGGACATAAACACGGACTGAATTCAGCGCGTAGAAAAGCACACTATGGTATGCCTAAGGTAACTTATTGGTGTTCATTTGGAGGATTGCATGCATGAATTCTTCTAAACCGAAAATATTACTGAAGCAGAGGATGTAGTTAAGACTTACCATATATCAAACTCCTTTAGCCTAAAGGCTATACCCAAGAAGAAACATTTATTACATGTATGTGGAATTCAGGAGTTAAAAGCTGCACGTTGCAATATGCTTATATAGAGTCAGACAGTTATTTTCCTGTCATGTGGGTTGTGACGACGATGGACTGGACTGCAGAGAATAGCTGGGTGTAGAAACGATTAGTGTCTCCCATCAACGTGTAATAAAAGAACATATACTTGACGGAAACATAGGAGTAGGAAGCTGTTTTAGGTGGGGTTGAACGTTGTTTTCGAACCGCTGTCGAGGTGTATGGTGAAGGGGTATAAGGAGAGGGGTTTCCCCCTTTCCTTTTGGAAATTTTTTTATTTATATGAGGTTCCTTAGATGCAATTTGGTGGGACATATTGTGGCAGTTTCAAGAAAACTTACTCCAAAATATTGACATTTTACAGAGGAAAGAAATGAGGAAGTTTCTTTCTTGAATTGTGGGGGGCATACATTCCACCATATTTTAACTGAAGGCCTTTAGCCCCTCAACTCCTCCCCTCCCCGAACCAAGGGGACATGTCCGGGCGTCGGGGAAACGCTTAGATAATGAGTCTTAGGGCTCGCTTTGAAGCCTCTGGTGCGATCCCGGAGCAACATTTCGATGAGGCCTAGAGCAGGGGCGTAGCTAGGATGAAATTTTTAGGGGGCCTAGGTATCAAATGGGGGATCACGGCATTGATAACCTTCCTTAATTCTTTCACATTTTATTAGGACACAAACAATTTTTGGGGGCCTAGCAAACATCTGGGGGCCTGGCCCAGAGGGCAAAGCCCTCTTCAAATGACATTAGAAGAGCACTAAATAGACCTGGAGTTATAATGTGACAATTTGTTATGGAAGTCGGACTAACAGCGGATAATATAAAGCGAGGCCAGGGATTGGTAAAGAGGAGGGGTAGGGGACCACAGGGAATTTTGTCCTAAGCCGACCCACATAGCACCGATGCATCCATGTAAAGCGTGCGTATCGGTATTGAGCGTACATATTTTTCTTCTTCTTACTGCATGGTAATTTCTCCTCTGAGATACAGAGTAAAAATTTCACCCACAACAAATTAAGGAAGATATTAGCAGACGCAGCAGGGGAAAAGAGAGTTCTTCGAAAGACCTCCTGAGGTCCGCAATGGGGCTACAGGTAAAGTTCAACGTACTCTGATTGTCAGAGGTTCAAAGCACACCCTCAGAAGCTTTGGGGTATCGAAGTCGGGGTCACTAACATGAAACTCAAAAGGCTCACTCTGAAATTTGGGGTGTACACACAATATTTTCATGGACTGTCGACCAATTTGAGACCGGGTAGCTTTTTCAGACCGACTGCCACTTGCGTATCCACGGGAAGTAATGTTGGAGAGCATTAGAAAGTAAAGGGCAAGTGGCAGGAGGTGTTTTTGCTCCCGTGTTCTCCTGTCGCTTCTTCTCCTCCCCAAACTCGTCAAAGGCCGAGAGCTACAAAGCATCGGGAGCAGAGTGATGGTTGAGGCTGTGCGGGTCGGTCCGAGGAGAGACCAAGTTCGAAGCTAGGGAGGAGAGGAAGGGACCAAGCCCCGAAGCCGGGGTAGAGAAAGCAAGTCCCCTGGAAAAAATTTCGTCACCAGCAGATCAAAAACTAACGTTGCCTTAAAACATTTTAAGTGTGGTCTGGACTCCCATCCCACCACCGTGAAAAAATATTTCTTCCCCTGGAAGCTTTTCGCCTCTAGAGTACCATGTCTGGCTACGGGCCTGACAGGGACTCTGTCTTGTACAAATGGGAGCACGGGGAATTATGGCAGGGTGTAGGTATGTCGTTTGCTTAGTAGCCCCACTTGTGTGCAAAGGTCTCGGCAGGTTTATTAGTTGGGCCAAGCCCACAGTGGAGTCCCCAGACTTCGAAGAGGGGGCACTAGGGTTTAAGCGTTCCTCAAAACGGACACCCCAAAATGAAGGGCCGAGCTCCTCTTGAGGGCTCGTAGTGACGGGCAGTGTTCCCCTGTAGGCGTTGGGCCCAGGGTCCCACTGTAAGGTCCCTAGTGGGTCCAGGGACAATGCTGAAGGGGTTCCAAGGAGCGGAGACCCTGGAGGCCCTATAAGGTATTAATAAATTGTTATTATTCGATTTAAGCATTTGACTATCTCTAAAGTGGCATTGGATGTGCACTAAGCGGTCCACAAAAACAGAATCAAACTTTGACCTTTTTGTTAGTCTAATCGCACAAAAATTAATTAATGATGGGGGAAGGGTTGAGTGGGGACGATCCATCATGTTAGGGTTTCCAGGCCCGCAGCTAGGTGGAGGCAAGGGGCCCGTGCTCCCCCCCATGCCAACCACTGTGCCCCCTATGAAAAATCGATCAAAAATACAATTTTACTACCTGTAAACGGTGGCCCTGGTATGACTCCAGGCGGGATTTGACCAAAAATAATCCAACAGGGCGTTCAGTAATGAACTATTTTGTTTTCTGTAACATTTTTCTTTCTAAAATTACAAAATATTTCCCGCCTTACGCGCGCTTTCATCTTCAATTACATTTTGCCGCAGGGGCGCCGCCAGGATTTGTTGATGGGGGGGGGGGGGAGAACAGATGACACCGTAATGCCATGTCAGTCCCCCCTCCCCAAGTCTGCGTAAATTGTAACTTTTTTGTGCGTCCCTGCGATTGTATACGGCAGTGTGGAATCCTTTTTGTCACTACATAAAGATGCCGTCCTGCCGTGGAGGGGTCTAAGGGGGAGGGGTGTCTCCCTCCCCTTTGAAAATTTTTTGTTAATTTAAGGTTGCCTAGATGCAAAATGGGCTGCTATCTTAGGGGTATTTTTGGAACTGATCATATATGGCTGGAAAATATCCTTATCAAGTGAATTCTAATTTTTGGTTAGGTGGAAGAGGAGAGTGTGCGTCCCTACGATTGTATACATCAGTGTGGAATCCTTCCTTTGTCACTACATAAAGGTGCCGTCCTGGAGGAGGGGTCAAGACCCCTCCCCTTTGAGAAATTTTTGTTAATTTAAGCTTGCTTAGATGCTAAATCGTGCGATCTTTGGAATATTCTTGGAACTGAACATATCTGGCTGGAAAATATCCATAATTTAGTGAATTCTAATTTTTGGTTAGGTGAAAGAGGAAATTATGTTGTCTTAAAGAAGAGTATGTTGTCAACAAACCTTCTGAAGCCCCCTTTTGGCTACTTTAATGCCTTCTAAACATTCTTGGACTATTACGAAAATTTTCCCCTGCTTCATTGTGGATTATAATAGGGTATCAAAAGCTGGCAGACACCGGTTGCGTGCCTCCTAGAGGCCTGGATTAATTTCATAAAATGGGGCACTGATATGATGATTATTACCTGACATCTAAATAGGCTACTGTAGAGTATGATGACGAGCACTTTACGACTATCGTATTTACTAAGTTTGAACAAAAATCCAGACGAACAGCTTCCAGCAATGGGGAATGGGAGTTAGAGTATAGGTGCAGGGAGGTGATATCAGACCTCCATGATAGGTATAGCAAAGGACTAATAGGCGCGTTTCAGAATGTCTTTTCGTAGTAAGTGTATTAACAATGACCATCTGTACCGGTAATGGCTGCGCGCGAAGTGCTCGGTTAAAGTTTTTGAAAAATGTATAACGGCAAATACGTACTTTCAACCTTCCACATCACACTACAAATTAGATTGAAAGATCCCATAGGCCCCTACAGAGGCTGGAGATGACTTCTGTTTTTCGGAAAAGTATTGTGCTTAGAATAGTTGCATGTATTATAACCTTAATAATGGTCATGAGATGGAGAGAAAACCGTGACGAATGCTCGCGAAGCGCGCCGAAATTTTTCATTAAATAAGATAACCATGACAAAACCTGCATTCATGCTCTGCATCGAGACACTTTCAGTTCCCTAACAAACCTATTTCCCAATCACAAAGACAGTCTTTTACCTGAGAATTCGTAAACAGCTTTCAACTTTTGTTGTTGTTTTGCTTCTGCGGGAGTTGCTACAGGAAATTATTGATAATAATTAGGACAATATTGAGGTAAGGTTTAAAGCGCGTGGAGCGCGCAAAAATTTTGCTAGTTTGCGAAGGATTGCGATAATTCTGATAGTTTGAGAACCATTTGTGATAGAAAGTGGTTACAATAAATCCATCTGTCGAAAACACACGTCACTCTACCCACAGAAATCGCCCTGAAATTCCATATATATATATATATATATATATATATATATATATATATATATATATATATATATATATATACTCATTTCTCTGCGTGTAGCCCATTTTACTGAAACGGATGTTGTTTTCTAGTACGAGATAATTGTTCGTGTGTATTTTGGTCTGCAGGCGTCCCAAACACACTGTCTCACTTTTCAGCTAATGGTATGAACGTATTTGTCTGTACTATTTCAACTTATTGAGAGCTACCTTTTAAAACAGTTTACAGTACTATACTGTATAGTTCCACAAGACACTAAGCCATGTGAAGGTTGATTAACGAATCAACCATACCGCACCAAAATCATTTGATAAGTTCCCTCTGTATTAAACGGATTCTAGCCTGCCCCACTGAGTAATGGTATTAACCAACAATCCCTGGATTTGATTGCGTCATGGTCTGTTTTCTACTTACGCGTTGAGTTCAGTTCGTGTTATATAGCCACTCCGGCCAGCCATAAACGTGAAGGTGCTGCATTTATTAATGATTATGGACAGCGCTGTCGGCCATCGTGCCTCACACAGCAGGCGCTTTTTTAAAAAACGTAAGAAATGTTTTTCAGGCTATTTTACACTTCAGGCAAGTTCCCACTTTATAAGCCTGAGGGGCTAAGAAACTCTAAAGGGAGGATTGAAGCAGAAAGTCCACTTTAATATGCAAAAGGGGACCTATATCTATGCATTTTGGGGTTATTTTTATTTGATTTAAATGTGTAGTTTTCAAGATATTAGCAGGTAAAGTTACTACATTTGTAACATAAAATGAACTTCAAGCAAGCAGGAGTGATGTCATTTCCTCGCATTGATGAGCAATGATTGTTTTTTTTTCTGTTTGCTTTTCAATCTATTGCTTTGATCTTGTAGGTAGGCATATAAGTTTCCCATGCATGGGGAATGTAATGTGTGGTTGTTATGTCTGTACTTCTCTCATGCATTCACATTTTGAAAGCATTATACCATGAAGGAAAAAATTGATAGGAAAATTTGAAGCAGATTCCAGCAGGTTAGTGCATGAGAAATTATGATGTCTATGTGCTTGCTTCAAGTTCACTTTGAGATGAAATTATGATAACTTTATCAGCCATTTAATCGAGAACAACAACTAGGAGTGAATGCAAATTCGGGGCCTGGTACATCGGATACACCAAAGGGGGCTGCACAGTACTAGTTCAGATTTAAAGGTCTGGTGACATGTAATAACCTTTTTGGTGAAAAAGATGTAAAAGCATCAAAAATCCAGAAAATAGCCGCAACTCCTATCAAAATCCATGAAACATTGACCATTTAGCAGGATAACTTCTATTTCACACTTGTATCAAAAAGAAACATGAGCTAAATATGAAAATTTGTGACGTCGAAAGATGGGCATACGATACCGTTTTCGTCTATGCACTCTTTATTTTGTTGATGGTTAATGGAAGCTAGCGGTACCAGTGTGTCTTCCTAGACGAAACGCTGAAAGGATCAGAGGCTCTTTGCAGACGTTGAAAAACTTTGACCAGAAAGTCAAAAGACTTAGTGATTCCTTGCCAAATGGGGATGCTTTGTTGCACTGAGGTTTATCCCTCAAATTTGTCTTTCTCGACCATATCATTCTACGATGTTTAAACAATTTGAACTCTGCTGACCTCAGATGACAATCTTAGGAATTCTTGCTTTTTGACCCTTGGTGAATCCAGATGAAAATCTTAGGAATTCTTGGAATATTTTGCTTTTTGACCCCTGGTGACCCCAGATGACAATGTTGGGAATTCTGGGGAAATTTTGCTTTTTGACCTCTGATGACCCCATATAACGATGTTGGGAATTCTTGGGAAATTTTGCTATATGACCTTTGGTGACCCCAGTTGATCTTTGACCTCCACCAAAAACAAAATACTGACATCGAAAAGTCTGCCAGACCGTACGAAATTGGCTGATGACAACATCGAAAGAAGATGCTCGAGAGATTGGTGCATAGCAGATTGATAGGACGTATTTTCCTATTAACAAAGACATTTCATCTGTTCAAAACTTTAAATATGGAGGCTTTGTAAAGTTACCCAGGGAAGAACAGCCCCTCTGGGCTGGGGGTTGTAGAATATGGCCACGGTATTCCCCGCCTGTCGTAAGAGGCGACTAAAGGGGAGGACTTGCACTGTATTTGAACAATATTTGAAACCGAACTTGAACCGTATTTATCTAGATAACACTATATACCATGTTCGTGTTGGTGTGTCGTTAAATGTTATCTATCTACCTACCTAACTAACTAACCAACCAACCAACCAACCAACCAACCAACCAACCAACCAACCAACCAACCAACGAACGATCGAACGAACGAACGAACGAACGAACTAACTAACTAACGAACAAACCAACCAACCAACCAACCAACTAACTAACCAACTAACTAACGAACGAACAAACGATCGAACGAACGAACGAACTAACTGACTAACTAACTAACTATCTAACCCAGGGAAGAACAGTGCAGCCATAGAGTGGCCTCGATGGAGGAGTTTTCGGGATGTGTGGAGCTATGCCAGCCTTTTGCAATTTCTACGAAAATTTATCAAAGGCATTTTAATGGCTGCAAAACCTTTGTATCGATCAAAAAGGTGGGACGGACGATTGTGGGGAAGCCTCCAAAGAATCAAACTTAAGAGCAGTCCAACGATGGCAGCGATCTTGAACTATCCCGCTAGGAAAGCCCTCTTTGCACTAGACACAACATATTGGAATACATTGAGAGAAAACGTTCCTCTCTCATAGGGCGAAGCACTTTGCGAGGACCTAAGCATTAGCAGTGGTGGCTTATAGTCATTTACTATAGAGTTCTGTGGAGTGACCCAGATTGTCGCAATCGAACTAGTCGATATTTAATGGGAATTAAAATCAGTTGCCACATTTCTGTGCATGTACGTACTAAGCAAAATTTGGACAGAACATGGTCTGAAGATATTTTAGTCGTACCTACGTATAGTAACCATAGCTTCCATTTTACTAGCTTTCCCCATGAGAATTCTCATCTCTTCCTTGCTCACACTTTGCACAGTATGAAGAACTACACTTAAAATATTGGAATGTTCCAATTTCAAATGCTAGAGTCATAACGAATACGGCCTTAAAGTCAAGTATCTTCTGTTTTTAGTATTTTTTTTTTCATTTAACTCACCTCACAGGGTTAATGTAAGATTTAGAATCTTAACTCACCAAACAGAGGCAAAACCGCTATCAAGAATTCCTCTCACTCATTGCCTCACCGTTTCACAAAACTCGGGAATGAGAATCGCGTGACGTCATTTCCCAGAGAAGAAAATAAAAGAGTGAAGAATCGTTATTTTGTCTTTATCAAAAAAATGCCTACTGTTCCGCTCAAGTTATCTTGATGTAATCTATAACAAACGAAAGTTTACAAGCCTATATTTCTAGATCAGCTTAGCCCACCGAAAAACTAAATTTGTTCCTCTCGATGTGATAAATTTATACACCAAGTATGAAAAGTGTCCATCATTTTTCATCTTGAGATACGTGCTGCAAGAAATTTTCAAGGGTTTTGTATTTTCACCTCCGGATCTCTACTAACAACGGTAGGGTTCATTTTTTCTGACTATAACGCATTAACATGCCAAGTATAAAAAGTATTTGGTTCCTACCTTGAGATACCGTGTTTACAAGGTTTTCGAATCTTGACCTCTGGAGAAATCATATAACCTTTGACCTCCACCAAAAACGATTGGGATATTTCTCTTAATATGATAAATTTATACGCCAAGTATTAGAAGTATCCAACATTGCGATCTTGAGATACCGTATTGTGTTTACAAGCTAACCGTCACAAACAAACACACACATACACCACGCATACATAAGCACATACATACACTCGCGCGTATTTTTACAGATCCCTTTTGCCTTCGGCAGTCAGTGAATAAAAAGTATCGAAACGTTAGTATTCGTACACAAGACCATTAGAAAACTTATTTCAGAATAGTTCCTGCGTTTTCATATGTTCAAAATATAATAATTTCTTTGCTATCTTTACAGCTTAACTAGGTTTATTCTTACCATTCCATGGGAAATTGAAGAGTTATTTTATATTTTCTTTAAACAGGATCTCCCGTCAACCGTAACAATAGAGTGTATAGAAAAGCCTACCATCCGCTCTATGGTAGGGGAAGCTAATACACACTAAAGGTTTCCTCTCTAGCAGAATAGAAATGGAAAAGCAAGGGACTGAGCAAAATTAGGTGATCTGATGCTTATCACACATTTGCCATGTAATATAACATTTTCCATTCGTTATCTTCTGTTGGATATTAAAAGTATATGAAAACTTATCATTTGAAGAAAATGGTATACCTTAGCGTCCTTACCGCTCAGTAATATTTTGGTATAATTTTCGATCATTCATGGAATGATTTCAAAATAACTTGGCTCACAGTTTCATGAATTTGACTGCGTATGACAGCCTGCAATAATAAACCATAATAAATTTGAACTGGGGCATCATTAGCAAGAAGCTTTATTATACCAATTTGAAATTACTTTGCAAAGGAATTATCACCATCAGTCATTCAGTCCATAGCTTTCGGCTTAAAGATTTTGATTACAAAAACAAAAATAATTTTTAATGGAAGGTTTGCAGATTAGTGAGATTACTATGCTGTCAGCGGTGGAAATTAACTTAATTAAGTCGGTAGAAATGAGATTTATCTTCGTAAAGTATATCTTCGAAACATGCAACAAATTGACCCGCATTTAACCTTGTTTAGTTGTCAATACATTTCGAGTGTCAATTTGCTTGATTGGCCAGTTACTCAGTTCCCTTGACAACGAATGTATAGAAAATAAATTTTTGATCAACCATTGGGCTTTATTTCAAATAATACCTCGGCGGGGTCAACGCACAACACTTACGACCGTAAGAAAGATAAGAATGTTTGCATTGATCAACAAACAAAAGTCAAATTTGTATCCAATCGTATGAACAAAACAATTAAATGGTTTCGTCTTCTGTTTTAATGTTTTTTCAAGTACACTTGCTCCAGTTACTTCCTTCCACGTCACGTAGTTACGGAATAAGTGTTCATAATGGCGCAAATATCCAGTGCAAATGTAAGGGGCAGTGTATAAAAATAACCGCTACCTTTCCATCGAAATCAACGAGGTCTGTTAGAACAGCGTAGGTTGGATTCAAAAACATCCATGAGATCGCATAAGTGAATCTAAGGGTGGCGCCATGGGGGGGGGCAGAGGGCCATGCCCCCCGTCGGGAAGGCTGGTCCTCCGTGAGGGAAATTTTCTATTTTCGTCGGGGAGCTTTAATCCATACGATAAAATATGTAATCCTACTAACCTTCAGTCGCTCCGACGATATGCTTGCTTTTTCTCATAGGAAGAGCATATTCTTAAATAAAAACCCTAAATTTTTCAATTTTTTTTTTTCAAAAACCCAAATTTCTCAAATTTTTTCCTTTAAAATCCAAATTTTTGAAAATTTCCTCAATAAAACTCTCAAATGTTCAAATTTTTGTAAAAAAGCTCAAAATTTTTCGGCACGCTTCGCCAAATATTTTGTGTTCCTCACCTTTTTATCAACTCATCGCCTTTGTCGGTGCTTTGGGTTCCTGGCCCCCCGTCGGGGAGATTGGCCCCTTGTCGGGCAATTCCTGACCCTACCCCTGAGTGAATCTGTTTACTTATACGTCTCGCAAATGAATCTTTTTATTGTAGAGGACAGACCCACGCTTTCTATGATTATATATATATATATATATATATATATATATATATATATATATATATATATTAGGTATATATTAGGTAGAGTGACGTAGCGACTTTATATGAATGATTCAAATGAACGCTGTATTAAATAGTCGCATAGAGACCTTAGGCCATTTTTCCTCTAACAAAGCACTTGCCTTATACTGAAAGAGGATATTTATTTGTGAATGGAAAACTTAGCCTCAAGCAGGATTCGAACCAGCGACCTCCCGCATACAAGGCGGATGCTCTGACCACTGAGCCATTGAGGCCTATGTGGCAGAACGCGGTCAACTGAGCTTAAATACTGTCGAGTCAAGCTTTCCATTGTTACGTCATAGGAACGCGTCCTATGTAGTATTGAGTAGGTAGAGTGACGTAGCGACTTTATATGAATGATTCAAATGAACGCTGTATTAAATAGTCTTAAATAGTCTGTAGAAAATAGACACTGTGTAATGGTCCTTTCTTGCAGTACCCCCTCACTAACTTTGGTCTTCTCCACTCCACATTATTGATGGATAATTTCCAAGTTTACTGAAGAAAGGGGTGGGAAAACTGGCATGTCAGATTTCACACCACCGCGATGTTCTCGGCTTTCGTAGATACGACACCGAGGGCACGGTAGGATCGCGAACAGGTCGCCACAAATGTGTGAGGTTCGTGGTAAATCCCCGCTGGGGGTTCAGGGAGGTGAACCCCCGGTAGCACTTGGGCAATAAAATGATGCGTTTCAGGAACTTCAAATGACACTGGATAGGCACCAAACTGACGGCAAAAATCACAATTCGATGTTTTTTTTAATTATATTTTTTCTCCGTCTGACAAATTGCTGGTCGGGATTGATGATGCAGAGGGCTTCGGGTGGTGGGAAAGAGGGACGATGGATGATGGTCAGAATTTCCTGCCTCTGTGGGACAATCACTTTATCCGAAATGTCCTGCATGAAGTAGTGATGAAAAACTCACTGGCAGGATGAGTGCACGTGAGTGCATCAACACGTTTTCAACAAAACAAGTAATTAATTTCCCATGGGAACAGTTCTCCGTTCGTCCCCCACCATTTGCTACACGCATGCCCAGTTTTGCTGGAAATTCGAATGCTTTACAAGTTTCATCTAAACAATCTTTAAAATCTCGAACATTCACACAGATCGATGTGATAAAAATTTGTTTCTTGAGGGGTTGTCTGTTTACTGCCCTGTCGCACGCCCCCTGTTGTGTACTAACGTAACTGCAGAAGAGCAAATTAACTTGAAAATTAGCCCTAGGTACTTATATGATAGGCCTACCTCATATCAGGGCTATGATTAGGCAGTCTGGATGTTTTACATGATTTTGATTTTGTAGGGTCAAAGGTGAAATTCTATGAGGATGCCAGTAGGGTTTTCACTTCTCTTCTTAAGCCATATTTAATAGCCATTCCGTCGAACAACGTTCTAAGGCCGGTTCATACTTCAGTATAGCATTATAAATCTATGAAGTTGAAGAACACTCTTCAACTATGAGCTACAATGTCCGTGATTGGCCCCGAAGAGCAGAGATGCCCATATATGGTTCTTAAGCTTTATGGAGTGTAAAAATTGGGAATATTAACGAGCCTTTGTTGTGTGGAAAGGGTATTGGTGCCATGGGTTTTTCCCCGCCAGAGCGCATAGGAGATTCGCCCCTGACTTACCATGATTTTTTGAAAGATGAACTACTTCCATGATTTTACCTGACCCAGCCCCTTTGTCTTGACAACACTACAAACACATTCTAGGTAGAACATTAACATAGGTCCTTTATAAATTTAACCCAGGCAATTTTGACACGTACCAGTTCACACCGTGGCCCAGATGTGTTGACGCAAGTGAGTTGGCCCATATGGGTATCAATGGGGGAACGTCTGGGCAATCAAGTAGGAAACGCATGGCCTGGTCCAAATGGCCTTGATATGTGATATTGCCAGTGGTAACGGAGGGTAATAGAAATTATGGGTTCCGTATGGGAAACCTTCGTATGCCTCTTTACGTGGGTAATGTCTGCACTGGCCAGTGTGGGTTTCATTTTTGGAAGAACCTGGACCGTAAAATATGATTGTGGTGTGAGCTGCCCAGTTTTAGGTTTTTTCATCTTTATTATTATTTTTTCACGACTTAGAAGAAAAAAAAGTATATTTTTACCTGGCTCAAGTGCGCCCTATGCTAGGACGTAACCAAACGGGTGACCGAAGACTGAAGACTTGAAAATGAAGACTGGAAAAAGGCCTGTGCCCAATGGTTCCCTTCTGTTATGAACAGTGCGAAATAGCTATTCCCAAGATCGGGTTTAGTGGATTACAATAGATACAAAAGAAAACGTTTGAAACAGACCAGTCACTCATCCTCACCCACTTAAGTAATCTTTATTTTAAACCACCTTTGTATCATTTTAATGTTTTGGTCGAATATCGCCAAACATGCCCTCCGCGATAACAAAGACCGCTTTCCTTGTTCCGGCGCCACCCGTTTCTATTGTGTACTAAATGAGTGTTTAATATGTGTATATAATCATTAGGGGGAATGTCCATTAGCCAGGATTGAGAAAAACTCTAACCACAACTAATCCTCTTAGCAAATAAGCTGTGCAGCTCAACTTCCTGACAGGCATGAACCTCATCTTGACTCCTGAGAATTTGTATTGTTGAAAGTCACTCATGCATGACACACTGAATAGCTGTGCTGGGCCTGAATGGGAGAGCCTCCCCAACAGTTGTGAGGAGGAAACCACAAAGCAAACAAGTTGATAAGGAGGTCTAATATTACTTCCCCGACTTGCCACTGGCAGATAGGGTTAGAGTAGGTTATGGAAGATACCTGTCATGATAGTGTATTTAATACGTTTAGCCGTAATTCAAGAAAACACGGACCAGGACATTACTTGTTTCCAGAATTTCTGAATTCTTGTCAATTTGTTTTCCCCTTTTCTTTTGTTTTACAGTACGGTATAATTAACATCTGCCTCAAAGATCTCATCATTTCAGGCTACGGCGAGGATATCTGGACCAAAGTAAGGTTGGTACATATACTCGGTTCCCTTCCATGGACTCCTATTTCGCACTCCGATACAAGAAAGTCGTTCTTTTCAGCCAGTCTAGAACATGGCTATGCATGCATGATATACCTATGATGAAAGCGTTTGGTGGCTGAAATAGGGACATGTTATGTCAAAGTGCCATCAGGGAATGTAACACCTTCACCGATCAGAACCCTTCGGTGGTATCGTTTGGTTCTCGTTCTTCGGCATTAAGCCGAAGTGACTTTTCAAAAAAAAAAGCTCTGCCATGGAGTAGCCTGAATAGCAATAAGTTAAATTAAAGCATGTCCTCGTAAGATATGAACTGACTTGAACACCATGGCTAAATGATTCATGTTATAGGGAGGTTTCACGCGTACAAAAGTCAACTAACGCAACCACGTTCCGGACAACAAACAAACACAAGCGGACGTTGGGTCATGAACTAAAGCAATCTTGTGCGTGGCGCAGTGTCCTCCAGAACAGTTAGCGCGTCCACTGAATTTGACCTTTTGACCTTTGGTGCAAGCTCCTCATAGCTGCGATAGGTTGTGGTAACGATTTAGAGTTACAAATGAATTATGTTATAGGATGTTGTAGTAAACAAGTTAAGGAAGGGTTTAGGTCAAAGTACACGATTAACAGATGTGTACCTCCTAATACCTTCGTGACAGTTTTACAGTTTTCTTTAATTCCAAGTGGTTTGTGAATGTTTTTTTCTTTTCTTGCTATCCTAGGTTACCGTTTCTCCATCAAAAGTTAACTTGATGTAATCTGGTTTGTCTATGGCCGACCAGATATCATAGTTTTACACTGATATGTACTGTTTTGCAACAGTGACTAAAAAAGGAATAAACGGTATCTCTGGCTGTCCGGTAGGTGTCTTCTAGCTCCCTCTTTGATTACACTGCCAAGCTAGCCTGTAACTGTCCCTGTCTTCTAAAACCCTGTTGAAACTGAAATTCCTTGGCCTTTTGCTAAACTTCATGCATCATTAATTTATGCCGACAAAGCAGTCCTTAAGCAGTTCGGGAGAATCTACTTTTCTCCCGATCGGGAGAAAAATTGGTCATGGGCGCCACCATTTTGTCTATTTTACCCACAATCCCACTCGTTTTTCGTGTACACTGCCAATTGCGAATGGGTTTTGAAACCCCCTTGCAAAAATTGTCAGTGTAATGTAATGGAATTAAATGTATATTGGGAAGGTTTATTGTCATAGCTAAAGAAAAGCCACGTCCTAATCGGTTGTTCACCACGCCGTTTTTGAGTTTTTGAGTGATTTTCATTCTTGCTTAACCTTGTTTTGTATAGGCTGGAAAGCCTACACCATGTCTTGCATAAGTTTTCCCCTTTCGGGAGAATTTTGGTTTTCTCCCAAAAGGGAGAATCTCCCGGACTGTTAAGTTTGTGATCCAGTATGTATGTGGGAAGCATACTTTTCATTAAGGTAGATCACAAGCACCGCTTGAGGCAAGCCGCCGCCCCCTCCCCTTCATACAGCCGTTTTAGTATTGGTAAGGAGTGTCCTTTGCTTGAAGTGCATTTAGTTACCTTTGGCGGACAAAATTTACAAAGCATGTTGTTTCATTACTTTTACAAATTGTGATGCCTTCCTTCGTAAACACGAAACTTAAACATCGTTCAGAGATGCAAATGTAATGTTTCAAGCACATATTTCGATTCAGTATGTAGTAAAGAAACTAGAATATCAGGGTTTCAGTGGCCTTCCACTTGCAGGAAAGATCTCTATTTTCAGGGCTGGATCCAGGAATATGAAAAAGAAAGTGCATGATTTAAAGATTTGGGGTTGGAGATGTACAATTCTAATACAGGAATCATTGCTTTTCTGAAAATACGGGCATACGCCCCTTACGCCCCCCCCCCTTGGATCTGACCCTGATTTTGACATGTTAGGCAGAAATCATACACTGTCAGAAGTATCTTAGACCATGCAACACCTTTTTGGTTGTCATGCTACACTCTAGATCTGGTCAAACTTGAACCGAATCTGATCAGAGAGGCACCGAACGCCGAACAGAAATCTGATCAATTATTTGACTAGATTTGGTTCAGAAATTATCAGAATATTGTTCTTTTTTGAACCGGATATAGTCAAAGTTTTGACCAAATGACTGTTCGGTGCCCCTCTGATCAGACCTTTTTAGAGTGTACAAGGACAGCAACAGTCGGCAAGGAGGTCTCCCTGTACCATATAGATGTAAGCTGACCGTTTTGTAAATGTGTCCATAGTTCGAGATTATTACAAGTATCCAGTCTGTTCCACAGCAATTATAGCACAACTGCGCAGAACCTTGCAAATTTTTACTTCGTGCAGGTTGTTACTTCCTTGCATTACAATCTTTTATTTCTTTTATATGAACACATGAGGCCTTGGACAAGGAAATTTTCAATTGTTCTTTCCCTGCCGGCCATCAAAATTGAAATTAAGTAGAATTTTCGAAAAACACCATAGCAAGAAGACCTAGTTTAGTGTGTTAATTTATGACGTAAAGCATTTCTTTCGCTTCTTGAAGGTTGTTTTTACAGGTCAGAAATTACCAGTGGCGCCGCCAAAGGTTGGCAACGGGGGGGGGGGGGGGGCACTGTAAAAGATGACGCCTTAAGCCCAGCCTAGACAAAACCCACAGAGTCAGTGTAGATTGTGCCTATTCGCATCGGTGGAAGTTTGCATCCGGAGGGAATCTTTCCTTTGTCACCTTGCGAAGGTGATGTCCTGGGGGAGGTCTAGGGTTAGAAATTTTTGTTCATTTAAGATAAATTTTTGAACTGATCATATATTCTGTCAATTTTTGGTTGACTGTAAAGGAAAGATGTGTTGTCTAAGTGGAGGGGTAACAACTCAGCTTGAAAAATTACTGTTGGCTTAAAAGGAAAATGGTGGTATCTTTGGGAAAACTTTCAATTAAGTGCATGCTTAGAAATTATCATTATTTAGTGATATTTTGGCTGTTGCATAGTACTCTTTATAAAAAAATGTGTAACGACAAATACATGCTACGAATGTTACGGTATATGCTACTCTTGATGTTAGATTGCTCTAAGATTCTCTGTTGATGCGGCGGGTCCCTGCAGAGGTCGGAGATGTACTTTTTTTGGAAAAAGTGTTTTGGTCAGAACAACTTACTATTGCCCTAATAATGGTTATAAGATATGGAGTGTGTACCGTGACGAATGCGTGCGAAGCGCGTCAAAATTGCAAGTAAATCATTTCCATGACAAAAGTTGAATGCAGACTTTGCACTGAGTTTTGGGCGCAGACTTTGCTCTCAGACACTTTATATTCCTAACAATATGCATCCGCCAATTAGAGGGCGAGTCTTCTGTCTAGTTATTCGTACAGCTTTAAATTTTCCACTATGCCCAAGAACAATCGGCGTAATAATTGTAGAACCATCACCAATAAAGGGACTCATTGAGTTGATATCCATTATTATGTGACAAGTTTGAAGGAAATCATTGCATAAAATTGTTTCTAATTAGCCTCATTACTTATGTACCGTATCACTTCCTATAGTTACCGAAAAAGTAAGAAATCGTAGTTTTGGTGGACAGGCGTTTCATACGATCAATACATGATTGTAAAACGTGTCTGGTCACGAATTTGTAATAGATGATTTTAATCATTAAGTACCCTATCACTGCCATTTCAGCTGTGTGTTAGATGTTCAGAATCTCTTAGTTTGACCATTTACCATCAAGATGTGAGTAAAACTCAACAGGTGTGACAAAAATCATGAAATTTGTGAACCATCTCAATAAGCCCCTTTAAATAATGCGAATGTTATCGTATTGGTAGTAAACTAACCGCATGGCTGTGTTTACTACCAATACGATAACATGGGAGCGCGAGAAAATTTTGGTACTTTGAGAGCGATTTGCTAGAATTTTGATAGTTTGACTTGTGATATGTGATAAAAATGATTAAAATAGATTCAGTCAGAAACACACCTCACCCTACCTCATATAGAAATCTGTAACTTAAAGGCCTTTGTGGCTCATTTTAAAATTTAAGGGAAAATTTTCGGAAATCGATAGGGGGTCACGTGCACCCATGCCCCCATGCAGGCGGCACAGGACAATACATCACATTACAAAAGCAATCAGTGAATTTTACGGCCTGTTTTCTGAGGAGACGCCCGTTCAGCGGAGCTCCATGGTTCAACATGAAACAGTGAAAGAATTGATAAGCATACTTGATAATTGCAGCCCTGAACGTGTTTATATGGAATTACGCTCTAAAAACACCCGGTTCAGATTTGAACCGAATCCGTTCAAATGGGCACTAAACCGATATCTGGTCAAATATGTGTGACTAGGTTTGGTTCACTTCGAACAGAAAATTGCTACTTTTGAACCGAAACTAGTCAAATATTTGATCTTTTGGGGTAAGTGCCCATTTGATCCGTTTTCGGTTCAATTTGAAATGGACGTTTTTAAAATGTTAATTAAGTTTATCTGTCATCTCCAGTTCTCCAACCACCTGTACTCACTTCTTCCCTGTAAAGTGACAGTCATGTGATTCACTAAAGGACGCATTTGGAGTAATTAAATAAGAAAAATTAAATTAAAGAATTAATGAAAATGACCCTAGGTACTTGTAGTCTTCTTTATGCTTGAATGGTCTGAATGACAACAATCATTTTTTTCATTTGTGTTCCAAATTACTATTCCTTGACTTATACCAATTAAATAACACTAAGTAATACATATTCCTGCATGATAAGTACTCCATAACTTGTACAAATCAAGTACAAAATTTATTTCCGCGAAAAAATTAATAAATAAAATCGATTTTCGTTTGTGTAATAAAGTGGAAAATAATAGTTAATGTTGGACCTTTATGTATTCTGTGATTTTTTGGGCTACTACTTTTTTAGCTACTGAGTAGCTGGCCGGGATATGAGTAGTAAACTAAACGTCTATGGCAAGCCAAATGCTCAATAATTCGAAAAACTTGGTTTATGAATCGATAAACCAGGTTTATCGGTCGATAAACTTGGTTTATCGACCTGGTTTATCAACCGATAAACCAGGTTTATCGATTGATAAACCAAGTTTTTCGAATTATTGGGCATTTGGCTTGCCATAAACGTCACTTGGATATGGATGCTATTACTGTGAGAGTAATCCGAGCAGACTCTGCAGAGGTCACCTTTAAACCGAAACCGCTTATGAGAATGCTGCTTTCTCAGTGGCGTACCCATGGATTTAGAGTGAAGAAGAATTCACATGGTCACCGACATCACAGGGTCCATAGTGAAGGCGTCGGTGGTAAGTTGTCTTGAATAAAGTGAAATTCTAGAAGAACACTGGCACCTAACCGCCCAGACTGTTGTTTAACCGTTAATTGTAAAGGGGGAAACAAAACACTCCTTTTTTTGAAGACAAGGTCCCCCCCCCCCCCAAACACACACTTACACACGAGCGCGCGCAAATGTCGATGCTATGTAAACGTAAGTTTTCTTTTTACAACGACGAAACATTAAACTAAAAATGTCAAAAGAGGGCAGTCGTCAGTTAAACCCTCATTTACATGCATTAGCTGGTATTTTCAGAGCCCCAACTGTATTTATCAGGGGCGGATCCGGGGGGGGGTTAGGGGTTTAAACCCCCTTTGATTTTCGAGGTTTTTTTCATTTTGTATAATATATTGTTTATTTTCCCCGGTATGTTTTGAAGGTTATTTTCATTTACAACAATGCAATTTACATGCCATAATTATAAGTTTGCTGACAGCATATTTTTCAAAATCCTTATAGAGTCAGTGAGTCCTTCAAGAGGAGGTCCAGCTCTAATCTTGGTTCCCATATGCAATGAAATCGCACCCAGTAGTGCCTAACTCTTGTAAAAAATGGGAACGCGACTCCAGCTTTACGCTTGTACTCTCGCTGAAAAATTCAAATATTGTGTTGACTGAAAGTGGTTGTCGTTGAATTGGAATCACTTACTATAATCAGAAATCGAGAAGGCTAATCATACTTTGGACATCCGTTGGATGTAAAGACGTTCTGGGAAAACTAGATTGTTCAGTTGGAACATACATCTAAAGAAGTGACCATTGTTCTGGAAGGTATATAATCCAAAATTCGCTTATACACTGAATCCCTTTCATTTGTTACACAAGATATATTCCTTTTTTTTATCCAAGAGTACGTTATGACCAAGATCACGTTTAAACATTATTCCATGCAAAAGAGTGGGTGTTTGCCTGGAGTTTCTCGCACATGGGAAGTGCCAGTGACCTGTAGGTGGTATTTTAGCATATTTTCCTTCGTGCCTCTAGACGACATGTACAACAAGGGAGGGTATCAAAGAAACGTAATGTTTCCATGAAAATGACAAACATGCAAAACATGAAACATGAAGATGGCCTAAGTATAGATTGTAAGGTCTGAGAAGGGTCAATTTTTCTTGGTTCACGCCGCGCAGTGATGGCGCCAGGTGGGGGACAGGGGGCTATGGCCCCCCGTCGGGAAAGTTTTACAGTTTTTTACAGTCGGGGAGTCATAGTCGATACGGTTAAGTGTGTAGTCCCCAACGGCGACAAGTCGCCCCCACGGTTTACCTATTTTTTGCTCTCAAGAGGACAATTTCCCTAAAAAGAACCCAAAATTTTCGGCGCGCTAGGCGCGCGGTAGAGTCACTCTAGTTTCTTCAGTACTTCCATTCTACATTGCTAGATAAGTAACATGTAGGCAGAGTACACAGTTTATGTAGAGGTCGTAAATTTCATCCCATATCGCAAAGTCTACTTGTTGTTGTCTTGTGTGTGTCATGCCGTACGACGGTCAGTTGGTGAGCGACTCAAGGAGAAAAGTTTGAGTATTTTATAGGGTAGTCCAGGTGGTTTCGATAAAATGTATGTTATTCCTGATATGGTCTACAACCCCTACAGTTTTTCTTTTTTCTTTTTGTTCTTAATGATTACATATATTTTTGTGTAAAACAAAAAAAAAAAAAAATTCGCGCGCTTTGCAATTTTACGTTTCAGATTCAAAAGTACACTATCAGTGCGCAACTCTGCTCATGAAGTATTCAGTGATACTGTGCAAAATATGCCCTGCAATGACTTGGGATATTTAGGCTCCTTCATATCCCCTCCTTACCACCCCCTCGACATAGGGGCTGTCGGAACTTCGGGTCACTGCATGATCCGGCCCCCTGTCGGGAAAATGCTGTCGCTACCGATCTAGTCGGTTTACTTATTTTGGCTTTCAAAAGGGTCATTTCTGCGATAAAATCCAAAATTTTCGGTCCACTTTGCCCACTCTTCCTCAGTTCCGTTACAAATAGCTAAATATAGTACAAACCCTCACCAGCTTTTCAAGTAACTTAATATAAGTAGAATACATGGATTTATGTAAATGTCGGTCATTTCATCTCATTTTGCTAAACCTACCGTAGTTAATGTTCTCTTGTGTCTATCGTGCGGCTGCTAGTGACTTGAAGAGGGAAGTTC
Organism: Holothuria leucospilota; assembly: GCA_029531755.1. Lineage (NCBI taxonomy): Eukaryota > Metazoa > Echinodermata > Holothuroidea > Aspidochirotida > Holothuriidae > Holothuria > Holothuria leucospilota. Next base: position 25,897,828 of record CM055970.1, read on the forward strand.
AGCGTAGTATGCCCGATATGGCCCAACTGCCTTGACAATTGACCTATATATATATGCTTCAAATAAGTACAGATTCCTTTTAATGTAGGCTTATCCAAAAAATATCGCGCGCTTCGCGCGCTTTGAAATTTCACAGTTTAGATTCTAGGAAAAACGATAAATCAGGGCGGAAATATATTTCTCTAGTATATACAAATATTATGAAATATATGCCCCGCAATGTCATAATCTAGTACACAAGTTTTCTTCAAATCCTTCCTCACCAATTCCTCGACGACATCATGGCTGTCGGGGCTGTCGGGTCGCTGGCCCGCCGTCGGGCGCCACCCCTGGCGCTGCGCCAACCGATGGTCGCGCTCCGCTTAGATAACGAGACAACCAAAAATCCCATGCATGCGATTAAGCCCACCAGTTTAATTTTAAGGCCCCAATACCAAAATTGTTTCAGAAGATTTCAAAAAGAGAAACCAAATTTTCTTTATTGAGCACAAGCGAGCAACTTTGAGTGAGTCACGGTGAGTGCCTAGAGAGAGCACAACAAATGACTGAATGTTCCGAACTCCTGACGCCCAAGATCGTTATCGGGCTGTATAGCATGCATCTCTCACAAGGAGGGAGACAGCTTTCTGACAGGACATTTATCATAAAATTTCTGACACAGGGAATCTCAATGAAAGCTTGTTTTTATACGGATCTAAGAGCCTAGGAAACGCGTGGGAAATGCCATTTCCTGCAATCTTGGGGTCTTCTGGACCAAAAATTTTCTCTGTACGCTTCACGCCAACTCATGGTGGCGCTCCGCTTAGATAGTAACTATATCGCAACCCCCCCCCCCTTTAGTCAAAACCTGCATCCGCTCGTGTTTATGTAAGTACATATACCTTTCGTATATACTGTCCCCTTTCACATGAAACCTACCTGCCACATTGACTTGTTACCCAATTACTAAAAAACACTCACACAATTGCCCCCAATTTCATTTCATTTCATTCCATTTCTTTGTTCTATCACAATGCAACATGGATGAATGACAGTTAATACTGTAATACAAACTTTCAGAAATCGAAAATCAGAGTGGAGAAAGGAGGTAATACTCAACGTTGTTTGGGCTTTGCGGAAAAGCAAACCCACTCCCTGAGAAAAAGCAAACAAAGTAAAACACAAAAACAGAAAAAAATGTCAATCGTTTGTCATGCCGTACAATTCCCATCCCTTTCATCGTCTGATAGTATGAACACTCAATGGCTGCATGGTTTTAATAATTAAATTTATACTTTTGACGATGACATCGAAGAAATTTATTTTCACTAACTTTGACAACATACTGAATACAAAACATACAGTCTTATCAACATAGATTAATAAGTGTTGTACTTTTAACATATTTCTACCTCGTTTTTACTGTGGCACTGAATCTGGAAACAAGCAAAATATAATACGTTTAATTCGCGTACCACATATGCCCACCTCACATCTCACTTTAATATCTAGGGACCAAAAACATTAACTCCCTTGGTCGAAACTGGATATTGCTAACTATGTTAGTTTAAATAGGGATTTGTCACCTTGACAACTAAGTGTTATATAGGTAAAATCCATTAATTACACCCTTGGATTAAGACAGGTCCTTGTTTTTGATCTGCTCAGCAGCCCCCTTATCTAATCACGTATCTATGTCAACTGCTATCAGAATAAAATTGCCTAGCTGTACGACGGTGTCATAAGTGCGATTCAAGTCCTGTTTTAGGTTCACTGGATGTCATGTTTGCTATGCTTTGCCACCGAAATTGTTGTTATAACTTTTAACTTTTGTTCGTTCAAATATACCTTCGGCTGTTTCTGCTCCACTACACTCTAAAAATGTCCTAGTCAAATTTGAATAGAATCTAATCAATTGGGGCACGAACCGGAATCTTGTCAAATTTTTGACTAGATTCGGCTCATAAATGAAACGAATAGTTTCATTTTTGAACCATTTCTAGTCAATTTTGAAACAAATCTTGTCAAATATTTGACAAGATTCCGGTTCGTGCCCCAATTGACTAGATGTTTTTTAGAGTGTATGGTTCTGGCTACAAATATGTTTCAAAGTAAAACATAACTTAATCTCTATTTACATGATTGTACGTTTAAAATTAGTGTGCTTTCAAAGTTGGTGGAAATAAATAGTTTCCCCTAAGTTTGAGGTTCACTCTAAAAAAAAAAAAGAGGTTAACTCTAAAAAAAAAAAAACTAGTCAATTAGGGCACGAACCGGAATCTTGTCAAATATTTGACAAGATTTGTTTCAAAATTGACTAGAAATGGTTCAAAAATGAAACTATTCGTTTCATTTATGAGCCGGATCTAGTCAAAGATTTGACAAGATTGCGGTTCGTGCCCGTGTTGATTAGATTGTATTCCAATTTGACTAGGACATTTCTAGAGTGTTCTTTCCTTTACATACCATCGCTTGTTTCTGCTCGAGTATAGTTCTGGACAGGCCACTAAGCAGCTGGTCATATTTGGGAGGGGAACGGCTCCTTCTTAGAGGGTCACGGTTTGTTTTTGAACTGGACAGGTTTTAGTATTGGAGAAAAACCTATATTTATTCATTATATTGTCATGTACAAGAAAAACTACAGTCGTTGAAAAGTTTGGGTTGAAGGAGCTTTATTCAAAGTTTGGAGTTACTTTAGAATGCATCTTTACTGTGTTTATGGGTTAGGTCTAGTAGGTTCGGTTAAAAACCATCTTGAATCTTCATCTCAGAGGAAGGTGTTTTCGTGAAAAGTTACTTTTGGTATGTAAAAAAGGACTCAATCTAAGAATTATGGTGCGAAATTAGCAGATGAATCTTGTTACCTAAAGGAACTTGGTCTGAGGTAGTAACTCCATGACTCCATGACTCCATGACGTAAGCAAACATGACGTAATTTCCTGAGATTGATGAGAATTGCTTTATTTTGTTTGATTTTTAGGTCTTTTGTTTGACTTTGAAATAGGTAGAGAAGTTTGGAAAGTTGGCATGTTTCTCATGCATTCACATCATTAAATCATTTGATTCTAGAGGAGGAAACTAGGACGTGAAGTGAAAATAAAATCACACCAGTGTAGATTAATATATTACTAGTATCATGGAGTTACTACCGAACTCAATGGTACTATAATATCGCTTCTGCCTTTTTTAAGTTCACTTCCAGTTCAAAATGTGACATCTTTATTTGATTTTATCCCGAGAGCCACAAAAAGAGATCGAAATGCAAATTTTTACATGATGCTTATCTTCCTGAACTTTTTTTAAAATATCAAAATAATTCACAGCTTCCAATTTTTATCACTGATTTCTGCCATGCTGTTGACTAAAAGCTGCCCCTTCTTCATTTTTTCAATTTATCATTCCGTTCTATATGACTATATGACTTGACCTATAAAATAGCGAAGTTGTCATAAAGTGCTTCGTAGGGGTTAATCAACAACATATCCACATTTTTGAAGTTTAAATGAAAAGAAAGCAGGCCTATACAATCCCTAACCAACGTCATTGGGTACCTGACGTATATGACAAAATAAACTTCCTACGAAGGCCTAAAATGATGCTATTTTTGTTCCGTTCTACTGTTTTCGGGAATATTGAAAAAAATATAAGATATAAAGAAGATAATCCGTTTGATTGTTAATGAAATAAAAAAGTTGCGTGTTTAGTTGCATTAAACACCTGAACTTGGCAGGTGGGAATCTTTACAGTGTAACATGTTATCTCAAATAATCTTTTGCCATCGTGATTTTCAAAATGTTGTTCTCTGTTTTTTCTTAATTTATTTGTATTAATATCACATAAAGATTGTATTTTGTGCAATTAAATACAGGAAATGACACACAACATAATTCTTAAAGTGATGCCGTGAGTTTGCAAAAAGGGAAAAACATTAAAAAATCGAGTTTAAAATCTTGGTCATTCGTTTGAGTGGCCCATATGAACAGTAATAAGGGAGAAAAAATATGGCCTGTTGTGCGAATTCCGGCATCAGCCCTGAAATTTTCGTAAAAATAACGACTAAACTCAAGGAAATCAAAAGTGTGCTGCTCACAAACACTATTCAGTCTCCTAACGAACATCTGTTGAGCAGACCAATGAGAACGAAGTACTGATGCATATTCACTAGGTGTAAACAGCTGATCGACTTAGCTGCTAGTCTTAGCACAACAAAACAAGTGAACAAGACTGACTGAATGTGTGGATCTTGAAGAAGTAACGTTGATATTGCAATATACACCGTACAAGGTAATACCACAAGGCTAAACTATCCCGTTTTACTGTAGTAGCCTAACTTTAGGCTACTGGCGAGTGGTACCTCAGTAAATTAAGCCTAACTTGCGCTAACATTAGTACTACTAGTAGCGAGAGACGATGCTCTGCCTTTTATTTGCACTTACCATCGTGTTTGACGTTCAATTCAGAAACAGTTGTGGCGACAAAAGAGATAGTAGGCCTATTAGTGGTGCAACTTTCGCTGTAAACCTGTAACGTTCAGATTCAAATCAGCACTATAACGCGTACCAATGAGTGAAAGACAGTAGCCTGTAACTGTTGATTCTAAATTAGAGCCGAAAGCTATATTGGGCGTACAAGTAACTTTAGTTGTATTATCAAGCGATTATGCAAGAAGGTCATTCCCCGGCCGTGAGCGAACAGCTGTACCGTGGAGCTAGCCTGGGTTGAGTGGTATAGTACGTTTTTTAACGTGGTGACACCTCAATAATATTGCATATTCAACATCAGGTTCGTTGCATAGGAGTGGTCTAACGCTTTATAATGAGGACCGTTTTTTGAAAAAGGCCTTCAAATTTTTCTGATTTTATGCTGTTTAGGTTACTTCCCGAGACTATCGCTATCATTTTGAGCTTTCAAATTGTATTCTTCAACTCTGTATAGCACTCGTGGCATTTTGAAGGATAAAGAAAGACATAACAAGAAGCAAAATCTTATGTTTTTCACTTTTGCAAACTCACGGCATCACTTTAATTTGATTTTGATTAAGGATACTCCTTGCACTTTACAAATTGGTTTTGGTATTGACCTCAGAATACTTCCCGAAAAAGAGTTTCACAACCATGTTTGTCCTACATCTGAACAGAGCCTTGCAATCCACATTTCAATCAGCTTTAATTTATCTAAGCCTGTTATACGACCTCTTGAACTGGTCCTTGTCGCTACAGCTTTTAATGGAAAAACGCAGTTGCCCTGATTTGAATTGAAATCGTTCTCATCAAGTTAAATTTTACCGTAATATTTTCTCCCTTTTATATCGGAAGATATGTTTCAAATACATTTGTAAAAGTCGGATATTTGTTACGTTTCGATAAATCACTCACCTTGAAATATTGTAGATCATCTGAGACACCTAGCTAGTTATCTCTTCTCAATATAAAAAAAATTAATGGGCTTTAAGTTGTTCGTATTTGAAAATAATCGAGGACAGAGTGAGGGAGAAGATGGGAGAAGGAGGCGGAGAGTGGGGAACTACCCATGACCTTAACGTAAAGGCAAAATTTTTTCAATCCTTGGGATGGCTATCGTCATTAAACGTTTATGGACATGTTAATGTCAAATCTGCCTGTTTCATTAAAAAGCATTAAAGACTTTCAAAATAACCGCAATTCACATCAAAATTCGTCAAATATTGACCAGTTTACAAGAAACTGTTTTTGCACTTACATCATGAATAAACATGATCTATATGCAAATTTGTGACCTTGAAAGAGAGACTCATCAGCACTCTAAAAATGTCGTAGTCAAATTTGAATAGAATCTAATCAATAGGGGCACGAACCGCAATCTTGTCAAATCTTTGACTAGGTTCGGCTCATAAATGAAACGAATAGTTTCATTTTTGAACCATTTCTAGTCAATTTTGAAACAATTCTTGTCAAATATTTGACAAGATTCCGGTTCGTGCCCCAATTGACTAGATTTTTTTAGAGTGAGGCATGGGTTTATGCTTTCCTTTGGTTGTTTAATCCTTTATTCCAAGGACATTGTTATGGTGGCATGTCCTAGGGTTTCTATTTTGGAAGTAGTTGTTTCCTACTTTGGAAATGTCTACATTATTAATCAAACTAGACACCGGCTGCAAGTAATTAACAGATACACTCTAAAAACGGTCGGTTAAAATTTGAATCAACTGGGATCGGAGGGGCAACTAACCAAAATCTGTTCCGAAATTTGCCTAGATTTTGTTCAAAGTTAAACCAACTTAGTTCAATTTTGAATCAAATCTAGTCAAATATTTGAACGGATTACGGTTAGTTGCCCTGCCACCCAGGTCGGTTCAAATTTGAACTGACCGTTTTCAGAGTGTAATTTATAAATGATCAACGGAAGAAAAACGGACGCTGTGCAACATTCCACTTTATAATATTTGCATTGCCAGTGAAAAATCTAAGCGATAGAAAAACCTCGAAAAGGGTTTTTTCTTTAAAACGGTAGAAGATATTCGAGTAGTAGGGGTTTCCCTCGAGATAGAAAGGTCCGCAGGATCGAACTTGCCTTAGCGCTCTTGTGCAAAGCCCGTCACATAGGCGGATCCGGGGGGGCAACTAGGGTCAACTGCCCCCCTATGACCAGTCTAGCGCCCCTCAATACAAGAAAAATGCGCCCCTGCGTCCTTAAAGTTAAGTAAAAACTGCCCGAAAAGTAAAAAAAAAAAAAAAAAAAAAGGTCCCCAGAATTTCGAACCGTATAGCTATATATAACTATGGCAATGGGAATTGGTCTCCGAAATGTAGTCGGTCAAATTCAAGAGTATGCGGCCCCTGCATGATGTTGGCGCCCCCCTTTTCAAACTGCCCCCCCCCCCCTTCAGCTAAGGGCTGGATCCGCCCTTAGCCCGTCATGACTTTACGTGAGACCTGATGTGAATTTGGCTTCACGAGGCCGAAGATCCTCAAAACCGAAAGTGAATCAGGATTTGTAAGGCCGAAGGTCCTCTAGACCGAAAGTAAATTATGGTTAGCGAGACCGAAAGTAAATTCGGGTCCATCGAACCGAAAGTGAATTTGAATATGCAAGACAACAGGCTGGCGAGACGAGGAGACTGATCGTTTACCATGGAGACAATGGAGTAAATCCAACTGACTGTTCAAAAATATACCTGCATCTGAAAATCAAGGTTGAGACACGCCCGCATACCACGCTTTATCTTTATTTTTTCTATCAGCACAAGTTAACGTTCCACATCCATGGTCCATGTCTTGTTTGCCTGCTCTCTCCAATTAGCATTAAGGGCTTCCTTACCTTAAAGAAATAGCCTATATTTTAATAATGTAACCTTTTATCTCAACTGAAACAGTTGTGCTCCTGACTGGTTTGAAATCATATTTTGTTCCCTGTCAAAAGCAAAAGCGCTTAGTTTGGATTTGAGGTGAAAGGAGAAAACAAATACTACATTTAACAGGCAGAAATAAACGTTTTTCTAAGCAATAATCTCGTAGATCTTCGGTCTTGCCGACCGCGTCGGTCTTGTGCAACTTTGGTCTCCTGCAGGAGGGGACTTAACGGTAATCCTAATCTACCGTTGTTGAGTAAAACAACTGTATTGGTTAAATGTCCACGTACATTTAAGCGGCAATGATAGTGTTTGGAAAGCAATCTGGAGAAACGTAAAACCTGACACGGTATTTTTCTACGTGAAGTAGCATCCCGAGATTTCACTGCGATAGCTTCCATCAATGAGAAGGGAAACTACCCTTGTTGAATATTTATGTTTCAATCGTTAAAGCCACACTGACACAACTTAGACTTACTGTTACCCCACAGCCCCAAAGCATTAATTATCCTATTCATCGTATGTTACTATAGCCTACGGAGAGTAATAAAGAGCAGACCACTTTAATTTCAAATACATTTGAGGTTAGCGGTAATCTTAATTCACAAAACTTAACGGCACTTTGATTGACATAAAAAGTATTCAAACTGAAAGTGTGTTTAATAATTTATCAGACTCTCAGATTGGGCAGTGTCATGTGCAGATCAGTGAAATGAGACTACACTCTAAAAACGTTCCGTTCAAATTGAACCAAAAACGGATCAAATGAGGCCTGAACCGAAAAAGGATCAAATATTTGACTAGTTTTGGTTCAAAACAACCATTTTCGGTTCAAAATGAACCAAATTTCGTCAAATATTTGAATAGATTTCTGTTCAGTGCCCATTTTGATTGGTTCAAATTAGAGCCTGACAGTTTTAGAGTGTATAGACTAGGCACCCGAACAAATAGAGTTACCACCTCAGGAGCATAATGAGTAAAGTATTGCTGATATTATATGCATAAGGCACCGTGCTTTCAGCAGGATCTGGGTAATCATAGTTCTTTAGCCATAAGTCTGAAATTCCTGGGGGAGAAAGGGGGGTCTAAGACATAAAGAGGAGGAGGGAGTAGAAGTAAGCTTAGGTTTTAGAATTCTAACTGCCTGGGACGAAGACATTTACCCTTCAAATATTGGCAGTTTATTAAAATCATATGGTGGTAGTTTTGGCCATCATGAGGATGGAAATGTGGTAGTACAATTTACTTTAACAAGTACTAGTAATTGACTTTGTTGGGAAGAGGAAGGGGCCGGTCCCTTTCTAGGTTCATCAATGATATAAGTTAGCTAGTTTTCGTAGCTAACCGCTGAGTCTCTGTGGTAGCAGTATTCAACTGCCGACTCGTCCAAAAAAGGTTGTCGTTGGGAGGAGTCCGTCTGCTTGTCCTTGTGGGTCAGAAAATGTACATTTTTTCAAAAAAGGAGGTTAACCAAAAATTAACATAACAATTTTCAAATTGTCCAGAAGTGGATAAGAATAACAATAATGTAAACATAACACTGTCGATTCCGGGTTTTATGAGTTATTACCAATTAGGGTGAGAAATTAGTTTGACGCACCCTTATTTAAGCATCCGTGATGCCTATGGCTAGTGGCTATTGGAAAAAAGGTTAGGAGTGCATGTTAAAAGTACCAGGCAGTGAAGCATTTATGTAATGCAAGTATTGTTCGATGTAAGTATTGTTATTTGTATCAGAATGCTCTTTGCAAACTATTGCCCTGGTTGCGCACCCTTTGGTTTAGTATTTCTCTAACGCAATGATATTGTTGAACGGTACGCAGTGTCAAAGCCTTGCGACAGAATGAGACTGTATTCCACTTTTGAACCCTTGAAACTTAATCACACATAAAATTTATAAAACGACTAAAATACTACAAAAAATTATGCTTTAGATAAAAACGTTGTATTTCATTTGAATTTAAATGTAAAAAAGCACAGCAGCTAATACAATCTTCGATTGCAAACAGCCAATCACATCTGCGATTAAACCACTTCGAACCAAAATTGTCAAGTCATCTTTACTTGCCGGGGTTTCGAGAGTTGTGAAGGTTTTTTTCAAGTTTAGTCACGAAGGAAAGAGGAAAGTACTTCAATAAAAGGACGAATAAAAAAGGATTGAGAATTTTACAGGTTTTCGTTTTCCTCTAAATAGGTTTAGAAATTTTTTCAGTCAGGCAATTGATAACTTTTAGACCTTCAAAATATGAAAAATCGATTGACTCCCTTTAACCATTTTTAATTCATGAAAACTGAAATGTTGTTTCTCTCGTCATTCTTCCGTTATAGCGTTTGTTCTTTTTAATGGCGTGGACGTGACAAAAAAAAATAGCAAGTTCACGATAGGTCTACTTTGAAATAATTTGTTATTAAATATTCACGTCCATCTTAAATCCATATTGCATTATCTAGACCGAAATAATTTAAAACTCACTGCTCTTAAACTGAGTTCTGAGAATAGTGTGATCACCTTAGGTTAAGCTGACCACAAAATATGCAAAGACAAACAAAATAAGCTCTTGTCAAGTCGAACGATTCAGTCACCCTGCATCCTTTCTAACGAAAGAAGACAAATATCAATGTCGTGCAACGAAAAAAGACAAATATCAGTGTCGTGTAATAAAAACAGGTCTATCTTCAAATGTCAATTGTAGTAATTTTTCAGGATTACTCTAATTGTAGATTTTAAAAGCTTTTCTCCATCCGTCCAAAAATCATACATCTTTTCCAAATCACCAAGGGAGGCTCAATCGGGGAAGGATGATGATTTAAGTGACCCCCCCCCCCGAAAGAATGGGGCATAATAAATTGTAGACAGAGTGGACTTATTGAAATGTATTGTCCGATATTTTTTCCATATTTGCTGTTGCCTGACAGCTCCCAATCGTTCTTTCGGGATATTTTCTACCTGGTCCCTTCTTCGTTAGGTACCCCCTGTCGAACAAACTCTGATGTCAACACTAAAATCAGCAGCTACAGTACACTCTATGAGCGTCCGGTTCAGATTTGAACCGAATCCATTCAAATGGGCACTGAACAGAAATCTTGTCATATATTTGACGAGCTTTGGTTCATTTTGAACAGAAAATGGTTAGTTTTGAATCGAAAGTAGTCAAATATTTGATCCGTTTTCGATTCAATTTAAACCGGACGTTTTTAGAGTGTAGGTCACTTTTACAGAAGCCTTTAAATGATGATGTGCTACTATATGAGAAAAACCTGTATTCCCCTGCCGGTGGTAAAAAAAGAAATGTTCCGCAAAGCTTGGGGTTCGATTTGGGTGCTCGGAATGGTGTTTTGGGTTCTTTGTAGTAGCTACATACCTACCGCAATGTCCATGACAAAATAATGTGAGCTAAGCTCTACCGTAGCTTACAAAAAAAAGTTTGTACTAAAACACCTCTTACATTGCACCAGAAGTGACCTTTCTCAGGCATCGCAAAATTGCTTATAAAGTTCGAGGTAAAAGCTTTTAAGTTCATTTAACAGTACGTGCCTAATCGAGTTCATAACAGACACAAAACTCGAGCTTGCACAGTGCAGATGACATCGTTTATTTTATCGGCAGAAAGTTACATAAGTGCAAATGTTATGGACATCTTAAAAGAGACTATTTTGCATAAAATGAAAGACAGCCCTCGAAGGACTGTTGTTAAAAGGCACTTCATTGAAACTCTTTTAATTTGAAGCCTCATGCAGTGCCTGACTTGGTCGATTAACACTTTTAAACGCTTTAGCCCAGTTAATAAAAAACAACACTTAAGTCTCTGAAAACACTTCGGTCAAGAGGGAACTGAACGAACATTTGGGGTAAAAATTCAACCCAATTTAGGTCAAATGAAACCTTAGTCTTTTCATTTTTTGACCCAATAATTTCGGTCGGTTCCGTCCTGACCTCTTTCAGTGTCAAATTGACTCATGTGTCTTTTACAATGTTTAAAACAAATTGAAGACAAAATAACGTTAAATAGAATTACTAGATGTGAATTAAGTAACATAAAATTACAGAAAATAGAATGGGTTTTAATTTCGCATAACAGAAATATGCTGTAAAATGAATATAAACAAACTGTAACAGAATGCACTTGTGTTACTTGTTTCAATAGTTCGATCGGACAATATGTTGTCATACACATTACCTTTTCACTAGTGTAGTTCTGGGGTGTACCTTGAACGCAATTTGTCATGTTTAAAATATGTAAATCTGAGCTGCACCTTAAAATTTCGTTCAAGTTAAATCAGAAAATTGTCCATGCACCCCTGAGAAATTTCACCCCTACATCTCCTTTACCTACCGTGTTTAATGCAGGCGTCAAAGTGTCCCCAAGTTGACACCAGATGGACACACGATAAAGGAAATGTTCAATTTCGGCTCTGATCGTAAGTACATCTTGGCATTCGTGATGGCATCTTAAAGGTTGTGTGACATGCCACCAAAAAGAGCTCTTTCACTTGTCAGTTAAAGAATTGAGTCCTCCAATCAAAGATCCGTTGGAATTATTTCAATATCTTTTACCGTTCTCAAAATATGCGTCTTCAAAGTTTGATGGTTTCTGAAGAAACTAATTGCCTATGCAAAAATAATGATGTGGAGTGTTGCACAGCGTGAGGATTTCTTTTGTTAACCCTATACAAATCATCTCTTAATTACTGATCATACAGATTACAGATTGGTGAGTGCTATTAATATTTTTCAAGGAAAAATTTTTAAGTTTTATACTAAACCCCTCAGGGAATAACAATGTTACCAGTGTCCTTGAAATTAAGGTTGAAAAAACAAAGGCTAACATGTGCCATATATGGTACCGTATGTCCCTCTTTGGATGTCACATATTTGCATATTTAGCTCATGTTTATTCATGATACAAGTGTGAAATAGAAATTTACCTGTAAAATGGTCAATATTTGATGGATTTTGATGGGAGTTGTGGCTATTTTCTGGACTTTTAATGCTTTTTACATCAAATATCCAACTATGTTATTTTCATGTCACACGACCTTTAAGCGATCGTATGACCTTTAGAACTAGGTAGCAGACAGTTATACAGTTAATGTATTACTGCCTGTACTTTAATGTACTTTAATATCTTGTTGAATTTTAAGTTTTATGATAGAATTGGGAATGCTGCTGTATTTTGGATAGCAATTCAAATAAATACTCTCAGCTTATTTCCTGTACACTCTAAAAAACTATGGTCAAAATTGACTATTGATATTTCAACTATGCACCGACCCAAATGTAGTCAAATTGTTGACCTAAATTTAGTCAAAAGTAACCACTTAATTGTCAATGGTACCCACCCAAATATGGTCAAATTATTGACCTAAATATGGTCAAATGTAACCACTTAATGGTCAACGGTGCATAGTTGACCATAATGGTCAATTTGACCATAGTGTTTTCAGAGTTTAGATGTAACTAAATGAGGTAAGGTATTTACTTTAGCCATACTACCTAGCAATCTTCTTTATAAGCCTCTTGGTTGAACTGGGAAAATTTTTTATCTTTATTTCTGAAACATTTAAGCGATGCCTTAAAGTGATGTATAGCCTATATATATATATATATATATATATATATATTATATATGTATATATATTTCAAAAGAAAAGAATGGAAGGCAGCTATAATCCTGACCTACTTTTCTGCCTAAAAAATGCACTAAATTTCTCTGAATAGAGTATTGCGTCAATAGTTAAATGTAAAGACATTGTTAAATGTAAGACATATTGGAATTTATTATGCAAAAAGAATTCCTTTTTAGCAATCAGATAATACAGGCAAAATAAAAAAATAGCACATTTCTCTGTTTTGAAGAAAATGCGAGACACCAGCAGTTTCCAGCTATCGTTTATTCAGGTATTGGCTAATCAAAGAAAAGACGTTTCAGGTATTTTAGGTGTGTCTTTGCCGTTTTAAAATGTGTTTAAAGGGGATATGGCATCCCCCAAACCAGGGAGTTCCTAGCAACTTCCTGCCAAAACATATTTAGGAATAGCCCTATAGTTCTAAATACAGTTGATGACTGTACCTTCGGCTGACATTCATTTAAACAATATAGCTCCACTGTGGTTAGTTAAAGATGACTTGTACAGTCAGTTGTGCCCCCACTTAACACTCACACACAGTTGTGTGTCAATATGGACGAGAGCAATTTTAACTCAGTGCAGACTACTGTGGGTCTGTCTTAGAGGTATACTAATCAGGACGTTTGGTTTAATTTGAAGAAGTGGCTAGAAGTAAACTTTGTAGGGAGACTTGTTACTGTCTGGGCTGGAAAAAGAGAGCCTTTAAAAGTCAAGGAACGTTTAACCAGTTGGTCTACTTGGCATCTTCGTGGCCTATTCTTTTGAGGACGTATACAACGTTGGAAATATTTTCACCGGAACTGAAATGATCTATTTAATTTTCTAGTAATTTGGGGGTCAGCCTTGAACAACTCACATTGCCTGCTTTGTTGGCTGTAAAACAAGTATTTTTGTAAAGCCTTGGGATTTTTTTTATTGCTTAATATTTTTCGAGATGGAGGCCTGTACCGCTGTATCACATGGCAGCAACAAAGCGGCTTTAAAATGAGGCTGTGATGGAATCTCGGAAAAAACAAAGAAATACAAAACGTTTTGAGAGTAGTGCAAGCTTCCCACAAATTATTACGCAATTCCCTATTGAGAAGAGAATGTGACAAAAAGTTTCTTTTTCAGCATTTGTTGATTTGTATTCCTTCCTGCCTGCCTTCCTACCTTCCTTTCTTTTTTAAAGCTTAAACTTTAAATACCTTTCGATATTGTGATGGAAAAAAGAGCATTGTTTGTCAAGGGTCAATCTCCTGGCAAACGTTTAGTACAAAATACGACCTTCCCAAAACTTTAAAAGCCCACTCGCACCAACACGCCGGTGACACCGATTCGCAAGCGCACACACCCTCACACAAAAACACATGTACACACAGTAGCACACAACAATGGTTCATTCAAATCTCAAATGCAGATAGACTTGCGTGCCGCATGGCCACATAAGGAAATTTATTATTCATTATATATAGATATGACAAACTTTGAAAGTGCATACCTAGGTATATTCTATTTATTTCTTACAGATCGCAAGCAAATATAGACGACAATTTCATAAATTACGACAATTATGAAGATGACGTCACATACGATGCCGTGGATGTAATTGTCCAGCTTCTTGGTAAGAATTTTCTGTTAAAGGGGTATCTAACTATATTGAGGGTAAAGCCGCGGTCACACTACAACGAATTCGGATCGGATTCCGATCCGATTTTTGTGAGTTTTTATTAAAATCTTCTCCATTTCGGGTCGGAAAGAACCCAAAATTGCCAACCTGGGTAATTATATGATTATTGTCGCAGGACTACGAAAATTAAATTTATACGAATTATTTCGTGACGTCACATCGACAGACCGCTTTTATCGGACTACGCGTGTCCGATAAAAGCTGTCTGTCGATGTGACGTCACGAAAAAAATCAGTTAACATTTCATTTCCATAGACCGCTGATGCAAATTATATATTTACACTGGTTGGCAAATTTTGGGCTCTTTCTGACCCGAAATGGAGAAGATTTAAAAAAAAAACTCACAAAAATTCGATCGGAATCCGATCCGAATTCGTTGTAGTGTGACCGCGGCTTAAAGCGATAAATTGTTAGGCGTCAGTTATAGAGTGGGTAATCTTTTCGCCTGCTGAAATCGGTTATCACTCTGAACGCTAACCTCGTTCAGGGGCTAGGAACATATTTAACTGGCTTCAGTATTCAACACAAATGCTATAATACAAAGTTGTACATAAAAGATGCACATAGGAAAAGTTTACCTTATTATTGCAGTTGTATTTTACCCTCCCGGAAGTGACGATAAGCCCAGGAGAAAGGAACTGTTTACTAAACCACTTAACCACATCTTGATGTAATTTGGCAGTATATTTCTTCCGTGAAAACCGAAATTTATGGAAATATTTTGTACAATGTGAAGTAAGGGGTAAACAACATTGCGAACAAAAATGGTATTGAGGACACACTTCAAGGGGTTGTATCCGAGACCACCTAAATAGAGTCAGAGCCAATTCCGATTTCATTGAACCCCATTCTGAGTCAATTTCAACTCTGGTACCCACCAAGTCCGAGTCAACTCCCATTTCAATGGCCTTAGTTACTACCGCGTCCAATTCGAGTCTTTTCCTTTTGACAAAGAAGCATATCATGTTACACGTTTTATGGTTTTTAGACGTCAAAAAATTGTTAGTAGGTCTTTATTATGGGTCAGTTTCATAGTATGGACGACCCAGTCATTTACTTAACTGTTTTGACCATTCATACATGACATTGGACATCATGTTAGCTTCATACAATGATTTTTAGTTTAGGTGGAGGATTCGTTTGGCATGTGCTCCAAGTCTATTCTGGCTAATTCTGAGTCTTCTAAAACACGAACGTGAGTCTGGAATTAAGTTCGAATCCGGACACCGCTTTTACAGCCCTGACATCACATAGCCTATTACCTCGATAGTATATGACAACATACGATGAGCCGCAGGAGAGTTTTTTTTTCGTAGGATGGAAATGGAAGAATCGTGCCAATGGATGAATCAGCTTCCTGGAAATTGGCCACACCCCTAATTCCAAAATAACAGCTTTTCGACTATTTTTTGTAATTCTGACCCCGGATTATGAAAAATAGGTCAAATATCTCTTGTCCACGTAACCCTAACCTTAAACCTATTCAAGATTTTGAAACAAATTTAAAATTTTTTGAAAAACCGATATTTCCATGCCCATCCTACAAAAAAAAAAAAAAAACTAGCGCCGGAGCCGCATAGCCACTGCCCTGTTTTCTTTGCAATGGTTCTGTTGTAAGACAAAACAACCTTCACTTTAAAGCGACTGACTATGATGAGTATGTACTCCATTAGGAAGACTGTTTTTTAAACTTCATCTGTCTTTTGTTACAGTGGGTTATTATCATGTAACAATTAAACCCTATTGCTTATGGCTATTGTTTTTGTCACAACATATTAATTCTACAAGCAATAACCAGGGAAGTGCCTAAGTACTTCCATGCAATAACACAAGTGTCTACTACTTATCTAGTTGCATGCCAGTTAATGGTAACGTCAAAATGCAGAATAAAAAGGAAACATTTCTGTTTTTTCGTGGGCACTTCCGAGATGCAAAGAAATGTGTGCTTTTTTTTTTTTTTTGTTGCTTTTTGTTTTCTTTTTTTGTTTTTTTTTTTGTTTTTTTGTTTTTTACTTTTTGTGTGTTTTTCTCTTTTTTTTTGAAGTAGTTCGTAGCATGTAAAGTATCATCCCTTTTTCGGTGAAGCCGGCAAGTCTACATTTTGTCTACAAAAGTTAAAAAAGTCCCGCATTGTTCCTAAAATTAAGAATCAATGGATCCATGCTCAGTAAGTTATTTGAACTTTACTGAACCCTTTTAATAAGAGTGAACTGGGGTAAAGGGATGAAATAATTTTTGTTTGCCTTGACGACTGGCCGTACCAGAAGTATTTGTACTCCACCCGTAACAACTCCCTGCTGTATGTGAATGTTTGTATAACTACTCAGATTCCGAGTCGCAACGGCTTCTGTTTAGCACTCTCTCTTTCTTGTGGTAACAATGCGGTTTACTCGATACCGCAGACCCCCCCCCCCCTTCTTAATTAACACACACACACACAACAGGTAAATCATCAAGATTTTTGCTTCTTTGGTCTCTCCCTGTTTTGTTACAATTCAGCAAATCTTCATTCATCGTTATTCAAAAGGTACAAACTACTGTAAGTGGATGAGTGGCGATGCACTCATTATTCACTGCAGAAGCGTGACGTCACAACTGTCTGAGCATGGAACTACTGCCTGGACATTATTAGCTCCAAGTGTTAGCTCCATGGTCTGAGGTTACACCTTACTTGATATCGCTGCGCGCAGCATACCCAGCCACAAATCCCCCACGTTTAACACATAGAACTGCGGTGAAAAGCATACTCTGTTTGGATCTAAAACGTAAAATAAAACAAAACAGCGCCCCTCTAATGTAACTGAATGTCTTAAGAATGAAGTCGTATACCTCAAATTCCTTATCTATTGTCTACTGCGGCTTTTACAGCCGGGACTAATGCGTCAGATAGTTTAATTTGTGCATGCTTTTGCAGAAGCATAGATTTGTAGTCAGTATCAACTTTTTAAAAAAAAAATAAAAAAAGAATTATGTACCCCCCCCCTCAAAAAAAAAAACAACTTTAGATGTGCAATATCATGTCTTAGTTTTGCTGAGAGGCATTGGGAAGTGAATGCACTTCCTCTTCTTCATAATCTAATAGGTCCATAAGCCTATCTGCCTGACTTGCTGCAGATATTTACAATTTTAAACCAACAACAGTTGAGCTTGATATTGCTTCCTTACTGCCTTATGGCCCGCAAAAGCACTTACCAGAACAAATAAATTAAATTCTGCTTATAGAACAAGCACAATATTCTCAGCAGTTTTAGAGGGACAAATTGTCACCGCTAAGAAGTTTATGCACACATATGTGAAATGTACATTTTATTCACAAGTGTGAAAAAAGAAAACCAGTCATTACCCAGAAAAATACTAGGAGTGATAATTGTCTAACACTAACCATAAAGCCCAATGGTTTGGTGATTCCTTGCGGAATGGGGATGCTCTGTTGCACTGAGGTTTATCCCTTAAATTTATCTTTCTTGACTATATCATTTTATCATGTTTTAACAATTTGACCTCTGCTGACCTCACATGATTTTGAAACCCACCAAAAATAACAAAAAATAAAAACAGAAGTGCCTTGAAAGGGATTCGAAGTCCAATGGATCTTGGATCTTGAAAATTTTTGGGAAAGTTTGCTTTTTGACCTCTGGTGGAACCAGAGGACGATCTTGGCAATTTTTGGGAAATTTTGCTTTTTGACCTCTGGTGACATATGACAATCTTGAGACTACTTGGGATATTTTGGTTTTTGACCTCTGATTACCCTAGATGACAATCTTGGGAATACTTGGGATATTTTGCTTTTTGACCTCTGATGAACCCTGACGATGATCTTGGGAATTCTTGGGAATTTTTCTTTTTGACCTCTGGTGACCCCATCTGACAATCTTGGGAATTCTTGGTATATTTTGCTTTTTGACCCCTGGTGATCAAGGATGATCTTGGGAACTCTTGGGGAAATTTTGCTTTTTTGACCCCTTGTGAAATTCTTGGGAAATTTTGCTTTTTGACCCTTGATAACCCCATATGATGATCTTGGGAATTCTTGGGAAATTTTGCTGTTTGACCTCTGGTGACTCCAAATGACCTTTGACCTCCACTGAAAACAAGGGGGTTCTTCCTTTGACCATAAGACATCCATATACCACGTATGAAATATATCTGGAGATATCGTGTTTGCAAGGTTTTCAGTGTTTGACCCCTGGGTAACCCCAGATAATCTTTGACTTCCACCAAAAACAATAAGCTTCTTTTTCTCACCACAACGCATCCACATACTTAGTATGAAATCTATCCAAGCGTCCTACCGTGAGATATGGTGTTACCAAATTTTTCAGTGTTTGACCCACGGTAACCCCAGATAACCTTTGACCATACCAAATATAAAAAATCTGTTCTTGTGACCTTAAATGACATTTGACCTCTACCAAAACAATAGGGTTCTTCCTCTAGTCATGACAAATCTATAAACCAAATATGAAAAGTGTCGGTCATTGCTATCTTGAGATATCGTGTTTACAAGATTTTCGATTTTTTACCTCTGGTGACCTCAAATGACCTTTGACCTCCACCAAAAACAAAAACTCTTAACATGATAAATCTATACATAAAATGTAAAAAGTGTCAGTCATTACTATCTTGAGATATCGTGTTTGCAAGCTAAGCATCACATACACGCATACATACACACATACATACACACGACATCACCATGGCATAAATTCCTTGTCTGCCTTTGGCAAGGAATCAAAAAGCAAAATACGTTCAGTCTGTGACTTGAATACTTGCTATATTAGCAAATTGCAAAATACTGCAGTTTTGACGTTGTGTCAGAAATGGCGGTTACCAAAAGCCTTGGACCTATGTAAAAACCGAGAAGGCCTAAGATTGGCAGACGTCAAGCAAACACAGGAAGTCTACACAGCACAGGTTTGGAAAGATACCCAAGTCCTGCTCCCGCTGGTCAGAACGAAAGTGAATCCATGTGCGTTAGAGAAGAGCATAACTGTTTCTGTATGTATGCTAACATAGTTTTGTTACATAACAAGAGCGAAAACAATGTAACAGTACGCATGTAGGCCACAGCTTGATCAACGCAGGTAACATGCCATGGAGCTAATACTTGGTCCAGGTAATAGCCCCATGAGTAACATGGGGTTATGAAAAGGGGAGACAGGTGGGCGATCACCCCCACACTTTGATTGGTGGGGGCGGAAACTTCGTTTCGCCCCCACTTTGGATGACATGCTGCCAAAATATGGCATTGAATAGGATGACATTCCTTCGAAGTTGTCAGACATTGCACCATTTTGCATCCAGGGCACTTTAGACCCCTCCCCAGGACACTGATCACTAACATTCACGTCTCCCCCCTCCCCCCCTTTCCGAATTTCAAGAAGCTTCCTACGCTTATGAGTAAGTATGGTGCTGTACAGTAGAGTGTTAAAAGGGGTCATGCAAGTAATAGAACAAACACAACCCCAACTTGGCTCATTTGAAGAGACGTTTGTAAAATAGGCTACATCCACTCTCTTCAAATCCAAACGAGCACTGATCTTGGCTATTCAATCAGGCAATGTCATGGAATTCCGTATTGAATGGAGTAGGCAGGGTAGAAGCAGCGCGTATGTTTAACACACAGAACTGCCTATTGAAAAAAAGCATCCTAAAACGTGAAATAAAACAAAAGAGCGCCCACCAGTTTAGCTAAATGTCTTATGAATGAAGCCGTATACCTATAATTCCATATCTATTGTCTACTGCGGTACATGAACACTACTTAAGTAAATGTAGAATCAAAATTGCAAACCTACCTATAACGTCACTTTAGGTCTAGTAAAACATAGAATTCCTGACGTAGTTTACCCTAGTTTAACTTACTACTGATTATCGCCCTCATGCTAACCTGCAAAGTCGAACTGTAGCCCTGCTACATGTGAATGCGCACTAGTAGGGTACATAAAACACCTGTAGCCATCGAAGCCTTTAGTGTATGTCCTACCCGCTTGCGCTGTTGCCTGTGCCATCACCAATTTGACTCGGTGTGATGTCATAAGTTTTCAACAAAGTAATTGACACGAAACAATTCATACCATAGCTTTTACGACTAATGACAAGGACACCCATAGAAATTAAAGCAAGGGAGAAGCTGACACAGTGCAACCAGTGAAACCACAGAAAATTAAGGGCGATTCCTCTGTACAGCAAAAAGCTAGATAATTGGTGTCTCCACACGTACAGCGTGCATTCAACTTCAGAAAATGTTTTGTCCGTTTTTCGAAAGATTATGTGTTAGTTTCACGACAGAGATACGTCATAGTACTTAAGCGTTATATTTTATACTTACTCTTAACTTGAAAACGTGTACAGTAGTTTCTTCGCCAATTCCTGGGGTAAAAGCAATCATGGAATGAAGTGTATTACACTTTAAAAAAGGTCTGATCAGAAGGGCACCGAACAGGAATATGGTCAAAAATTTGACAAGATCCGGTTAAAAAATGAACCAATTCTGATCATTTCTGAACCAAATCTAGTCAAATAATTGATAAGATTCCTGTTCGGTGCCCCTCTGATCAGATGCGGTTCAAATTTGACCAGACCTTTTTTAGAGTGTACGCGATGTTGCTTGTTGCCGTACAGAGAAACAAATGAGTGACTCTAGTCCAGATCTCCTGACGTCATTCTCCCTTACTGATTTGCCTTTGTTTTCTTTATCTACAGGGATTGAAAAAGACATGGTGTGGCAGATTTTTGGCGTTTATTGGGTGGTGTGGTGCATGCGTACAAAATATGACTCCCTCTTCCATACTCTAGGGCGTACCCTGGAGGACTTTCTTGCCAACCTCGACTACTTACACAGCGTGTACATGAAAACCATGTATCCGGACATGATAGTGCCGTCTTTCCGGGTGGAAAGGCTTCCAGACGGAGATACTGTCCTTCATTATTACTCTAACAGGAAGGGACTCCATGGTATTGTTGTCGGTGAGTGTAGGTATTTGGGAAGGTGTATACATGCATGAAGGTACTACACAGAGGTTGTCCTACGGTAAGAGTGCACTCTAAAAACGTCCGGTTCAAAATAAACCGAAAACGGATTAAATGGGCACTTAACCGAAAAAGGATAAAACATTTGACTACGATCGGTTCAAAATTAACCATTTTCTGTTCAAAATGAACCAAATTTGGTAATATTAGACCAAATTCCTTTTTAGTGTCCATTTGAACGGATCTGGTTCAAATCTGAACCGGACGTTTTCAGAGTGTGGGGTGCGATGAATTTTAAGGGGCTCGTTAAGTTGATATTAAATATTTTATGACAATTTTAAAGGCACTGTTATTGCATGACATTGCTTCTAATTAGCCTCATTAGCCATTTATCACTTTCTATAGTTACCGGTAGTTTTATGGGCTAACGAGCTCATGGTTTGCAGTGCTCCTCCAAGTCCTTAAGAACCAGCAACTCTGAAAGACACAACATTAAATTAATACAACTGAAGCCTTCCTGACTAGTTGTTCGTAAGAGGAGTTGAGAATCAAGTTGGTATAAGCTTCACTCATTGGTTGCATTTGAACAGGGTTGCAGAGGATTAATACCTCATGGTAAAAGTGTCTGGTCACGAATTTGTAATAAATGATTTTAATCATTACTTGCCCTATGATTGCCGTTTCAGTTGTATTAGGTGTTCAGAATTTCTTAGTTTGACCATTTATGATCAGGATGTGAGCAAAACTCAACAAGTGTGACAAAAATCACAAAATTCATGAACCAACTCAGTAAGTTTCTTTAAGACAATCATAGGCGTACGGGAAGACATTTTGTAGGGGGTGGGGGGAGGGTGTTTGCCCTGCCCTGAAAATTTTGAAAATTGCCCTGATTTTCTCCTTTTACCACAATAGCACCCAGGACGGGTATGGATGAGTCCCCCACCCCACCCCCCAAACTATATATAAAGAAAGTTACTATTTCGGGGGATATTATTTCGTTGTGCAACTAATAAGCGTTTTGCCCTGTTGGCAAACGCCGCTGCCCGCCGCACTGCACACTGCACTGCCCCCTTGCCCTGAAAACACAAGTGTCAGTGCCCTGAAATAAGCATTTTCCCTGCTCTGGGAGGGCTGCATTCCCCAGACCCCCCCCCCCGCCTCGTACGCCTATGAAAACAATCCTCACCTTACCTTTGTTATACGTTTAAACCAATTTTTTAAACGTGGATTTCTTTGGATAGCTAAATTGTCCATTTATGGATGTATTCATTGACAAACTTTCAGTGATAAGTTTATGTGTGAGTTTTTTTACTGAGTTTTTACTCAGTGAGTGGTTTTTTGCAGTGCAAAGTTGGATGGAAATTTAAATGGACAAAGAAACATCTGTCATTAAAGGCCCTCTTAGCTCACCCCAGACAGTAACAATTCTCCAAACTAACCTAACTTCTAGCCCCGCCTCCATTTTAAACAAACAACTGTCTAGTAGCAGAACACTTCCGTCCAAGACAGAGCCACAGTATCCTACACTGAGTTTCAATGCTCGAGGCAATATTGAAGAACAAACTATGTGTGACTGTGAGCCTAATTAGGAACACAACTGTCTGTCCAAGTCATCACTACCAACCAGAGTGGTGCTCTTACTGTTTTGAATGAATGCCAATCAAAGTACAGTCCCCAACTGGATTAGAACAATCGGGATATGTCTAAATATATTTGGGGAGATGCCATGGCTTCTTTAATGTACAGCCTAAAGCCTAAGCAGTTTGTTCGAAGAATTACAGTCTCACGATGTTAGGATCTCAAATTGCTGCTTTTTTCCATGAAACTGTTTACTCCCCTCACAGTGTCTTCATGTCTGGCGGATGTGGGTACCTGGACGGGCATAAATTCTGAAAGTTGCTTATAAAAGTAGAAAAAAACAAGGGAGGTATAAATTTGCCGAGAAAGCCTTTACAATTCCATTACAAACCAATATGATTTCACACTTGCCTGCTTCAATTTTCCTTTTATGGAAATTTTTATAACTTCAGATCGTAATCTCTGGAAAAACGGAGCAAACCTTGAACCCCTGCAGAATAAGTTTTGTCCTATTCTGTTTTATAAGCCTTACCTGAAGTTAGCTAAAATCGATAACTTTTCTTAAGTTATATGTCCCATCACTTGTTTTCAACATTTTCAAAAGTACACAATCTGTACCCTGGATATTTTTCAAAACATGATAAACATTGATGACTTATCCTATTGCAAACTATCCCTCAGGCATAGCAATAATGTGCGCCTGTGTGACGGAACACAGTCCCCAGTTAAAAACATTGAACGTCATGCCAATTGACATACTTAATTGGAATAAATGATTGCTATGAACATTGCTGTTAGTTCGCATACACCAGAGTCTGTCCTAATTAAGTCAACTCCCTTACGGCATCAATTTAAGAATGTTTACAACGTACTTGTAAACTACTACTTACTGTCAATGATATTCACAATTTATAGGGGACTTAATATCCAGTGGTTGAGACATATACACTGTAAATTCTAAAATGTAAACTCTTATTTCTCTCAACAAGGTTGATGTGTGACAAACCTAAAAAGAGTTGCAAAATATTTTGGGCGGTCGCCAGGAAATGTAGAAGAAACAATAACTGTTCACATTAACAGCCCCCCCCCCCCCCCCGTCTGCAATTGCAAGGATGGTCGTCAAGAATGGTCACGATAGAAACAAGGGTAACCAGAAGACATATTTCCAATACAAACTTTCCTGTGAACAATTAAGTACACATCAGGTTTGAGACTACCAACGTCACCATGACTGAATATCAATATATTTAAAGTTGCTCTCTTTCTATTCGAAAGGAGAAAGGAGTGCTCTCTGTAAGATTTTGAAAATGTTGATAATTATCAATTCACCACTTAACTGCTAAAAATAAAACTAACTAAAACATAGAAGTAATAAAAAAATAAACAAAACTTCCTCAAATCTATTGTTGAAAGTAACACTGCAGGTGCTATTTATGATTTACCGTAACTTTCTGAAATTTCGTACGAGAAGCATTTGGGGAAGCGTCTTTCAGATTAAAGATAACATGCAGTCCCCAAATGTGATGTAGTGTGCCCCGTTATCCTAATTCAGGAATGGCTCCTTTCAATCATGTGACAATATTTTTGTTACTTTCTTATTAAATTCATGCGGAATAACTCTTTGATTTACCTTAAATATGTAATGTTTTAATATAGTAACAGAGTAAAAATAGTTGTGAGTCAAATAAGAAGAGATCTGTAAGATTTAGCGGATTTTTGAAAATAAACTTGAGGCGGCAGGCGTATTAACAAAACGTGGTCGAGTTCTGGGAGGGCGCAGGTCAAATAACCTGGAATCTTGTCCAACGGACCCAAAATTTTGAGCACTGGTTTTAAAAATAACTAAATCGTCAACAACAGTTTACGTGCATTCTTACACATGTGTATTCATAAAGTGAGTTACTCTTACTTTTATTTTACTTGTACGAATCTGATAGTGCTAGCTAAGTAGAGTCACAGGTTTTGTCATATGTATGTAATCAAGGGCAGCAAGTTTTGTAATGGAAAGTAAAAGTTCTCCCTGTTCAGTTTACTTCCAGCCCCTCTTATAAAAAAGCAAAAACAAAAAATTACTCTCTAGTGCACTTCACTTCCAAAGCTATGGTAGCCTGAACTAAACTTAAACTTCCCAAGGCCAAATTAACACAATGCTGTGTGTGAGGTTAATTGGGTACACAACTGACTTCACAAGTTATCTTTGACCAACCAGAGTGAAGCTATGTTGTTTGAATTAATGTCAGTCAAAGTGCAGTCTCCAATTGCATTTAGAGATATGATCATATTTCTACATTTTGGGTGATGCTGTACCCCTTTAAACTTCCAAGATTGAATAAAATCAGCTAAGAGATATCCTGATGCCCTCAGCAATCAATGGACCAATTAAAGTAATATAAACCTGATTAGGAACATATACGCAAGAATGTTTACATATAATATAAATCGGTAAAGCTGAAAAATCTTGACGAAGTGAAAAGTAAAGTTGATTCCATTGGGTTCTAACTCGGGACTTCCCACTTGCTAGTGCGGACGCTCCAACCAATGAGCAATGAACGAGAGATGATATACAACTGTACAAAGTTTGTGCTGTGTTCCTTTGGCCCTTGAATCTTTACTAGTTACCTTTGGTGTGGCAGAGTTAAACCCAAACCCAAGAATTTTGCATCAAAATTGGATAAACAATCCGTCTCATCATCTCAAAAAGAACCATTGTACGGCGAAACCTAGTGAATGCAATTTGCAAACTTTCACTGAGGGCAAACTTAACTGTGGGAACGACTGGGCTTCTTCGAGTGTTTGATGATACTCAATTATACGCACTCGACCTCTCCAACAAAATGAAAAGAATTTTCTGGACGAACGGTTCAGCCTTCCCCTCGGGGGGGGGGGATGACCTTTTTTCCCAGGTAGCACTCCTGCTCAGAAGCAGCATGGAAGAGTGAGGGAGGGGGTGACATATCTTAAATGTATTCAAAATTAATGCGTTTCCAAAAAAGCTTGGCCTGAATTGTTGATTATGGATCACAAAACAGTTTTTGTTAAAAATGAAGGATTTTATGCGGTATCTGTCAAACTCATGGTTTTACTGAATGCATTTCATCTCTGTCACAGGTATCGTTAGAGGGGTAGCAAGAATAATTTTCAAAACTGAGATCAAGATGGTACTTCTTGGATTCTGGGAAGAGACTCAAATGGGAGTGAAGAAGGAACACTACACCTTTCATATAAAGTACTTAGAGAGTAACTTGCCTGCCCTCGAAAAGGACGGACAGATTGGAAAAGAGGTATTTATGAATGCCAAAAGAGTCATAACTATATTGCCGTCTACACCCTTAAAACATCCTGGTTAAATTTAACCAGTATCGGGGTCAACAGTTTTCCATACATTTCCTGGTTAAAATAACCGGGAAATCCGGGTCAAAATTAACATTTTCCTTGTTAAATTAACAAATGGTTAGAAATCCTGATAAGAATTTAACATTTTCCTGGTTAAATTTAACCAAGATTTCTTTTGTTACTTTTTACCAGGAAATGTACGGAAAATTATTGATCCCATCCTGGTTAAATTATTCAGGATTTAACCAGGATGTATTAGAGTGTACGTTTTAAACAAAAGATTATTCCAGTGACGACAGAGTTGTATATTTAAAGAGACGACATTATGCAAATCTCGTCCTTATGCTTTAAGAAGAAAATTATTTGAGTGTGTTCCATGGTAATTATCCTTAAAAAAGATGAAATTATTGAAGTAAACTGTCAAGTTTACAGTTACTTATGAAGGATTTTCCGAAAAGGGGGGATATCTGCAGTTACTTACGGGGACCCCTGTAGAGAATGGTACTCCCTAAAGCCTGGTTTATACGGCAAGGACTGTGGTTAGCACCCTTCAAAGTGCATGGATCGTTACCTCACAGGACTGTCAGAACCGAGGGAGCTGGGGGGGGGGGTGGAGTGGGGCTACAGCCCGCCAGCCCAAATTATTTTCAGTCTGAAATTTTTCTTCAAAAGACTTACTAATTATTTGTGCCTGAAAACGACCAAAATTCCTTACAAAATACAAACTCTAGGAACTAATGGTCTCAGTCTTTTGATCTTAGAAGCCGGTCTTCTGACAGCCCTGCCCTACAATACACTCTTGATAAACAAGAGTCTATTCAACTTAAATTTTCATGTTTGGTTTCTTGTATAGTGTTTAGTTACTTTTCAGCCAGCCTGACTAGCGGCTGTCTTTGGCTCCCGCCACACGTCGCTAGCCCCCGTTTGAGGTGAACTGAACCACAAGTTCCGTTTTCTCTGCGAGCTACTTTTCAGCAAGCCTACAATCATAACTAGACGGGTTTTACTTGCGGGCAAGTGCAGATCGGAGTCTCTGAAGATGGTATGAAACAAAGAAGAAAAGCCTAAATATTTGCGCTTCCTGATTTCCTGATCGAATAAATATTGAGTGAAGTACAAAGAGGGATAAACGTCCTCACATGTTCACCTCTGAGGTCAAAAACTGTTCTTCTGTTAGATTTTCACACACAACTGTGATCACAGTGTGAGAAACTATCTTCCCAAACAGGCTGCAGATGGCCGTAAAATGCTTCTACCCCAGATTCGGACATTTGCGCAGTCAAAGCTGAGACGTTCGAACGAATTTATGTAAGAGATGATGGGATCTGCGTGTTAAACAAACGGGGATTCTCAAAGGTGTGTTGTGGCTTCAAAGACAGACTTAGCCTGCGTAGCGGCTTTCAAGTCTAGGCATATTTTTTTTTAGAGGGTCCTACTAAGTAGGCCTATTTGACATTTAAAGAGAAAGTTAATAGAACTGCGTAACGGTTTATTATTCTTCGAGATAAGGCCTGTGTCTTTGCCTCAAATGGGCTGATTATTCATATTGGGACACGGTTAAGCCGGTGAAATTGGGGGAAAAGATCCAAATTTCCACTTCCTTAATTAGTCAAAATAACTGTATGGCAGATGAAGAATGCTGGGTATGTTTGTAGAGATCGAGTTCAAATGGAGAAGTATTACACTGGAAAAATTAATACCCCGAGCCACAAAAGAGGGCCCAAATTCACGTGACAAACTTAGCAAATTCAATTATCGTGGTTTTAGTTCGCTTAATTACCTAATAAATTTCACATGTTTTTGTCCGTTTAATCAGGGAGTTGCTATTTAGCTAAATGACAACTCCCTGGTTTAATGAGGTTCTATCGTCTTTTAGAAACTGCGACTTAACCTGTATGGTGGTGGACACGTGGACTCTCGTTCCAAAAGAGACCTCCGTCTTCTACCCTAAAAATTCAAATATGGCCATATATGTTTATTGAGTTGCCCGCTAGTCAATTTTTCACTTCAGGGCAGTGACTCATCTTAATATTTATGCTACATTGTCGCGGCGCCCATCTGGCCTTACAAAAACGTATGTGCTATGCACTCTTAAGCAATTGGAGCCAGAAGAGAAAATAAATCTCCTTTACATTTCAAATACGTGGGGTTGCGATGGTAACAAATCTGCTTCTTCAAAGCAAATTTCGGGTTTAAATTTTGAAAGTAAAAACTTTTTGCACAATTATTTATTTTAAAATTTTGACGTCAATTTCTGATGTGATCTCTAAAAATGTCCTAGCTTTTTTCTAATAAAACAAAAAATTGAGGATTTTTCGTTGTGCTGTGCAGACTGCAGAGCATGGTGCCTGAGAAGGATTTTGGAGAGTTAAATGTTTGAGAGTCGAAGCTGAAAGAAAATTCCGAATTTTTTGTGACAAAATAAATTTTAATTAGGAACGCAATGATTTTTAGGCATTACATATAAAGTGAATAGCCTTAATTTGTAAGGTTAGGCTAGTGCAAAGTAATATCTCTGTTCCTACACTGTACGATTTGTTGTATGTTTTTGCAGGGTAGCTTTTTTGGGAGGAAAAATCAAATAATTTTCATTTACGCAGGACGGAATGAGTCGCACCCTAAAATTTCGGTCCATTGGCTGTAAGTCAGTGACATTGATGGGTACGGATCTAGAGGCAAATGCACGGGGCTAAGGGTAGAAGCTTGAAGAAGCTATGGGGTATTCACAAAATTGCGAGCATTAGAATGAAGTATTTCAGTATCTTAAATGGCTTTGAATAGTTAAATAGGCCTAAGCAACAAACAACCCACCACCACCAACATTCCCCCTTTCTACAAATGCCAATTCTGGATTGTTGATGATGTTAAATCGAGCTTCTTGGACGTATAAAATTGTCTAGATACTTACCGTAGACTGATGGTTTATTGTATTGTATTGTATTGTATTGTATTGTATTGTATTGTATTGTGTTGTAGTGTAGTGTATTGTATTGTATTGGTTTGTATTGTGTTGTAGTGTAGTGGATTGTATTGTGTTGTATTGTAATGTATTGTATTGTATTCATTGTACTGTAGTGTATTGTAGTACATTGTATTGTATTGTATTGTATTGTATTGTATTGTATTGTATTGTATTGTATTGTATTGTATTGCATTGCATTGCATTGTATTGTATTGTAATGTAATGTATTGTATTGTGTTGTAGTATAGTGTATTGTATTGTGTTGTATTGTAATGTATTGTGTTGTGTTGTGTTGTGTTGTGTTGTGCTGTGTTGTAGTGTAGTGTGTTGTATTGTAATGTATTGTATTCTATTCTATTATAGTGTGTTGTATTGTATTGTACTGTAGTGTATTGTAGTACATTGTATTGTATTGTATTGTATTGTATTGTATTGTATTGTATTGTGTTGTGTTGTGTTGTGTTGTTTTGTGTTGTATTGTGTTGTATTGTATTGTATATTTAGTTTCATTCCGAGACCATTTAATCCTGCCTGCGAGGTAATTCATAAATGTATCTCCAGAAACCCGTAATTTTCCATGACTAACAATTTATAAAACCACCCTTTATCTTGCTCATACTTTCTGCATGGATTAGGTCAACTGAACCACTTGATACAGCCGCGGTTCCATGTGGGGCGCACCCGGCGCACCCCCCCCCCTTTTCGATAACAAACGATTTTTTGACCAACGATTTTTTACTCCGAAAAAATGAGCAAATAGATACGTAAAATATGCTTCCCAGATGCTGGGAAATTGCGTTTAAGCCCATCTAGAATTCAAATTTCCTTGGGGGAGGACTCCCAACCCCAACCCCCCACGCCGTGGTTTTGCTCCTTAGGTGTTCGCTTATCGGCCTTCGGCCGACGGTGTGCGCCCCCTTTCTCAAAATCCTGGATCCGCGCCTGTGATACTGTTGCTAGTGTAAAGTACCACAGTCAGCAGTATGCCAAATGTAACACGCACTGTATATAGCGTACCTTTACACCTAAAACAGGTGCACAACCACTATTGGAGGTACCGTTCAACACTGCAGATTTAGATTTGAGCAGGAGTGGAGCAGTAGGAGGCCAAAAATGCCTGTATAGTAAACAATTTAAGAAGTATTTTCCTGAGTCTGCGTAAGTTCCGGTGGATTAAGCAGTTGGCCAAGGAGGTTAAGGTAAATCCAAATTCTTTTCATGCCTATGTTAGGTCTAAGCAGAAGGTTTAGGAGGGTGTTGGGCCTCTCCAAGGTAATCAAGGCACACTAGTTAGTGATCATCAGGATATGGCTAATTTGTTAAATGATTATTTCGTATCTGTTTTTACCAAGGAATCATCTATTTTGGGGACTTGTAGGGGTTCTGATAATTCTTCCTTAGTCTGTGATGTTGTCTTCTCTAAAGAACTGGTTTGTAATAAGTTGAGTTAAAAAGCTAGTAGGGCCCCTGGGCCTGATGAGATCCATCCTGCCATTCTCCATGAATGCTCCGAGATTTTTTCAGTTCCTCTTTGCATTATTTTTCAGAAGTTTCTGGATTCAAACTTTGTAACTGCTGACTGGCGGATTGCTAATGTTTACTCCAGTTTTCAAAAAGGGGGATCGGAGCTTACCTTAGTTATAGGCCGGTCAGTTCAACCAGTGTTGTGTGCAAAGTTATGGAATCTGTAATCAAGGATTGTTTGCTTCAATATCTTTTAGATAATGGGTTACTCAATCTGTCACAGCATGGTTTCTTACCTAGTAGATCTTGTGGTATTAATTAACTAAGCTATCTTGAGGATGTTTCTTTATCTCTTGATTCTGGTCACAGATGTCATTTACCTTGATTTTCAAAAAGCTTTTGATAAAGTTCCATTAGGTAGACTTATGGTTAAACTGCATAGGTTAGGCATCAAGGGCAGTTGAACTGACTGGATTAATTCATGGCTCAATGGTAATTTCTCTTCTTTGAAAGAAGTTACAAGTGGAGTTCCACAGGGTTCTGTTCTTGGCCCGCTTCTTTTCTTAATTTTCATCAATGATATTGATAGCTCTCTCACATCTAGTATTAGTAAGTTCGCTTATAATACGAAGCTCTATAGGAAGGTTAGTGATAAGGATGATGACTCCTTACTGCAAAAAGACTTGGATAGGTTATATTCTTAGTCTCAGACTTTGTAAATGTCTTTTAATGCAGATAAGTGCAAAGTCCTTCACTTTGGTCCTAAAAATTTCAGCTTTGATTATAACATGAATGGTACCAACTGCTTATACAGATTTAGCTAACCAAGGAGCCATGGCTGAAGCAAAATAACTTAGTGACCGGGAGGTCCGTGGTTCTATCCCCTTAGTGACCGGGAGGTTCGTGGTTCTATCCCCACATGTGTCAAAGTATTCTGAGTGATGTGACTTTTGAGAAGGATCTGGGTGTAGTTATTACAGGCGATTTAAAGCCATCTAGACAGTGTGCAGCTGCTGCTGCAAGGGCTAATAGGGTGCTTGGATTGATCAAGAGGGATTTCAATAGTTTTAGTAAAGAAATTGTACTAAATCTGTTTAAGCGGTTGGTAAGACCCCACCTCGACTATGCAGCCCAGGCTTGAATCCCTTCTATGATAAGGACAAGTTTCTTTTAGAGCAGGTTCAGAGGAGAGCCACTCGCCTTATACCCGAGGTGAAACACCTATCTTATCATATTAGACTTAAGCATCTTGGGCTTACCACCCTGGAGTTAAGAAGGATTAGGGGGGGGGGGACATGCTTCAGGTGTACAAATTTCTCTCTGAAAGGAATCTGTTGACACCTTGCAATTAGTTAAAGGTGCAAAGTAATTCTCGGGTTCGAAGCCATTGTAAGAAGCTAGTTAAGTGTTTTGCAAGGCTCGACATTAGGAAGTTCTTCTCCCATAGAATTGTTAACGAGTGGAATAGTCTGCCTGAGTGGGTAGTTAACTCCACATCTGTGGACTGCTTTAAGGTTAACATTAACAAGTTCTTCCATAACTGGTAGAATCTAATTGGGCTGGGCTCGTTTGGTCTTGGTTGGTTGTTTGTTATCAGTTAAGGTTGTATGGACTTCAGGGTATCTTATGGGGCCTTAGCCCTCCTTTGCCCTTTAACCTGTTATGTTATGTTAATTCCCCTTCCAATGAGTGGGTTAAAAATTACAAAAAATAGCTAATTTTTCAGTGTTAAGCGAAGAAACGACATTAATAAAATGCATTCAAAACTCTTTTTTGGCTCCGGTGTCCGCGCACTCTGCACGCCTAGTCTGCTTGTTCCTGACTAAGATGCATTTAAACATGTAGTCAAGTTGTGATATTCTTGGTCTATTTAGCCTCGTGTATCCACTGTCATTTAAAGAAAGTGTAATGCTTAATTTTCTTTACCACGATTTTGTAGATACTCCACCGGTATTTCTCCTGGACCCAGGGAAGCCCTCTGTGGGTGCGACTAGACCCTAATCGTTCGCTCAGCGCCTGAGGTAGTATAATGAGTATTAGGACGAATCTTCATAGGAAAAAAGGCTTCCCATCTCACCCTCCCCATGCATCCCACCCTAAAGTGAACACTATGTAGTCATTTTCACCGACCAGGCAAAAACTTGTGGCTTCGAGGATTAAAAAGTCGTCAGTAACTTTTATGTGCATAGTAAACTTTCTGAGCAGGGAGTGCTTTTAATTTTTCTTGGGAATTTCAATCAGATAGATTATACATGTACCATTGCATGGTCTTTTGACCTTTCATGGAATACTGTATTTCCACCTCAGCGAACTAGAAAGCAAAATGTATGATACGAATATCAATAAACACGTTTCTGCATTAATTTGACCGTTAGGCTGTTTTTCACGCCCTACCCTCCCTCAATTATTAACAACCGTGTGATAAACGACTGATAAAGATTAATTCCGCACACCTTGTTGGCTGTTCAGGAAACACCCTATTCTTCAGTTTTGTTTTTTTGTAGGTCAAAGATAGATAAAAAAAAACAAACAACGTAAAAAGATAAACACTAATTTGATTTCCTTGACGCCATGAAGCCACGAATCTCATCGTCATTGCAAAATTTCCTTATCATGCCAAAAAATGATTGGAGTTGGACATAGATTTGTCTTTATGTCAATAAATGTCAGATTTGACAGATTAACCACTTACAATGTAAATTAATTAAAAAACCTTTTCCTTTACTACAAGCCTTCAATGTGAACATATTAATGTTGCTTCTTCAAAATTGCTCGCTTTCCGAGTGATTTATTCGTCCTTTTCTCCTAGTCGCACGGGAAACTGAACCAAGGTTAACACAAAACACTGCTATACTGCAAGTTTTAGCCATGACATGAAATGAAGGCGAAATGCACGGCTTAATATAGTTATTGTTTGAACACTAAGAAGAGCCGCAACCAAAGGGCGTGGATCCATCTCCAAAGATGAGGGGGGGGGGGACTTTGCACAATTTGCAAATCGCCGTCCTGGGGGAGGGGTCTAAGGGGAGGGGTTCTACTCCTTTTTGACACCCTTCCCCTTTTAAAAAAGGAAATTGGAAGGTCTATATTGCAACTGGACCATATTTGGGCGCAATTTAGCTTTTAAAATGTAGTGTCAATTCGTAATCTATGTCATATTATTTACACCTTTTAGTTCATCACAGTTTTAGTTGTCATCATGTTTGAAAAAAAAATGAAGGGGACTTATTGGATATGTCCCCCCTTCCAAAAAGTGAGGGGGACGCGTCTTCCCTTTCCCTCATCATCCACGCCCATGGCCCTATCCATGCTGGATAACCAATCAGTATTCCATATTAATTGTCAATAAGGCAGAAAGGAATTAAACCTATGGTCAGACTTCCCGGCATTATGTTTATCCCCTGCTTTTGAAATCCATTTCCGTCCATTAATTCATTCTCAGTACTGATTATGGCGCACTTCCCCAAATTTGTACTGATTGGCGGGGGACTGAATCACGGTGTCTGACGCTCACCTGTCCAAGGTGGATGCTTTTCCCCTCAGTTTGCTTCACTCCGTCGCACGGTGTTTGTAGGCTTTAGTTATAATTAGGCAGACTACCATACACATGAAATCATGGCAGACTACCATACAATTGAATACATGCAGACTATCATACACATGGAATCATGGCAGACTATCATACACATGGAATCATGGTAGACTACCATACACATGAAATCATGGCAGACTACCATACAATTGAATACATGCAGTATATCATACACATGGAATCATGGCAGACTACCATACACATGGAATCATGGCAGACTATCATACACATGGAATCATGGCAGACTATCATACACATGAAATCATGGCAGATTACCATACACATGGAATCATGGCAGACTACCATACACATGAAATCATGGCAGACTACAATACACATGGAATCATGGCAGACTACCATACACATGGAATCATGGTAGACTACCATGCACATGGAATCATGGCAAATTAACATACACATCCAATCATGGCAGACTGCTATTCACATGAAATTATGGCAGATTACCATACACATGGAATCATGGCAGACTACCATAAACATGGAATCGTGTGATGACAACCCGGCAATAGACTTATTGTCCCAAACTTGAATAGCAGCTCCCTGTTGCTGTTTATTTAGCGCATATTTTATGTTCTCCCTGCAGCGTCTTTGCTCTTTGAAAGTAGTTCCATTTTTTGCTTGTAGTTGAAAAATGGCCTACGACTGGACAACTCCTCTGAGGCAACCACTACCCAGGAAAATTCCCGACCATGACCGTTATCTATCAGGCAAACCCCTTCCCCCGCAGACAATCTGGAATTGTCCTGGTGGAAATTTTTCGGAGTTGTCGGTGGCGTTGTTGTCCGGAATTGTCCGGGAGATTGTCCTGGAACTGTAGTTATTTTTTACTAAAAGTTATTGATGAAAAATTTTAACATCCATATTTTTTCCATTTGTTTACAGGACTGGGTGACAATTATTGATAACGACTGGAAGGGAAACCTTACGACTACAGATAATTTCAAAGATATATTAGACGCTGTACAACTGATCGAACAAAACTTTAAAAGCCCGGAGAGAAAAAACAATGAGAGGGGAAAATGTCCATTTAGCGGCAAAGATTCTTCTAATGCCTTTGTTGACAATGAAATTTTTTGCCAAGCACAGCCTTATCACGTGTTATTTGACGACGATTTGTTACTACATCAAACGGGAAATGCCATTCGAATGTTCTGTCCTTCTTCTACCCAGCCGGGAGTAAAGTTTGGCGATATATTTTACCTGGAACATCCAGAAATTGATCTTAGTTCTCGAAACATCCGCAAATTTCAGGACATGATATTTATGATGTATTTAGTGAAAGAAAATAACCAAACGAGTGAAGAGAGTTCATTATCTTTAAGAGGTTTGTATAGACGTCTTATTTCATCAACAAGTGTAGTATGCTGGAAGAATGATTCGCCTTTTGGCTAAAATAATTTGACAAAAAGCTGTCCTTTTCTGAAATTGTTAAAGTGTGTTGTTGTAGTAGTAGTAGAAGTAGTCGTAGAAGTAGTAGTAGTAGAAGTACTAGTACTAGAAGCAGTAGTAGTAGTAGAGTAGTAGTAGTAAGCCTAGTTAATGCTGTTGCATTTGTTATTATTATTTTATTATTGTTGTTGTTATTGTTTCACTTCTGGTAGTGATATTGAACTGGTTGAGAGAAAAGTAGATGTTCTTCAGCTATAGTCTTGACAGGAGCCACTAATTACATACTGACAGACATGTGACACAAAACCAAAGGTCTGAAGGCTTAGAGGTGGCTGTCGTTGATGTAGTCAAATTCCATTCCGAAAACGTAACTTTATCACATGGTTTGATGTGTGGTAAACAACCTCGGTCGTTTGGCCTTTTATAACCAAGTTGTATCACAAAACGTGTAATGAATGTCGTCGAGTGGCAGAGTGGTCTATTCTAGCTACTGTGCACCTCTGTGTTTCACATATGCGTGGATTCAAATCCCGCTCGATGCACGTGGGCTTTTGTCCCGGTACTCTGGCAAGTTCCTCCCACTTTGGCATTTGATTTGCCTTTAAAATCGGTTGCCCATCCGACGAAGTCCCTCGCCGGTTGCGCACCGGACTAATTAAGCGCCCTCGGGTGGACCACCTAACTAGCCGACTTTGTATTTGCCAAACTTGTACAACTGCCATATGCTTAGTTGCATCTGCTACCTCTTATCAAAGACGTAATACGAAGGTCACTTTCTTGTTGCTATGGCCACTTGCTCTAACCACAGTTATAACTTCAAAGCTAACCTACCGTTTAGCAATATGCATCGCATGCCCATTGTATAGTAACAACTATAAAGGGAGTTCCTACCTGAGGTTAATGCTTACGCACTTGTAAAGTCTAGTTAGAGACAACTATTCAAAGGTCATCTTTTCCTATTTTATCCTTGAAATTGATGAGCACATGATAAAAGACAGACACTCATTACCCCAAACTACATTTTTCCTCCGGGAAAAGCAACCTTCTCTCTTGGTGATAGCTCTTTCATTGACATTACATTCAAAAGATGCAGAGTAGCTCACACTACACAGCATGCACAAAGAGTGTTCTAAAAATTTAATTGCACATAATAGCCCCAAATTCCTTACCACGACATGACATCAAACAAAATAAGTTTGTGGCTGCACGGGAAGACATAAGGGCATTTTTGTTAGGGGCTGGGGTGACTTTATCCTTTAAAGTGATTTGCTTTGTGTCATGTAGCAAGAAGTATATACAGGTGGCGGCGCCCTGAATATTTGCCAAACAGGGAGGGGGAGCAAGCTCCCGGACGGGGGGGGGGACAACCCGAAGCCCTGAAAAAAACTGATGAGTTGCCAAAAGGATGCGGGCCGAAAATCTTTTCGCTTTTTCACAAAAAAAGAAAAGAAACGGGGGTTTTATTTAAGAAAATTTGACAAATTTAGATTTTTATGCAAGTAAAATTGCAAAATTTGGGAGAAGAATAAAGAACCTGCCGTTCCTACCCTTACAAAAAAATTGTGTTGCAAAAAGTTCCAATACCACACGTGAAACACTGTGTCGAACTGTGCAAAGCTATGGTGGGGTGTGGAGAGGTGTGAAGTTTCTGTGAATTTTTGCGTGACAATGTGTGTCATTAATACACAGTTGAAACATATTTCCAAATAGCCATGCATTGACCTACATTTCCACATGTTGGACATGAGCCAATGTGTGGAAAACCAAAAAAACACGCTTTGACACAGGTTACAGGAGGCAAACTGGGGTAAAGTAGGCAAAGTGGAATGTGTGGAGAAGTGTGGTGCTTGGTAAAGTAAATTCAACAATTCGATTCGTTCACAGGCCTTGTTTGTCACACTTTGCCCTGGTTTGTCACATGTGTCAACTTGACACAGCTTTCCCCACTGTGACCCAGATTTCAAGGTGTGACAATCATGGAGGGTAAAGCGTAGTTCCCCTGGGTCAAATTGGTTCCAATACCACGTGTCACCACTCATAACCATATTTTTCCTTATGTATTTTCATATACCCTGCCACATGTGATTATGTGTGTTCACACGTGGCATGTCACACATTTTTTTTTTGTTAGGGTATGAACAAAATCAAGCAGGTCGCCTGGGCGACTGAAAGTCGTTGGGATTAAATACTTCATCGTACGGGTTAAGACTCTTCGACAAAATGGGAAGTTTTTTCCGTCGGGGGAGGGGGAGGTTCCCCTACGGGGAGGGGGATGGCTCCATCGGCAACCCCCGCTGGCGCCACCCGTGAATATATGCGGTCGATTTTTCTCAAAGTGAACAGAGAATTGGCCATAGTAGAGGAAGACATCACCAAAAAATCAACATCTGTTATAACTTGTGTTCAAAAATAATATCGAAAATATTATGAGATTAGCTGAAAGATTCAGCTTAAATACAAGAAGGCAACTCGTGAGGCGAAAATATGGACCTTAACTTCATACATATGGACCTTAGTCTCAATACAGGCCTATTTCACATTCTGCAGTACACCTTATGCATTGGCGTCATCAATTGATATCCTCTCAGAAGAGTTAAGGAAAATAACAACTCAGACACCTCAAGGAATAGAATTTATAATGATGATGATGATGATGATGATGATGATGATGATGATGATGATGATGATGATGATGATGATGATGACGATGTCGATGACGATGACGATGACGATGACGATGACGATGACGATGACGATGACGATGACGATGACGATGACGATGACGATGATGATGATGAACACTATTTATAAAGCGCAAAAGTTCTACAAAAAGTAATTAAAGGCGCTAAGGTACAATCATGGTTAAAGCAATAATAAAAAAGTAAAACAGTAAAAAAGAGAAAAAACCAAAAAATAAGAAAGACAAGAAACAAAAAGAGAATAAAAAATAATGACTAAACCTTGTAAAAATTAAATAAAAATGTTTTAAGACAAGGCTTAAAAGAATCAATTGTTTTCAAGAACGAACATGTAGCGGCAGCCTGTTCCTAAGGGCTGGGGCGTAGTGCTGGAAAGCTCGGCCACGAAACGAGGCCTTGCTTTGAATTCCACGCACATACGTTTCAGCCAACTGGGACAGGCTGGCAGATCGAAGATTGTGCTTGGGTTCATACCACGGAATACGATCACACAAGTAATTAGGAGCAGAGCCATAGAGAGATTTAAATGTAAGCATCAAAACCTTGAATTGAATCCGATAATCCACAGGAAGCCAATGTAACTCGAATGGGGGTTATATGTTCAGAGTTTCTGGCGCTTAAAACAACACGCGCAGCACAATTTTGGACACGAGCTAAAGGTTTTAGTGTAGTGCTGGAAGTCCCACAAGGAGCGAATTACAGGAATCTAAACGGGACGTAATGAAAGCATGCATCAGTTTTTCAGTATCAGAGCAGGAGAGAAACTTACGAAGTCTACTAATGTTACGAATGTAAACATAAGCAGTCCTGCAAATATAAGATATATGTTTTTCCATGTTCAATTGTGAATCTAAAGTAACACTCAGATTCCTGGCATACGATTGCACAGGGATAGTGGAATCATTAAATGTAAAACTTTTATACAATAAATTCTCATCATTGGATTTCTT
Organism: Holothuria leucospilota; assembly: GCA_029531755.1. Taxonomy (NCBI): domain Eukaryota; kingdom Metazoa; phylum Echinodermata; class Holothuroidea; order Aspidochirotida; family Holothuriidae; genus Holothuria; species Holothuria leucospilota. The sequence goes on from CM055970.1 coordinate 25,937,394, forward strand.
AGAAGAAAAGATAAGGAATTCAGATAAATAATAAGTAATATAAAAAGTCCCTTTGTGTTAAGTAATTACTCAAGAAAAATATAATTTCTACATTATGGATTTGTAGTTTTTACTTTGCTGCACAAGATATGTGTTATAGTCACGGCAATTTTATGTTAACTTTTATTTAAAACCCTTGGAGATTTTTTTTAACTTTGAGGCATAGTTCTGTGAGTTGACCCGCCTCTTAGAGGGCGTGCTCATTAATGGATGCACCTTTAGTATACGCTTGGGTTCTAAGCAGTGGCACTTCGCTCTCTGTGACCTTTTAACGTCATGTAATTTAGGTCTATTACCGAATTGTTATTGTTTTAGATCGCAAGAAGCACAATATGTAGGGATATCGAATCAGAAAGTAGATCGATAACCTTCTTGCCGGAAAAAAACAATAAATGAAAAAATTCTTATTGCCACCTGCAGTAATATTGATGTATAATATGAATGAAAAATTTCGGAGAAGTTTCAAAAAAAGGGGAATGAGTTATTGGCTAACTTGTTGGTGAAATAGTTGTGGTTCGCTGCTGCCGGTAGAGTTAAGCATTTTGACAACTTGAATCGTGTACAACTTAGCCTAATTCGTACCCTTTTGCATGGCAGAAAGAAAAACCTAAAAGGGTTTGCTAACTAGATTTACTTAATCGGCAACAAACCCATCATAAAATTATGGAAAGGAGGATTCGTGTCCACGGCAACACCGCAAACAACAAATAAACTCGACTAGAGTGTGATACAAGTTGGTATAAAGGATATGCCGATGCTGTATTTAAATCTTTTAATAAATCGAGGGCGCTATTCATGTATAGCTTTCCCAGATTTACACGCAACTACACTGACTCCCGAGGTCCGTATAGTTCACGTTCAATTAATTTATATGCCGTACTATATAAAAGAATTATTCTAATACGCCTTATAAATTAGAAAGTGGAAAATGAAAAACAACTGAAAGGGTTCAGATGCCATTGAAGGCACAACTAAAGGAGGAAGTTTTCAACAATCTCCGTAAATGTTCCAGAGAATCCAGTCCTTATGCAGATTTTGTAAGAAAAAATATGGACAAAATTTTGCTTGTATTACAGCTTCTTCCTCTGACAAAAAATCTCTATCCTCTAAAAAAGAAACATTTCCTACCCTTGTGAGTTGATAGAAGGTTAAGATCTCTTTTATTTGTGGTTTTCTTTAAAAAAATTATCTTTCCAAACCCTGATGTCTATATAACTCTACCCATGGAGCAAAGGTTATCCAAAAAACGTTTTCCATTCAAATTACTCAATTTAAGAGCTTATTACTGTAATTTTATTTATCAGCTTATCAGCTGTTGGTTTCGATCACTGATTCCCAACGGGGGTGTTATCTCTTCTGGGGGAGTTTTTGTAAGGGGCCATGGGACGATGAGCACTAAGGATTTGAATATAAACATTCTAAAAAGGCACTGGTCAAATTTCAGCAGGAACGTAGTCACGGTTTATCCTACTTTATCCTGGTTTTAAGAACCCGTGAAAAATTATCAAGTCGAAAATCAACATAAAACTGGTAAAATTTAACTAGGATTATTCGTTATTTTAACCAGAAAACATTTGAATAATCAATCACCAGGATCCTAATTAATTTTAGCAAGGTTTTTTGAGTGCTGTTGATAAAATTATACTGACACAATGACACTGTAACTAAAAGATGCCAATGCAGTACACCTTATGCGTATGACGTCACAGAACAAAAATTGCGCCTGCGTCCTCCGATAGAGGCAAGCGCGTATCATTGCAGCTTACACAAGTAAATACAGATAGCTGATTTGTGTGGATATGCGCATAAGTCTGCACGGGCGTGCGAAATCTACTTCGTGCGTGCAGTATGCATCACTGTTTTGCCGTCAAAATGTCTTCATTTGACGTCAATGTATACGTTTTATCCGGTTATAATTTCCCAAGAAATTAAGACTGAAGTTCATATCTTAAAAAATATCTGACAGTTTTGACCACGAAGTTGATTTAGTACTGTTTGACAGGATAACTTTGGTATAGTTTTGACCAAGCTTTAAATCTTTACCCATTTTTTGAGTTGTTAAAGAATGTTTTGTGATGGGGAAAGGTGTATCGGCTAGTACCATAACTTAAACAATCGATAGGTGAAAGGTACAATACGCATGGGGCTGGATCTATAGACATGGCGAATATGAAAGATTCGACTCCGTAAATGAAACTATAAAATGACAAAAATCGAGGCGTCCATCATGAATTAATTCCACGACGTAATCATGAGGAAGCCTCTAGACCTACCAGTTATAAAGTGAGAGGTATATGCACCGTGATATAGTTCTTGCACCTTTAGTAGCTCAATACGATAAAATTTTCAAAATAGGTAATATTTGCCACACTTAGGTTGTTGAATGCGGTAAACTTTCATGAGAAATCCTCAGTTTGCATGAATTTGCATAATTGACATAACAGCTTTGATCATACTGCGATTTGACGCCCGTGGCTGTCGAGTAGCTGCTATTCTTGATGCGAAACCATGCGATCAAACCCTACGGCCGCTTTACATATACTTTTTACCTGTTCACCCGATAGATCCAGAACAAAATGACTTTTGGCTATTTCAACTAATTTTTTGAACCATAAGATAGGTGATCGATTTCAAATGCCATGAAAGTCAAATACACGCAAAAACTCGGTCGTTGTTGTCGGTCGTTCGCATGGGTATTGACGTTAAGCGGTAGGTCAGATAAGCTAGTAGAATTGTCGACTTTAAGGTACTTATGATTTCGTTTACAGCAGGTTTAGTAGTAAATTTGTAATGGGAGTAGGCTTAACTCGCGTGTACGGTAGAATCTGTAGTTACGTCTTTAGGCTACGCCACTCTGTTGTTTTGTTGTTCTGCCTCTTTACTGGTCTATAGATGTTGTAGGTGTTTTGCGCACCCTTGATGGGTATACTGTTTAACGTGTGGAGCAGTTTTCGCTCTCCGCTCCAAGCCTGTGGTTATTTTGCTACCTGTCCTGTTCGTTGTTCGTTCAATGAAGTGTTCCTACCTGAGGGACAATCGTTTGTGTCATTTATCGAGAGTTATTTTCCTTAAAGACTGGCGCTACTGCATTAGAACAGCAAAAGTGTAGCTAATCGCAAGATTGGCTTATGCGTACTGTAGGCCTTTGTGGCAGCAGCTAGGATCTCGAGCGAGACAGGTAGTGAAAATGGTTAATAGTGACTTAATTGATATCATCTTGGCATTTGTTTTTTAAAATATTTCTATTACCTAAAAGTAGTAAAAGTTTTGCAGGCCTGAAATTTATTTCGAAGTTATATGACAATGTGCTTAGAGGTATATTCAATTCATTTTATTTGCAAGATTGGTGACACATTTCACTGTAGTGGAGCTCTAACGTCATGTCAATGATCGGGACAGTTTTTATAATATTGAGTCAATATGGCAGCTTCCATCTTCTTTACAAAATTGTTAACAGTTGGCAACGTATCGCCTTTCAAGGATTCACTCGAGGTAACTTATATTAATATGTATTAATGATCAACTGGAAGCCCTTCTCACTCTGCAGGGATTATCTCCTTTAAATGGTTATTTTATTCAATGTAAGCAACCAGTTAAGCGTTCCCTGCAGGTTTTTCGGTACTAAAACATGTTTTTATTTCATTTTGTTTTATTTTTCTCAGGACAGATTCTACGGATACCAAAGAATAACTTATTTCTTTTTCTGGGATCCCCTCGAGTAACTTCTTTCTCTGATCTTCAAGAAAAGGGCATGCACTTCTCTGACATTGCCGCTCATGACGTCACGAGGGATTTGATTCTTTTCAATCAACAAAGGATAGCGGAAGTGGAGTTGACAAGACAGTTGGAACAAAAGCAGGAGGAACTGCGAACATTAATGAGGGAGCTAGAGATTGAGAAGGCAAAAACCGACTCTCTTCTTTATTCTATGTTACCAAAACAGGTTGCCAATCTTCTAAGAGAAGGAAAGACAGTCCACGCAGGTAAGGAAAAGAACACTTCTAAGGAAATCCCGATCTTGTCCATAAGACTTGGCTTGTAATCAATACACTCTCAGCATTCCCATGCGCGTATCCAAGGGACAGCGCTGGAACCCTCGCGCTCCAGGAAGTTGCAAAAAAGAAAGAAAGAAAGAAAGCAAAGTCGCCACAATTTTTTATCGGTGGCTACACTCTGCTTTCTTCAAAATTGAAAACATACCCTCGAGAAAAAAATCCTGCATACGTAGATGGCTTCTGGAAACTCAATGTAAGGATCACTTTCTTAATCAATGTTAGGCAAAGTACGTCGTCACGTTGTGCCTTTATTGATTTGCATAGAGCATGAATGAATATGCGAGACCCGAATGCCCCTGGACTGGGAGCACCACACAGTAGGGGTTCTCTACATTTCCTCCTGAATTCTCCTTATTTAAGCTGACTTCATGGTTTACCTTGGTGGCAGCGGTGGGATTCAAAACTAAACGATCGAAATGACTGTTGTTTATTGTGCTTTGACGGAAGACAATGATGATCATTTTGTAAAATTGGACACCTTGGGGAAATACAAACTAAAAATTCTACCCTTATCTGTTTCTTTGGCTACAGCCTTCGTAGCATATGTTTATATTATTTAATGATATGCACGTCCGACGGGTAGGAGATTACATCGAGTTTTTACGGACGAACGAAATTTTTAATTCCGAAGGGTAGGAGACCTTCAATACGCTAAACTTTGGAAAGAGGTGATTCTAGTTCCTCCGGCACAAAGTGTCGTAAGCTTCTAGTTGAGACGCTTCCTCCTGTGGCCGTTAAGAGTTTATGTTATATGGTTGTAATTGAGTGTAGGGTAAGGTAGAACATCGGCAGCGCTTTTCAGCGTTAAGCACAATCATATGAAGTAAGATCAGTCATGATAATCATATCTTATGATATCTGAAATACCAGCCATGTCCTTTTGTTGTATCGGCAGGAGAATACAATGAAGTCACGATTCTTTTCAGCGACGTTGTAAAATTCACGGACATTTGTTCCAGATGTAAACCATTACAAATAGTGCACTTACTCAATGAGATGTATACAAAGTTCGACAAACTCACAACTGTCCATGACGTCTACAAGGTAACTATGCCATCTTAATATGATCTATCACTTATGTATTAACCATACTAGAAAAGTTAGCTTGCATAGCATCTTAAGGGCAAAGAACGTTTAAGAATCAGAGGCTGGGCAATTCATTTTCCGAACATGTTGTATTGAGTACGTTAGCCTGGTACTAATTTTCAAACCCCAGCATTCTATCGTCTAGGTGGAGTGTATCATGATACAACTCCATCGCTCAAAGAAGTTGCAAGTGCAATCGTAGGCAATGAAACGATTTTTGTATCAAACAATTGCTTCTTCGAGATCACTGCTCTACTTAAACTGAGCTGACCATTTTTAAGGACTCTAATTCGTCATGAAGTTTACCAAACGTCCTCCAGAGCGTATTTTCGCTACTGAATAGAACCAACTTTCTGACTGAATGTAAAGGGAAGGGGTGCAGCTTCAGTCCCCTTCTCTTAGGCCTTTGGATGTATCCAACACTCGATTTGAAAAGACTTTCATGTTTTATACAAAAATTGTATTTGCAACAGGGTGTAAGTCAATCGCTGATTGCTGACGGCCCTTTGGGTTCTCACGTGATTTTCCAAATTAAGTGAGTTACGTGGGTAACTCTAAAACAATGGTGGTAGCCAGGACTTGATTTAATCAAGGAGTTGCAACAGTTTGTTTCCTTATTTTAATATTGAGTTACTCGAGGATCCAAAGGCCATTTATGGAAGGTCGTGGATGACAAAATGGCCTTCTGGACCTTTTAAGTAAGGTATTAATAGAAGGAAGCCAGCATTTCCTAACAAAAAATACAATTATAGGAGAAAATATCATTACTGACTTGACCAAGGGAATAAAATTTGCAGCCATTGAACAGGCCATTACGCAAACAAAAATCTAGACAATCAATGAAAGGAATGCATGATGACTGGATAAGATTTCGTCAGTTGCTTATTAAATTCACTTTTTGACCTTGTGAAATCACCATCGCCTGTTGCTTATTATTAAGATATCTTCTGAAGTAATTTAATCGGTCTAATTGCCCGCCGTAGTTATCACATGGAACAAATGAAATAATTTACGTAATATTTACTAAATGTACAAATAATGCAAACTTGTTTATAAAATTCAAATTGTTCCTGCTCTGGTGTCCGAAAACTAAGGGGCGGGAGGATGCGTGAATCCCCCTTGATAACGGTTAGAGGCGTACCGAGATGACATTGACGGGGGCGGGAGGAGGAGGGAGGCATAAAGAGATAAGTTTATTGACTAAATGTTGCAGTGACCATGCACGTATGATGCTCATGACTATTGGTATATAACAAATAGCCAATACAGGCAATACAGAAACCCCTCCGTCCTTTCCAACGAAGGGCTACTGTAGTACCGTATAGAGGAAGCGCCAGGTGTATTGCTTAATCGCCTTTTATTAATTCAGGGAGCTGTTATCCGACAGGAGAGAGCTCAAGACAGCTCCCTTTGAAGTGAGGTTTGCGTATTCAAGGTCACCTATTAAGTCATTCAATTATCTTGCTCTATAGATTTCTATAGGAACTAAGCTGGCTTAGAAAGTAAACACAAAGAGGTTTGTCGTCTGCTACATCATGAGTAGAACTGTGGCGATTTTATCCATTGCCATGGCATTGCCAGCCGCCTGAAAACTAAATATATTTTCTCTGTGGTGACGCTCGGTGACGCGAATGAGACCACATCGGCTTGATTTTATGTGAAATTGTGAACATAAATTTATATCTTGTTTATTCAGGAAACTTAAGGAAACTTGTCAGCATGCAGTCAAAGAATTAGGCTTCTCTCTCTTAAGCTCATTTGCATATGGTCTCTTTAGATGAGGTAGGGGCATTTGTATTGATCTAGTTCTATTAAACAGTCGTTTTGAGTTTCAAAAACCCCGTCATCTAAGGGTTGGTGGTACCAGCCTACACATCAAAGCATTGCTCAATTTAAGCCCCTTGTTAAAGTATTAGTAGAGATGAATGATGTCGCAAGGAGATAGTTCATCAAATTGAAAGTATTAAATAAAGGGCCTAAGTCCTCGTAAGCCTTATCAACAGCTAACAGTTGGTAATCTTTTCATTCTTAAGACCTATTTAAAGTATTAGCATAAATTAAACTTCTCGAGCTCTCTCCATTCGGATAACAGCTCCCTGATTAATTTACCCTCATAATCATAGTCACAGCATAGAGCTACTACGCTCTGTGGTAGCAAAGAAAGCATTATCAATAAATGTGACCATGGGAGCACTCGCAGTAGCTCCATGGTGTGACCAGGGAGTTGTAGCAGACAACTCCCTGGTGTGACTATGGATGATATGTCATAGATTTATCACGTTCCTTTCTTACGCCTACTATGCAGGTCGATAGAAAGTGCTCCACCATTCGGCCATTGAGATTCGTTTTGAAGGGGGATAAATGCATGTCTCTTCACTATTGTTTTACCTGAGTAAAGTTTAAAAAATGACCAGTTTTCGGTGATTTTATTACCTTATTGGCAGGTGGAAACAATCGGAGACGCCTACATGGTCGTCGGGGGCATTCCCGTTCCAACTGAGCTTCACGCAACGAATATCTGCAAGTTTGCTCTGGATCAAATAGAAGCTGTGGCTGACGTCAAAACACCAAACTGCAGCGACGAATCTATTAAAGTAAACACACTTTTATTAGCATTTTAATAAGAGCCGTATCTTTACTATCTTACCACATAACAGACCCGTAACAAGGCAAAGTACTGGGGAGTAAGGTCGGGAGAAATAACTTAACTCAAAAAAATTCATTGGGGCCGGAAGTTTTTAGGTTAGGGCGTCGTCCCTGCCTCTCTGGCAGCGGACGTGCCACATGCACATTTTGAGTGAAGAAAGTAGACAAGGTTGAGTAAAGTTGTAACCTAAATAGAGTTAGTTGCCCGCAATTTTCTGAAGATAAATCGTTTAAAAATTTAGATAAAGTTCAACCAACCTTAGGTTAATTTGTCCACCAAATAAATGTTGCAATGTAAGCAATTTGACAAATAAATAAAGTTCATCAGAAGCCTAAGTTCACGTAGGTAATGCAAACAAAACATAGCCTACACTTTCTTTGAAATGCAGTAGACCTTATGCAGTTTGGACGGGGCGCACTTTCTGTTCTGTGACGTCATATGCTTAAAGTCTATACTTCGAGGGAGAGAGTTAATCAATTTTTCACTTTTCACTTAATAGAAAGGCAATCAATGTATATACCGCCAATGTGTGAGTGATGGATTGGATGAGGTGGGCAGATTCGATGGGATGAGGTGAGGTGGGTAGTGGGTGGTAGGCTGTGACTGGTGGGTTGTGGGTAGTGGGTGGTGGGTGGTGGGTGGTGGGTGGTGGGTGGTGGGTGGTGGGTGGAGTAGTTTCGAAGGTGGCTGGAGTAAGTATGGGCGGCCGATGGAGTGTGTTTTTCGTGAGTGGGTGGGTTTGGAGATTTAGAACAAGATAGATTATGACTGAAACGTATGAAACAAAATGTGTGTTTTTATAGGTGGCGGGCAATGGCGTAGCCAGGTGAGCCTTCATGGTGGCGTAGGGGCTTCACCATTTCATGGGGCTTCAATTGTGAACACGGTAGATTTAACAAGGTTAACCTAGTTGCAACTACGACTGCATGAAAAAAGAGTATAATTCTGTTTAGGCGAAATAAAAACCAAACACAACGGGCAAAAGTAATTCGTTGTATGTCTGTCAATAGATCCAGTTCTAGAGACGTGTTTTTTTACTCTGCCTTGTTGGAACAACACGTACAAGTTTAATATATGCTATGCATCATGCATCTGAGGCCGACTTCAGTGGTCAAGTGGTTAGAGCATCCGACTTGCAGCCGGAAGGTCTAGAGTTCAAATCCTGGCCGCGTCATACCAAAGACTTTAAAAATGGAACCTACTGTCTTTGTGTATGGTGCTCAGCATAAGCAATGGAGTAGGGCAAACAAGCCAGTGAGCCACAACTGGAAAAAAGGCCGTGGTCGTCTCGACTTGAACCAAGTGGTTGGAAACTGGGACGTTAAAACTCATCTAACCTAACCTAACCTACATCATGCATATGATCTGTGTAACCTACACACTGTCATTAGTTTAGCCTACACACTGTCATTAGTATAGCCTACACACTGTCATTAGTATAGCATGCACACTGTCATTAGTATAGCATGCACACTGTCATTAGTAGTCATGGTCTGTTGTACTACACAGTTGCACTACTCCTTACCTTCACTCTTTGATTGATCCCTTGATTTACACCTCGAATATTACTTTACCATAGAACATTGCTCTATCCGAGTCTACCAAACCAGATTCCAGGTCATTTCCAATTCCATTGGCCCCAGTTTAGAGCGAATTCCGAGTCTGGAATTTTTCAAGTCCTAGCCAATTTCGTTTTCAGTGACATCAACTCCTGACCAAATCTGACGACGGCCGGAGTATTTTGCCAATGTAGCACACCATGCACATTTTTTTATATATTTCCCCTAGGGCAATTTATTACTTAAATTTATTGCTAGAAACTATGTTCATATTCTGGCCGACCCAGTACAACACCGTACACCAGCAATAACCATAGCGCCTTCGGCAAATCCTGGTGTCATTACATTGACGTTGAATCGGCTGGAATCGGGTCTGAGTCCGACTCCAGTTACACCTTTTCCCAAGGTCTATCATTCCACGCCAATTTCGAGTCCCGTACAAAGCGGAGTCTACTCTGGAGCTGAGTTCAGGTCCGGACTCGGGCGTATAGAGTCCTAGTCCGGACTCGGATGTATTTCTGGCCCTTTTATTAGATCTGGAAGTTGTGAAATAAGACCTCCTTTGTATGGTTAGGCATCACATCACTTCAGTAACGATATTACATATCGTGCCATCCAACACACCGATAACTTATATATCGACCTTGGGCCTAACTTTATCAGACAAGTCGATCTTCATATAAAGGTACGTGGTTACTTTCCTTTCTAAACTGTTTCATAACTTAGGTTTGCCGTCTAAAGCACAGGGATAGGTCAAAGTACTGCCTCACGTCGTTAAAAGTTGGCGAACAATCCGTGTTTTCGTCAGTCAGGTAGGATTGTAACGTCCGTGTGGCGGCTGACCCCGTATGTTAAACAGAAAGTGTGAAAATATGTGTGGTCATGGTAAATGTGTCCGGACTCGTCATGTTCAGTGCATGGCGTAGCCAGGCAAGCTGTCATGGGGACGCAAGAGGCTCCATCATGTCATGGAGCTTCAAATGCGAACGAGGCATATGTATTTCACTCTTGATTGTGGAGGATGTGGAAACGAGCGTTATGTTTTTTTTTTTTTTCTGTCACTCACCTTACGGCCTCTCCTTAGCTTCGCCACTGGTCCTTTGGTGCGCGGAGGACAAAACTCTTAACTTAAATAACGGGGTCTTCTTATTCTATTAAGTAAACCTGGCGGTATTTATACCTTATTTTTGACATGTTAACAATTAACCGACTTATTTTTAACAGATACGAGTGGGTATCCATTCGGGTCCTGTAGTTGCTGGTGTTGTTGGGCTAAAAATGCCACGATATTGCCTCTTTGGGGATACAGTTAACACAGCATCGAGGATGGAAAGCCATGGTGTACAAGGGAGAATACATCTCTCAGAGAATGTTTTAAGGTAATGATGGAGACGTGGAAAGTTAAGTGCGGTAGTAGTTTATTAAGGCATTATGCATACTATGTGCAAGTGAAATATTAAATGGAAGTAAGTAAGTTTAAACTTCAACAATTAGAAGATGGTGCGCCAATCATGAATGTTTTTACAGAAAAGATGATCTATCTGGAGAACTTGGAAACATCCCAGATAAGGCTAACTTGTTCACTATCGACCAAAAGCTTATTGTTGTAAGAGGCACGGCCAAGTGTAAAAAAGTAACCAAGAATAAAATGGTCTTGTGATCCTTATAAACTCGTGCACTGAGTCACTTCAATTAAAGAAGAAGATTGACGCAAAGTAATACTGGACCTCACCTGCAGTATTTGGCTAGGCTTAAAAACAAAGATCGACAAGAACAAAACAATGTACAGGGCAAACTGTGTGTTCTCTTCTTGCCCTCTCTTTCTTTTGGTCATTGCGTTCCTCCTGTCCTCTTTTCGCTTTTCTCTCAACCTCCTTATTTCTTCCTTCTCTTACCCATCATGCTCTCACCTCTTGAACATCTCTATTCTCTCATCTACAATCATTTCCTCATAATGGTTTATTTCCTTCTCTCGCATCCTCCCTCGCATTTCTACTCTCCTCCTCTTTTTCTTTCATCATCTTTTCTTCGGTATTCATCCCACTATAACTCTCCACTCTCTTTCCTCTTTATCAGTCTCCCTTCTCTTCTCCCATCCTCCCATGGCAACCCTTTTCTTTCACCCTTTCTTTCGCCTCCCTTACAATTCTGTTCTCTTCTCTTGTTCTCTTTTCTTCTTCATCCTTCTCCTTTCTGCATTCTCTTTTCTCGATTCTCCGGTCTTCTTTCTCCCGTGGTCTGTCTCCCTTCTCTCTTTTCTTTCCTCATTTCGCTCAGTATCTTTGATGTTACTATCTCTTTGGCACCTTCCTTCTTAAACTTCTTATTCAAACCTAAATCACAGCAATAAAGTCAGTGGCGTAGCTGGAGGGGGCAGGTGGCGGTCGCCCCCCCACAAAGCCTCCGAAGGCCTCTGTCGAAAATTTCTAGTCACTGTCGGAAATAAATAAAACAATTCATTTGAAACACTTAGAACACTTGTTATGTTTTCAAGCAGAATTACACATCGAAATGGTTACTGACAAGGCCTGGAAGTGTCATTTAAGGCAATCTCGGAGATATTTTAAAGGTCTTATTCAGAGGCAAGTAAGGGTCATGCAATCGACTCAGAAGCATAATTTTAGGTAAACTAGAATTTTATATTATTTTTCTACAGGAAAAACAAAGCAAAAAATTCGCGTTTTCTATTTTTAATCATTTTCTGAAAACTTTTTTGTTTTTGGCCCATTCTGAAACGATAACATCACGTGATTTCTTCGAAAGGTCAAACTATGACGTCACCGGCCGGAGTCGAGCTGTCAGGTCGTGCTAGCGCGAGCGCACACAGCTATGCCAGCATGTACCGTACAGTACTGCAAGCAGTGTATGGTAAAGTTAGTACTAACTGTCAGTCGTAGTAGGATAGTAACATAGGCTACTCTAGTAGCCTAAGTTACACTTGGTAATCGGAAATTGCGAAAATTGCACAGCATAATAGTAAAGATTTATTCTTGTAATGATCAAATTAAATTTACGTTTTTTAGTCAGCGTAGGTAGGAAGGTTTTAGAGTAGGCCTGGAATACGTCCTAGTCCTACTAGTACTAGCTTAGGCGGGGAGCAGGCTAGTTAGCTATAGGCCAAGGCCTATAGTAACGTTACTCGTTAGCTCTAACGTTTACGGTTTAGTATTAGGTTCGAGTCGACTTGCAAAAAAAGAAAAAACAACTTAACGTTACATTTTAAGCATGTTTGCAGAGGAAAGAAGCCACTCTTTCGGAAGAAATTAGTAGCCCTAAAAAGAGAGCTGTTTGGTGTATCAGGTTTTCTTTGCAGGCTACGCCAGGTCTTCGTCTTGGGCTTTCTGGTGTGCCTCAACTTGTCTTTACCCTTCACGTTCATGAATGATGACATGGGAAGTTTGTCTAACGGCCTCTCTCCTCCTTCCGAAATCAATTCTTTTCAATGTGTTCCTCAGGCTGACGTCAAACTTTGCAAACCCCCTTGCTCAAAGAATCTCAAAGTTGTAACGTTGAAACTCGATCAGTGAACTCCTCGAAGCAATTCTGAAAATTCGGAAGTCTGGCCTATGGTTGTGGCTTGAAGATAATTGCTGGGCTATCAACAGCAAGTTGTAGGACCTTGAAATTTTCTTCTTTTAGAAGAATCACCACAAGTTACTATCTCTACTTCAGAGATGTGTGGTGACTTTCGGTAAAGCAGGTAGGCCAATACGTAGTATGTATATCCAGTATTAAATCCATTCAGTCTGTGTGTTACGATACTACGCGCGTACGCAAGTATAACAGTTGACCTCGTGGCTTGTTTACTTTTAATTATATGCAACTATTTGGACGTGAAAGAGAATACCTACAGTTCTAAGTGCTGATTGGTTGAATCTCAAATAGGCAATGTCTTGGTAAATATTACACAGTATCTGTTCTAGATTGTTGTTCTTTTTTACTGTTGTTAGGTGTTTATAATCCGTTTTGGGGAGGGGGAGGAGGTGTGAAAGGATGTACGATTTTTTTTCTTTCCATATCGGTCAGCAATTCCTTCCAAAAATCTCAGTCCATCTAACCTAAGTCTCTTTTCAGAAGAGAAGAAGCAAAATAATGTGAAGGGAAGGTCAAGTTGGTGAATCACTCTATGACGTTTACCAACTAGACGATGAACTTGTTTTTAAGGAAGAAAACCCGATCATGTAGTATGTGATCTCCTTCATGATATAGGCAAAACCTTTAAAACTTCATCGTATCTCTTTCAAGAAATATTTGTCTGTTAATTCTTCACTGGTTTGTGCTGAAAGTATGCTCCTATATGCTCATATGTGCCTATGACTACGTTTGTATATCGTTATTCCTATGCATGTCAACACAACTCCGGCCAGTGACGTCATAGGCTTGACCTTAGTCACGCCCCCGTTTTCATTCAGTCATTTGAAATCACGATTTTTAGCCGTTTTATCGTATTTTTAGAACGTATTTTCTCAGCAGTGCCAAGGGGTACTCTAAAAATTCGAGGTGTGTTGGAATCAGGACAAACAGCAGTTTCTGCTCACTCCCAATGAAACGAAAATGCACTTTGCCTCTGAATAAGACCTTTAATCTATTTTTTTCCTGGTGCTACACGCTAGATGATGGCTGCGCTACGCTTAGATTGTACATCATTACTTCAAGATAATAATCTGTCGGAATTTTTTTGCTTTTGCCCCCCCCCCCCCACAAAATTAATTATTTTACCAACCTGACTACTTAATTACAGTGTGCATAGGCGTATGGATCCACTTTCAATTGGGAAAGGGGGGGGGGGTGAGGGGTGACTGACTCCTTTTGCCGGATGTGATAAGTACGTTTGGCCATACCACTTTCCAATAAGAGTTAATCTCCTGCCCCAATAGGGTACTCCAGCGCCGATCCACCCCGCCTGATACACCTAAACTTGTGCGGTGGAAAGTGATTTCATAGAGTTTTATATCATTTTTCGATTGTATTGAAAGTGTCTATGAATTTTGCATCCTTGCATCCTTGCAAGAATATCTTTTGCTACACAGAGTGTATGACATGGCTTCAGGCCCGTAGCCAGACAAGGTAGTGAAGGGGGGCGAAAAAGCTCCTAGGGGGGCGAAAATTTTCCAGAGGGGGCGAAACATACTAAAATACATTACGGCAATGCTAATTTTTGATCTCCTAGGGGGGATTTTTCAAGGGGTGCTTCGCCCCCCTTGACTGCGGGCCTGAATGGCTTCATGATTATGACATATATCGTGCTAACTACATCTCCTGGAAATAAGTTTCGATATTTTTAACCTGAAAGAGGAAAAATTAAACTACATTGCAAAGCAATTTACCCAGGTCGAAGCAACGGCGTGCAATATGCAAGACGCAGTCGCACATGGAGGTAATAAGTGATTACAGAATGTAATTTATTGTAACAATGCCACAGTTAATTAATGCAGCCTCCCTTACACTTCAGAGGACTATCTGACGTGGGTGGGTTCAACATTCTCATTGGATTGTACAAACTTTTAAAGAACGCAAACAGTGCCAACCTTTCCCTTTCGGTGGAATACAAACTAACTGTATCAAATATTGACTGCACATTAACAGATGTTTCAGTATTGAGCTAGGATGTAAGACGTGCCATAATAGGAACTATTCATTGATTCATTCATCTTATTTCAGATGCGTGACGGAGGGCGCTTTTCATTTCGAATTTAGAGGTAAAATCCACATTAAAGGAAAAGGTGTGATGCCAACATACTTTATTCGCGATGAGAATTATGAGCCACATGCTGGTAAGTTTCACTGCGTTTTCAAACTTAAGACTCATCAAAAGCGAAAGAACCTTATTACGTAACTTCAATTATAAGTAATTTACATATACATGTTATTTCTCAAATTCAGTTGCGTAACTAACCTTATCAATGTGAGGAAAAAAAACAATCTTTTGCCTACGTTTTCACGTTAAGCATGATTTAAATGTACTTAATACACGTAGTAACATAACCTTTCATGCTTTTTCCATCTTATCCCTAAAACATTCTGCATTTGTTATTGCAAATTAGTATTTTACTAAAACCTATCGTTGTAACAAATTACATATTTAAATGGCATTAGAAATTAATTAATTTGCTTTTACAAATTGATAGTTTATCGTTACAATTACTAAGTTTTTATTAAAAATAACTAATTTATTATTACAAATTAGTTACAACAAATAATTAATTTGTTATAACAAATTAATATTTTTAGAACAAAAAGTATTTTTTTATTTCAAACTATTAGGTTATTACTGAGTAAAGAGTAGGGTCTGGTTCTCACGTTGTGATTTTGGAAATTTGATGAAAAGCAAAGAAGGCTCTTCTGTGTTAACAAGTTAACAAGACTCAGTACTCAGGGCTACCACTTTTCTTGCAATCGAACGTTGCCAGTCACTTCTGCATGAACTAACGTCAATGTAAGAAAAGATGAAGAACCACTAGGGGATCTCTTAAACAAAGCCCTATCACTGCCTTATTTGTCTCTTTACCGACCTACAGGTTATCACGTGACCTTTCAATGCGTACGAAATGTAAAGGTTCATCCTTGAAATTAAAAGGTTTTCCCCCACAGAAGACCAACGGTCGTAGCAAATCGTAAAAAGACGCGACAAAATTATGGGCTTAAAGCCGTACAATAGATACCTATATCGATTAGCCTGAAATAGCGGTAAATCCAGAAGTTTTCAATAAGAGGAGTTTCCCTAAAGGGGGTCTTAGTACGGGACAAACCCACACTCTAAAAACTGTTGGGTACGTATGTCTCCTGATAAACTGTTGGGTAAAAAAATTACCCAAGTTGGTTACAAAGTACCCATTGCTGGGTATCGTTTAACCCAACGAAGGTAAATTTTTACCCAACACATTGGCAGGAGGCATACATAACCAACCTGGGTAAAAGTTTATCCAACTCTTTTAGAGTGCAGGGCTGAGGTCATACAATCCATACCACACAATTTCATATGAACTGTTTCACGTCTATCATCGTGGGTAACCAGGCGGGGAAAAATTTGGCATCATTAAAGTCCTAGATAGTCGGGAATTGCACTTCAAAACATATTCAGACAATTCTGCGTTTACCATGCCTGGGTCGCAAGTATAGAAGAACATTTGCATCCCAAACATTGGCAAAGCCACGCATTGCAAAGACGAGGTGCTGGGTGCACTGGAATAGGATTACATTTCGAAAAATGCGCGATCAAGAATGAAAAGCTGTACACTCTAAAAATACGTCTTCAAAGGGGCACTGAATAGCAGCAAATCTATTCAAAAATTTGATTAGATCCGGTTCAAAATGAATCAATTCTAATCGTGTCTGAAACGAATCTTTTCAAATAATTGATCAGTTTTCCTATTCAGTGTCCCTCTCAAAAGATTCTCTTCAAATCTGAACAACATTCTACACTTCATTCTGTCATTTTATCTGGGAGCTTGGGGAAAGGGGGAGGCATCGAGGCAAAGACCTTACCAATGGGATCAATACCCCTGTTAGCACCCTTCCTAAGGAAACGCATCTGATCTAAAGAGTCATATCTGTTTGCAGGAAGTCGCACTTTGAAACAAAATTCGTCACTACTGTTCTGCGTTCTACCATGAGGAACAAGCACAAGGTGGACGGGTGTTAAATCAGAGTTTATAAGAGCACCCCCTTTAAATCCGCATTTAAAGATTCCTTCTGATTATACATTATCATTATCTCCTCTCCCTACATGTAATGTATAGGGAGATGAGATATTATACTTCACCTTTCATCAGAAATGTTTAGCTCTGTGTGTGTGTGTGTGCACACACACTTACTCCAAATCCAGATATGGATTTATATCTGGATATATCTGGCTAAATACAGTCTTTACATGGCCATATCAAGCCAGATATACAGCCAGATTTAGATGCCTTGATACATTATATCAAGTTTTATATGGCCGTATCAAGCCAGATATAACTTGATACAATGCAATTCCAGATATGCAAATAAAGTTTTATATGGCCATATCAAGCCAGATATAACTTGATGAAATGTCTGTCCAGATATGTAAATACAGTTTTATGTGGCCATATCAAGCCAGATATTACTTGATACAATGCAATTCCAGATATGCAAATAAAGTTTTATATGGCCATATCAAGCTAGATATAACTTGATACAATGCAATTCCAGATATGCAAATAAAGTTTTATATGGCCATATCAAGCCAGATGTAACTTGATATGCTAGATATGCAAATGAGCATTTTGTTAGTTTGTTTTATTATTAATTTGATTTGATTCTTGGATTATGCTTGTTACAAACTAAGACATGTTTTGGATACAGCATCACCTTCCAAGACATTGCAGTTATCTAGTGGCTACACTTCTGTTAATACCGCAGTGTACTAAGTGAACTTAGGCAAATGATTTGCATATTTGGGCGGAGCTTGTATCTAAACCTACATTTTTCATGATTTAGGAAGTTGAAAGTAAAATATGCACTACGCAGTAAACAAAACTTAGAGTCAAATACGTAATAAAGTTTAAAATAAGAAGCCCATTTCAAGGCATTTTTCTGTTCACTGTTATGAAATAAGTTGAATTTATGTACTTAAGTCAATTCAACCTAATACATTAAATTCTAATTCATGGAACACTTAAACATTGTTTGCTGGTGTTCAAGGTGATACTTACCTGGCGCAGGACACGTATGATCCAGTGCAATGCAGTCTGCATACTTACCTGGCAAAGGAGTATCCCTGATCACGCCAGCGGAGCTCCCAGGTGGGACCTGTTCTATTCAGCCAATCTAGAACGGGACCACTGTCGGGTGGTGTAAGTTAAGTCAAAGTTTGTCCCTTGGGGACGTTGTTACTCCTTCGGGGAGCAGAACTCCTTCGGGAGTATTGTTTGGTTTTCGCCCCTGGCTCTTCGCCAGAGAGTCAGGGGACTTTTGGAAAAAAAAGTCAAAGTCTCCACGGCGGCGGCGGAGCTCCCAGGTGGGACCTGTTCTGTTCAGCCAGTCTAGAACGGGACCACTGTCGGGTGGTGTCAGTTAAGTCAAAGTTTGTCCCTTGGGGACGTTGTTACTCCTTCGGGGAGCAGAACTCCTTCGGGAGTATTGTTGGTTTTCGCCCCTGGCTCTTCGCCAGAGAGTCAGGGGACTTTTGGAAAAAAGTTCAAAGTCTCCATGAGGAGTGTGGACTATAAGTCCTAACTATGATTCATAACTAGAGCAGATATGGTCAGGATACAATTTTATCTGTGCCATATAAAGGCTTGATCCAGATAGAACTTTATCTGGCCATATATGGTTTAGATCTGGTTCTGGTTTAGATCTGTGTTATATCTGCCTAACTTTTTATCCGATCTGATATAAATTCCATATCTGGTGCAGATATGGGCCGTATATGGAAATATATTCTGCTCATATAAGGACCATATCTGGTCCAGATAAAATTTTATCTGTTCCATATAAAGACTTGATCCAGATAAAACTTTATCTGGCCATATATGGCTTAGATCTGGTTCTGGCGTAGATCTGGGTTATATCTGCCCAATTTTTTATCTGGCCCAGATATAAATTCCATATCTGCAGCAGATATGGGCCAGATATGAAATCCATATCTGGCCCATATATGGAATTTCATATCTGACCCATATCTGGATTTTGAGTAAGGGTGTGTGTGTGGGTGAGCGTGTGTGTGAATAAAAGAGTGTATCACTAACTTCTCCTAAACTGTAAGCCCGATGAATTTCAAACTTTGTGAAAAGGTACGGTACCTGACCATGACAAATGGTGCATGAGTAATTGAGCACATCATAGGTCAAACGTCCCTCCTAAACAGTACTTCCGATGAACTTCAAATTTAGTGAATAGATGACTGACTATGATAACTCGTGCATGCGTAATTCATGACGTCATAGGTCAAAGATTAGAGGTCAAAGGTCAAATTGCGAAAATCGGTTTTTGCCATTATTTGCCTTTCAGTTTGTTAGAAATAGTACACCACACCATATACTAGGACTGATAAGATCATTTGAAATAGTGCTTTCTGGTTGCTAAGGGTGGGGTCAAAGGTAAAAATGTAGGTCAAATGTCAAAATATAGGTCAAGGGTCAAATTTACCTAAATTTTTGCAGGCTTAATTGTTGGCGTGAATTGTCGAAAATCAAAAGATCGAAGTTCAAATGAGCTTAACATGGTTTCTACCCATTATTTGCATAACAGTATTTTACAGTCTGAGAGAGTCTGAAATTTCTTGAGTTTAACCCCAAGGTATGTAGAGAATTTGGGGGAGATGAGATTTATAACTCCATGATTGCCCTCTTGTTATCATTGTTGTAGAGCAATACAGGATGAGTGTAGAAAACGGTCGAGTTAGATTTCGGACTTGTAAAAGGATGTCAAAAAGAGTTAGAAAAATTCTTTTTCTGAACTGAAGGATGGACGAAAACTTTCTCTACCCCTCAATCAACTGAATTTGAGACGATTTATCCATTATTTTTGCAATAAAAAAAAATACTATTTTCATAAGCAAATTGATAATTTGTAATAAAAATTTAAAAGGTTTTACTTAAGTGGCATCAATGGGCTGTTATATAACATCCTGATAAGACTTTTTCTTCCATCAGGCAAAACAAGTGACGCATCTACCATATATCGTTCATCAGAGTCATCGGGACGTTTCATTTATGAAGAGGAAATTATTAGCAAACCAGAAAAAAGAGTGATTTCCCCGATCCAAGAAATATCGCATATCCCGAATAGCAACGCAGTAGCTGTAATGGACCCACAGACCGAATATGAACACAAAGGTTTTCAAAGTCAAGAAAAATCATCAGTGTGTTCGATATTATAATTCCTTTTAGATATTTATATACACTGTGGCGAGAAAATCCACCAAAAGCAAGAGGTTTCAAGATCCAGCGTTGTTTTCAACCTTGATTAATGGCGATAAGCTTTGAAGTCCTACATATTGCGCACACGTGCCTTCAGCCACTAGCCTTGAGCATGCAAAAAGCAAGAAAAGCTTTTTGCATGCCCAACGCTGTATATATATATATATATATATATATATATATATATATATATATATATATAAATCAGAAAAGAAAAACAAAACGTACAAAAAATGGATATCTTCATGCCAACTTAAATCGTACATAGCGGAACAGAAAATATCTACGTATACTCCAAAGAAACAATAAAATATAGGAAGGAATGCAATAAGGAGCATAACTGGTTGGTGTTTGGAGTATAAAAAACTACAAAACGTATTTCGTAATTTTCGGTTCTGGGAACTTTCGCCAGCGAGATCTTAATACAAAATGAGTCCAATAAATATTTTAGTAAAGGGCAGACGATTAAACAGTTATTGCGCAGAAAGCTGTATGCAATAACAACAAAAAAAAGGGATTAAATTGTTTCATGGAACGTGTACTGATTTAGAATACCAAGGTCCTTGTTAAGTCCGATAATGTGCGATTTAAGTTTCATTACCCAAACAAGTTCGATACGTTTTCGTTGTTCTGTTCAAATAAAGTTGTTGACAATGAGGATTACGTCTGCCCTTCACTAAGATAATTATTGTACTGATTTTGCCTTAAGATCTTGCTGACGAAGGTCTCAGGGGGACCGAAAATTGCGAAATATATTTGTAACTTTTATACTCCTAAAACAAACCAGTTATGCTCTGTTTTGCATTCCTTTTTGTATATATGTATATGTTTATATATATATATATATATGTATATATATATATATAAATATTTATACATATATATATATATATATATATATATATGTAGAGTGACGTAGCGACTTTATATGAGTCGATCCACGCTATATTAAATAGCGGCCATTTTTCCTCTAACAAAGGCACTTGCCTTATACTGAAAGAGGATATTTATTTGTGAATGGAAAACTTAGCCTCAAGCAGGATTCGAACCAGCGACCTCCCTCATACAAGGCGGATGCTCTGGCCACTGAGCTATTGAGCCTATGTGGTAGAATGCGGTCAACTGAGCTAAAATACTGTTGGGTTAAGTTTTCCATTGTTACGTCATAGGAACGCGTCCCATGTAGTATTGAGTAGGTAGAATGACGTAGCGACTTTATATGAATGAGTCAATCCACGCTATATTAAATAGTCGCACAGAGACCTTAGGCCATTTTTCCTCTAACAAAGGCGGAGGAAAAATGGCCTAAGGTCTCTGTGCGACTATTTAATATATACATATATACATATGTACATATGTACATACACACACACACACACACATATATATATATATATATATATATATATATATAATAGAGTAAGACACTTAAAAGGAGTCAACTGCTCGTCTTGTTGTTAAAACATCTCAACACGGAGCTTTCGTCTTTTATTTCAGACTTCTTCAGCGCGTATGATGAAGGAAGCATTTAAATAACATATCATTATCTAAGAGAAGATTCTAGTTTTACTAGTTCTGTTACCGGTAAATCCTATCCTATCAATGTTAAAGTTTCATGTACGAGTGCTAATGTTGTTTATTTAGCAACTTGTGTTAAATGTAATGTACACGATGTCGGTTCTACGTCAAATCAATTCAACGTAAGATTTAGAAACCATAAGTCCGACATGTTGCATGGAAAAAGTAGATGTGAACTTGCTTTTCATTTTAGAACTACAAATCATAGCCTTCAAGACATTCAATTTATGGTTATTGAACAAATTACAGATGGTAGTCAAGTTGAAAGTATTTTAACTAAAAGAGAAGGATATTGGCTAGCCCAACTTCAATCTATTCACCCACTGGGACTAAACAAAAGAAAGGAATTTAACTGTTTTAAGAGGCATTAGTTTCTTATCTTCTAAGAATTTTTAGTGTTTTTAATTTTTTTATTAGTTTGAATTAATCTTTGTTAAATTTCTGCTACGTAGACTCTTCGGTTGAGTCATTATTTTGATCTAGGGTTTTACTTTTTAGGTATTTTAGGCAGTGTACTTTTAGCGTCTATTTCCAAGTGGACAGTAAGGAAGTTGGATTAGGATGGATTTTAAGTTTAAGTCTTTTATTTTGTCAGAGGATGGACAGAAGCCTTTTATACGGCGTTACGCATCCCTCAATTTTAGGATTTTAGGTGTTTGGATCGAACTTGTTTTTAATCTCTGACGCACATTTATAAGGATTTCAATGCTTCCTTCATCATACACGCTAAAGAAGTCTGAAATAAAAGACGAAAGCTCCGTGTTGAGATGCTTCTAACAACTTTTAGACGAGCATTTGACTCCTTTTTAGTGTCTTACTCTTTTATTGAAATTTTAAAAGTTGAGTCTATTGAATCCATACGGATGCTGTTAGTCTTTTGAGGAATATTGTTGCTACCAGCCTCTTCATTCTCATATGTTATGTGTGTATCTATCTATCTATCTATCTATCTATCTATCTATCTATCTATCTATCTATCTATCTATCTATCTATCTATCTATATATATATATATATATATATATATATATACAAATGAGAATGAAGAGGCTGGTAGCAACAATATTCCTCAAAAGACTTACAGGATCCGTTTGGATTCAATAGACTCAACTTTTAAAATTTCAATAAAAGAGTAAGACACTAAAAAGGAGTCAACTGCTCGTCTAAAAGTTGTTAAAAGCATCTCAACACGGAGCTTTCGTCTTTTATTTCAGACTTCTTCAGCGTGTATGATGAAGCAAGCATTAAAATCCTTATATATGTGCACCAGAGATTGAAAACAAGTTCGATCCAAACACCTAAATTCCCTAAAACTTGAATGATGCGTAACGCCGTATAAAAGGCTTCTGTTCACCCTCTGACTAAATAAAAGGCTTAAACTTAAAACCCATTCTTTAAGTTTAAGCCTTTTATTTAGTCAGAGGGTGAACAGAAGCCTTTTATACGGCGTTACGCATCATTCAAGTTTTAGGGAATTTAGGTGTTTGGATCGAACTTGTTTTCAATCTCTGGTGCACATATATAAGGATTTTAATGCTTGCTTCATCATACACGCTGAAGAAGTCTGAAATAAAAGACGAAAGCTCCGTGTTGAGATGCTTTTAACAACTTTTAGACGAGCAGTTGACTCCTTTTTAGTGTCTTACTCTTTTATATATATATATATATATATATATATATATTCATTCTACCGTTGCGCGTTAGCCTGTAACTAGGAATATTCAGTATGCTAATGCTAACATTTTGTTAGTGAATCAACAATTGAAATACAGTACTCTAATGTTTTATGTCAGAGAACTGGTTTCCAGTTGGCTTTATGTTGAGCATTTGAATTCTTAACCGTCCAATTATTTGTCAAGAGTCCTTAATTTCAATGTGACAATGTGTAAGTCGTCTCGGTTGAGTAGGCTACTCGTAGTTGGGATATTTGGGAGGATACCAAACTCTCATCATGATAACTAAGTATTAAGTAGTTGATCTTTCGTGGGCAGAGGTTCTGACTTAGTTTCGACGAGGGACAATTCATAATTTGACTTAAAGCAATCGGCTTACCAGGTCAATCCAATCGGCTTACAGAGTCAATCCACACCAACAGCATACAGTCCTGGACACAGGCATAACGGCGACATGAATTTCTGCAATACTGTATCTAAGTGTACAGTATACCTTATGGTGAGTTTTATTTTACCGTGTGACTCTGGCGAACTGATGTCGGTTTCTTACTTGGCTGGTCCTTTATACCAAAATATACACGATCTAATATTCAAAACTCTTTAACATATCAAATTTTATCAGGCTGTGTCAATATCATACTTTTCGTTATTCAGGTACTGAGTAACCAGACATCATGGATGAAAAAATTAAGTGAGCTTTAGATGATGGAAGGGGTTTATAAAGACCAATTTAGGATCCCTTTAATGTTGGAAAGGCCACGATTCTTGCCTCTTAATTGTATTGAGTTCAACTCACCAGCCACTCCCCTACCTTCCCCCATATCGAAGAGAGTGGAAGATTTTCTCCAGAAGATAAGAATGTTCATTCACTGATGGTTTTGATTTTGCAAGGGGGTGGGGTAGGAGTAAATAGTCCAACCGCAGGTTGCTTAACCCAAGTAAGTCTCCCTGCCTAAAGTTGAAACGATTAAGAAAGATCCCATAATGCACACAAATATTTAAAATAAGAACGTTGGTTATATCTTCCCCTTTTACTATCATAATAGGAAAGCTCTTACATGGCAAAACTTCGTACAAGTAAAAAGACATCATTATGCTGCAAATAAGACATGGTAACAATTCTTAATTTTTTAATTTTCTTTTATCATATCGGTTATTACTTACAACATAAATGCTTGCTCGGTTGGAATATACGAATCACTGTAAAAAGAGAAGATTCTGAAAGAGTCTTAAAAATACGTCTCATAAAGCAATAACAATAAGCTTTTCTTTAGCTTGGTGACTTGGTAAGTCTATTGTTAAACGTTTTAATACTGTATGAAAACCAATCAGTTCTCTTAAAACGATTTTGTAAATTTACGGTGAGTTTTAAATCACCGATGTGATTTTTAGGAGTTAAGCTTTTATTCACCCCAATTTACAACAACCCCAGAAGGATAATGGAGGATTCTACAAAATGTTGAAGGTTTTAAAGGGAATTTTGAGTAATTTGTAATGAAGACGTATTCATGGTTTACTTAAAGTTTTCGCTTGGGCATGGAATGGGCATAAGTAACTCCCCGTGGGGGAGAGGGTGCAATTCCTCCACCCCCAAAAAGTTTGCATGTCATTGTTCCATTATTTACAAATAAAATACAATGAAATATTATTATGGTATTGTGGTCGACAGCATTCTTTCCATCTCTTACCGAACCGACTGCATGGTCAAGTGGCTAGAGCATCCCACTTGCAGCATGGTCTGGGGTTCGACTCCTGTCCGGGTCATACCAAAGACTTTAAAAATGGAACCTGCTGCCATTGTGCTTGGTGTTCATCGTACGTAATGGAGTAGGTGAAACAAGCCAGCGAGCCACAACTGGGGAAAAGGCATTGGCTGGCTCGACCTCCGCCAGTTGGTTAGAAACTGATCAGTAAAACCTCATCTAACATGAGCTCTCCATCTCCTACCGCTGGTGATATATTATACGAATCTTCGAAATTTAAAGATACTATTCCCCCGTCCGCCTTCCCATCGAAAATCCTTGTTGTCGTTATTGGAAAGTGGGCAAAATCAAAACAGCAAGGACAATCATATGCTATTAAAACTTTCTTTGTGCATACTAAGAAGTACCCTGTAGAGGCAGGGGTACTTTGTTCAACCATCACTGGTTTCACATACTAACCTAGTACATCACTTATTTAATGAAAGATTGCATGTTCTGCGGGAAAGTTGAAAATATCCTTTTTATAAGTACAATATATGCGAGGTCAGTTGGATTTCTCGGTGCTGAAGTCTATCTTGTTTTTATTTTTAAGCAAAGTGGTAGTCAATTTAACGTTATGATCAGGGAAGAAGTATGATAGCACCATGCTTATACTACGGTAAGTCTTTCTATATGTTATATTTATACGCCTACAACTGAATTAAGAAAGAGTCAGTCTCATATGTTTATTTCTTGTACAAGCATGAGAAGATAAACAATGACTTGCATTGTGCAATGTGATTTCGTATTCATAAGAATATCAGTATTTTGTCAAAATAATTCTTTTATGATTTGATTTGAGGAAAAACTGGACAATGTTTTGATATTTTGTCCTTTACTTTCAAATATATACATATATACATATATATATATATATATATATATATATATATATATATATATATATACTAACCTAAATCTTATCATCCTGGACAGAGATTAAGTTAAAGCGTAAAAATGTTATCTTAATATCATTAAGCTGTTCTTTCTGGCTTTCAGGCTGTGGCCTTTACTTTTAGATGACCTTACAAAGAGCTCTTGGCTTCTTTGTGCCAGAGTCGTCGTCACGGTAGCCTTAGATAGGCATCTAAAATTTTACCGTTTTGGTGTATTGATGTTCTGATATGGTTTATTGCACCTTCATCGATTGTTTATCGATTGGTACATATGACTTGGCAGTAGAGTACGGGCAAATGCTTTCGAAACAGTTTTGAGATAAGCTTGCTTTCGAGAAATCTTTGAAAGAGAAGTTCTGAATTTGATATTTACCGATCGACACAGTGAGACTTCCATTTTGTCCCGAGAAAGTCGTTGAAAAGGGTCAATGTGTAATAGAACGGTCATCACGGCAACTGATGCACGCAGTCACAACAAAGCACTGTCCAGCACGTGTTTTTATCATCTCTTTCTCTGTCGATTGTCTAAAATATTCGGCAGAAATAAGGAGTTTGAAATGTAATAGTGTATTCATATCTGACCTATTTATTGCAGCACAATGTTATATTCTCTTATCTGTGTATCTTGGCCAGAATTTTTCTTTGCGTGTCATAGCGACTGTATAGTTTTCGTCAATCGTATAAAGAATTTGTCGTAAGATTAAATGGTATGTACCAACACTAAAGAAGTAGGCATGACCAAGCGAGGTAGTCAAGACAGGTTTTTTAGTGCGGAATATGCGACTTACCCGCCAAAAGAGTATTTTGAAAAATTGGTGGGCGTTGTTCCAAAGAGTGTTGGTCCGTTTTTCGTCTTAGTAATTACAGTTTTGATATTTAGGGTAACTTAGGTCGGGTACATAACTGCGGTCGCCTCGAGGTTTCTTATAGGTGTATGAGGCAGGGTCTTCTCGGTAACCACCCTTTTCCATTAAAATATGCTGATTTCAGGGGAAAATGTCATTTTCAGAGCAAAATTCATATTATATTTGTTTGCCAGTTAGGGAAATTTTCATGGTAAATATCTTCCCGACCCCTTGTAACATGTCCTCCATACACCTTTTCTTTTTGGGAGGGTTATCGTTGCAAAGAGTGATATAGCGCTTTTAAATACTACCACTGCTTTAAACGCCGAGTAAAAAAGCCTAATAGTATCACATTTGTTCTCTGTCACGACACGTGATACCGCGATTGTTTCATTTTCTCTTCACCGTAAACGACTAATTATGTAGATCATCCTTTCATGCATCTGACGAGGGCGCTATTTATGAACAAGATAATATGAAATAACTTTTGGGATGATATATTGATTAAACATGTTTAAAGTACTGCCAGTTGTGTATATATTTCAATATAAGGCATATGTATATAACGTCTTCTTGCACATTCCACTGAAAAGAAAAAGAAAAATCTTGATCAGCATGGTATACTTCAGTCTTTTTGTGTCTTGTACCTGATCAAATCTTTGTAACGTCTACCATTTGCCCGCAACAACTGTAAACCAAGCCTTTGTTTTGTTGACCTTATATTTACCTTTTCCCTCCTCTTTATGTCACGATTTTAGAGGCATAGATGTTCCTTCCAACTTTATTATGAGACGTTACTTTTATCTTTAAAGTGTCCTTATTTCTCCTAAAGACATATTTTATGATGTTTCTGAAGATTGCATGTGGAGATACAGCAAGTCGGATTTTGCACAGGTATTTGGGGGGGGGGGAGGGGGGTGAGCTGATTTGTTTTCGCCGGAGTAAACAGTTCTTAGAAGAAAACTGTCCTAGCTATTTTTACTAGTAGAAATTAGTTTGCCCCATCTTAAGGATGCTGATCCATCTCACCGTGCTTGTACCATTATTACAAGGTGTGGGGGGGGGGGGGGTTACCAGCCCTCTTAACCAAGGACATACGGTGGGCTGTGAATGAGGCTGGAAATTTGGTAAGGGAGAAACAGAGATAAATGTGCCCATAAATAGTGTACAGGTGCTTTTACAAAATTTTCCCAACAACTTTTTCCCCCAGCACCTCCTAGACCTCATAAAAAAGTATGAATTCAGTAATCTGATGAGCAAAGTACTCAAGTGGTAATACTGAAAAAAATCACTAACATGAACTACAACGTGACCAAACAACTCCCGGGAGTCCTCCGGTCTTTATATATATATATATATATATATATATATATATATATATATATATATATATATATATATATATATATATATATATATATATATATAGTCTGTGGTAAGATATAATATATATTATATATATATATATATATATATATATATATATATATATATATATATATATATATACGTCGAAAGAGTAAATAGTAATACATTCGATCGAATGTATCACTATTTACACTTTCGACCTACTTGCTAACTTCGATCTACTAACCTCGACTTACTATATATATATATATATATATATATATATTATATATATATATATATATATATATATATATATATATATATATATATATATATATATAATATATATATATATATATATAATCAACCAGTTATGCTCATTATTGCATTGCTTTCTTTATTTTATATATATTGAGAGATGTAGTAAGTATAGAAATGTTGGCACTTCAAGGGCATTTTCATGTTTTTTGCATTAGGACGTCACTTTTCATTTTCGTGACTCTCATGAATTCTTCTTTTTTTTTTCTCATTTTGCATATTTGAAGTTTTGGTGCAGTAAGTGACGATACGGATACATTGTGCTCTAGTTTATAATCAATATCCGTAAAAAATAAGGCTGGCAACATTTACTGCATGAAATCAAACTTAAAATGTAAAAAGCAAAGACTCCATCCATATCAATAGGAATACAAAATATTCACCGACAGGTAACATTACGGTACCATATAGCAATTTCTTAACAGTCGGGAGGTTAAAAGGAGTACGCGCCATTTTTTTATGAGGATATTTCCACCGAAAACAATAATTTTATACTATTTACAAATTCTGATTAATAAGGTTATAGTCCTTAAGAGAAAAATGCGGTCACCTCACTTTGAGTTAGTTTACCCCGTTATCCTGTTTTGTAATTGGCTATGTTTGATTATGTGGCAAAATTTTTGTCACTGAAATGTTCAATTCATCCAGAATAATCATTTAACAGACGAGTTAGGAAATTAGATTTTGCTGTACCATGTAGTACCCCAGATCCAGTCCAATGACATTTCCACACAGATACGAAGGCTTCGATCGACCATTGTTTTTGTGTTCCACAATTAATCGTCATTCTGTCCAACCTTTCTCCTCAAAAATCTTTTTGCAGCCCTGGAAAATAAAAAAAAACCTATTGCCTTAACGCATTCAGTGCATGTCGTGCCTTGTAAAAAATGTTTCTCCCCCTGGAAGATACTCGCTCCCTTCAGTACCTTGTCCCAGTGCGAGATTTGTTGTAAATGCTGCGTCATTTGAAGTCTGCAGAGTTGGGGTAAACAACTTCTTGAGTTTCAAAGCACTTACATCCTTTTTGTAAGAAATTTCTCTTAAAATTGAAGTCCTTCACAGCTACTTTTAAGTTTGATTGCCCACCTTTTCGATGCTTATAAATTAAGGTTTCAGTGGTATGAAACATTTCTAAACCCCACAAAATAGATCATAAAAGCAAAGGCGTACGTAGCGGGGGACTGAGAGACTAAAGCCCCCACAGTCAAAATTTGGCCCCATATAAAGGCAAAAACCACTTATTTGTCCTCTTTACAAAAATGTCAAATTTGGCATTAATTTTGTTCAACAGTTTTCCTATTTGATGCACCAAATTGAATTTAAGAACCCTCAGACATTACAGATTTTCCAAAGGTGAGGGGGGCGGCGGTCCGAAACAACGTTCAGCACCCCCATCCCCACGCCCCAATTGAAAACAACTTCTCACGCCTATGCATGTGAGTGATGTGAAAGGTCAGATGAAGGAGACATAACACCCACATTTGCAGATGTCTCTTAATTGAAATTAACAACTTTGCTAAGCCACACACTGCAAACAGACATGTTTGGGATTTAGTAATCGTGGTATTTAATAATAACCATGATTGAATTGGACATGGTAAATTACGTCATGAATATTAAATAAGCAAAATTGCGTTTCCTTGTTTTGTTTTCTTGATGTATGTATATTCCTTAATGAAAAGTTGAGTAGATTAAATATCTTGTTTCATTTATAACCTAATTATAAATAAGCTTAACAATTTTAGAACGAATAATATTAATAATGACTCAAGCAAATAATGCAGCAAACTATTAGCAGAAAAAGAAAAAAAAAACACTGAGCAAGCAAAGATGCTCGCCCCCGCTGGTGAATCAGTCAGTATCGATATCCCGTCCGCCACCCAAATACTATTAATTAATTTCGTACTTTGCGTGGGTTTCTGTTGCCGGTAATAACAATCTATATGGTCAGGGCAGGCAGCATATATATCTCATACAGAATGCAAAAAAGCACAGCCTTCGGTGAAAATTTACCGTATCAAGATGGTGGAGAGTGCCATTCCATATATTGCCGCCTGTTTAGGATGTCAGATATATTCTGTTTAGTGCATGATAGTCTTCTCGGCGAATATATTCCTCTTTTTGCTAGCGGCCTTTAATTTACAATTATTACCTTGAATCTTTAACGCCCTGTTTCCACGGCAATGAACAATATCATGGAGCAGCAACAAGTAGCGATCTTATTAACGAGTGATTAAAATACCGTATAACAATTTCTTAACAGTCGGGAGGTCTTAAGGAGCCCGGGCCATGTCTTTTATGCACATTTTTCCACCGAAAAAAAAAACAATAATTTCATACTTTTTACAAATTCTGATTAATAAGGTTGTAGACCCTAAGGGGAAATGCAGTCGCCCCACTTTGAGTTAGTTTTCACCGTTATCCTAATTTATAACTGGCTAAAATTTCCCAACTCGTCTATTCACCTCAAATATGAAATGTTTTTGTTCAGAAACGTAATGGAAGATACTTGAGAGAAAATTTAATTGAGATATGTAAGATGCGGGTAATGCTTCTGCATAGATTTGAAGTGACTTCTCTTTCCCTTTAAGAAGAGATAACGTTCCTCTGCTACCACAAAACAACAACTGTAAGGTAAAGAAATAAAAGTATATGAGACGGGAGATCTAGGTGACAACTACCCCACCCCTAGGTAAAAAAGTGGCTATTTCAGAGCACTGAAACCTTACTGTCAGAGTAAAAGTGCATGTCATGATTGCTTGTTAATCAGGAAGGATATTACGGGCAAACACATAACGCCTCTTCTGAAATGCATTCCCAGTCTATAAACTGTTTTGAGTCGCAGAACGTATACTTGTGGGACGCTTGTACGGATCCTGATGTAAACATGTGACCGAAAACAGTTCTAAAATGAAATTTACCATAAATATTTGGTGAGAAAAGGAGGCGGTTATGAAGGAATAGGAATGTGATGCATAGTTCACTCCAGTAATTTGGTTGAAGGGGACGATTTGCTGATATTTGTGTGACTACATGACTATGCTGCCGGATTTGATGGAGAGCAAACTAAAAACTCTCCAATGACTATTCCTCCTAGCGCACATTTTGTTTGCGCCCACCCTTGCCTACGTTCATACTTGATGATTACAAAGACACATCGAAAAGAAAAACTTTTGGCCACTATCAAAGGGTACCATTTCTCCTGTAACTTTGATGGGACAAAGTACCTTTTGTTCCCCTCCCATTATGGATCGACTACCCTAACATGTAGTGATATTTGTGAATGTAATATATAACATAATCTCTCAGGGGTTGGGGAGCCAAAGAACTTTCCTTTTTCAATACATTCTCAATAGTTGTTTTAATAGCTCTATTGTTCATGAAAAACCATTTTCCAGCTCACTTTGCCCGCATACATACCACAAACACGTCCAATGATCACCTACAAAGGCAAATATCATGCATAAATTCATATATATATATATATATATATATATATATATATATATATATATATATACATGACCTTTGCATTAACGCGCTCAACGGTTTCCTCTTAGTGATAAAAAAATTTCCCAGGAAAATATCACCAAAACATAGGTTGAACATTATGATAGTGAGATGTTTTCATACCCCCTCTTTCATAATCCCTGTTAGTACTTGCTCCTACCAGGGAGCTGCCATTGTCAATGGCAGCTCCCTGTTCCTACTCACAGCTATCATTGAAGGTACCTAATGGCGCCATTAGAGAATTATAAATGTATTAAAAGTGGAAATTTTTAATGTTCAAATTCCTTCCAGGCCCCAGGTTGCTCGTTTCCAATCTATTTTTTCAGTCTTTCCCACGCTAGAAAAATTAGAAAGAAAAAAAGGATGCTATATAGAATTTCACTTTTTACACTAAGAGAGAATTACCTTAAGGTTATATTTCACTCTAATCCAACACATCCAATATCTTCGAATATTGAAGACAAAAAGACAAAATCTGAAGACAAAAATGAAAAATAAAACGATGCGGGTTTTTTGGTTTTACAGTTTCAACATTTTTGTGTTCACTTACTAGAGCAACACAAAATCTATACCCAAGACCGATGTGTGACAGATTTCTCGAAAGAAGACAGAAAATACGGCCTACGCTCTCTTTGCAAAATGATTTCATTCTACCAAACGAGTAACTGCAGTGACCACTTTCTGTTTTCGAGTGACTTTCCGCTCATCATCGAGTCATATTTCACAAAATTGTAGGTAATTACCACTCTGAGCAGAGTTAAACCTTAAATCAGTTTTTAGTAGATAAGATACTGATCATTGTGTCTTTGAATGTCAATTCCGATCTATCACATTAAGACAGGATGCATGTAACTGTACTGTCACGCATTAAGACAGGATGCATGTTACTCTACTGTCATGCATTAAGACAGGATGCATGTAACTGTGCTGTCATGCATTAAGACAGGATGCATGTAACTGTACTGTCATGCGTGAATCGTAAGTTACTGTATTTCTTAAACTAAAGTCATGACAGGAGTTCCTTAAAATTTGCTGCATGAAAGGGACCCCGGACCCAATTATTTTATATCACGTGTTGTTTCATATCCTGCTAGAGAAGGTGTCACAAGTGATTTGGCTCCAATAACTCCTGTCTCATATAACCTAATTGACAGGTTTCTTGTTCACTCATGTGACGGTTGGTAAGGAGGCGTGAGAAACCTAGTGTCCGCCTCGTCGGCAATTTTCCATTGCAAAGCTGATAACGGAGTCAGCATATACAGCGGTCCATTGGCGGTAATTAACTACTCACGATTGGCCTTGAATACCCGGTCAGTCTCTAAAGAACTGATGGAGGACCATCGGAGGTCCGCTGGCTGGACACAACATTTCATGATGGGTAAAAGTTTTAACCAATCAGCGTGATGCCCATCGGCGGACCGCCGGCGAACCACCGGACATTTGGCTGATGAACTCCGAACTGAACGACAGTGGTCCGTCGACGAGCCGACCGAATTTTGCTGACAGGAATGTTATTGACGTGCGGTCATATTTTGAACAGTATACACACACTGCATTTTGTGGAGGCAAGCCTGATTAAATGAGAACAAGACACTCGGTAGAAACCAAACAGACCCAGTGATAGGCTACATTTATTGTTTGCGTAGTTGGTGAAATGAATGTCTATTTTTATTTCTTTTAAAAAACCAAAGAGCCCAAAGTTCGAAACATAAGATGCTTATTGTGTTTCCATCTAGTTTCTACGTGTCCTTTTGTACTTCACAAATGAATGGATGATGATTCTCACAAGGCTCCTGAAGTGGTACGTCGTCTTGTAATACTCCACAAAGTCCCTCCAGAGTACCATATCCGTCAAATGCAATTGTAGTCTAACGAAAAACGATTCATAGAAAGATAAATCTTCTCAGGGAAATAGATAAAAACAAAATATGTGAATGGGGATGATATTTTCTAGTTAGTAGGAGAGAGGCATGGTCTATTACTATTGAGCTGCTAATTAAAGTAGTAAACCCAATTTTCTGTTTTGGAATACCTAGCTCAACTTCGAGGTTTATTGCATGGCAGGTCAAAGAAGATGGCTGATAATTATTTCAGATGGTTGAAAAGACCCATTTTAACCAAGAAACAGCAAGTACCAGGCTCTCTTTGAGAACGCTGTGTATCCTATATGACGGGTAAAGGTTGAAATTAAGAATTAGCTTCTAAAATCATTACCAGCGGAGGCGGTTTGTTCTCAGTACGGGGGATGACCCCATTTTCAAATACTTTAGTGTGCGAAAAATCAAAGTCGATGGGTGATTTTACTACTATTGGGATATGGTCCCCCTGTCCCCGGAGATCGCCGCCCATGACTATTAAATTCTTACGTTTAAAGACCACGTGAAACACTGATTCTATAAAGTGTACATCCACGTTACACCTCTTTCTACACAGGCACCCATGCAAGTCTGGTCACGTGACACCCCAGTAAAACTGCTTTAAGTCGGGATAATCATAAACAAATGCTACTAGGCTGACAGGTGCACTTGCACGTTATGCCGAAGACATGATTGAAACAAAATCTTCCACAGAAAATGCATTTCACAGCTTGCAATGGCCTTAGGCCAAGGGGTCACCAACAAAGCATACTCACCTTATATTATAGGACGGCGGAGAGTGGAAAAGGGTTTATTGGGGTATCAGAATACCACGGCACTTTTAGAGAATACTTACTATAGTTAAAGTAAAGCCGAACCCAAATGTCTGCTGGCGAGATTTACGAAACGAATAACCATTCTCTGTAAGTTTCAATAGACACTACAGTATGTTCCCATCAACCGAACTGCATACCACAGTTGCGTCTACCCAGGTGGAGTTTTGCAAAATAGGTAGACAGCAGCTGTCAACCAGAAAATGCCACAAGAAACCGGGCTCGCCGGCTGGAAGAAGAACGCCATGAATAAAGGTTTGACATAAAGGAGCATCTTGCATCAAAATAACACAGACGGAGAGTAGCTTTTCATGAGCGTGGATCATGGGGGCAAGGGGAAGCCTCCCCCTCGCTTTTTTGGAAGGGGACATCTCCAATAAGTCTCCCACACTTTATCAATGATGTCACTTGCATAACAAATTGACACTACATATTAAAAACTAAACTGTGCCCGAATATGGCACCATTTGCCATATAGACACCTTTCAATTTCCTTTTCTTCAAAGGGGAGGGGAGACCCCTTTCTAGGACAGTGATTCGCAAATGGTAAAAAGCCCCCCACTTTTGAAGATGGATCCACCCCCTTGTAGCTTCTGTAAGTGTAAAACCATTCAATTTCAATAAATCAGCCCTGGTAATTACTTCATCCCTCATACCACCATCCCAATATCAGTAATTGTGAACAAGCCCGTAGCCGGGTGGGGGAAGGCCGCAGTCTCCCAAGAAATCTTTTTGCAGCCCTGCCACATAACTCCGCTCCATATAAGGACGAAAACCCCTTATTTGTTCTCTTTACAAAAATTTCAAAGTTGGCAGTAATTTTTGCTCAACATTTTTCCTGTTTGTTGCACCAAATTGAATTTAAGAACCCTCAGACATTACAAATTTTCCAAAGATGAGGGGGACGGCGGTCCGAAACAACGTTCACCACCCCCATCCCCAAGCTCCAATTGAGAACAACTTCTTATGCCTATGCATGTGGGTGATGTAAAAGGACAGATAAAGGAGACATAACAACCACATTTGCAGATGTCTCTTAATTGAAATTAACAAATTTTACAAGCCACAAACTACAAACAGAAATGTGTTTGGAATTTAGTTATACTGGTATTTAATAATAACCGTGATTGAATCGGACATGGTAAATTACATCATAAATGCATTCGCTTGTTTTGTTTTCTCGTCATGAATATTAATTAAGCAAAATTGCATTTCCTTGTTTTGTTTTCTTGATGTATGTATTCCTTAATGAAAAGGTGAGTATATTAAATATCTTGTTTCATCATGAAGCTATGTATAATCTAATTGTAAACAAGCTTCACAATTTTGGAACGAATAACTGAAGCAAATAATGCAGCAAACTATTCGCAGAAAAAGAAAAACACTGAGCAAGTAAACATCCTCGCCCCCGCTGGTAAATCATCAGTCAGTACCGATATCCCGTCCGCCACCCAAATACAATTAATTTACTTTCGTACTTTGCGTGGGTTTGTGTTGCCGGTAATAGCAATCTATATGGTCAGGGTAGGCAGCACATATATATATATATATATATATATATATATATATATATATATATATATATATATATATATATCATGCAGAATGAAGCAAAAGCACAGCTTACGGTGGAAATTTTACAGTATCAAGATGGTGGAGAGTGACATTTCTTACATTGCGGCCTGTTTAGGATGTCAGATATCTTCCGTTCAGTGCGTGATAGTCTTCTCGGCGAACTTAAATTCCTCTTTTTGTCACTGGCTGTGCTAGCGGGCTTTAATTTACAATTACTACCTTGACTCTTTAACACCCTGTTCCCACGGCAATCATGAACAATAGCATGGAACAGCAACAAGTAGAGATCTTATTACCGAGGGATAAAAATAAAATTCTCTGAACATAGTATCAAAGTCTACGTAGACGCAAAATTGTAGCAAGTTTGTGTTTTGCAAATTTAGAAAGCCATTCCCTGCAATCTTTGGATTTTTTTATGCCAAATTTTCTCCTTGTGGTTGGTGATGACAGCCTTGTGCAGGTAAACGAACGTCGCTACCAGAACTGCAGTGACGAATTCGTCTATGTGGCTTAGAATGCAGTTCCTATGATCTAGAACTTTTACAATAACCAACATTCTCTCATACTGGCGACCCACGCATAGCAATAGACACAGTCCGGTCAGTGTGTTGTAGAGTCAGTGGGGTTTTCTGCAATCTGGAGCCTTTGGAATGCCAAATTTTTCAACTCAGTTCTGACCTCCACCGGGCCGTGGTTCCGCACAGCTCTCTCTTTAAAAATAACCCTTATGAAATATATCTGAAGCTGCCATCATGTGAGATTATGGTCGGTCTTTACTGTTAGGAATGCATGTGTCTCAAAGTCTCTCAATTGTGTCTGAAATGTATCTCAAATGTGTGCTGAACGCCCGGTCAATGAGGTGCAACGAGATTAATATGTAGAGTATTAAACTTCTTCTCTATTGGCGGAAACAGGTCACTGCGCCTGCATCAATGCCTTTTGCAATTATTGAACGCTAAAGCACCTTAACCCCTGCACATTATATTGTTTCCTTGCGCAATTAATACGGTTATAATGCACCCGAAATAGCCCTCCCGATAAGAAGTGTAGCGTGTTGAAAGTAAAACGTGTAAATTATCCTACCCTATGTATTCATCTATGACGAGAAAACCAGCTCTTTACTCGGGTGAATTTAAATATATCAAGTATTGTTCATTTCATGGATAGCCTACATTTCGAAAATCATTAGCTGACTTCCATACCTGTACTCTTAGTCATTAACAGCGAATTTCACAAAATGTGAAGCGGAATAAAACTTATCAATAAAGCCTTTGGAATCAATTTCGACGGTTAGGCTTATGTTGCAGGAACTTCCGTCGGCTTCGCTCCCTGGACTCCAACGGTGCCCTGTCCTTGGACCCCCCAGGGGCCCTAACGAGTGTTCCTGGACCTCACACATGGACACTCGCGCTTCGCACCTGCGTTGCACCTTCGGTGCACTTATCAGGGAACAGCTCCCTGCACTCATGACCCCGGCTCCCGTTCCACTAAATACTCCTCCATATAAGTCGGGAGAATCACATGTAGTGCCATCCACCTCCGAAATCCTGCACACGCCAGTAGCTACACTCTAAAAACTGCTGGGTACGTATGCCTCCTGCTAAACTGTTGGGTAAAAAATGACCCAAGTTGGTTACAAAGTACCCATTGCTGGGTAACGTTTAACCCAACAAGGGCAAAGTTTTCACCCGACAGTTTAGCAGGAGGCATACGTAACCAACCTGGGTAAAAGCTTACCCAACTGTTTTTAGAGTGTAGTTTTGCTATTTCACACCTCCATTACAAGAAGAGTCATGTGCCATGCCCTCCTCTGAACTTGCCGTCACAAAAGAAACTTGTCCTTTTCGTTGACGGTACTCCAAACGTGAACGGCATAGTCAAGATGGTACAATTTCTGTACTAAAACTATTGAAATTCCTCTTGATCAATCCAAGCACCCTATTAGCCCTAGCAGCAGCACACTGTCTAGATGGCTTCAAATCGCCTGTAATAACTACACCCAAATCTTTCTCAAAAGTCACATCACTCGAAATACTACCTTTCATGTTATAATCATAGCTGAAATTTTTATGACAAAAACGAAGGAATTTGCACTTACCTGCATTGAAAGACATCTGCCAAGTCTGAGACCATGAAATAAGCTATCCAAGTCTTTTTGCAGCAATGAAGCATATAGTATATAGCTTGTTACCCTCGTTTCACACTTCCACCACCTAAATCCATTGAGTTCTTAGTAACCCGTAATCTTTCTTTGTCCCATTGTTCCACGTAATCCCTTTGAATTTGTGTCATATTTCCGAGAGGCCAAAATTTTGCTTGTGTGAAAAGAACGACTTTTTCCCTAGTTTAATCATCAGAAAATTGGAATCAATTTTTCGAAAGACAATACAATAATCCTAACCTTAACCCCTAACCCTAACCCTAAAACCCAGGCCCGTAGTCAAGGGGGGCCAAGAAGGACGAATCCCCCCTTGGAAAATTTTTCGCCCCCCAGAAGATCAAAAATTATCATTGCCGTAATGCATTTTAGTATGTTTTTCCCCCTCTGGAAAATTTTTCGCCCCCAGAAGCTTTTTTGCCCCCCCCCCCTTCAGCACCTTTTCTGGCTACGGGCCTGAATACACCTAAAATTGTTGGAAATAATTGACTTAGCTCAAACTATATAAGAAAAAAATTTATAAAGCTCTTTGCATGGTGCAATTGTACACAGAAATATAAGAGGAAGGTTTTCTTGCAACCTGCATAATATTGTACCCCTTAACTAGGATGCAAAAGAGGTAAGATTATATAGGTAAAGGGTAGGCACTATTGTGTTATCACTTGCAACCTGGCTGATCGAGAATCGCAGTGTGGCTGTACAAACACTGGATAAGGCTTGTAACTTAAGAATACCTCCCGTTAAAAAAGGAAAGAAGAAATCTGAAAGACGGTTTTTAACAGAAAACTAAAGGTTGTGATAGGGCCTAGCTGTTTATATAAGTCTTTCCATGGGAGTTTACCGAGGTTACACTCCCATGGTTTCCTTTTGACCATGGGTTGAGTGCAGTTTTTTTTAAATACCTGATGTGTACTATCCCATCCATACTTTAGGATACCAAGCATATTGTGTTAAAAAGAATAAAGATCTGTTAAGGACTTTTTATGTTAAAAGTTAATATTTGATGCCCATATTAATATTTAAAATTAAAAAGCTTTGATATCTTTTCTTGTGAGCGAGGATGGTAAAATACCCTACAACCCCCAGTCCGGCCTTGACGTCAAGAAATGCATGCCAGTAACGAGAACTTGAGTACTGTTCTATAAAATTATCAATGGCTAGTCGTTCAACTTTAACTTTTGTATTACCTCTTCGACCATACAGGCAGCGGTGTTACATGTCATCTTTACCGCCTGCATTGTCAAGTGGTTAGAGCATCCGACTTGCAGCCGGAAGGTCTAGGGTTCGACTCCTGGCCGGGTCATACGAAAGACTTTAAAAATGGAACCTACTACCACTGTGCTTGGTGCTCAGCATAAGCAATGGAGAAGGAAAAACAAGCCAGTGAGCCACAACTGGAAAAAAGGCCGTAGCCGGCCCGACTTAAACCAATTGGTTAGAAACTGAGCCGTAAAACCTCATCTAACTCCAACTCTACATGTCATCTCTGCTGTAGCTGTAGAGACTGAAACTCGCCAGGAAGCCACAACAAAATTCTGTATAGCGCTCTGACTTCAATTTCGAACTTGATTTGAAAAGGTGCTTCAAAGGGTTGCCCATACAAGCCCGTAGTTCGATAATGTGTTGAAGGGCACAGTTAGGAGAGAAATTTTTCAGGGGGCAAGATATATTAATACAATGGTAAATTCCATTCGTTAAAGGAGAAGTGTGTCCCAGTGAGGAGCTCACCCTCGGCTACGAGCCGGTATCCACCTTACTTCTATGACATACAGCCATTTAAAGAGAAATGCGGTCACTCCAATTTGCATTAGTACACCCTTGTATCTTATTTCATGAATGTCTTTTGAGAATCACGTGACTTTATTTTGTCTCTGAATTGTGAAATTCCTTGAAGATACAATATGTATGTTTTGAAACATGATGAAGGTTCTTGAAGGTAAACCAAGAGGAAACTTGTGGAAATTCAGATTTTTTTTTTCAAAATATGTCTGGGGCGACTGCTTATTCCCTTTAATCCTACCTCTTTAAAATAATTGAGGGTAAACTTACGTGAGAATGTTGATATATGACCCTTTAATGCTTCGCATATCAGATAATAAGTTTTAGAGCAGTCTGCTTTCTGCGACTATAAGAGAGGTATACACACTTTCCACTTGAAGCAATTGAACCGAACTGACCTAAGTTGTAAGTCACGTTCAAAGGTTTCGTGTCTTTCCAAATGAACTTCCCTGACAAAGCACAGAGCAGAGCAAGTTAGACATATCATTATAGTAACGTCTCTCTTTAACTTCCGCCACAAAGGAGCTACCCGCCACAAGCATAGGTGTACTCAAATTGCCCGGAAAGCAAAAAAAAAAAAAGGTCCCCAGATAATACTCTGTCGGAAATTTTTTGCTTTTGCCCCCCCCCCCCCCTACAAAAAATATCTAGCTACGCCACTGTTCCCACTAATCTGGCTATTTTTTGCCCTGAAAAATTTAGATTTCCCTATTTTGGTCTGTTGACAATTGCGGAGGTTTTATCGGTAAAGTTGGCAGTGTATGTAGGCTACTAAATATAGCTAGTAACTCCAGCCGCAAATACCGTTCGGTGTTTGGAGGGTTTTAAGACTGAAAAGTAACAAAACCAAACTTTTACAAAAATTCATAATTACCGTTTGATAAAGGTTCACTAGTAGTGCTACAGAAGTACTACAGAAGTACTACTTTGGAGGTAGGTAGGTAGTACTTCCATAGTGGTGTATGTAACGCCTTGTGCTACGAGTACGCACGTGTAGTAGAGCTAATCAACCAGCCTTGTACACGGTTAGCGTCACGTGACTACCGAAAACCAGGATCTCAACATAGACAGTGCAGTTCGCCGAGTTTCCCAACCAGGGATGTGTCTATTAACTATGGTTTAATCGGCTGTTAAGGTTAAAGAAACATTAGACGTTGTAAAAGCCACAAATATATTTAAGTAGGCCGAAGCCCACGTCACCATGACGTTGAAGATGACCTTTCTTCTTTTTAGCAGAACATAAAGTTGAAATTACGGTATGATATCACCTTACACGCCCTTCAGTGTTTAGTTTATACGGTTATGCGTTTACTAGTTACTAAATGACCTTGTCACTCTCACAGTAGTCATAAACTTCGTCACTCTCAGACTCATATGACGCTCTAACAAAACCTTAAAAAAAGATAATCAGATTGCTGTTTTCCAATTTATTAGCAAAGTTTGTGAGATAATTACCCTTGCGTGCGCATGAACCGCAGATCCAGATAAGCCAATCTTTCTACTTGAAAACATTCAATGTGATTGTTTTTATTCTGAAATTACTTTTACATCAATTTGATTATGCAATCAAGCTGAAGACCCTGGAACACATTGTCCAACTTAATATATTATATAACGGTATATCACAGCCTAATGAAAAGAGCTTTTGTAAGATAATTATCAATGTCATTACATGGGCGTCAATTCTGGGCGGGGGGACAGGGGGACACGTCCCCCCACATTTTGGAAATACACCCATTGACTTAAGATTTTTACACAGTAAATTTTTGAGAGAAGTGGTCATGTCCCCCACATTCGAGTAAAGATTGACGCCCATGTGTCATTAGCTACAACGCTGATTTATACGTACTTCCTTTATTCCTTGAGCACATTTTCTTTACACAGTTACCATGATTAGCTTATTGACAGAATTAATTGACAAATATATCTGCTTTAAGATCTGAAGACGTAAGCTCTTCTCGTTCAGATGATCGGAATGAGGGCGCTGTCTGATATTACTAGCCCAAGGACTACTTGGTCGGTGATCGGAGTTATTTGTCAGTGGTGTAGGTACGGAGTAGGGGAATGGCAAAAGAAACGCCCTCGAATAAAAAAGTGTACACCTACCTGTCTTGGCCCCAGAAGTGTATTGGAATGCATGTTTTTTACGTTATGGTAAAAAACAGTCTAGTAAAGTTTGCGGGAGGCACCACGTGTGAGTACAAACCACTATTTTTTGGCCGACTTCTAAGCGCTGTTAAGTTTCATTGGAAAGCATTGACCACGGATGTGCTGGGACTCACGTAGCTAAAGCAAAAGTCCAACCCCTTTCTAAATAACTCAAACTCACATGACCGTAATCTAGCCACTTGTGCATGCGACTTGCAACAGATTGCAATAGAATTTGAATGGACTTTTTCAGCAAAACACCTTCTGTACGGTTCTCAAAACAACTAAGGAATTCTAATACGGGAAGTGTGATTTTTTCGTAAATCCAAACTGACCGCCAACTTACAATATCCTGGCTTACAAATGATTCTTATGAGTGAGTCAAAGTCTTAAAAGGGGTGCATACGTCCAGCAAGGAATTTCGGATACCTCAAAACCTAATCAGATCATCCATAAGCCAAGATATCTGACAGAATGCTATAATTTTCGATTTATGAAAATAAGAATTACTTCCCCTGTTAAGAGCCAGTAGGATTTTTAGTATGGTGTTGTGAGGACCTCACAGAAAAGTGTTATGTGAAAAAAAGTCTGTTGCAATTTGTTCCAAGTGGAACCTTATTTTGGGTAGATTAGTAGTCATATACAGTGTTCCGTTACCTGGTTATGGTCGGGACTTGAAAAGTTCGCGGTTCACTTGTGTCCCACACCTGTTGCAAGATTAAAACAAGAGGGCAATCCACGGAGTTGCATATCTCATCGCAAGCACAAATGTAATTCAACGTGGTAACAGTGACAAATATCAACTCACATCAACAATGAACCTAAAACATAAGGAAAAAGACTTTTACACTTTTGACATTTGACCTTTGACCTTTGCTTCTTGGGTCTACGAGACAAATTTCGTACCC
This sequence comes from Holothuria leucospilota, assembly GCA_029531755.1. NCBI lineage: Eukaryota > Metazoa > Echinodermata > Holothuroidea > Aspidochirotida > Holothuriidae > Holothuria > Holothuria leucospilota. The sequence goes on from CM055970.1 coordinate 25,980,834, forward strand.
TGTGACACTTCTCCACCAAGTTTGTAATAAAGCGGTCTATAGCCGACCAGGAACAGTTTCGGACACGAAAATATTCATTTGACTTTCTGTCACGTGACTTTTGGCCTCAATTGCAATGACCGCCGCATACTTTGGGAACACTCAGCTTTCTTATCATGTGTGTGAAGTTTCATGTTAGTGCAATTTTTCATCTTGGAATTTTAGCCAAAAAGCACTTTTACACAATTAATCTTTGACCTCTGACCTTTGACTTTTACTTCGGGATGTCTGTATAACAAAATTTCTTACCCTAGGGTACCTTTCCACTAAGTTTGCTCAGCCAACAAGGGTAATTCTTGAAACAAATTTGCGTTTTAAAGTTTACAATGTACATTCCATCACGTAACTTGTGACCTCAGTTCCCATGACAACCGCATATTTTGGAAGGAGAAGGCATCTCTATCATATGTGTGATGTTTCATGTACAATGTTTTATCGTGGATTTATAGCCAAAATTTTCTTTTGTACAATTTTGATCTTTACTTCCGAGGGTCTGCGAGACACAGTTCCTCACACCTCCCCACCACGTTTGAAGAGAATTGGTTGAGCCCACTAGAAGGAGTTTTTGACACAAATTTGTATGTATATTGTTCCCTGAATTACGTGACCTTTGACAGCCCTTGCCATGGCGACCACATAGTTTGGTAGTGCTAGACATCTTCATCATGTGCGCAGTTTTATGTCAGTGGGACTTTTCACCTTGGAAATACAATAAAAAAATGATTTTCAGACAATTTAACCTTTGACCTCTGATATGCAACCTTTACTTGCTGTAGTCTGCATGACACACGGGTTTCACTTAGGGTACGTTCCCACCACGTTTGAAGAAAAACGGTGCAACGGTTTAAGAGATATTAACAAAACAAAATTGGACACAGAGACACAGGGACACATTTTGACTCCTCCCTCGGTATTATGGACTTTTAGTGGCGCTATTTCTTATTTGTCAAGTTGTTGCTTCAAGTTCACCCACTGTAAATAGAATCGTTCCTCACCGCGGAATTTAAAAGGCCATTGTTAAGCAAATTTTTAGTGTATGCACCTGTATATAGCTTTTCTCGTGTGCTGCTGGCGTGTACTATTGTAGACACCACACACATACGGACCCGGCCTTACGTAGAGCGGTAAAGACAACAACCACGACATCTTAAAAGGATTAGCAGCATCGGAGTTTTGTTTCTACAATTAATTGTTTATATTATGGACTGTTCCTGAGAGAAAGCTACGAGTATTTCATTGTCTTATGGACAGCAAGTAGATACCGGTTTTGGGCAGGCAGTAGTAATACAGCCACCCAGACCGGGCAGCGTAGAATCTAGTAGCTTTAGTAGTTTAGTACAGAGTATATTTGTATATCATATGCACGTGCAGGCGCAGTGCTCATAGGCAGTATTTAGTATTAAAAGCACATAGGATTTTCAACATTTATTAATAAAAAAACTAAACGTAGCTTGTACCAGAGCAGAAGGATCGGCAATCGTCAAGGCCCGCTTCAGCGCCAGGAAGACGTTGTGACTTCCGTGGGTGAGTCCAGAGTCTTATTATTTACTGTCATTGATCTGTTAATTATTTAGCCCACAGACTTCCGGTCACCCTAGGATATCCCACCACAGGTTACCCCCGAGACAAGTAACTTCGGAAAATTAACCGTTACCATGGCAACGGTTGCTGTTTCAACAGGCATTGCCGTATATAGCTCAACTAGCAAAGTAACTGTAATATCTCATTGTTCTCACGGAGTGATGAGCTTAAAGTGGACCTAAAGTCTAAAAATTCAAAAATATATATTTTAGAGGTTACAAAATTTATCTTATTGGTCCAACTCCCATTGTCATAGCTTATTCCATTGCTGAGATATTAAATGTTAAAATTTATTCACTTAAATCCAAACAGTTCATTGCGCAATAATTTTGGACATTCTTGTTGTACAACTCACATTAAATGCTTTGTTTTCTTTTAAAATTAAAAATGTTTATATGACCTTGACCGCTTCCTGTTTTCTTGCATGACATGCTGTACAGAGAGGGCTTATATAGTCAAGTCACCCCAAAGCAGTAAGAACGCGATTACATATTGGCACAAGGTGCGGTGGCTTTCAGAAAAACAAAGAAATACAAAGATTGTAATTTGAGTAGTACAACAATGACATCACAAATTATTGCGCAACCTACCTTTTTAAATCGAGTGAATAGACTTCAACATTTTATATCTCAGCTTAAGAAAGTCCTGTGAAGATGGGAATTGGACCATTGGAATTCAGTTTTCATGCTCTGTAATATATATTTTTGAATTTTCAGACTTTAGGTACACTTTAACGTAGAGGCTAAGCTACGCAGTTGCTGCCGTAACTGTGTGCAGAATCAAACTTTCCAGTCAGAGCTGATGTCTTCTTCTTCTTTCGGAATACGGTGACACATCCAGAGGGACATTACTTCACCACGCATGCGTCGAGGGGTACCTAAGCCCTAATGCTATTTGTAATAAACTGAACGGGGTCTTTATGATGCACAGAATTTTCGACTAGAGAGGCAGGGAGACTATTCCAATCCTTGACTGTATTAGGCAGAAAACTATACTTGTAGCAGTTAGTCCTAGTATAAAGATGGCAAAAGTGTAGGTTATGCATGCCACGAATTTTGCGAGTGGGATGCCGAAGTCTATCAACAGGGATCTGAGCCTTACCAAAAACACCCTTAGTAAAAAGAATTAGTCTATTTTGCCTACGACGTTCCGATAACGAAGGGAGATCGAGGTCTTTCAGTACAGAAGTCATAGACCCAGGCTCACGTGAAAAGGTAGAACTGATAAAACGAGCCGATCTCCTTTGAATACTCTCCAGCTTATCCTGTAAGTAAATCTGGTGTGGATCCCACACGCTGCTGGCATATTCCAAAATAGGCCGGAGAAGGCCCTTATAAGCAGTTAGCTTCACATCGCTAGGGCAAAAAGACAGATTTCTTTGAAGTACCCCTAAGATTCTATTACCTTTATTACAAATAAATTGGACATGTTTATCCCAACTAAGGTCACTAGTAATAAAAACCCCTAAGTACTTAATTGAATCAACCTTAAGTAACTTTTCACCGTTTAAGACATAATCGAAACAGACAGGCTTCTTTTTTCTGGCAAAGGTGATGATATTGCACTTTGAAGGCTGGAATCTCATACCCCATGTCTTAGCCCAGAGACCTAGATTATCAATGTCAACCTGAAGCTTACGACAGTCACTAGCATCATCAATAACTCGGTAGCAAACACAATCATCAGCAAAAAGCCTGACATTAGAACTGGCACTACTAACGATATCGTTGATGTGCGCTAAAAAGAGAATTGGTCCTAAAAACGGACCCCTGAGGGACTCCAGACACAACATCGTCAAAAGAAGACCTAGTACCATTTACTACGACAGCCTGTTTACGATCAGAGAGGAAATCATCAACCCACTGGAGGATCTGTCTTGAAACACCAAGACTAAAAAGCTTGGTTTTTAAGAGCTCATGAGGCACCGTGTCGAAAGCCTTTTCAAAGTCCAGAATGAAAACATCAATTTGCTTGTTTGAATCCAGGGATGAAGCCCAGTCTTCAATGACTGACACCAACTGAGTATCGCAGCTGTGCGATTTTCTAAAGGCATGCTGCTTTGATGAAAGGACATTCTTGGATTCAAAGAAGTCCATTAAGTTTGAGCTAATAATGTGTTCTAACAATTTACAACAAATACAGGTGAGCGAGACAGGCCGATAATTACTAGGGAGGGAAACTGTCATTCTTTTTGTAAATAGGGCAAACATTTGCCCTCTTCCAATCAATGGGTATTCGCCCACTTGAGAGGGATTGTTGATAAAGGTGACTCAACATAGGGGCAATATCCGATGCGATTTCCCTGAGGACCCAAGGGTGGATGTTGTCCGGTCCAACAGCTTTATGTTTGTTAAGACCTTTTAACAGTTTTTCAACCCCATGTGTGGAGATAGTAATATCAGCCATTCTGCTATGAGTCGGTCTACGGAATGGAATTACACTATACAAAGTTTTAGTGAAGACACTAGTAAACTGAGAATTGAAGGCCAGGGCCTTGTCCAGATCAGTAATGGCTAATTTGCCATTTGTCTGGAGAGGGGGGATACTGTGCTTATCCTTTTTTTGTCCATTTATGTACTTCCAAAAAGGCTTTGTGTCATTTTTTATGTCCCCAATCATACCATTAATGTAGTTGGTATGGGAGATATAAACTTCCCTTTTAATTTTCTTACGTAAGTCAGCCCATTTGTCGTAAATATTAGTCTTATGAGTTTTTTTAAAAATAGCATACAACTTGTCCCGTCTCTTGATCAGCTTACGTATGCCGTCAGTGACCCAAGGGAGGGATGTTCTAGTCCTAGTAGTTTTGGTGGGAACATTCTTCTTTACAGTCCTTTCGAGGAAGGACTTTATTAATTGCCAATTTTCGTCAATAGAACGATTTTTTTGCCCCCCGTTAAAGTAACCAAGAGCAAAACTCCGGGTATCACTCCTCATGGTACTATAATCACCTTTAGAAAACTGCCAGATAAGCCTACGAGGTTGCCTAATCTTTGGAAGGATACACTTCAGTCTACAGAATATAGCTTCGTGATCACTAAAAGGGTCTAAGGGGGAGACTTCAATGTACTGACTCGGCGAATTGGTTAGAAGTAGATCAAGAGTGTTATCACCCCTAGTAGTGAAATTTACAAGTTGATCAGCAGCAAAATCGTTTAAGATATCAAGGAGCAGTTTGCCGGTACTGTTGGTCAGACACAACCCACTATCCTTATTTAATCTGGTAAGCCAATCAATTTTGCTGAAGTTGAAATCCCCCAAAACATGAAAGCAGGGTTGCCTGCTGGATTTATGATTAGCCATAATTTTACTTAATTGCTCCCGAAGTAAAGATATGTGCTCAGACGGAGCGTCAGGGTCCCTGTACCAAGAGGCGACATAGTGCATAGTACCATTAATAGAGAACTTAGCCCAAATTGACTCAGAACCGTTAGTGAGGTATCTAACACTTGACGGGGTCAGATTTTTTTTTACCAGCAGCATAGTGCCACCGCCCCCAGGGTACGGTCATTTCTGAAAATGGTATAGTCAAGAGAAGCAGGAAACAATTCACTCGTTGTTATAGAGTCATCAACCTTAGTTTCCTGGAGAGCCACAACATCAGGTTCGGTCACACTAAGGAACGCTTGTATATTAATTTTTTTTACACGAATGCCATTAATATTAATTGAAACTAAGGAAATCTCCTTTTTGTGAGCAGTCTTATGACTGAGAATGTGCTTCGATCTCGGAGGAGGTGACTCCGCGTGAGTAATTGAGACATTTTGATACTCATTTTGATCCGGATCAAGGACTTCAAAACAATTACTTAGGCCTAGGCCTATGTTACTATTGGGGGTGGTAGCTAAATTACTTTGGTTACAGGCTGGACATATCCAAACACAACTTGTGGCTTGAACATGTTGATAATGAAGGTCATCGACCTGAGAGCACCTGTTATGTATCCATTTTTTGCAGGAGTCACATTCAATGGCTGGGTCACTACTCAGAACCATATGTGCACAAATGCCACAAGGGGATGAGCAATTGGAGCAATACCATTTGTCATCGGGGTTGGAAAGTTGTAACAATTTATACCCTTCATTGTCGATGCCGGCACACCGCGTATGGACCCATTTAACACACCCATCACACTCAACAGCTTTGTCCTGTTTTTGACCAGTTTGCTACAAAGCCCACAATAAGATCCCGGGCCAGGATTGACCTCAATGTCCCCACCTAGAATAAGAAGCATGCACACAAGGGACCGTGTGTAATTTTGAGAGTTTGATAAGTGAGAAATACAAGTACGACTAACGTTAAGGGACTTAGGCCTAGGCCAGCGTCTGTTAGAAAAGGTTAGGCCTACCATAGAAAAATGTTGAAAGATACTGACCGACCTTGGAACGATTATATAAGGTCTATGGAGAGACATCCAAGAGTGTGATACACTTCCATGCCACCTGGTAGAAATTACGTGTAGATTGCTAAAAACAACAATAAGAAGAAGGCACCACCTCATGGTACAGGCTAGGCCTCTGCTAAAAGCACCAAACAGCGTGTTAGGGGGGTCTCCAAGGCACCAAAGTGAGACAACGGAAATCCGTAAAAATCACAATCAAAAACAGGGTTTAAAAACGATAAAAGGCAAGATCCAACACAGAAACAAGAGAATAAGACACTAAAATCGGTATAACACCTAAAACAACTGGTAAAAGGCAAACTAAGAGGGATAAAAACGACTAAACACAGAGCAATAAAAATCACGTCCTACCAACTCGACGCATGCGCCTCATGTTATGATTGCATTCCCTGTACTATTCCCTGTACTATCCTATTGATTTAAAAGTTCACAAAGGGGAAGTTTAACAATTTTTGTGCAAAAAGAAGTAGTTCCTTGTAAAGTTTCTCAATTAGTTTTCCTAAGAATTATTTGAAAAATGAGCTAAAACTGAAGAATGAAATAGTCTAGGTTTTACATAGTTGCACCTAGTCATGCAATCAGCCAGAACGACATGTGTAATTGACCAATGATTATATATGTCAACGAAAGACCTAGTATTTTGCAACGATCCCAGTTCTCACATCCGTATAACTAATGGTTCCGGATCCATTTTGTTAAATCTGAGGAGGTTACGGGATTTTCAGCAAGACAATGTATCCACGAAGAGTTTTTGTTGTTTAAAACATTTAATTTATCAGCTGGTGGACAGGGAATGCAAATAAGGGTTTCCCTCCAATTTGCCAATTTGTCTTCATCCAGAGCTGTAAACCTAAATCAGTTCCACGTTTGAATTATAACGCCTTTATACGGAGGCAGAGAAGTTCGTTGAGTATACAAACCGCGCAACGATTTCAGTATACACCATTCTAACAGATGATATGAACAGGGAAACCCAAAGCAGAAGAGGGGGTACTTTAACAACGTTTCATTATAGCATGGAAAACATCTCATGTCCTCAGAATTAATGGACCAGTCTCGATTTCACTAAAAGCACAGAGCCGTTTGGAGAAGAACAATTTATTCTGCTCTGTTTATTCAACTGTTTATAGAACAAACATGAAAATAAAAAATGGAAGAAAAAACTCGTCAATTTAGTTTTAGGATTTGCAGTACCTTTCATCAGAGCTGTAACGTCCGAGTTCTAGACTCGAGTCCGTTTGTCGTCTTTTTCCGCGGGACTCGGAATTGGCCCGAACTGGAATTGGCTCTGAGTAGGCTGCAGCTGGACTCCGACTCAAAGCGGATGCCATTGATGCACAGTTTAATACATGAATGGTAACATACGGTCAACTAAATTACAGGGTGAGTCAGAGTATGATATTGACTCGAAAAATGCCCGTTTTAATTAAGTGTTATTGCAAAATAGTACAAAAAGTAATGTGGAAAAGATGCTACATTGTCAATTGGCCGGACTAGGAATTTGCCCGTAATTGGGGAACCTGGAATCAGACGGATTGGCTCAGAAATGGAAGGTACTTCTTCTTCTTCTTCTTGGATATGGTGAAACATCCGAAGACATTCTCTCACCACGCACGCGCCGAGGGGTCAAACCTTACTAAGAAACCTAGTAATAATACTAACAGGATCCTTATTAGTAGAGGCAGCATTAATAACACTCTTAGGGAGACTATTCCAATCTTTAACAGTCTGAGATAGGAAGCTAAATTTGTAACAATTGGACCTAGCATACAGATTACAAAAATGAAGGTCGTGCATCTGACGGGTTTTCCGTATAGGGTGATGCAGACGGTCAATAGGAATATGGGCCTGGCCAAAGACTCCTTTAGAAAACAGGATGAGCCTACTTTGCTTACGTCGGTCAACTAAAGGTGCTAAATTTAACTCGTTTAAGAGGTTAGTCATAAAACCAGGCTCACTAGAGAAGTCAGAAGCTATGAATCTTGCAGCTCTTCTCTGTATACCCTCTAGTTTATTACGCAGGCAAACCTGGTGCGGGTCCCAGACAGTGCTGGCATACTCTAAAACTGGCCGTAAAAGGCCTTTATAGGCTGCAATCTTAACTTCTCTAGGGCAAAATGACAAATTCCTATACAGAATGCCTAAAACTCTATTTCCCTTGTTACAAATACTTTGGATGTGCTTATCCCAGTTTAAGTCTTTGGTGATGGTTATCCCTAAATACTTAATACAATCAACATTTGGGAGCTCCACTCTATTGAGAAGGTACTTAAAGGGGATAGGGTGTTTTTTACGAGCAAAGGTGATAATGCTACATTTAGTAGGTTGAAAACGCATACCCCATGTAGTAGCCCACTGACCTAAGTGCTGAATATCATCCTGAAGTTTACAACAATCAGTCTCAATAATACGATAACAGACACAATCATCAGCAAACAACCGGACCTCAGAAGTAACAACACCGCCAATATCATTGATATGTGCCAGAAAGAGAATTGGCCCTAAGACAGACCCTTGGGGGACACCGGACATAACATCCTCCGACGAAGAACGAGTCCCATTTACTACGACTACCTGTCTACGGTCGCCAAGAAAGTCATCAATCCACCGGAGAATCTGCTTAGACACACCAAGTGTGTGTAACTTGGTCTTAAGTAATTCATGAGGGACGGTATCGAAGGCTTTTTCAAAGTCTAAAATGAATGCATCGATTTGTTTATGATTATCTAGAGAAGAAGCCCAGTCCTCGATAATAGACACCAGTTGGGTTTCGCAACTATGAAGTTTTCTAAAGGCATGCTGATTAGTAGCTAATAAGTTATTATGCTCAAAATGATTCATGAGGTTCGAGGCAATAATGTGCTCTAACAACTTACAACAAACACAAGTTAGAGAAACTGGTCTGTAGTTACTCGGTAAGGTATTATCACCTTTTTTGTAAATTGGACAGACATAAGCTGTTTTCCAGTCCTCTGGAATACGTCATTAGTAACGGATTGCTGAAAAAGATGGCTTAATACAGGAGCAAAGTCAGTGGCAATCTCCTTCAGAACCCATGGGTGGATATTGTCAGGCCCCATGGCCTTATTGGGTTTAAGACCGTGTAACAACTTTTCCACCCCATGGGTGGATATGGTAATATCAGGCATCTTACCACAAACAGACCTAAAAAAGGGAATGGTGGTAAAAACAGTTTTGGAGAAAACACTAGAAAACTGACTATTCAGAGCCTGGGCTTTATCCATGTCACTAACAGCTACTTTACTATTACTCTTAAGTGGGGGTATAGTATGCTTATCCTTCTTTTGGCCATTGATATACCTCCAAAATGGCTTAGCATCAACCTTAATATCGTCAATCATACCGTTAATGTAATTTTTATGGGATATGTACACTTCCCTCTTGATTTTAGAGCGAAGCTCGACCCACCTCTTACGAACATCAACCTTTCCAGTCTTCTTAAAAATGGCATGTAACCTATTCCTACGTCTAACTAATCTACGTATCGTGTCAGTAATCCAAGGAAGAGATTTCCTAGATTTTGTCATTTTAGTGGGGATATTAGCCTTCACAGTTTTTTCTAGGAAGGATTTGATAAGTTGCCAATTCTCTTCCACTGTGCGCATATCCTGCCCCCCATTGAAATACTTGATACAAAACCCACGAGTATCCCTCCTCATGGTAGTATAATCTCCCTTTGAGTACTGTGTAATACGCCTACGTGGTTGCTTGAGATTTGGAAACAGACACTTCAGCTTACAGACAATGGCCGCATGATCACTTGGGGAATCCATGGTACTGACATCAGTATACTGACTAGGGGTGTTTGTAATTACCAAGTCAAGTGTGTTATTCCCTCTTGTGGGAGATTTCACGAGTTGATCAGCAGCAAAATCATTAATTATGTCCAGGAGTAATTTACCTGAATGATTAGACACACTATTACCACTATCTTTGTCTAATCTGTGAGCCCAATCAATTTGGCTAAAATTGAAGTCACCCAACACATGAAAACAGGGTAATTTAGAGTTTCTATGTGAAGTCATAATTTTAGATAACTGGTCCCGGAGCAGGGATATATGTTCCACATGGGCATCAGGATCCCTGTACCAGGAGGCTATATAATGCCAGGTTCCATTAATGGAAACCTTTGCCCAAATAGACTCAGAACAATCAGCAATAAAGTTTACTTGAGTTGGAGATAGATGATTCTTAATTAAAAGCATAGTACCACCACCCCGGAGGGTACGATCATTCCTAAAAATCTCATACTCTAAGCATGGGGGAATTAATTCAGTATTTGTGACAGTGCTGTCAATTTTGGTCTCTTGAAGTGCCACTACATCAGGATTTGATTCACTAAGAATGGTTTGAAGATCTAATTTTTTCCCTCTTAGACCATTAATGTTAATTGAAACAATGGAAACCTCCTTCCTAAGGGCAGTTTTGCCACTGGGGCGCCTGGCGGAACTTTTGCCATCAATGCTCGGAATGGAATGAGCATTCCCAGAATCAGGATTCAAAGCATGAAAACTGTTTTCTGTCTGGGGAGCAGTGAGGCCCCACGTGTTGGACAGATTTCCATTATCACAATTGGGACACATCCAAATACAATTTGTTGCTTGAATGTGGTCGTAATGGGAGTCATCGACCAATGAACACCTGTTATGAATCCATTTCTTACAACTATCACATTCAATAGCAGGGTCATCACCCCGAACCCCTTTGAGCAGATACCACAGGGTGAGGAACACTTGGAACAATACCATTTGTCCTCAGGTTTGGAAAGCTGGAGAAGTTTATAACCTTCCCTATCAATATCAGCACAGCGGACTTGACTAGGAAATGACCCGTAATGATGACCACTGCAATTGAAATTGGCCCGAAATCGGGTGAGGTGCCATCGGATGCAGCCCTGCCTTTCGTGCTATAATGAAACGTTCTTGAACCCCCTCCTCTGTTTTGGATTTCTCTGTTCACAACATCCGTTAGAATGGTGTACACTGTATAGGGAAATCGATGTGCGTTTTCTTTGTACCCCGAACTTCTCGGTTTCCGTATATTGGAATCGACGTGCGGTTTATATACCCAGCGAATTTCTCGACTTCTGTAACTTCAAGTTTTGTTGGTTTAATACGACTTAATTCTGGTTTTGTATTATGTGATGCGAATGTATGCGTGCTAGCACTCAGCATATGGCTATGTGTAAATGGTATTTTGTTAACTGTCCGTATCCGGTTTGGTTTCCTGCTTTAGTTTATTTCAGTTCAGTGCAGTTATATTCAGTTAAGTTTATTTCAGTTTAGTTCAGTTCAGTTCAGTTTAGATTCCGTCTTGTAAACCAATGCATGTTTCTAGCAGCGATTTTGTTACTTTATTCACTTATCTCAGTGCAGGCCTATCTGTGCAGACATCTTTACGTACCTGCAGTTCCTATCCAGACCATAATCATACTTTTTGCTGAAACTGCTCAAGACTACTTTTGTAATATCACAAAGCTGTCTCAGGGCTCCTTCTTACGTTTTATGTCACTCGGGGTCGTCACTCCTTTTGAGAGTAGTTTCACCTTCCACCTGTAGAAGGAGATCGACCGCGGGACTTTTCGTAAAATACTATTATCATCATCACTAACTGACCCTGCTTGTAAGCCATAGAGACAGTCTAGTCTTAAAATTGAAAAAAAAGTCAGAGTACAAAATGTTGCAATCAAGACTGTGAAAAGCTTTAAAAGTTCCGTGATTATAGTTTGGTTCCACTGAGTTGCTGTTCACACCATGCGCTGTCAGACTGATTTTAAAACCGACGTACAAATAAATACACACATAGAAGTAAATTACTAACTTAAATTTCATCAGAAGAGTGTCGAGGACTTACTTTTTTGAAAATGGCCTCATTAAACAAAATGACCGGAAAAGATAACTTATGGAACTTTTGATACAAATGAAAACAAAGGTTCTTATCTGTATGTTCTTTGTCCGTCTGTCTGTCTATCTGTCCGTTCGTCCGTCTGTCTCTGTGACTGTCTGTTCGTGTACCTATCAATCGGTTTGTCTGCCTGTCTGCCTGTTGGTGTGTCTGCTTGTCTGCTTGCCTATCCATCTTTCCAGTCGTCTGTATTTAAGTATGTTTGTCTGTCTGCCTGTCTGTCCGTCATTCTTGCTGTCTGACTGTCTGTATACCTTCCTCTTTGTATGAGCATCAGTCTTCCTGTCTAACTGCCTTTTGGCCTTTCTGCACGTCTGTCTGTCTGATATCCGTAAATCTGTATGTCCGACCCTTCGTCCGCCTTTTATCTAGCCAGACCTACTTATTCACATACCACTTGTTTTCAAATCACTTAAACCGATCCAATAGGTTTCCTTCTTTGCTGATGATAGAGGCCAGAAGTTGTTTTCCTCCATGGTGTCGATGTAAACAAGATGACACTTCTTCAACTGACAAATTCCAAAAGACTCATCCCACGTTTTATAAGCCTCTACGATACTGTAACAATTACCACTACCGTCGGGCCCTTCAAAGAAATTAGACGGACACTCTGCAGATAGAATTTGGAAAACGGATGACTTAGTCCCATAAATTCTTGGAATCGAAGTTCGAAGTTATCTGAATATTCTACATTTGTAAAACTTGTAAAGAATGAGACCAATCGAAACCACCATCTTTGTAATAAAATATGTCTCTACTGCCACCATTGAACTGAGGCACGTGCACGGCTGATACAGAAAAGAGAGAGTCAGTCACTTTCGGGTGCAGTGGTAAACCTGTAGATTTATTGATGTTATTGACAAGTGCTACTCATGAGCGGCTCTAAGAAATTTTGTTTGGGGGCAAACCCAAGTCCGTATTCAGGGAGGTTCAGAAGACCCCCCCCCCCCGGCAATATTAATGTTCAGCTCCGGATAGTACAATAGGAGTATGGTCATTATAATGTATTACAGCGATGCCCCGTGTAGTTTTCAAGAGCTCTTCAAAAACCATTTCAGGCAATCAGTTATGAGCTGACTACTTTAAAAATAAACATAGGCGTAGGAAGCTTTTCGAGACGGGGAGGGTGAACCTTGTTTCGGATCACCGTCCTGGGGAAGAAGTCTAAGGGGAGGGGGTTTCCCCCTCCCCTCTGGAAAATTTTTGGGTATTTGAGGGTCCTCAGATGCAATGTGGTGCAACATTTTGGACAAACTTTAAGGAAAATTACAGCAAATTTTTGACATTTCTTACAGAAGAGACAAATAAGGGGTTTTCGCCCTTGGATCTTGGGGGGGGGCGGAAGTATACTTCAGCCCCCTCTTATTTTTGACTGGGGGCTTTAGCCCCCCCCCCCCCAGCTTCCTACGCCTATGAAAATAAATACAACTATATCAGCCGATCGCTACTCCATAGGGGAGAGTAAGAGGCAGGTGAAATGGGCAAAGCGGCTTGATCCTTTTGTATAAAATGAGCCCCACCTTTACATATTTTTTTTTCATTGTGTCACACAATGTGTTTCAGCTTTGCCAAGAAACCATAAAATGTTGGTTTTCTGGATTGTTGTCTTAAACTAACGAAAATTTCGAGCATTGAAGACACTTGAAAACGATGAAATGATAGCACTATTTTGGATCTCAGTAACCGTTCCGAAACGAAATTTTTTAAAGGGGGAGGGGAATTCCCCTAACTCAGAACGACGTCTCATCCTATATACAAATAGCTAGGCCAAAAAGTCTCACTACACTGAACTTAGATTGACTGTTTGGTGTCTTTATTTTAAATCAACTGAAACGGTATACTTTAGCACAGAAGTGGAGAACCTTTTGCTTATAACATGCCATTTGACAGTCATAAGACCGCTCGTGGGCCAACGGCGCTGTCAATTTGGACAAGGGAAGGGAAATCTCTTCTTCTATGGGAAACACAATACGTTTAGGCTACATGCCCGTTACAACTTTTTGTAGACAGATAGCTATGCTAATCTGGCCAGGTGACAGCAAAACTGTTTTTAGTCGTGGATGATAATCAACACGGCTAAAGGGTTGTGTATCTAATGACTCCGAAAGCTCTGAAGTGTCTGCAATACTATGGGCATTTAACTCCAGCATTACCGTTACCCTCTGTAAATGACATTATGATGCCTAAGCTAATCAGATTACAAAAATCACAGCCTGATCATTTGTTTTGATAATCTTAGCTCGCACTAATGGTAGGTCCATTGGTGATGTCTGAAGTATATATAGTAGGAAACAAGCAACTAAGAAAACGCGCGCAAAGCGCGCCGAAAAAAATGTCGTCTTGAAAGCACTTATTAATGTTTAACCTTCGCGACATTGCATTGGAAAGTTATTCACTTCGTTAATATTAAACCGAGTCAAGGAAAAGGGAGGGCCTAACCCATCTCGAAGTACATGTTTTGTTTTATTTAGGCCTAATTATTTTTTTAGAAAATTGAAGACCATGCTTTGCAAACTTTTTGGGGGGGGGCAAGTGCCCCCCGTGCCCCTATGGCGAGCCGCTAATGGTGCTATTGGACTAGACCCTGTAATATTTCAGTTTGAGGGCGGTATAATATAATAACAGTGATTTTCAATTTATCAAATGAAACCAAGTGGTTACTTTACCTCCCATTTCTAGTGCATCTGTTATTACAGATAGTGCTGGTGCGGTCGTCGTTGCATTCTACAAAGTCGGTTAGGTGTGCCTTTGTCGATGGTGGTGTTGTTGTTGTTGTTGCTGGTATAGTAAGTGACAATGGTAAGTGGGTTATATTGTTAATACTCTACTAAAGGTACGAGGACTTTCAACAAAGTAGGCTGTCTTACTCAACAATTAGAGGTCTAAAATCCTTTAATGAGAATCTGTTAGACTTATGAGAACTTATACTTCAAGATATAACTCTCAAATATTTGACCATTCCTGAGAAAACTAATTAGCTATGCAAAATAACACTGTGGAGTATTGGCCAGTGATAGTATTCTTTGGATAACACTGTATACATTATTTCTTCAAAGCCGGTGGAAACGGAAAAAGCAATTGAAGTGGGTGACTGTAACTTCTGAAACAAATACGTTTGTGTAATTTTCTACTGCTTCGTCTTCTATATAGCTCTTACCCGTGATGTCATTCTAAGGCACTGTTGTAAAGGTCTAGTTAACCAGACAGCCTTCCAGAATATGGACAAATATTACTGTAACATTTAAGTTTTGGTTCGAAAAAGCCGCTTTTAATGTGATTTAGTCTTTTAAAAAATGTTAGCTTTATTAATTTTCTTCAACTTCTTTGGGTAGATACCCTCATGCACCATCCTCGTAATCGTAAATTGGCTATTTTTGTCAAATCTTAAAAATTAATCATCTCTCCATCTTATGTGGAGATGAGATACGGAACGAGTCGATACTGTTGCGTGGATACATCTATGCTTAGGTTTCTGTAGCAGACAGCTGGAACTTTCATACCTTAAAACAAAAGGTTTTGTCTCGAATCGAGTTTTGATGTGTCAGAGGGGCATTTAATCTAAACACTGGTAAAATTTGCATTAACATCTGATGTGCGGTTTTCGCACATTAAAGGAAGTATTTAAGGTAAAAAATTACTCTTGATATGTGAATCTTGGCACTATGGTGAAATTTTCATTCACTTCCGACATCATTACCTCACATTAATGAGCTCTCTTTTGTTTTTCTTTAAACTTTGCAACCAATTTTCTCAAGGAAAATCTCATGTATATGAATGCACCGGTTATGGGCCTGGAATGATTAAGGCTGTGACTCTTAAAAGTATGGATCTCGTATGTTACTCTCTAATAACTTACGTGGTCCTTTTGATATTCATGTGAAACCTTGTTAATGTACAAACTTAAACTGTTGGGGTTTTTCTCATCTAGGTAAATTATTTTCATCTAAGTTGGGCATAAACATAGAATGTAGGCTGCTAAGATTTTGTGTAAAGAATTACTAAGTCGGTTAAAACAGTTACCACGATGAGTAGATTTTAAGTATAAAATTGAAAATGCCTCAGTGTGGTTCCAAGCTTGGGTGATTTCTTACCCAACAGTTAGCTGCAGGTGTCATACGTGCCCATCTTGGGCGAAAGCTTACTCAGTAGTTTGAAGGGTATACATATCACGAAAGGTATTGACCAATTTCGCATCTGGTGTATGACAAAATCTCATTTCTGGAAAATAAGCACAATTGGTGCCAACATGGATGCCTTAATCTTATCATAGAAACTTTTTTTAAAAAGATCTTTGTTCTGTCCTCGTAAATATTGTAATGACTTACTTTATGACAACATTAGAAAAACTAGGGTCAATTTGACCCAAACACATCAGGAAGGAACCGGACTTAATTATTGGGTCACGTTTTCATCCATATTTGGATTCATTTGAGCCAAGTTGGATCACTTTGACTGAGCCAAAATTTCCACATGATTTCAGAAAGTACACCTTAGATACGATGAGTCTCATCGAATATGCGTCAATCTTAATCCTATGTAGTGACAACGTGATAATTTTATTGCATGCTGTAGCCGTGACGACAAGGATTATTTAAGTTCAAATTATGTGAACTTAATTGTAAAGTGATCTTTTAGAGGGTGAAGATGGCACAGAGCGAAAAGAAACAGTCGTATGTTTTTATAAGGGAGTGTATGTATGCTTTCTAATAAGCATATTGAGGCATTAAGAGCATGACTGTGATTGGCTTGCATCCGCCATAGGACACGATTTTGTGGTTATCCTTTACTCTGTAGAGATCAGCCAGCGGCTATTCGTCGTTTCGAATGACTTAGATGAAAATATCCGTTTCTAAGGAGAGGTTTAAGCAAAAAGAACTATTTTTCATGTATGAAAGAGCAACTAAATCTAACTACATTCTACTGAAATTTCCATTCAGTTCCGATGTGGTCATTGAATTATCAGCAAATGAAGTTACTACAAACCAAACAGGGGTTATATTACCTCATTACTCTGACAAGCAATACTTCAGTTATCTTTGCTTTGCAAAGTGTTGTTTGTTTGACCATGGAATTAACAGGGATATGAGCTTCCCCCGGGAATTTAAATTTTTTAAAATTCCTGTGCCTCCCATGCATTCACATACATGAGATTTTCCTTGAGAAAATTGGTTGCAAAGTTTAAAGAAAAACAAAAGAGAGCTCATTAATGTGAGGTAATGATGTCGGAAGTGAATGAAAATTTCACCATAGTGCCAAGATTCACATATCAAGAGTAATTTTTTACCTTAAATACTTCCTTTAATGTGCGAAAACCGCACATCAGATGTTAATGCAAATTTCACCAGTGTTTAGATTAAATGCCCCTCTGACACATCAAAACTCGATTCGAGACAAAACCTTTCTTTTAAGGTATGAAAGTTCCAGCTGTCTGCTACAGAAAACTAAGCATAGATGTATCCACGCAACAGTATCGACTCGTTCCGTATCTCATCTCCACATAAGATGGAGAGATGATTAATTTTTAAGATTTGACAAAAATAGCCAATTTACGATTACGAGGATGGTGCATGAGGGTATCTACCCAAAGAAGTTGAAGAAAATTAATAAAGCTAACATTTTTTAAAAGACTAAATCACATTAAAAGCGGCTTTTTCGAACCAAAACTTAAATGTTACAGTAATATTTGTCCATATTCTGGAAGGCTGTCTGGTTAACTAGACCTTTACAACAGTGCCTTAGAATGACATCACGGGTAAGAGCTATATAGAAGACGAAGCAGTAGAAAATTACACAAACGTATTTGTTTCAGAAGTTACAGTCACCCACTTCAATTGCTTTTTCCGTTTCCACCGGCTTTGAAGAAATAATGTATACAGTGTTATCCAAAGAATACTATCACTGGCCAATACTCCACAGTGTTATTTTGCATAGCTAATTAGTTTTCTCAGGAATGGTCAAATATTTGAGAGTTATATCTTGAAGTATAAGTTCTCATAAGTCTAACAGATTCTCATTAAAGGATTTTAGACCTCTAATTGTTGAGTAAAGACAGCCTACTTTGTTGAAAGTCCTCGTACCTTTAGTAGAGTATTAACAATATAACCCACTTACCATTGTCACTTACTATACCAGCAACAACAACAACAACACCACCATCGACAAAGGCACACCTAACCGACTTTGTAGAATGCAACGACGACCGCACCAGCACTATCTGTAATAACAGATGCACTAGAAATGGGAGGTAAAGTAACCACTTGGTTTCATTTGATAAATTGAAAATCACTGTTATTATATTATACCGCCCTCAAACTGAAATATTACAGGGTCTAGTCCAATAGCACCATTAGCGGCTTGCCATAGGGGCACGGGGGGCACTTGCCCCCCCCCCCAAAAGTTTGCAAAGCATGGTCTTCAATTTTCTAAAAAAATAATTAGGCCTAAATAAAACAAAACATGTACTTCGAGATGGGTTAGGCCCTCCCTTTTCCTTGACTCGGTTTAATATTAACGAAGTGAATAACTTTCCAATGCAATGTCGCGAAGGTTAAACATTAATAAGTGCTTTCAAGACGACATTTTTTTCGGCGCGCTTTGCGCGCGTTTTCTTAGTTGCTTGTTTCCTACTATATATACTTCAGACATCACCAATGGACCTACCATTAGTGCGAGCTAAGATTATCAAAACAAATGATCAGGCTGTGATTTTTGTAATCTGATTAGCTTAGGCATCATAATGTCATTTACAGAGGGTAACGGTAATGCTGGAGTTAAATGCCCATAGTATTGCAGACACTTCAGAGCTTTCGGAGTCATTAGATACACAACCCTTTAGCCGTGTTGATTATCATCCACGACTAAAAACAGTTTTGCTGTCACCTGGCCAGATTAGCATAGCTATCTGTCTACAAAAAGTTGTAACGGGCATGTAGCCTAAACGTATTGTGTTTCCCATAGAAGAAGAGATTTCCCTTCCCTTGTCCAAATTGACAGCGCCGTTGGCCCACGAGCGGTCTTATGACTGTCAAATGGCATGTTATAAGCAAAAGGTTCTCCACTTCTGTGCTAAAGAATACCGTTTCAGTTGATTTAAACTAAACACACCAAACAGTCGACCTAAGCTCAGTATAAGGAGACTTTTTGGCCTAGCTATTTGTATATAGGATGAGACGTTGTTCTGAGTTGGAGAAATTCCCCTCCCCCTTTAAAAAATTTCGTTCGCGACAGGTACTGAGATCCAAAATAGTGCTATCATTTCATCGTTTTCAAGTGTCTTCAGTGCTCGAAATTTTCGTTAGTTTACGAAAAAAATCCAGAAAATCAACATTTTATGGCTTCTTGGCAAAGCTGAAACACATTGTGTGACACAATGAAAAAAAAATATGTAAAGGTGGGGCTCATTTTATACAAAAGGATCAAGCCGCTTTGCCCATTTCACCTGCCTCTTACTCTCCCCTATGGAGTAGCGATCGGCTGATATAGTTGTATTTATTTTCATAGGCGTAGGAAGCTGGGGGGGGGGGGCTAAAGCCCCCAGTCAAAAATAAGAGGGGGCTGAAGTATACTTCCGCCCCCCCCCAAGATCCAAGGGCGAAAACCCCTTATTTGTCTCTTCTGTAAGAAATGTCAAAAATTTGCTGTAATTTTCCTTAAAGTTTGTCCAAAATGTTGCACCACATTGCATCTGAGGACCCTCAAATACCCAAAAATTTTCCAGAGGGGAGGGGGAAACCCCCTCCCCTTAGACTTCTTCCCCAGGACGGTGATCCGAAACAAGGTTCACCCTCCCCGTCTCGAAAAGCTTCCTACGCCTATGTTTATTTTTAAAGTAGTCAGCTCATAACTGATTGCCTGAAATGGTTTTTGAAGAGCTCTTGAAAACTACACGGGGCATCGCTGTAATACATTATAATGACCATACTCCTATTGTACTATCCGGAGCTGAACATTAATATTGCCGGGGGGGGGGGGTCTTCTGAACCTCCCTGAATACGGACTTGGGTTTGCCCCCAAACAAAATTTCTTAGAGCCGCTCATGAGTAGCACTTGTCAATAACATCAATAAATCTACAGGTTTACCACTGCACCCGAAAGTGACTGACTCTCTCTTTTCTGTATCAGCCGTGCACGTGCCTCAGTTCAATGGTGGCAGTAGAGACATATTTTATTACAAAGATGGTGGTTTCGATTGGTCTCATTCTTTACAAGTTTTACAAATGTAGAATATTCAGATAACTTCGAACTTCGATTCCAAGAATTTATGGGACTAAGTCATCCGTTTTCCAAATTCTATCTGCAGAGTGTCCGTCTAATTTCTTTGAAGGGCCCGACGGTAGTGGTAATTGTTACAGTATCGTAGAGGCTTATAAAACGTGGGATGAGTCTTTTGGAATTTGTCAGTTGAAGAAGTGTCATCTTATTTACATCGACACCATGGAGGAAAACAACTTCTGGCCTCTATCATCAGCAAAGAAGGAAACCTATTGGATCGGTTTAAGTGATTTGAAAACAAGTGGTATGTGAATAAGTAGGTCTGGCTAGATAAAAGGCGGACGAAGGGTCGGACATACAGATTTACGGATATCAGACAGACAGACGTGCAGAAAGGCCAAAAGGCAGTTAGACAGGAAGACTGATGCTCAAACAAAGAGGAAGGTATACAGACAGTCAGACAGCAAGAATGACGGACAGACAGGCAGACAGACAAACATACTTAAAGACAGACGACTGGAAAGATGGATAGACAAGCAGACAAGCAGACAAACCAACAGGCAGACAGGCAGACAAACCGATTGATAGGTACACGAACAGACAGCCACAAAGACAGAAGGACGAACGGACAGATAGACAGACAGACGGACAAAGAACATACAGATAAGAACCTTTGTTTTCATTTGTATCAAAAGTTCCATAAGTTATCTTTTCCGGTCTTTTTGTTTAATGAGGCCATTTTCAAAAAAGTAAGTCCTCGACACTCTTCTGATGAAATTTAAGTTAGTAATTTACTTCTATGTGTGTATTTATTTGTACGTCGGTTTTAAAATCAGTCTGACAGCGCATGGTGTGAACAGCAACTCAGTGGAACCAAACTATAATCACGGAACTTTTAAAGCTTTTCACAGTCTTGATTGCAACATTTTGTACTCTGACTTTTTTTTTCAATTTTAAGACTAGACTGTCTCTATGGCTTACAAGCAGGGTCAGTTAGTGATGATGATAATAGTATTTTACGAAAAGTCCCGCGGTCGATCTCCTTCTACAGGTGGAAGGTGAAACTACTCTCAAAAGGAGTGACGACCCCGAGTGACATAAAACGTAAGAAGGAGCCCTGAGACAGCTTTGTGATATTACAAAAGTAGTCTTGAGCAGTTTCAGCAAAAAGTATGATTATGGTCTGGATAGGAACTGCAGGTACGTAAAGAAACACTCTAACCTTTCAAATGACTCAAATTAAAATCACACAAACGTGACAAAGTTTACAAACCTGAATGAAATTCATCTTGCAAACTCAAGGTGTTCTCTTTAAATGTTCTAGTATCATAACGATGTCGTTTACTCTCACGAAACATTTTTTAGATTCATTTAAGGTATACCCTTACAAAAAAATTGTGTGACAAAAGTTCCAATACCACACGTGAAATACTGTGTCGAACTGTGCAAAACTATGGTGGAGTGTGGAGAGGCATGCAATTTCTGTGAATTTTTGCGTGACAATATGTGTCATTAATAAACAGTTGACACACTTTTCCAAAGTGCCATGCATTGACCAGCATTTTCACAGTTTAGACATGAGGCAATGTGTGGAAAACCGAAAATCACGTTTTGACACATGTAACAGGAGGCAAACTGGGGTAAAGTAGGAAAAGTGTGGAGATGTGTGGAGAAGTGTGGTGCTGAGTAAAGTAAATTCAATAGTTCGATTTCGTTCACTGGCCTTGTTTGTCACACTTTGCCCTGGTTTGCCACATGTGTCATTTTGACACCGCTTCCCCCACTTTAATTGGCCCAGATTTCAAGGTGTGACAATTATGCAGGGAAAAGTGTGGTCCTGTGTGTCAGATTAGTTCCAATACCACATGTGTCACCACACATAACCACACATTTTTCCTTATGTATTTTCATATGCTCTGCCACACGTGATCACGTGTGTTCACATGTGGCATGCCACACTTTTTTTGTAAGGGTAATGAAAACCTTTCACTCAACCGGTTTTATTACCAAGATACTTGTTAAACGGTAAATACCACATTGTTTGTGATGTAATTTAGCCAGCTTCAAAACTCTCAACTTATTGTTCAAAGGCTACAGAAGCTTTTTGAAATGAGGTATTCTGATAAGTTCAAACATTTGACATTTTTAAAAGATCTCTAATACACAAACTAATTGATGCAGATGCAAAATGAGATTTATTGATTCAAGATATAATGGAAAGGCTTAAAATATCTTGATAACCTTGGTTCTATTAATATTGGAAATATGCGCAAAATTAACTTGAAAATTTTGTAAAAAGGAATGATAATAATAAAAGGAATAAGCAAAAGATGTGGATGTAATTACATGTTGTTCAAGCGTCCAGAAAGTTTACAAAATCGATGAAAATATAAAATGATGTGTTTTAATAGCAAGGTCATGAAAATCTGAAAAGCAATTTTCACTGCCCAACATGTGTTTAAAAGTATAATGTAGGGCTGGGTTTTAAAAGACTACATACTCACTCATATGCATATCTTGGCTATGCACATGCTTGACTTTTATGACGTACATCAATCATGGTTTAATCCCTAATCTATTAAGACCAAGTAGACTGGGTAATCGTCCCATTAAAAGTTTGTAAGCGAAGGGGAGGCGAAGGGGAGGCGAATGGGAGGCGAATGGGAGGCGAAGGGGAGGCGAAGGGGAGGCGAAGGGGAGGCGAAGGGGAGGCGAAGGGGAGGCGAAGGGGAGGCTAAGGGGAGGGGGGAGGCCATCCTTCCGTCTGGAAACGCCCTCCACCGTCGGGGAAGTTTCCGAAGACGGCCAGTCATCCGACGATTTACTAGATTTGACTCTAACGTATAGGCAAAATTTGTCGGTTTCCTTGCTAAAATCCCCCACTCTTAAAATCTTCTTAAAAAAGCCCCAAATTTTCAAATTTTCCTCAATAGAAAGCCAAAATTTTACTTTCGACCTTCTTTTGGCAACAGGTCGTTCTTTTCAGGGCTTCGGTTTGCGAGTAGCCAACCCCTGGTAGGGGAACTTAGCTCCCTATCGGGCAAATTCTGGCGCCACCCCTGGTCTTGGATAAGCTCAAAGTAAGTTGCAACGATCATTATGGTAATACATAAAGTCAATTATGAACCAAATGTAGCCTTGTGTTTGAAAAGATTCCGATTCGTACCCACTATTACTTGAATCGTAAATTGGATGTACTTATGCTACGTTTACCTAAAATTTTCTTTTACCTAAAATCCTCTTTTGTTTAATTTCGTTTTTGAAACCAACATCAACACTGGTATATACAAAAGGTAGTACAAAGACCTTTACCAAGTATCAAAATGAATCAAACAAATAATAAAACAATTTAAGTAAATAAGCTTTATAAGTGATAAGGATTCTGAAGCGGACTTGATCTTCCTTGGGTTAACCTCCAAATCGTCTTCTGTAGGCCTAATTATACATGTTATACAAAATATGAAGACATTTCTTGTACGACTCTTACCATACCCACTTGCCGTATGCTTTCTTGAAGAGAAAATTGTCTAGATAAGTAAGCCCCGCCTACCAAACTGGAATATTCCATTATTTCCAAAAAGCTATCAGCACCCATGAGGTGCTGTGTATTAGCACCAAACAAGTGCTAAAAACAGCACTTCAGGTGCTGATTTAGCATCAGAACCCGTTAGGTGCTACCATTGTTTTTAGAGTGAATTATAATTCAAGACAATAATATTGAATATTGCTAAATCACTTTCAGTTCACCACTGACATGCAGTATTCCTGTTTTATTAAAAGCATAAATGGTACTTTAGGAGATGTAACAGAATAAGGTAATAATAAGTTTTGGGAGACTACTAATGTCCGTTAATGGCATGGAACAGAAAGATAATGATGAATCACCGCATTACTATATGACTATTGAATATTGTCTCTATGATATTATATTTTATTCTCAATAAGATATTCAGAGCTCTGAAATCATTATAGCTTACTTAGGAAATTTCGTCACATTTTCAGTGGAAGGCGTATCGAAAGTTCAACAGCTTCGTACAAAGAAGTTAATGAAAAGGTACAAATTTAGTTCCTGCTATCAGAAACATAAGTTGATGTGCAGTACATGTCCAGTATGTTGATGAGAGCTGAGGTAATCGTGTAGAAAATCACTGGACCCCATGTCTACCAATATGGTGGTGCTGTTTAATCAGGGAGTTGTTATTTATAAGAAGATACTTTAATTTATGATAATCTGATTAGATCCACCTCATCGTTTACATAGTTTCAATTCATGAGTGAGTATTAGAGCTTAGGGTACCCACTTCTTTTGTCTGATCCTTTTCGATTAATACCTGATATCCAAGTAAACCTTATATACACTTTCTTATACCGTATGAATAAGATTAGGAGGAACAATGATTTGATCCGAAGGTTGTTACCGACAGTAAAGTTCGAAGCACTGTCAAAAGGCCTGTCCACACAAGATACGTTGCGATGCGTAAACGCCACGTCTCGTTTTTTCCGCGTACTTCAGGATACATCAAGACGTGTGCCTGTCTGTATAGGATGCGTCAATTTCGATGCGTCAGTTTGGGATGCAGTGAGTAGTTTCCAATGACAAATATGCTGATTGACGAATAAAGTGTATGTAGGTCATAGTAAGGTTCACAGTACATATTCAACACATGCCTGCTGGTGACGACACCCTCGAGGGAGTTGTCACCAACAGGCATGTGTTGAATATGTACAATGAACCTTTCTACTGACGTTCTATGACCTACATTCACATTTTGTTCCCCAGTCTCCCGAATGAGACTTGTATTTGAATGATTATACCTCCTTTCTAATTTAAAAAGGAAAACAACACACTGAACATCATGATTCTCATGACAAGAGCGTAGACAGTAGGCCTACGTATAATGGCACGCATGGCCCTCATGAAGTGCCGGTAATTTATATATCTACATTATATACAGTGGCGTAACTAGACTTTTTTGTTTTTGAAGGGGGCTCTGGGGTCTGGAGATTTTTGTGGGGATTCCCGTGTACTATCTAAGCGGAGCGCCACTATGAGTTGGTCAGAGCGTACCAAGAAAATTTGAGATTTTAATGCACCATAAATTACCGCCCTTTCCATAGGCCATACTTGATAGCAGCCAACAAGATGTGCATTTTTGTGAAAAATGTGAACTTTGATTTCGTTTTATTCTCAGACAAATTAAGTTTGTAACAATCTACCCAAATTTGTACAAACTTATGCAGAATGGAGTTATCCCGATGGATTTCAGTCAGTGGCGTACCCAAGATTTTATCTCAAGGGGGGAGAGGCATGCAGTATGTTGCGGCCTGAGAAGGGGTAAAAAGGGAGGGGTGTCACTCTCCCCATTGAAAATTTTTGAAAAATTAGGTGTCCTTACGTGCGACCTGGTGCCAGATATTACCTTTTGAAGTAAAATTTGTGTTGAAAAATTAACGTGTTCTAAGGAACTAAAAAAAAAAGTCGGCGTAAGTGAGGATTGCCCAGTTGCCTCCCCCTTTGTACGCCACTGATTTCAGTGGATTGATTTACAGGGCATCCCTGTGCTGAGAAAAGAAAAATGTTGTAATTTACACACTCTGTTTTAAATATTATATTATGAGATATTTTGTGATTTTTTGTACTACTTAGATAATACTGTCTTTGTTTTTCTTTGCTTTGCCTAAACCACTGCACCTTATGCCCAGATGTTGTCACTTCCTCATTATTATAAAGGAACTTGATAATACAGCTATCCCCTTACCAGCATTCACTAAGTTCACAAACATTTCAAGAGGGGACAAAAGCGGGCATTGTGAGTTGCACAAGAAGCACATTGCACATTAAAAGTTATTTTGCAATCGAAATTTCATATTAAGTGAATGAATTTGAAAGGATCTATGGAATCACGCTGGCAGGTGTGCATGGGTGCACCCGTGGTGTGTACAGTCATGATATGGTGTATGGGTGTGTGTATGTGTATATATGTTTGTTACGCTTGGCCTGTAAATACGATATCTCAAAATACCAATGATGGATAATGTTCATACTTGGAATATAGAATTATCATATTGAGAGGACAATCCCTTTTAGTTTTGGTGGAGGTCGAAGGTCATGTGAGGTCAACAGAGGTGAAAAACCGAAAACCTGGATGAAGCATGGATGTTGTTCATACTTGGTTGGTGGGTGCCTCATAGTCAGAAAATGAGACCCATTGGTTTGGTGGAGGTCGTAGGCTATCTGAGGTCACCTGCATGGGGTGAAAATACGGCTCTTTTTATAAACTGCTTATAAACACGATATCTCAAGATAGCAATGATGGACACTTTTCATACTTTGGTACATAAATTTATCATACTGAGAGGAAGAATCTTGTTGTTTATAGTGGAGGTCAGAGATTATTTGAGGTCATTACAGGTCAACACAGAAAACACAAGAGAAAGGGCAAGAGAGAGAAACCTGAGGATTTGTTGGAGGTCGAAGGTAATCTGAGGTCATCATTTGAGGGATAAACTTCAGTGCAACAAAGCATCCCATTTCGGTACGGAATCATAAGCATGTGGGCTTTCTGGTTCTTGTCATTATTGAAAATGGGAAGGCGAATCCTGCAGGTGTTAAGACCACGATCAACCTAATGCAGAATCCTCGATGAAGCTAATAGACGAGTTGGGAAAATGCTTTCACGTAATGCATCATGGGATGAGTCAAAGGTCAAGTGAACCACTTACCGTGGCGAATAAGTTGTCACGGTTCAGCTGACCCTGTGACCCCACTAGAAATACTGAATTACCCAACTGGCTTATTGGCTTCCTGACCCTTAATTTGATAAACTTAACTATTTTCGCACCACCACTTTACATTCAAAAATATTTATTTGAGGCACTGAATTCCTTTTTTCGGGCTATATTGATTAATTGCAATATTTTTCTTTAAAGACGGAGTAACAAGCGGCCGAACGAGGGCGACATCGCGTTTTAAAACATATCCTTTTCTCCTTCAAACATTCAAAATGTTACAGCGCCTTCAGTCTCTTTGCACTTGAAGTGTTCAGTCATGCATAGAAAAATACTTTTATTTCTATGAGCCCAGTCAATGATTACGTCATTCACACGTACAATCGTGGGAACTTGGTGCATGGAAGTACTATACGTGCTATAGTAGGCCTACTTAGCACGTCAACACGTACAACGGGACATCATCGGCAATAACACGTGAACTTGGCAAAGATGCCTGTACCTCATATAAACAACAAATTGATGACTTTCATGCAACACTGTGTAAACGATTCCAGGGGATCGAGCCCTGTGTGATGCATTGTGCGAGAAGGTAAGGCAACTTGATGAAAGATATGATGGTAATTAGTTGATGGCAGCACTTCCGCGAAAAAACAGGCGTAAGTGGTGTCTAGTAATTTATACGTTTAGTAGCCTGTAGAAGGCCACAAGAACCCACAAGTAAGCCTGAATTTCCCAAGACTGTGTGCAAAGTTCCCCAAAATTCCCAAGGTCCGATACAATACACCAAGCATTAACCTGTACAACATACTGTATATTAGCCCTTGAAGAGTGCTGTGTGTTTCCGTTACACTTCTACAACACAGCCCTTGTGGAGAGTGTACAAATTTTTCACCTCCCTTGGCCATAATGTCCGGCGGGGATGTCTCACGCCCTCAGATGACAATATTTTCTCACCAAACTTTGTCCATATTAAGTTAATTAAAATATAAACCCACAAAAAACTCCCCCATTTCAAAAATACAATGCCTTTGGGGCATGCAAAGCAAAGCTCTTTATTAGAGAATATACAGTATGTGGAAAATGAAACTTTCTTATACAAGGAACAAATTCGCAGCAGTCATCTCAGCTTCACCTTAAAGGTGATCGGTCGTCTTGAAATATTGTTTGTGACGTCAGCCTTTTCTTGACATGTTCTGTAGTCGTAACTGTTGAACGGATACACCATACAAGTAGCTATGATGACATCGGTATACCTAGTAGGTATGCAGCTACATGCCGTCTCGTCTTGCTTACCGATTAGCTATACCACGCTTGTACGGTGTATCTGTTGAACAGTGACGCCTCAGAAACATGTCAAGAAAAGGCTGACGTCACAAACAATATTTCAAGACGACCGATCACCTTTAATTCATTTGTATATTTTTTGTATGTACATGAAACGTGTCCCTGTAGTATACTGAGCGTAGCAGCCATAGCTACAGTGATTTCAACTAGTGATACCAATGCATCTTCAAGGGGCATAGATAGGACCATATGAACTGGGACAGAAAGTTTGGCTATGCCATTATGGAACTAATACATGCATATGTATGCTTGCATGTGATTTCTTTTAGTAAAGTGCTGTACAATGGAGCAGATATACAGTATAGAGAGAACTCTTCTCTTGTGAAAAGTACCTTTTTATCTTTGACTCCGACAGGGGATCTAAACCGACCTCACGATCCCATTCAATAAATAAAAGCTCGTATACCACCCACATATGCACAATTTTTTTCAACCCGAGGGAATGACTTCAGTTTGACAAACACCGTGTGTAGCTACCTATGAGAGAGCGTGGCAAATTTCATCTCCCCGGTGGGTGAGTGTCTTTACGCCCCCTCCCCTTTGAAACGCGTCTGGCATACCCTTAATTCCTTTCACGATCTTTCTTGGCGACTCCTCTGTGCAGGTCAGCGGCGGAGCTAGGGGCATGCTCAATGTTACAATTGCATTTCGTTTCACTTTGTCAAAGGTTCATACGGAATGCCTCAACACTAAACGAAAGATGTTTGCCTTTGGTTGGCTCGTAATGTACCGAGAAATTGAAGTTGGTTAAAAAAGACATATGATTGACGAAAATGATCATTCCCAGGCTTTGAAGTTTAAACACAGTTTAAGTTGAAAAGAGCGTCAGGAGTCCCCTTGACTCAAAATTTTGGTAGGTACGGTTTCTCCCAGACTTCATGTAGCACCCCCGTAAAAGTTGCCTACGCAGAAGCCTGTACATCATATAATTCCTTGTTCAGTCATATATTTGGGAAGCCTTAAAGAGTGGCTGACAGGCGCGGATCCAAGGAGGGGGGGGGGGGGGGGGGTTCCCGGCCTCATCCCCCTTTCTCGTCACATCAACAATAGCAAATACGCGAAAATTAGCATAATGTTAATCTAGGAGAATATTCAAGGGGGCTTTCAGCCCCCCTACCTTTTCGAAATGTCTGGATCCGTGCCTGGCAAACAGAGTTCGCTCCGCTGTGTACAATTAATTCGTAGATATCATTTTAAGTATAGGTTGTATACATGAATCTAGTAGCGTGCATGCACTTACCGGAAACGTCTGCTCTAATACCAGTTATGCAAAAGTATAGTATATGTTGAAGAAAACATAGAGACAACATAGTGCTATAAAATCCCGAAACGTAATTATAAAGTCTATGTTGAACAGATGAAATTAGTACTTTTCCAGAATATAAAGACAAATTTTCCACGAATCGACAACGAAACTACAGCCTATCGCAGCGCTATGCTTAATAAGCTCAAAGAACATACTTATGCTTTATACAACTTGATAATTATACGGAATACATTTCTGTATTCATTATTCTCATAGTTGTTATTATTGCTGTTGTTTTCAGGTCTGTAACAATCCTGTCGAGGATTCTTGCCATCGTTCAAAACAAATGACAAAAAACCCTTGGTTTCTTGAAAAGCCTCCAATTGATCTGTTTCCTTCGAAAAATACTTTCTGTTTGATAAAAATAGTACAGATGATTATGTAACCTACTTAAAGCAGTCTGGTTTCACTACATGGGTTTCAAGGCAAGTTAATGTCTTTTCCATATGATTTCAATGACCACAAACATTCGAAGATCAGAAAGACAGATGCAAAGGAAGCCAATTACAAATGGATTAGAGTAATAATAATAAATGGGCGGATTATGTCGTAATGATCTTTTCCGTCGATCAATTCAGGATAAATGCAGATAGCACACACTCCCATCGCACAAAGTATTGTTACGAAAAACAAAACTTAAAAATAAAAAATGAAAAAAAAAATAACTATAAAAACGCGAAGATAGGAAGGTTTCGAAGGAATTAACTGCTGCTAGAGAAAACAAGAAGTTGGTTTCAAAATAAATGTTAATATGCCAGACGGTGCTGGTTTGAGCTGTGGTGACCATAGAAGGATCGAAGATTAAGACTTAATGTTTGCTAAGACTAAGTGTTTGCCAGACTTGTAGTGCGAGTACAATGTCATGAGTACGAGAACAAGGGCAGTGTCTGTATTGCGAGTATGAGTACGAGCACATATCCTTTTCATGAATACGAGTACAAAATTTTACATAAGCCCCTATGCAGAGCTTTCAAAATCTGTGAGTACGAGTACGAGTACAACTAGACTGACTAGCGTAAAATTAGTCGGTGGATTAGTCAGTGATCACAAACTAGTCAGTGCATTAGTCCGTGTGACAACGACTAATCAACTGACTAGTTTGTGATGACTGACTAATCTACCGACTAATTTTACGCTAGGCAGTCAAATTAGTCGGGAGAGACACCATCCTGACCGTGACTAGTTTAAGACTAGTTTAGGTTTTCAGTGAATTGCCTACGTATAGAAGGTTGTAAGGCATATTCCTTGTTCAGTCGGTGGTTTGGGAAGCTGAGGAGCTAAGCAAACAGAGTCCGCACCGCGGGGTATGCAAACCTATGAGTACGTACTACAAGTCTGGTGTTTGCTCAAAAGACAATTAGAGGATGGATGTTTCAACGAGTAACTACACACAAATGCATGGCAACTGGGTACCTAAGTTCGCTTAGTAATCACACTTTAGTTTTTTTATTTAGTGCAAAGATCAACCGCTTTAGCTTGTTAGGGGAAATTTTCCTTTCAATCTATCCAAACTTTCTAAGGAAATAAAATCGAATTCGTAAGTTTATTGGATTGAAACACGTTTACCTACTTAACTTATTAAGTAGAATAAACCGTTTCAACTTCGTTTCGCTGATTTCACATCTGTAAGTTGTCCGTGGCGCCATATGTGTTGCCCAATCACCATACGTATTCATGGTGTTTTCATGAAATGGAAACATCACATTTAGTTCTTACTTAACAATGAAGCCATTTCAATTTGTTTCAGCTAGTTCACTGATGTAATTCCTCAATGTCCTTGCGCCTGATATTTTTGTCATCAGTCATTGGAAAATTTTATTAAGACCGAGCAGGCCAGGTCTGGTGATGATATCAGATCCAAAACCAGGTTGTCTAATTAGGAAGGTCAATTTTTGCATTCGAACAGATATAGTTATGTAACAGTTGACATGACTTGTGTATAAGCGTGAACACTGTTTCAGTAGAGGGGCGTACTGGGGGCGCACTCTCTTTGGCTTTTGGGAAGCCTTGTTCGCACACCGGGTCTTACAAGCCGCAAAAATAGTGCTATCGTTTTCCGTTTTCCAAGTATGTTCAGCACAACAAATTCAAGTTACCACTATCTGACTATCGTAAACTTTCCGAAAGACCAACATGTGTTTTGAAATAGGGCAAAAAAGATTTGGAACAATGAAAACGTGAACGAAATTTGAGATTATTGTGAGGAATTCAATAGGAAAACAATCCCTTTGCTGTTTAAATTAAGTATTACATCCTGTACTAATAAACCTTCTAACTAGATTCTAAACGATTCCAAAGTGAGGAGCAACACGTCGATTATTATTTTCCTTCAACCGCTACAACAAAACAAAAATCAATACCTTAAAAAATGCTCAATCAAAATAAAAGAGTCACTTATAACCTGGATTTTATAATAGTGTTCCCTGATAAAGGGAGTCTGATCGGGTTTTTAGGGGAGAAAGTTACACTGGCAGAAGATCTAAGGTATTGCTGCATTATGAGTCTCAGGGTAGTAAGCAAAGTTCAAGGGCATTGCATTTTAGCTGTAAAGCCACGAAAATTGCTTTAAAAAACCCTCCATGACAATAGTAATTAATGGGGTATAGACGGAGCGAATAATAATTGAGCATATTGATAAAGCAGTTCCCTGGACAAAATGATTACAGCCTTCAAAAAATAAAATATTGGGACCTATAGATGTCCAAAAATTCACCAGTGATGTAAACTTATTACAGTCTGGTAGAGGGTTTATTTAATTCATCTATTTTCACTAAATAAGAGGAGCCGTGTAGCTGTAATTGAGGTAAAGGAAATGATTTTGGGGGACGGTTTGGAAGACCGAAACGCTTTACATAGTTTGCTGAATCTACTAATTGAACTCTGGAGAATAAAATGTCATTTGTGGGTGTCCGAACGATTGTCAGATCTATCAGGAGAGGTTGCTTGAGGAAAGATATTTAAAAAGACGAAGAAAGAAACCACATTTGAAAGGACTTGCAAGAAATTTTATTAGTTGCGTTATATTTCCTTTTCTTTGGTGTCAACAGAATGTGTGCCCCACTTGAGCCCTTTCCCCTTGTATATGCCACTGGGTGAAGTTTTTGTCCAAGGAAGGTCACACTGAGAACCTTTTGAATAATCAAAGTTTCTCAGATACTAACTGGTGAATCATTTTGAACATTGGAGTAAATTTATGTTCACGCATTTGTTTTACAAGAACTATTTTCGGAGGTATGGCTCGGATCGTTTGAATAATCAAGGTTGCTAAGATACTAACTAGTCATCACTTTTCACCAGTGAAGTATTTTGAGTAGTTTTGTATGTTCAAGAATTTGCTTCACCGGAACTGTTTTCAGGGGTATGGTTCGGCGTATTTTTACAGCTCCCTCGAATACGAGCCTGAGTATTATGTTACTATGTTCAGAAAAAATTTTGCCTTTTAAAAATTACTTATGATGGGTGAAATGTTACCTTACTATACTGTCTTAAACCTTTAGAGTAAAAAGTCACTCTTTCAGGGTGAAATTAGGAACCAATCATTTGGATTGACAGATTTCAAACCAAAAGGAGTCATTCTCACTCTTTTAGAGTAAATATTCAATCTTAATTTTAGATCCTTCCCAATAATTTCACTCTTTTGGATTCAGAGAGTACGTTTGTCTGTTGCGAGGAGTTTCTATAGCCTTGCGTCAAGTAATTTTGATTTATTTTTATTTGTGTTTTTATTTATTTAGTTACTTTTTGGCATGTGAAAGACATTTAGTGGGAAATTGGCGTTACAGTCTACCAAACGATGCAGAGCGGGACAAAAACGCTTCCGACGAAAAGTTTTGTACATATCCTATCTCCTTGCGTCGAAGTAATCAAGGCAACCTGACGTTGCCCACATTCTAAAAACGTCCGATTCAGATTTGAACCGAATCGGTTCAAATGGGCACTGAACCAAATTCTACTCAAATATTTGACTAGATTTTGTTCATTTTGAACAGAAAATGGATAGTTTTGAACCGAATTAAAACTAGTCAAACATTGGATCCTTTCTCGGTTAAATGCCCATTTGATCCTTTTATTTGTTCAATTGGACCCGGACGTTTTTAGAGTGCATAACGTGAGAAATGAGCGACGCTAGAGAGGTGAGTGTTGTGACTGAGTAACTTATGTTTCTTTTGCGTCGACTTTCCTTCCGTTGACCTTAAGTAAGTTTTTCGATTTTTTGCGACTCTTGCGCACTAACTGTTCAAGGCATATCGATGAAGGTTCTGCGTCGATCTTGCGTCCCATTTTCTCCACAACTCTGTTGATTTCCATAAGATTCTTTGCAAGTAATTAAGCGTAACGGAAGACGCGAGATGTGTAAATTAAAGTTCATCGCGCCGCTAAACTACGACTTAAAACGAATGCAGGGAATTTTGAAGGTGAATGATCGCATACAAGACGTACAAAAAAACAAAAAGAAAAGAAAAAAAAACAAAAAAAAAAAACAAAAAAAACGGTCACCGTGTGAGACGTTTAGGCTGAGCAACGTTTTTGCCCAAGGACTTGAGGCAATGGTACCCTGCACTGTTTGAAGTGTAGGCCATGCTTTAAAATTGATGGGGTCAGAGAGAGTGCATGGTAATATGCAACGATTTTATCTACAGTAAATTAGTCAACCAATACGGTCAACTGAGGTAACGTTTCCTTGAGATAAAATGCAATGATCCCATGCATGAGCTGTCTCCAAAAGCGCACATGCCATTACAGCTTGGCTCCAGTGAGTAGACCTCTGCAATATCTATTAGTGTCCACGGCCCCTTGGACTTGGTCCGATAACTTGGTAAGTCCGAAGCTGGGTGTATTCATTTATTCATTTGGAAAGACGATATCTGAAGTTGTCAAAATAAACACTCAAGGAAAACTATTGTATCGTTTTACCTGAAATAAAATGGCACAATCCAATACAATTGGCTTCAAAAGTTCATTTTTGGCCACAGATATTTAGCTAGCTGCACAATACTGCAGATATTACTAATCTCATTTACCAGAGCACTAGATAAATCATTTCAAGCGGTAACTAAGGAGTGTGACTGCTTTCACAAGCTTGCACGAAGTGTAGCATGTAAGTATTCTTTCATACTCTCATACCGAGGACTGAGTGTATACATATATATATATATATATATATATATATATATATATATATATATATAATACAGTGTCCAAATATAGGCTATTTTAGAGAAAATATTTGCTCTTCTATAAAGTATATTTCCAGTGTAATCTTCTGTGCCTTTTGGATAAGTTTATGTGTAGTACCGTATATGTTCTTTTCAGCCCGTCTAGAAAGGGACCGCGTATGACAGACCCATGGTGTAAAGGCCTCAAGGTCAAGACGTTGTTCAGTTAAGTTTGTTGTCCCCTCAGGTGGAGCGGAATTCTTTTCGGGAGTAACGTTTGATTTCGCCCTTTGACTCTTCACTAGAGAGTAGAACGGACTTTGATAAAAAGTTTATTTCCGGTGTAATAATGTTGTACCGAAATATAACTCGAGTGAGTAACCAGTCCAGAACGGGACCATGCATGACAGACCCATGATGTAGAGGTCTGAGGGTCAAGGGGTTGGTCATGTTAAGTCTTGTTGTACCCTCGGGGACGTAGGTCCTTTGGGGAGCAGATTTTTTCGGGGTTAACATTTGAATTCGTCCAGTTCGACTTGTCCCCAGAGAGTCGATGGGACTTTTGAAAAAAGTAGGGTTGTCCGGAGATATGACTCGAGTGAGTAGGCTAACTATCAACATAACCTGAAGAAAGTGATTCTAGGAAATTGTACCTCATTAAAGTAACATAGTGACACACGTCCGTGTCAAACTTGTAGTGAGTATACGTATACTCGTTCTGAGGCCTAAGGACACTTGTCCGTACTTCTAGTAGGCCTATTCCCGAAGTCGCTGAATTTGTACTCGTAATCACCGAGTACTCCGTCAAGTTAACCATCACTACTAATGCAAAATCTTGTACACACACAGAAAAGGTGTGCACTTGTACTGGTACAACCAGACACTCACCACATGAATGAAAAGTGCCAGTCTCTTACGTGCACTGTTTTCTCTAACTCATGATTAGGGTGTTAACTCGGGCTCTTGCCTTATTGCAAAATACTTGGAATTTCATTGCCAAGTCGGACAGTTTGGCCTTCGCCGGAAAGTTATGAAAGCACTGGTCTAACAATAACTTATCTGGGCCACCATGTTCCTTCGGAGAGGAGAGGGACTTTCAGTGGAGACATCACTCTTCAAACGTCCGTATTAATTGGGCACTGACCTGGAATTACGGTCATTTATATAACAAGATCTTGATCAAAAAATGATCCAGTTCGGATCTTTTTTATTTACATCTGGTCAAATAAGCTAGTAGGTTCCTGACTGGTCCCCGACTGATCCGGATTGGGTATTATGTGACCCGGACGTTTTAAGAATGCATATGCTTATTCGATTTGAGTAATTTAATGCAATGTAGGAAATGCATTGAAGTTATTCTGCAAAAATTCCTAGACTAGAATTTGTTTTAGCCATTTTTGCTTTAGCTTCTAGTTCGGTCGCCGTAAACTCTTGTTTGTGTAGACTGCAAAGGCCGCAATAGGACAGACGTATCTGAAACGTAGTCTTGGCATTGACCTACAAATTTAAAAACAACCGTAAACAACGCCCATTGACAGACTTGCGAGCTTTCTCTCACATGACTGGTAGCTACAATCTGGGGGCTGACAATTGAACAAACTTTTATTTTTTGCCAAAGGAAAATTACTATAGGTGTAAGTCAAAATAAAAATAATGGATACTATGCGACCTGAAAATCTTTATTTTGAACAACCTGAGGTTCATTGCGCTCGGTTCAGGTAAGCCTAACTTCAAAATATCGGCCATTTTTGCTTTAGCTTCTAGTTCGGTCGCCGTAAACTCTTGTTTGCGTAGACTGCCAAGGGCAATAACATAGACGCATCTAAAACGTAGTCTTGGCACCTGACCTACAAATTTGAAAACAACCGTAAGCAAAGCCCATTGACAGACTTGGGAGCTTTCTTTCACATGACTGCACTTAAATCTGGAGGCTAACAATTAGGCAAAATTTTGTTGTTTGTCAAAGAAAATTACTATTATAGTTGCAAATCAAAAGGAAAATAATCTATACCATGCGACCTGAAAATATTTATTTTCTACAACCTAAGTTTCATTGTCCTCGGTTCAGGTCGATTTAGATGATCTTTTTTAGGTCAATATTACGCATGATTGTTTTTATTTACCCTGCAATGAATTCACTTCTTTACTTCAGTCCGTGGGCGTATCCGTTCATATTCTCCCAAGAGCAGATACAGTTTGAATCGTTTGGCATCCGTGAAACGAATTTCTATATCAGTTATTCCAGCTAACATCTCACATAATTGTATATAATAAGCCTTCACTATTGTCCCCTTCAGACTGTTTCATCACCTGACAAGATGCCCGTTATTGCTATCGATTTCGGAACGGCTTACTCCCGGGTAGGGGTTTACAGACAGGGGAAACTGGAAATCATTCCTAACGAGAAAGGGAATCTGGAGACCCCGAATTATGTAGCGTTTACTGATTCTGAAATACTTGTGGGAGATGCAGCCAAGAGCCAACTTGAGCAGTGAGTAATAATATTTTTTCACGATAAAATAACTGGCTGGCTGGAGAACTGACTTTTTATGTCGTGCTGCAGCCTTGTCGCAGTCTTTCATCGCCGCGCTTTATCATTTTTCTCGTACCATGGTAGATTTTTGCTTAAATGAAACACCACTTAATTTTACTGTCAATAGTATAGATATTATATATATATATATATATATATATATATATATATATATATATATATATAATATATATATATATATATATATATATATATATATATATATATATATATATAATATATATATGGAAAGAAACCCCAAGGAAATTGACTGGATCTTTCGAATAAATTCTCATGAAAACGGTCTTAACAAAGACTTGGGAATTCTGTCCAATTATCACTTTTACAAACAAATTTGAAACTTTGTCAACACTCTCTTTCGTTGTCAAAGCTGTTGTTATTGTGCTCAACCAACTAAGGCACCGTTAATCCTCCGGGTGTGGCTTCCTCAGTTTATCTGTTTAATTATTGTATTATCTTCGATTCTTTAATCGCTAAGTCTAACAGTTTATGTTTGCTAAGTTTAATAGAAAGTTTCCTTGTACATTGAACTCTATAAATTTCGCACTTGCAGTCTAGTCATTGCTGAAGAAGGTCCCAGGGGACCGAAAATTTCAATATAATTCATTTTGTTGAATCTGTATTATTGTTTGTCAACTATGAGACTGGTCTCTTCTTTCTTCTTGTTTGTACTTTTCACTGGAATACACGTGGATCTAACTTTTATTATATATATATATATATATATATATCTTATATATATATATATATATATATATATATATATATATATATATATATATATATATATATATATCTTTAATAGGAATACGCTTAAAATATCGTACAGCTGCATGCCAAATATGAAATCCATCGTAGATGCCCACAATAAGAAAATTTTGAAGGCCCAAATGCCCGCACCCGAAACTGACCCATGCAACTGCAGAGCTAAACAAGATTGCCCGCTAGACGGAAAGTGCAAAGTAACGAGCATTGTGTACCAAGCCACCGTAAAAAGCAACAACTACGAGGAAACGTATGTCGGTCTGACAGAGGGCAACTTTAAACTGAGGCTCGCAAACCACCAACAGTCTTTTAATAAGGAAAGATACAGAAACCAAAGAGAGCTATCTAAGCATATTTGGACTCTTAAGGACAGAAACAAAGATTTCGAAATTTCTTGGAGGATCTTAAGTCGAGCATCATCGTTCTCAAATGTTAGCAAACGGTGTAACCTGTGTACAATGGAAAAATTCTTCATTATTTGCCACCCAGAGATGGCCTCTTTGAATAAGAGATCGGAGTTAGTCAGCACGTGCCGGCACGCGTCTAAGTTTCAGCTGATGAACTTTGCCGGCGTAACCTAGACAACCGCGCGCAACCATAATGCGCGCGCAAGTATTTAAACTACCTACGCACATGAGATGTTTTTTAAACCGTTTGAGAAAGCTGTAATTCCCTGATGAGAGGAGGCGGTAGTATCCACCTCTTCGAAACAAGTTTGTCGGAATTAAAGTGACGTGAACAAACTCTATCTAATGGTCATATAATTATTGTATATATATATATTATATATATATATATATAGATATATATATATATATATATATATATATATATATATATAGGTAAAAATGAAGTAGTAAATAGTGCTAAAAGTTTGTGAAAAATTCCACGACTTTTCGGGTTTAAACCCTTCATCAGGTGGCAAAATGCAACTGATCGTTGACACGGCCAAACGTACAATTTAAAAAATACACAATAAAATTGGGCACGGTAAAACTCGGCTAGGAAAACAGACAGTGTTAAGTGGTTACCACAAGTCAAAACAATGCAGGAATTGCTGCGTTATAACAGTTCAAGTCTAACGTTCAGACCATGTGGGGACAGGGTTCCAAGTTTCATGATTAGGCGGTTTTCGGCAGCTAGGCGGTCATGATCGTAACCTCGACACGAGATGGCCGCCGAAACCATCAAGTCACGGATCGAGCATGTTGACGGGGGATTGAAGTGTGTGGCTACCGGGAACCCTGAGAGGTTCTGTTTGATTGACCTCAGGTGCTCCGTGACTCGGTCAGCAAGACGACGTTTTTTCTCCCACGTATAGTATATTACAGCGTTTACATACGAGAACGTAAACAACATTGGCTGAAGTACAGGTAAAATGCTGATGAACGTTAAACCGGTTGTTGTTGGGACCTACAATGGAAAGGTTTTTGTCATAACTGACCACCGGGCAAGTATTGCATCTCCCACGGTTGCAAGGAAAAGTTCCTGGGGTGTTAGGCACTACTGCTTGAGGTTGAGAGGCACGGACCAAGTGCTTAGATATGTTCTTTTCA
Source organism: Holothuria leucospilota (assembly GCA_029531755.1). Lineage (NCBI taxonomy): Eukaryota > Metazoa > Echinodermata > Holothuroidea > Aspidochirotida > Holothuriidae > Holothuria > Holothuria leucospilota. The sequence continues at coordinate 26,020,405 of CM055970.1, forward strand.
ATTCTGGAAGCTGTGATGGGGGGTTCAGGGAAATGGTCACGGGTGGATGGGTCATGACGGAGGGTCTCTACATTCCTGTAAATGGCACGTACAATGGGAGTTACAGATGGGTGAAAGGATAGGACCAACGGGATACGTCTGGTGGGTGTATGGTCAGTTTTGGGGGCAAGGGCAGAGTCTCTATCAATTCCTTGTATGCGTGTCAGGGCATTAGAGAGCACTCTTTGTGGATACTGGCGTTGTTCAAAGAAAGAAATAATCTGCTTGGAAACTTTAGCGAAATCCTGGTCGTCGGAACAAATCCGTCTGGCCCGTAAAAGTTGTGAGAAAGGAATCGAATTGGTACAAGATCTGGGGTGGTTGGAAGGGTACATGAGGTAGTTGTGAGAGTCAGTGGGCTTAAAGTGGAGATTGGACTTGATTTTACGGTCGGAGATGGATAATTCCGTGTCTAAAAACACTACTGAGGAGTTGGAAATACAGTGAGTGAATTTCAAAAACGGGCAGAACGTTTCAGCAAAGTTAATGAACTTTTCCAAATCGTTTCGAGGACCCACTGCGACCCCAACAATATCGTCAATATACCTTTCATAAAGTATGGGCTTGATCCCGGTGTATCGAGAGAACATCTGCTCCTCAAAGTGGCCCATGGTGAGGCAGGCCACAGAAGGTCCCAGTTTAGTGCCCATAGCTACTCCTTTAGTTTGGCCAAAAAAACGACCATTGTACTGAAAGCAATTTTGTGTGAGGACTAGTTCTGTCAAGCGAAGAAAGATGGTGGTAGGGATGTTAGGGTCCTGGCGTTGATCAAGGTAATGGCGAATGGCTGCTAAAGCAGCGTGATGGGGGATTGAAGTATAGAGGCTGCTGACATCCATGGTGAATAAAGTACGTTCACTGGGATTCTCAGGAAACTCAAAATTTTGAATTAACCTATAAGCAAGTGAGGAGTATCCTGGATAAACGAAGGTAGGGTTGAAACTAATGGGGACAGTACAGAGTCTACGTACTGTGAAATCAGAACCGTGGGGCAGCTGTGGGAAGACACAATGGGACGACCAGGATTATTGGCCTTGTGAATTTTGGGCAGTCACGAAATTGGAGATTTGTGGGCAAGGGTGCAGAAGGGCTTTAGCCGATTCAGGAAGATGTTTTTGACTTACAAGGGTAGCTAAGGTTTTCTTGGCCAAGGTTTGGATTTCGGAAGTGGGGTCCATCGGCAGTTCGGTGTATGCTGTTTGGTCTGAGAGTTGTTTCTCAGCTTCAGAAACATACAGATCTCGACGCCAAACAACAGTGGCACCGCCCTTGTCAGCAGGCTTAATAATCAAATTCTTGTTCTTCTTGAGGGACAGAAGGGCCTTCTGCTCGTCCAAAGAAATGTTACGAAAGGGAGTTACTTTGGGAGGAAGGAGACGTTCTAAATCGGAATTAATGGACTCAATTACACTGTCCAGGACCTTGCTTTTACCAGGTTTAGGGGTCCATGGAGATCGCTTAGACTGGAATGAACGGAAAACGTCCTCCGATGAAGTGTTGTCGGTTTCATCGGAATCTCCCAAATGTAAGCGGAGGCGGAGCCTCCTGCAGAACGCGGACACGTCTCTGCGGATAGAAAACTCATCTGGAAGGGGGTTCATAAGTGCTACGCAGTACTTTGGCCTTATATATATATATATATATATATATATATATATATACACGCTGTTCAGTTCTTCAAATCGGATATTCTGATAACACAAAATAAATAGTAAACTAATCACTAAACACATCAAGTTGGTATATTATGCAAATACTGACGTCATGAAAGTCAAAGTATGAGGTCATATAGATATTAGTTCTTTATTAGTCAAATGTGACATGGTGAACGACAGGCATCATAGAGCCTATTGAGGACTATTGTTTTGAAAAAATAATTAGCTCAAGATTTCCCTACAACCGTACGTCAGACAAATCCTAGCATCACCCGTGCGGGTGTGTAAAGTGAATTAACCGTAAGGTGGGGGCTGCTACATTTCTTAGTGACAGAAGTACACGCAGAAAGCAGTCACATTTGGGACTCAAATACAGTGGCGTGGCCGAGGGAGCTTGGGGTGCGATCCCCCCCCCCCCCCGCCGTAAGTCTCGCTATCTCCCAAGACCCTCCTCAATCACTTGGAGGAGTCAAGAGTGAAGAAGATATGTAACAATTCCATATTTGAAGCTCCCCCAAAATGGCAGAGCCCCCATGAGACCGCATTATAACATATTTGGCTATGCTCCTGATTCAATATGACGCAATAGTTGTCCTAGATATATTGACAAATGAGAGCGTCATAAAACTGAGGAGAAACTACCAGTAAAATTACCATTTGTGTATCAATTTACAAACGTCGCCCCTAAGAATTGATCTAAACACTCACCACTAAAGGTTCCTATGGCATGCCGGAAAGAACACAAAATATAATGATCAGGCAACAAGATAGGTTTACCATGAAAAACTAATAAATAAACTACAGGCGCCAGGCAGGCCCGGATCTAGAGTTGGACTTTTGTGACTCTAGCCCCCCTCCCCACTATTTTTGTTCTCTTTTTAAGACGATTCCAAAGCTCTTCTGCAAAGTTCATGTATAGTTATCTTTATTCCCAGGCGCCATGAAATCGCATCAAACAGTGCTCTGTTTCTAAAATTTCCTGAAGGAACCCCCAGGCCCTCTTTTGTGCCCCATTTTCAAAGGATACGTGGTCATTGATAAGTCTGTTCCGACATTGCTAAGTGACAGTGGCGTAGCTGCGGGGGCATGAGGGGCACGTGCCCGGCACGGGAGACGGGTGTTCGACTATTGCAAGCTTTTCGACATGACAAAGTTTGCAGAAGCCAGAAGTTCCTGTGAATGTTTGACCGTGCCAGTACCCACCAACTTATCGAGAAATCGCGGCCATTCCGTTTTAGAGACCAAATATGTTTGGAGGACTCCTTTTCGTGACGTTCTATGTTGAAGAATTTCTTGTGGTTCTTATGGGGCCACCGGACATGCCTTTGTATGTGTGTGTTAGGTTATGACTAGTAACTTCGACCTTGTAAACAGTGGCTGGTGTTAGGCATTTCCCTTCAAGGGGGAAAGAATATTTGACCCTGCAATTACAGCCATGGTTTGGGGCTGGAAGAACATTCTTAGAGAGCAACTTAGAGCTGTGACCCTCTATGGCGGACACGGCTAACTCGAAAATCATTCATGTAGAGCTCATGATGAACGCACAAGCGTGAAACTCTGAGTACAGGTTTTTGCTTTCATACCATAACTATAAGACCTGTATGGCCAAGCAGGAAAAAATGTGACTCTGTTAAATTTTAGCTTTATTTCAGTATTTTTTCTTTTCTAGGGAAGGAATCTCCATTTCTCGGCAATTTGGTCAGAAACGGGTGAGCCTAAATTGCCCCACTGCATAATATAATGCTATTCCATACAAAAAATCTTTGTTTACCACTACTAATCTCCATTCCCAGATGTAAGGAAATTGCATCTAACAGCGTTTGATTTCGATATTTTCCCAGCCTCCCCCCCCCCCTTCGATCCTACCCTCCAAGTGTCGTGACCATTTTACCCGTAAACGATCCGCTTGCCGGTGAGCCCATTCCGAAATTGCAGTGCCTAGCAGTAACAGCACCAGTGATGTTACGCAAATGATGTAAATCTTGATAGCTAAAAGCTAGGAAATAGCATTTAACAGTGTTGGATTTCCAAACATTTTCCCACATGCCAGTGTCCTGGCCACTTAACCGGGGTATAGAGGTCGTGCACCGACGTCATAACAGCGCTCATTGCCACGCCATACTGGACGGTAACTTATCGTAATAGGCGAGTGATTAGGCTTTTGTTAGTAAGATGATTTCAACGAGTACGCCGTGATTGGTGGATTCTGTGTTCTGATTGGCTGATTTGTTTGCGTTCTGATTGGACAGTTGAATTGAGGATTCTGTGCTCTGATTGGCCGATTCATCTGTGTTCTCATTGGATGAGGCTAGTGAGAAAGGATCATGATTGGATGCAAAAAGACTGTTCCACATGTGGCTTACATCTTTCCCATCCATCCTGTTAATAGTGGATTTTTCATTGACCCTAATCTCTAGAGCCTCTCTAATTAGCCGCATCCCTAAATGTTGAACTTTGACAATGCTTTTGGCATCTGCCTATAGAGGTGTGTGGTTATTGCAGTGAGCATGCGCAGCCAAAGTAGAACCTTCCATCTTACCTAGCTCTCTTATGCTCAGCTACTCTTACTCTGAGTGCGCTTACTTTGTTTGACCAATGTACTGTTGTCCGCAGCTACATGGAACTGAGTAAACACAAGCAGTGTGGTTTTTGGGCAAGGGGTCTTTGGGCTGGCTGAGGATATCCCGTAGTTTTCGAGATCGGGAATAGAAGGTTTCAACTTCTGCAAGATTCAAGATTCTGGTTATCCTCTCAGAGACTCCTTTGACGTAGGGCATGAAGGTGAGGCCTTTGTTATACTCTTCACTTGCCTTCTTTTTCGTTGTTTGTTGGGCTTGTTTCTTCACAGCTCTGTGCACATAGTGGACGGGGTAACCATTTTTATGTAAGGCTTTAGTAATGCGATCAAGTTCATTGGATACTTTATCCTCATCACAAAGTGTTAAAGCTCTATGTACCAGTATATCTACCACACTATTTTTGGCAGAGACATGGTGATTGGAGGAGTGAAGGTACTGATCAGTGTGTGTAGGTTTCCTGTACACTGAAAAAGATAGCTTGCTATCAGTATTTTGTACCTTGACACCCAGAACAGGAATAACGCCATGGTTTTCCAATTCCATGGTGAATTGAATAGCAGTGTGTTGATTGTTCAAGTGATTTAGAAATTTGTATAGTTCTTCACGACCATGTCGCCATACCACAAAGGTATCATCAACGTATCCGAACCATACCGTGGGCTTCAAATTATGAGTGGCAATGGCTTTAGTCTCAAAATGGTCCATAAAGATATTAGCCGTGATATGAGGCAAGGGGGAACTCATTGCCTGACCTTTACATTGTTCATAAAAACTGGTTTTTGTGTTTAATTCCCGATCATTCATTTGTTTTTAATTCCCGATCATTCATTTCGTCACAATATCGGCTCAAAGTCTTTAATCAGTAGGGGGACTTCTTAAAGAGACAGATTTTACTAGCAGTATAAATAAAAAAGCTCATTATCATCGAGTACCGAGATATGCAAATCATTCTCTGTGGTTTATGTATGACAACAATGAGAGACTTGCCGTCCATTGATGCTGCAGTTACAGCGCAGTGTATCAAAGGATGACGTCGAGTGCACGACCTCTATAATAACCATTAGAGTGCCTGATAAGCCTTTTCAGAAATATCAGTCCTCACACGTCATAGCACCGGTAGCCTCATTTTTTTCCGACGAGGTTATGAGCAAATTTGATTTTCAAAATTTTTCAAATTTGTTTCAAAATCATGAGTTGGGGTTATGTTTAGGGTTAGGATTACGTGGATTGGGGTTATTTGGCCTGTTCTTTCATAATCCGGTGTCAGAATTACAAGAAAAGGGTCGAAAAGCTGTCATTTTGGAATTAGAGGTGTGGCCTATTTTCAAGAAGCTGATTGGTCCATTGGCACGATTTGCCCATAACCTCGTGGGAAAAAAATTGCGCGCACCGGTAGTCTTGGTCAAGACGTTAGTAAAGTTTCACTTCTCTAGTTTTTTTTCTTACAAAAAGAGGGCGCTTGTCAACTAGACTGTACGTACTCGAGTGTTTCTTTCATTCGTATAGAACAAATACTACGGTCTTGAGCAAGACTGTAGCACCGGTAATGCGGGAAGATGGTGTTTGGTTTTGTACTAATTTTAATAGTTAGATGTCAGGAAATACCAATGAACAGTGACAGTCATCATCATCATCATCATCATCATCATCATCATCATCATCATCATCATCATCATCATCATCATCATCATCATCATCATCATCATCATCATCATCATCATCATCATAATCATCAACATCATCATCATCATCATCATCATGTAGAAGTGATACGTCATCGTCGTCGTCGTCGTCATCATCATCATCATGTGCATGCATCATGTGCATGCAGTCGCTTTAGGTTAAAGGCTGACACTCCTCACCCCAAGTGCGTTTTTGGTTAGGGGTATCCAAAATCTCAATAGGTGACTGCTATTTGATTGACAACACAGTTAGAAAATAAAAAAGATGCAGAGTAGCTAACATTTTGCAGCATGCAGAGAGAGTAATCTGATCGCACATTAGGGCTTCGTTTGCTCACCAGGATATGTCCCAAAGCAGTAAACAACTTTTGTGTCTGAACAAGGAGGAGCTAAAGACAGTTTTGGGAGGGGCTAGATGTAACATAGTTGGACAACTGGAGCTGTCTGGAATGAGGAAATTTCTCATTTAATATAAATACCACAATGACAAGGCCAATGATGTGATGGTGTACAAAAAACTATAATGGCAGGACTATTAGAGTACATAGTTTGTATGATCCACTGCAAGTTGGCGTATGAGGTGGGGACTGGAGGCGGCAGTCGACTCTGATTTGCATGAATTTTTCTTTGGAAAAGGTATCTCTGATGTGAATTTTCCTTTAGCCCCGCCCAGTTCCTAGGGACTGAATGGGCTAGGTTACTCGTAGTGATGGAGGGATGAATTTGGGAAGGAAGAAAAGAAAAATTGGGGCTGTAAGCTGAGAAAAAAGTCTGGCATCCCTCTCTCCCTTTTCGCGCAAGATAAAAATCTCATGACCGAAAATGTCATCGTCAGAGCATTAGAACTTTAATTTTTAAAGGCACATGTCGTGATTGTCAGCAAATTAGGACAGTGTTCAGGGCAAACACGTTCAGCTTCACATTCGCCTGTGTCGGCGTGCCGTATGTTAAGACCCCAACGATATGTTTTTTTCTTCGTCACAAAGACAGTGTATCCTGAACACTAAACAAATCGAAATTCATTTTTTTCCGACAGAAATGCAGTGAGAACAATATTCGCACCTAAAATCTGTATTGGACAACCTTTCAACAACGATGTAGCACAGCGTTATAAAACATGCTCTACTGTTAAAGTCGTTGATCGGAATGGTCAAGTCGGCTTCCAAATAGAAGGACAAACGAAGGTTTACACCCCGGAGGAAATCAGTGCTATGATTCTTCTAAAGATGAAACAAGCGGCTGAAGTTTATCTTGGGTCAAAGGTAACAGATGCTGTAATCACTGTCCCAGGCTGCTTCCTCGACTCCCAACGCCAAGCTTTAGTCGATGCTGGAACGATTGCCGGATTAAATGTTCGTCGTCTCATCAACGAACCAACGGCTGCCGTTGTGGCCTTTTGTCTAGAAAATAATATTCAAGAAGACCAGGATGTCATGATAACAAGTATTGGGGCCGGGGCTTCTGACGTCAGCATCGCTTCAATCGGCCAGGCCTTTGTTGAAATGCGAGCATGCCAAGGCGATCCCTTTCTTGGAGGCGTTGACTTCACGTCAAAAGTTGTAGACCATCTGAGGATCGTCTTTCGGAACGAGCACAACTCTGATGTAGCCGACCACCCTCTTGCATTGCAAAGGGTGATAACTGCTGCGGAAGAGGCTAAGATAACCTTATCCAACCAAACCAGTGCGGTCGTTGATCTTCCTTCCCTGGTAGAAGGTAAGGGCTTGAATGTGACCGTTACTCGCAGTATTCTGGAGGAGTGTGCAAGTGATTTATTGGGCAGGTATGGAGTTCTTATAACCAATGCGATAACAGATTCACGTATGGCATTATCATCGTTTAGGAAGATAATTGCAGTTGGTGGAACTACTCAGATGCCGGCATTTGTGGAAGTGGTGAAGAGAGCAACTAGTAGCGATGTGAATAAGCTTGCAAATGAAACAGCTTTGTATGGAGCTGCAATCCAAGCTGCAATCCTCTCTGGGGATCACGAAGGCAACCTTGGCGAGATGTTCATCTTAGATAATTCCTCGCATTCTGTTGGCATAGAAACCGTGGGAAGTGCTTGCACCACGATAATACCACGTGGCACTACCCTACCAGCAAAGAAAAGTGAAATATTTTCGACCTCAGCTGACAACCAACCCGTCATTTCGGTCCAGGTTTGTGAAGGTGAACGTGAAATGGCGAGTGATAACCCAAAAGTGGCCCAAATGGATGTTAAGGTACCACCCGGGCCCAAAGGGGTCCCTCAAGTGCACGTCACTTTCAACATAGATGACAGTGGTATCATTAGGACCACCTGCGAAGGGTACCAAGTTGACTTCAACAAAGGTCGACTCTCAAAGGAGGAGAAAGATAAAATGGCCGTCGAGGTTCAAAGTTTAAAGTAAAAATGATACTGAAGTATAACACGTTATATAAGAAAAGATAATTTTAGGTCCTAATTGGTGATAGATTTAGTGTAATTGATTGTAAGTTCACCACTCATAGTGGCACTGATGATCGAGACAGAGTTCCTGCTCACCTCGGAGTGAACACACTGCCTTCGTTGATATTTAGAATAACTTCTTAATACTACGAGCATTAAAAAGAGATCGGGAGTAACTATGTTCTGAAATCAAGTTACTTGATGAGCCAGTTGACTGACTGGCTGTATTGTGGAAGTTTTGAGATCACATAACAGCTCCTCTTATGGAATTACTGGCCACGGTTAACTCAAAGTATTTCCTTTCAAACTGATATATAAATCTACAAAGCTCTGGATAGGACTTGGTAAAAGCAGGGAGTTGCTAGAGAACTCCCTGGTAAAAGCCTATCTAGAGCTTCGTATAAATCTGCAACCGCAGTTAAAACCCCCCTTTTTTCAAAGAAAGTCCAGTGAACTCTTTGTGCAGCGCCTTGAGCGGGTAAATTTGGGATCATAATCATTGTAATGATCATCATTTTTGTGCTGCTGTTATTATTATTGTTATTGTTAGGCCTATTATTTTTTATTGTCATCATTGTCGTGGCAATTGCGGTGGCTGTGACGTCAGATGTGGTGGTCTCGAATGTAGTTGTGGTGGCGGCGGTGGTGGTAAAGGCCTTTGTCAACATGTTCTAAGTCGCTGGTTGTTAAGTGTCATAACCATTTTCATTATATCATTATCATTATATTTTTGTCCGCGTGTTGCCGTGGTTACCATCACTATTAGGACTACTTTTACTTTTATTGACTGCTGTCTGGGCTCTATAATGGAAATCAGCTGATGTGGAGCTGTGATTCCCGTAAATGTTACTGCTACTTCTGCTACCATTTCGTCGTTCGTCGACCTGAAAACTTTATTTGAGCAGACAGATCCTTCCCTTATTCCGAGCTTTCTTAAGGAATGTAAACTGTATAAAGATTTCTGACATGACTCCCGCATTTGCCTGGACATTTCAGTGGAATTTGACCCCCCCCCTTTTTGTACCTAATTGTACCCAACATTGCACCATTTTCTTTTCTAGATGACACTATATAACACATTCGTGTTGGTGTGTCGTAAAATCCCATCTAACTAACTTCGTCGTTCTAGTTGAGGTTGTGATGGTCGTGGTCGTGGTCGTGTTCTTTAATTTTTTATACACCGTTTTCCATCAGTATTATCATCATCATCATCATCGTCATCGTCGTCGTCGTCGTCGTCGCCTCGGTTCTATTTCGATTAGTTTTTCTGTTACTTACAACCTACAAATATTTACTTTTTTCAAGACTAAGAAATGGAAGTGAGCTGATGTGGAACTGAAAATCCTGTACCTTACACTGTAATGGGAATTATTCTCAGTGGCGTAGCTAGAGGGGGGGGGGCAGGGGGAGGTCGCCCCCACAAAGCCTCCGAAGGCCTCTGTCGGAGATTTCTAGTCTCTGTCGGAAATAAATAATTCATTTGAAACACTTACAACACTTCTTATGTTTTTAAGCAGAATTCACATCGAAATGGTTACTGACAAGGCCTGGAAGTGTCATTTAAGACAATCGCGGAGAAATTTTTATCTATTTTTTTCCGCGCCCTACACGCCAAATGATGGTGGCGCTACGCTTAGATAGTACATCATTACTTCAAGATAATAATCTGTCGGAATTTTTTGTTTTTGCTTTTGCCCCCCCCCCCCCCCACACAAAAAATATCTAGCTACGCCACTGAGTATACTGTTGACTTTTGAGTAGTTCTGGTTGTGGGTGTGATGGTCGTGACGCGGATGGTTTTGTTTCTCCTGTCCATCATTATACCATTACCATTATTATAATTATAAATATTATCGTCGAGTAGCCGCGGTTTCTATTTCTGTTACTTTTTTGTTACTTTTTATGCAATTATTTACTATTTTCTAGACTCAGACATGGACGTGAGCCAAAGTAGAGTTGCAATTCCTTCAACTGTTACTTTTATTTTTATTACTGCTAATGTCACTGCACTGATATTGTTGTGTTATTGGTGTGGTGGTACGGTTGTGGTTGGGGTTGGGGTTGTGGTGGTTCCGCTAGTGGCTGCGGACGTTGTCCTATCATTATCCTTTTTATTATTATAATTACTATCGTTGTGTTACCTTTCTGGATATTATTTTCCCGTCTGGACTCAGAAATGAAAGCGAGACGATGTGGAGCGGTAATTTTACAAACTTTTCATTTTCACATCATATATAGTAGCGAATGTCGTAGACAATAATTTTACTGCCCTGAAATATCCCTTTTTTATAAAAAGTAAATTGATGGTAAAGTTAATCTGCTAAATTTGAGGTTCAGTTGTAGGACTTTTTAATTCAGGGGCTTTTTGTTTCAAAACAACAAGTATGTGCATGATACTTAAAGGGCATAAGCAGTCGCCCGAACTTATATTGAAACAACAGCTAAATCTTACAAATATTCTCATACTTCCCTTCAAAGCAGGCGCGGATCCAAGATTTTGAGAAAGGGGGGGCGCACACACCGTGGGCCGAAGGCCGACAAGCGAGCGCCGAAGGCGCGAAGCCACGGCGGGGGTTTGGGGGTCCTCCCCCAAGAAAATGTGAATTCTAGATGCGCTTAGATGCGTTTTTCCAGCATCTGGGAAGCATATATTTTTCATATCTATTTGCTCATTTTTTGAAAAAAATCGTTGGTCATCGAAAAAAGGGGGCGCTGGTTGCGCCCCCACCTGGATCCGCGCCTACAAAGTATGTTTCATGATATTTCAGAACATACGTATTGCACATTTCAAGGTAAACCGAGGACTAACTCAATCAGTGAGAAAAAATATTGTCACATGATTCTCAAGAGCCATTCACATGAAATAGAATACCCGGCTACACTCATCCAAATTTGGTGACTGCATTTTTCCTTGAATATTGATACGATGATACAAGGTGTATTGCAAGTACGTTATCAATAGTTACTGCAATAAACCTTTCAAGTAAGTCATCGTATCGATTTACCTGAAATAAAATGGTGCTTTCCTGTTAGTCGATTTCGTCTCAGGTACAATAGCTAGCGGCACAAATCTGCATATAAAACAATTCTAGATTACTCATTTGACAGCGCTCTATAGATAAAGCTACCCTTTCAAATCGAAGCTGCACGCGTGTTCCTTTTGCAACTTGTTCTAACCAGAATTTATTCTCCCATACTCATTTTTATTTTGTGTTTAGGCTATCTTAAAAGTTACCTAATGGCTCTTATGCAAATTGTTTCCAGTGTACCAATGGTGTGGCAAGTAATGAGTCAAGTCAGTACCTTTCAATACAGCGTAACATTCACAATACTCTTAACAAAAGTAGAAAAATGTTCCTGTTCATTGAAATAACATAGTGACTCAGGGACGTGCCTTGCCTACGTAGCAGACTGCACGAAATTTGTCTTGTTCAGTCATAAAAATGTTTTGCAGCCTTAAAGAGGGACTTAGGAAAACAAGTCCGCGGGGAAGTCTGTGCGAAACTAGTAGTGAGTATGCACTTGTACTGACATCTAGCCTGAACCAGACACATTTGTCCGTCCTCGCACTCCCGTGATCTTAAAATTTGCTCTTGTACTCGATGGTACTCACATATACATATGGTACTCATTTAAAGCATCGTTTCTAATGCAAACTTTTGTCCTCGTAATCATGAAAAAGGTGTGTGTTCGTACTCGTATTCACAACTAGAGACGACACCTTCTTGGCCTTGGTGCTCGAACTCGTGATATTGTCTCCACTAGTCTGGTCATTAACTTTCAGTTGACTCACTACGATTGCTACTAGTCAGGGTTTGACTAAGGACTGCATTTACTACTGGCCATCAGCCTCAGGGAGAAGGGTTGTAAAATTAGTGATCAAGCAAGGAACTTTCCGACATAACTTCCCAAAATAACTTACACGCATGAACAACCTGTGGACGACTGGGACCAGGCGACCGGACAATTTTCCCCGTGACTCCCGGACAATTCCCACCAGGACAATTCCCACCCGGACAATATTCCCGGACAATTTACACCCAAAACATTTACGGCAAAAGGATTTCATTTATTACTCGCCATCAGAGGGAGGTTGTAAGACTAGAGACCTAGCAACTAGAAACTTACTGGCTCGACTTTCCAAAACGACTTAAACAATATGTGCATGAATGAACTGTGAACCAGGCAACTTCCCCCTCCTCCGTCCTACCTTGACGGTCCCCCGGGACAATTCACCCGGACAATTTCCACCCCAGAAAACATCCACCGGACAATTTCCACCCATAACAATTACTCAACAGAAAAATTTCCTCACCAGAGAATTGGAAAACTTGGAATCGTCCCTGGTGGGAATTGTCCTGGTGGGAATTGTCCGGGAGGGAATTATCCGTGGGAGAATTGTCCCGGGAGTTTTCCAGGGGAATATTGCACGGGTAGAAATTGCCGGGGTCGTCTGGAAACGACTGGTCTGAACAACTAACGAAAGTCTCGAACGCAACTATCAAAACCATTAATCTCTCTCTTATTCTTATTACTGTCCGAAAGACGACATTTTCAGGCATCCAGACATTTCGAAAAGGGAGGGGGGTCTGAAAGCCCCCTTGGATATTCTCTTAGATTAACATTATGCTAATTTTCGTGTATTTGTTATTGTTGATGTGGCCAAAGGGGGGGGGCTGAGGCCGGTAAAGCCCCCCCCCCCTTCCCACCTTGGATCCGCGCCTGATTTTAAAGAACAGCTCTAGCGACTCCAAAAACCAGCAATCAGACGAAAATTATTTAAGTCAAATCTGGGCGACATGTTCTGCATCCTCACCATACTTTGCTGATCATTAAGAGGTCTTTAGGGTGTTTAATGTCACTTCGCAATTACTACTGAAAAATTAAGAAAGTTGATAAGACACCTAAGGAGGCCTTGGCTTATTTTGAATGTTTTTTAAAAAATCCTTCTTAGTTCGATACAAACCTCACGTGACGACATTACTTCAGATTTGGATATTTTGCTTTCGGACGACCCTTTCAGACAATGAGTGATGAAATGCACCGGGCAGTGGGTCAAAACCCCAAACTGAGCAAACAATATCAAAGATTGATGATGGCAAAGTCAAGGAATTTTCATTGTTTGCTTCCAAATTAGGCCCATTAACACTCAAAGTGAAGATCTGTTGGTTCATGCATGGCTGGGTGCAACGAATTTTCAATGGGACGTGGTCAAAAAGGCTACCGAAAACAAAGGATGCCGCAGGCGTTGTTGGCATTGAAGGCCATATACTTTGCAACTTGGACGTATTACCTCCGAGGTACTACTTCCATGGTGTAACTGACCTCTGTGGCCACACGGGGGAGGGTGAGAGCCCCAGTGATGCAAGCATTCCTAATACCAGGGAGCTGTGAGAGATGGAGAAACATCGACCAAATCTTTCAGACAACATATACTTGAGAATAATGTAATCCTTTTCAGGTAGCCAGATTTGGTTGACAGGTCTCTTTGTTCTTGTTGTTTGACTTTTGTTGACTTTCCTTCTCAGTGATGATGTCCCTCTTTCATAGAGCAGTAATCCTGTAACAAAGGCCATTGTGAAGATGTTGCTTTAAAGATAACTGCGCAGCCGATAAATGTATTCAACGTTTTCACCGTTCTTTTATCAAAACGACTGTTCACCCACTCTTAATTTGCACAATTCCATTATTATTCTAATTTCTTCATTAAGAAAGGAATATAACTGTCTGAAAACCAACGGGAGTCTAAATTTTGATGATGACATTTCAAACGTTTCCGGAGTGTTCCTGAAATAGCGAACAATGTATCTATGTTCAAAAAGTAATAAAAAGATACGCTGTACCCTTTTAAAACGTGGCACCTGGCGGCACAAGCTGAAATAAATTTTGCTCTTCTTGACGGTTGGCAATGTAACGCCAATAGGGGATATCATCCTATGAGCTCCCTCAGATGTAGCAGACGACAAGAACAATTGCCTTCACTGCCCAATCCCTCTAAGTTTTAGAGGAATTTCAGTAAACAGACAATGCGAAGCTTAAGTATCGGTAAAACACCTAGTTTCAAAGGAGGATTAAGTGTTGTTTCTCCATGCCTTACTGCTCCCTGCTAATAAGCAACAGGGAGCTTGCACCGAAGGTCAATTCAGTGAACGCACTTGTTGTTCTGGAGGACAATGCGCCGCGCACCACATTGCTTTAGTACATTACTTAGCGTCCGCGTGTGCTGCTTGTCTTCCAGAACGCGGTTGCATTTGTTCACTTTTGCACGGGTGAGACCTTCCTATAGTCTTCAATACGTAGCACTATTTTCAGTTCGTAATAACATGGTAGTACTACATCGAAGGTAGTACTACCTCGGAGATAGTACTACCCCGGAGATAATACCAACCTCGGAGGTAGTACTACCTCGGTGGTAATACTAACCTCGGAGGTAGTAGTACCTCGGAGATAGTACTAACTCGGAGGTCATACTAACCTCGGAGGTAGTACTACCTCGGAGGTAATACTTACCTTGGGGGTAGTACTACCTCGGTGGTAGTACTAACCTCTGAGGTAGTAGCACCTCGGAACCAATAAGGGCAGATTTTATACAGGATCTGACCATGGAGATACTACGAATGGAGTTAAAGCAGCCTACAACCACCTTGAGATTATCATCAGTTCCGACATTCCAAAGCTCTCAACCCTCATTAGATGCTACAAAGGGGTATAATACGGGAGTACTAAAAGACATGGGGCAGTTGTAAGCAAGACCTTCCTCTCCTAAAGTGATTTCTTAGAATGCGCATTCGTGCGCACACTTTTTTGGTTAATGTCGTAAAACTATATGGGCTAAGCTCCACATTGAGCTAAGTTTTGTAATCAAGGATCCGGACGCGCACTTTTTTCCCACGAGGTTATGGGCAAATCATGCCAATGGACCAATCAGCTTTTTGGAAATAGGCCACACCCCTAGTTCCAAAATGACAGCTTTTCGACCCTTTTATTGTAATTCTGACACCGGATTATGAAAGAACAGGCCAAATAACTTCAGGTCTCGTGACTCTAAACCTATTTGCAAACCTAACCATGATTTTAAAACAAATTTGAAAAATTTGGAAAATCAAATTTGCCCATAACCTCGTGGGAAAAAAATGAGGGGATCCGGTCAGGTAGTAACTTCACTGAGGGAAAAAACTCAGTGTGCCTAGCCTGAGAAACATTTTCGTTGACAAATAGGAATCGCTGGAAAAAAGAATATCGAGTTTTCTTTATGGGAGGGACATTTTGTAGCTGTCGAGGTAAATGTAGCCTAGATTTAACTTGTATTTCTGCCAAATGCACGGCGAATTAATCAACTGTGCATGGTCTTTCGAAAAATTGATTTAAATTTTCTGAAGATTAAATTAGGGAAAAAGTCGGTCCTTCACACAAGCAAAATTTTGGAGTCTCGGAAATATGACACAAATTCAAAGGGATTACGTGGAACAATGGGACAAAGAAAGATTACGGGTTACAAAGAAAATTGATTTAGGTGGTGGAAGTGTGAAACGAGGGTAACAAGCTATATACTATATGCTTCATTGCTTCAATTAGACTTGGATAGTTTATTTCATGGTCTCAGACTTGGCAGATGTCTTTCAATGCAGGTAAGTGCATATTCCTTCGTTTTGGTCATAAAAATTTCAGCTATGATTATAACATGAATGCAGTGGCGTCGCCAAAGGGGGGGGGGGCAGGGGGCACGTTCCCCTGGAAAACCTTGTGCCCCCCGTGTGCCCCCCAACTGAGATTTGAGATTTTGAAAAAATATAGATCTCCTGTAAGTTCTGTAGTCAGAATATTTGACTACCATGTTTCATATGATTTGATTCTTCTTAGGACAAGAAAAGGCAGCAATTTGTATTTTTTCGAATAAAAAAATCGCCCATCTCATAAAACACATGGTGTTCTCTGTGTCGGAAGCTGAGCATCGGTCTTGGTAATCTATCCATAATCCTTGCGGCCTCAACAGGTGTGAATATACGTCTTGATAAAGTGTAGCGGAAATGTCTGCCTCGCGAATTCATTGACCAAGACAGTGAATGGTGTTGTTTCGTACGTGCCATGGAGCTTGCCATTGCTAATTGTAATGCAAGCTCAGTGCCAGCAATGAGACTTTTCTGCATTTTCTTCTTCGAAAAAATAATTCCAATAAATTTTAAAAGGGAAATATATGATACAAAATTCTATGATCCCTTTAATCCCGTTAAGACTCCAATCACTCAGTTTGTGGATCATGAAAATTTCACGTTAATTGAAAAGTCCACAATCGAACGAATATTTGATCGTTGACTCGGCAATTACGCATGCACGTTTTTTCACTTTCATGAGAATTTCTCAATCCATGCATAATTTTTTTTTTAGTTCCTAAAAATTCGTTATTTTTTGACACAAATTTTACTTCAAAAAGGTAGCGTATGTGGCACCAGATCGCATCTAAGGACACATTTCTCAAAAATTTTCAAAGGGGAGGGGGACACCCCCTCCTCTTAGACCCCTCCCCCAGGCCGGCGTTCACACAACATACTGCATACGCCACTATCTATTTGTGCCCCCTCATCGAACTGTTGTGCCCCCTTGTGCCCCCCAGAATGAAAAGTCTGGTGACACCACTGCATGAATGGTAGTATTCTGAGTAATGTGACTTTTGAGAAGGATCTGGGTGTAGTTATTACAGGCGATCTGAAGCCATCTAGACAGTGTGCAGCTGCTGCTAGGGATAATAGGGTGCTTGGATTGATCAAGAGGAATTTCAATAGTTTTAGTAAAGAAATTGTACCAAAGTTGTATAAGCAGTTGGTAAGACCCCGTCTTGACTATGCCGTTCAGGCTTGGTGTACCTTCAACGAAAAGGACAAGTTTCTTTTAGGGCAAGTTCAGAGGAGGGCCACTCGTCTTGTAACTGAGGTGAGAAATCTACCTTACCACATTAGACTTGATAATCTTGGCTTGCAAGCCTAGAGTTAAGAAGGATTGGGGGAGGGGTCATGCTCCAGGTTTACAAATTTCTCTCTGAATGGAATCCTTAAATCCTTTGTTATCTTGTAGTTACTTAAAGCAGGGGTGTGCAACCTTTTCGAACACCGGGCCAAATCAAACTGCTGTGACCATCTGGGGGCCGCAGTGGAACAGAGATGTGTATACGAGGGTGGCGTCTCACTCTTACCCCTTCCCTCACCCCTTACCCACACCTCCTCAACCCCTCCCCCGTCAGTGACCAATGTGCCCATCTAGGCAGACACACATGCACTCGAACAATATTGTAGTATGGGCCTACTAATTGTTGGCGAGACTTGTCCCGTGTATTGCATCTCTATTTTGTCGACAAATATGTTAATTCAGATTTCGAATGCGTTTTACAAGTGAATTTTTTAGTTTATCAAATAATGAAATGGTCGTGAATATCCACCTTACATCAAAGGAAGTGATCGTTTCTTTGTTTTTATGATATCCTGCACTTACGTCAAGTTTAAGGTGTGGTCAAATAACAAGACGTACAAGGGCCAAAAATTAGGCCAATCGAAATTGGTTCGCGGGCCGCACAGGAGGACGTCGCGGGCCGCAGGTTGCACACCCCTGACTTAAAAGGGTCTGACCCTTTAAGACCCTTCAAGGGTCTTCTTGAATTCGAGGCCATTGTAAGAAGCTTGTGAGGTGAATTTGCGAGGCTTCACATTAGAAAGTTCAGCTTCTCTCATTGAGTTGTCAACGAGTGGGCAGTTAACTCCACATCAGTGCACTGCTTTAAGATT
Organism: Holothuria leucospilota; assembly: GCA_029531755.1. Taxonomy (NCBI): domain Eukaryota; kingdom Metazoa; phylum Echinodermata; class Holothuroidea; order Aspidochirotida; family Holothuriidae; genus Holothuria; species Holothuria leucospilota. The sequence continues at coordinate 26,038,564 of CM055970.1, forward strand.
AACATTGACAAGTTCTTCCATAACTGTGGTAGAATCTAATTGTACTAGGTTAGCTTCGTCTGGTTGTTATAGTTAATGGTTTGGACTTCAGGGCATCTTAGGTTGTTTAGCCCTCTTTTGCCCTATAACCTGTTACGTTATGTTAAATGGGGTTGAACAATAACACCAAGAAACAAAAACTTTGCTTTTACTCCATTCGTGTGTGGTAGCTTCAAGATTGGATAAACCATAGGGTAATTAAATGTTCTCTGGACAAAAAGTTAATACAGTAAAACAGAAGCGCCCAACCAGTTGATCGCGGTCTACTGGTAGAACGCAGACTGATCCCAAGTCGACCGTGAGGGGTGCAGGAAAAAATGAAAAAAATAGTTTTTTATGTGTAACTGTGTGACAATGTATGTTTTGTTATAATAAATGGCGAACCTAGCTGATGCGATGGGCCGTCTATAGTGCATAAAATCAGCACACATTAAGAGTACCAGACTACATTACCGGTACAAATTTACGGTTTACGATGGTAACGCTTGGACTGGTAGATCTCGGGAGGGTGGCTCACTTGAAAAGTAGATCTTGGGTCAAAGAAGGGTTGGGCACCTCTGCCGTAAAACAAATACAAGTTTCCATACAGTGTCTATGGGTGTCTTGTGGCACATTTAATTCGGCTTCTCACTTTCACTCTTACAGTACATGAAATCAAGTGTTTGGGGGATAACAAACAAACGGGAAGGGACGAATTAAAGAAATCATTTTCAATAAATACAATTAAATACACCACAACCTTTATTCCCCTTCCACTGACACAACGAGAAACAGAGAAACTTATCCAGCATTTTCCTAAACATTTTTGAAAAGGATTATCTTTGCCAAACTACCTAAAACATCTTTTTCTCTTAATTCTTAACTTCCACGATTGTAATTAACAACTAAGGAAGAAAATTGAAGGCCAAAAGCTATGTTAATTGCAGGATGATGTTATGGCTAGTAAGAACCTCTCAAAACATGTTGTTAAAACATGTTGGTATTTTCACACAACACTGAAAAGAATATTCGTGAGAGGAACTATCAAAAGGTTTTTGAAAAGAGATGTCCAATTCAGGGTGCAAAGGGAGGGGGTCAATTCCCCCTGTTACAAAGCCCATGTAAAGGTGGAATCAAATAGTCGAATCAAAATCGTCACAATAAATATTAGAGTGCCAAGAGAATGATTTGTTAGACCCCCATGCCACAATGTTACCAACTTGTCACAGGGGGTGGAGTGAGCATTACTGGTACCCTGGGGCAAACCACAAACCTACTTGATGATAGCCTCATGTTCCCCCACCCCGCCCCACCCCACCCCCAACTATGCTGCTGACTGTCAAGCATAATATCACCATCAAGCAACTGTTAGCCCAAGTATGTTTAAGATATTGAAATACTACCATGTTTTCATTGTACAAATTGCCAGAAAATGTTGACAAGTTGGTAACTTTTCTTTCTGTTTTGTCTATTTTCAAAAATGCTAGATAAGTTCGAAGCTACAAAACACAAGCACACAACTAGAAACAAACACACAACATTAAAGGGCAAATGCAGTCACAATTTTAATTAGCATACCGCTATCCTCCTTCAAGAATGGCTAGATCTAGTCACCTGACAGTATTTCCTACTACTGATTGGTTAAATTTATTTGTCTTACCTCACTTTCAATATTGAATATTCATATTCCCAAAAATCCTGAACAATACCTTGTAACAAAACTACAAGGATAGTTGAAAGATTTAGCTCCCATACTGTTTCAAGATTACACTGGGGTGACTGCTTGTGCCCTTTAAAAAGTCATGAAGTTGAAAGATAATTATCAACTATTACTCTCAATACAAGGGTAAGAATATTTTCTCCATGATATTACATCCTTGTTCAATATTCAGAAAAACTCAATGGAACTTATGCTTAAATGTTCTGATACTTTAAGTCCCTAAATCTCTACCTTACAACAACATCCTTTCTAAAATTATGAAAAAAAATAATGGTGCATAGAGAGGTACCTACAAAGAGGTTGACCTAGGCAACCAGTTTGCAGTGAAAGATTTCGCTGTCTCATTATTTGCATAAATACAATAAAACATTTAGATGAATTGCTAATAAATATTCATCAAACAGAAATGAAAAGCATTAAACTGTAAGTATCCATACAGAAAGTGTCATCCCTATTGGTAGATGTAAAGCACTCAATCGTTATCACAAAAAAAAAGCAAAATAAAAAAAACAAGACATCACAATCTTTCACCCTCATACACAATTTCTCCACTCCCATTGTTTCAACAAATGACGGGTGCTATAAAATCACTTGCCAATGTTGCTTGTGAATATTCGATAGGTGTCCAATAAGTTGGGCTTACTAGCTATCTCAGAGATTTCACAAAATTTACAGGAATTTAACCACACATAAGCGGATTTTGACTTGGTCATGAATTATAAATAATGATAATGGATAATTCATAAAACGCAGCCTCAGAAGCAATTATATAGACATTTTTTAAAGTAAAAAATTCTGACAGGCAACTGTAGTGAAATCAGCTCTGGGATCGTACTGTTAAAATCTTAAGATAAAATGACAACTTAGGGTTGAAGTGCTGGGACAAGTACCAATAATTACTCCTGTGAAAGAGAAGAGTCATTAGTTCACCTCAGCTCACCCTTTACCCCTTATTATTTACCCCTTATTATTTTCTATTATCATCCTACTTTGAAACCATACCTAAAAAAATCTTTAAATATTCAAGTCATCCTATATTCTTTCATACTGCAAATATCTACAATTTCTTTTATAGTTCAAAAAGCTACTTCAATTTTGATGTAAATTACATATTTTTTTCCACTTCTCTCCTTCCTCAAATCCACTGCTGTAACTAATTCTGACACTAGAATGGATACAAAACTTAAAGTTCTATGAAATTTTCAGAATTAAATGCAATGGAAAGTGCAGTCTCACAAGAACCATTTCAGATTATCCTCAAGAATCGCCATATTTGCAGCGTTCACACCAGCTATTCATAATACACAATCATTCATGATTTTTTGATTCTTTAGACATTCTTAAGACATAAATCTCTAAAAAAGTGAAACAAGGCTTTTCCCTGAACATCATATTGCCAAAATTAATTCCAAATTGAATTTTCGTTGCTCACTTACACTTATTAACACCCCTGTGTAAAATGAACTCTCAAGGAATTTTATCTGCAATATTCTATCCTGGCTCCAAAACCGATACCTACTGGCTCTTTTTGTACAATGAATACTGTAAAACAAAATTGTTTTATAAAGCAATCTGCAAAAGTTAAAGAATCATACAGTTTCAGCAAATTCTTACATGATTGCTCATTCTTCTGCTTAAACGAACGAAACTGGTGAGGTATGAGAAATGGAAGGGCCGAGGAAACTCTAATTTTTGAGGATTTCTCATTCCATCAGAGTTTTCAAAGTTCAATGTTTCTGATGTCTTGGTAACACTAAATCAGGCCTCACTTATTCCTTTGAAGTGATAAAAATAGAAAACAAACAGAAAACAAAAAAAGAAAATGTGATACCCTAGGTTCAGTTGTTGGCTATGTCAAAGTATCATTTGTTTTCTTCTAAAAACAATCTATCATTTTATCATTTGAACTGATTTTCCATAGAAAAAAAGGCCCAAATTTGATCTAACTGTTAACTTGTGTGAATCTTGATGTGAAGTTGCATTTGAAAGCCACAATCTTCCCACAATTTGTGGTCACTTTGTGTTATAAACTTGCATGCCAAATTATAATATTATGTAAAATATTATGTATGCTCACTGGATAATACTATAATATAATAATATTATGTATCCTCATTGGATATTAAGTTTTCACAACACCCTTTATACGAAAACAGGAATATAAATTTCAGTGTTGATCAAAGGCCTACCTAGTTAATTTACATGTGCTACATAATATACATAAATATAAATGTCAACAAAATGGCAAAGTTTTTTGTATTTTTCTATACTAATATGAAAAATTCCAATCAAAACTTGACTTTTGTATTTTGTGTGGCTCAACTAGCTCCACATTGCACAATTCACTTCAAAGCAAAACTAAACAACCTTTAAAAATAACACTCTTATTCTATTATTGATACCCTGGTAATAAAATAATGAATATGCATGAGTTGTTTCTAAAACAGTTACACCATTGGCTTCTTCACAGCTCAACATAAACACTCCATAAGGCCGGCTCTGGAATATTCCTGACGACCCATGATTATACTAATATTAGCCATTAGCATATTATACGATGAACATTATGACATAATATCATGGTGAATTATAAAATAAATTAGGAGTACTTATTACAGCTTTGGTAGACCTGAAGCAGAGGTATTCAAATTTTAGACAGTGACATTACAAAAGATTTCTCAAAACCTTTAAAGAAAGTGCTGAGTGACAGGTAAATTTACCAATGCTGGCAGCAATGCCATTTTACATGCCACCACAACTAGACTTGGCACAGAGTCTAGGAATGGCAAGTAAATGGCAATTTATAGTTGTCAGGGCATGCTATACATCACTTGTGTGTTGAGTTGTACAGTCATTGTTCGTCTTCTTGAAACTAAAATCACACAGTCCAGGCCTCATTTGAAGGCCAATATAATTACAATATGCCATATGCCATAATAATGGCAATGTGACATTATGATAAAAGCTTCCTACTACAATGGAATTAAACCCTTTCAGAGGCAAATGCACCATAATAGCCATTATTATATCATTTCAATAGCAATACGTCATTTCAATGGCAATATGCCATTGCAGTGACAATGTCGCTTTTCTGGGCCGTTAAACCTCATCTAACTAACTACGGCTGTATGCAATTGCACTGGCAATGTACTATGTCAATCACAACGAACCATTTCTATGGCAATATGTTATCACAATGGCAAGATGCCATCACAATGGCAATATGCCATCAGATGTTCATATGCCAACTTAATGGCTATATCCTATTACAATAGCAATTTCAATGTAATTATCATGGCAATATGGGATCACAAAGTTAGAAAAGAGTCTGGGAAAAGCAAGTTTGTATGTCACAGAAGGGCTTGCACATGAACCCTGTAACCATACACTCCTATTTTTAAGTATGGCAACTGATAAAAAAGTATAAATGTAGTTTTACACCCTTTAATATACTGAAAACAGACACAAAACACTCTGGCCAAACAGCATTCCACAATATCACCTCAGTATGACAGACTTATGTTTACTTCCTTTAAAAGGAAGTTGCATGGGGTTGGCTTAAGTACACTGCTCCAAGTAATTTCTCACATTCCCAATCAATTCTGGGATAAAAAACTTACGTTGAACCTTTATAGAAAACTGAGGCATTGAGCTCTTCTTACAGTTCACTGATATCGGCAAACGCTCATCAAGCTAAAGTGAAAATGTGATTATTGTACAAGAATTCATACTTAACGAACACATATTCAGTTACTTTTTTCTGAAGTACCACAATAAATAATGTATCTGAATTAATTTTACAGTAATAAATACATCTTCATAACGTCACATATTTGCACACTTCCCATAATCCATTGTACTGTGGAGGAGGAGGACAACAACCTCATATCCCTGTCTCTTCTTCATCTTCAGTCATATCTTGGTCACTTATTCTTCTCATTGCTTCCCTGGCTGTAAATCTGTGAAGTGAAATTAAACAGAACACAAATATGTTAATCACTTGTACTACAAATTCCACAGGGGTAGAAGCAGTGTTAGCACTAGGTCTCGGAATTGAGCGGGAAGTTCCCCCAATCCCACCCATCCAAAATCTTTCGGCAAAATTTTTGGTTCAAAGGGAGTACTTAAATAAGTTGCTACTCAAAAAGTCAACTTTTCCCTCACTGATTTTCCCAAAAGGTGCCAAATATTCCCATAGACAAAGTGTGGGAATCACATGCTCCTGCTGTATAATGCATGGTCCCCCCTAAATAGTTGCATGTTTCCTCCTTCCCAAAAAGTTTCATTTTGTAATAGACAGAGGTGCTACACAGTTTTAATTATAAAAAGCCATAGCCTTTCCAAATTGGACCCTCTTTCTATCATACCTTGTTTTCCAGGCCCTCTCCAACCCCCCACCCCCCTGCTCAACTCCTTCCTCTACCCATATACTGATTGCTGTTGCTGCTAGAATTATAACATCACCACAGAAAAACTTCACTTACCTGAAAAAAAAAAACATCCAACTACAATGAACTTACAAATATAATAGGAAACGTTTTTTTCATATAGCATGACATGTTGTAATGTAACATTTCACTCATCTACCAATATTCTTAAACTTGATATGAAAGGTACCTATACTAGTCAGCTGAAGTAATCTGAAAAAAAAGAACCATATTCTATAGAGCTACCAGACGGACACTTCTGAAACCCCAGTAATTTTTAGGAGGTTATGAGGAAATGTCATAACAGTGGAAAATGCAGGAAAGGGTGGAGATGGGGTAGGGGGGGGGGGGTTGGAGAGGCTGCAGTGCCATCAGTACTTGGTGCTGGGGGCTAGAAACCTAAAATGTTGCCAGACATGATTCACAGAAAGAAATTGAAACTTATATGTGTACACAATGACAAGTTCCTTTACCTCACAGATACCCATGTACTAATACCAGAATATATCCACATATAAGCACCTTGACAGAGAGGGACATGTCACATGGAAATCTTGGGTGGAACACAACAACTTTGTCAATACCTGGATAAACAGGTGAGGATTATTGTAAAAACTTGGGTGGACAGATACAGGTCCTTTCTTATACAAACACATGAATTAACAGTGACAGATCCCGTTCAAAATACCTCTGAGGACCGATGGAGTCCCCCATTTAAACCACTTGGATAGAGACATGTCCCTATGTAAATACCTGGGTGTAGAGACAGGTCCTCTTGTAACACAAACCCCTACCTCTTGTAAAGCATTATGAGAAGAAAGAAACAGGCTTGTCAATACCTGGGTGGGGAAAGCTCATGTCAAACTCATGTCACCAAGTAATACCACGATGGAAGGGCAGTTGTCCCCTTAAATACCTGCATACAGAGACAGGTCCCCTAATTAATCCCCATATGGCAGAGACCAATGATGTACAAGCTAGCCCACTGGAACCACAAGTGCTGCAGATGTGACTCTGGAGTTAAAACTGAAGCCCCACAATATGAGCCCCAATACGACAAATGTTTCAATTTATTCTATTATTATGTCATACATGTAGCCCATGCATTGTGTACAGTATGTAAGTGTTAACACATACAGCGGTGAGAAGTTATACATTCCAATGTCGGTGAAAACAAGTAGAATACTGAGAAGTACAAGTTTATGTAGCAAACTTAATCATAGTCAAATATGCAACTGCCATAACCCACATTTACCTTGACTGGAATGCCTCCTTTGTATTAGCCAACGTAGCGCCTCTGTTGCTGCCGCCCCCTTAGGCTGCAACCCCCCCCTCCCCCTCCGAGCCTACCGGCGATAACCAAGAATTCCTTTCACAAAGCCCAAAAATTGATGAACTTATTAATCATGAGTATTCTTTTAGCTAATGGCCATTGGTCTATTCCTGAGGTAGGCGGTGCTCATTGACTCGAATCTTTGCAATGCTACATTGACCACAAATTCGTTTAGACCATAAATATGTTATGTCCGTTTAAAGCTTCTTATTGATGTGAGTCTTGAGGATCATGGACAGCCTCTTACAATCTATGACAACTTTCAACGAGTTGGTTTCGAAGTTGACAAATAATCTTTGGTTGAAAAATACCATTTCTCATGGTTGTGCTGTTAGTTATCAGTGGAGTAGTGGCTGTATGCTACTCTGTGCATACACAGACGGTACCACGGAATACCAGGCTGGCGTTGAGTTACATTGACCACTGTGGCTCTACGTACTGTTGTGTGTTATATAAATGTTTAATAACTTTACTTCAGCCAATCGCCTTAGAGCTATGTAAATGAAGTTTGCATTGGATTTCCAACAGAGATTGAAATGGTTTTGGCTTGAAGTCCTGCGGACGTTGGTTTTTCACAGCGATAAGCTGAACGAAAAATTTTGTTCGCTTCGCGGGGTACCTTCGTATAGACTTATGGCCAGTTCATACTTCCAGATTTTCATGTGTTGTATAGCTATGATTTGTTAAATGGGATTTAATGACACACCAACACGAATCTGTTATATAGTGTCAGCTAGATAAAAAGGTAAAATTCAAATCGGGTTTCAAATACCGTTCAAGTTCAAGTCGGTTTCAAATACAGTTCAAATATGGTTCAAGTCCTTCCCTTTAGTCACTTCTTAAAACAGGCTGGGAATACCATGGGCATATTCTACAACCCCTAGACCATAGGGCTGTATAGCTATAAGGACCACATATGGTCATCCCTTGCTCTTTAGGACCAACCACAGATATAGCTATGAGTTGAACTTCAACTTTCATAGCTTTATAGCGCTATACTGAATTATGAACAGGCCTTGAATCTGCATATCAAGTGTTTGTTCATGGGAACTGTTTTAGTAGAATAAGTAGCTTTGTTGTATATCAAGTGTCATAGCTACCCTTGTGTCAATATCTACAGATGTCAATATCTACAGAGGTCAAGGAGGCAATGGCCTACTTATCTTATGATGCAAGAGTTGGGTATCTAGCACCTTCAGCACTAACCTTGAATTAGTGGGCCACCATGTACGTCATTGGTAAAAAACAGTTTTCCATGCTAATACCTAAGTGGAAGGACACAATATCCCATGTCGGTGGCTGGGAAGAAATGAAGAGGCACCTTGTAAATACCTGGAAGGGGGGGGAGACATTGTCCTTGTCTAAGTACATGGGTGGAGATACAATGTCTATTTATATGCCTGGCCCTGTACAACCAAAGTGGACCGACCAATGGGCTACTACCATCTTTGGCAGGCACAATGGAAATTCCATCACTGGAATCTGTGCAAAATGTTATAAGGCCCCTCAAACAAAGAGAACATACTGACATGCAACACTCCATCTTTGAGAGGAACAGTGGACTTTGCAATATTGAGTTCTATGTAAGATATTAGAAGGCCCACCTAACCAGCAAAGTGGACCCACCAATATGCTAAACACAATCTTTAACAGGCTTCCTAGACTTACCAACATTAAACTCTGCACAAGGTATTGCAGGGCCTATGGAACCAATGTGGACCCACCACCATCCTACACACCATATTTGACAGGCACACTGGACCTTCAAAAACTGGACTTTACTCAAAACATTATGGGGCCCACCACACTGAAAGGACCCAACAACAAGTTACATACCATCTTTAAAAGACACAATGGACCTTCAAAGATTGGGCTCTGTGAGATATTATAAGGCCCACCCACCATACTAGACCAATCAATATGCTACAAAGCATCTTTGACAGACACACTGGCCCTTAAAAAATTGGACTCCATGCAAGATATTATGGGGCCCACTCAGCCAAAGTGGACCCAAGTACATGCTACATACCATCTTTGACAGACACACTGGAACTTCAAACATTGGATTCTGTGTAAGATATTCTGTCCACACTTGTCTGACTTCCTTGTCCTATGACAGGGTTTGGTCTGAAGTGTTCAGTCTCTACTGTTAGGTATCGTTCATACTTGATGTCACCTTTTGTTCAAAGAGGGAAAATGACAAGTCATAAAGAAAAAAGGATATAATCATATGGAGACAAATGATGTAGTCATAGAAAGAGAAGGATCAAAGAAAAGATGCAATATAGTTACTGAAAAATGAGGATATGGTGAAAGAGAGACAAGCATTCACTTGCAAAAAGAATATAATGCAGACCTTATGCACTGACATTATCATCTATTTGATAACCACTATCTTAGGCACCATAGATAAATTTCTCTATGCATCCAACTGCAGTTAAAAGCAACTGCAGTTTATCCGACCGCGTAGGGACATGGATGAATAGCGCTATTGTTACGATGCTCGTGAGCTGCTCCCCCATTCACAGAACTCGCGAACAAAGCTTCTCGACTGCGGTTGGCTACCTGTGCTTTGATATGGTGACTTAATCCTTTTACCTCGGCAACACAAAGGGGGTAATGCTCCTGCAGTCAACTGGCTTTTTAAAAAGCATGCTGCTAGAAAGACTTCTTCAAATGAGAATGATAATCTGTGTACTTCTTGGGGTAAAGATTCCATTTTATAATATTTGTGATGTCCACTTTCAACACGCGGTTTTAAAAAGAGAAAATCGAAGGCAATATACAGCCTAACACAATATTTGTACATGTTTATAAAAAGTGATACCTGTTTCGAACAACATGTGTCTAACAATTAAGTAAAATAAAAGGCTTGTTCAGTAATGTTTGTTGTCAAGATACGTGCATTTCGATAAAGCTAGGCAGCGAACATAGTATGAATAAAGTACTGTGATCGTTCAACTCCCGTAGAATTTTTTTTTACGATCGCGGGAAACCGCGCAAGTTCGCATAATTTCATTTCACCGGCAAAATTGTCAATAACAAGACCTTTGAAAATTATATTAGTTAGCCTGAAACTTCATGAGTCTTATATACAAAGTAAAGGGGAGGGCCGCAGTTTACTGTGAATTTCCCTTTGCAATTATTAATAAATTTCGCAAGTTTAGAGAGAACGTTCCCCAAGTTTCATACCTTCCGTCGAAAAGATTTCGTTCCGAAAAATTCTTGCGCGTTTGCAAATTCTTTCCGTAACTGTTTGTCTCACGATAAACTGTTCTTCTACTGCCATATAAATTATATCGCTCAACAGAGCTGATATTTGTTCAAAAGTCAGTCCGAGTTTTGTACTTTGATAAAAGCAGTTTGTCGATGTGATGTCACGAAATAATTAGTTTACCTTTCATTTTCGTAGTCCTCTGATGTAAATCATACATTTACACAACTTGGTAGATTTCTGGCTGTTTCTGGCCAGAGGTAGAGAAGGTTTTAACTTTAAACTCACAAAAATCGGAACGTAATCCTATCCGAAATCACTGTAGGGTGACCTGCGATTTAGCCTGAAACTTCGTGAGTCCTTTACACAAAGTATAGCAAACAGGAGGGCCGCAATTTGCTTTTGAATTTCTCTTTGCAATTTTGAGTACATTTCGTAAGTATGGAATGAAAATACAATCTGGTTGAACGTTCCAAATGTTTTCGTACATATTCCTACATGTTCGGAAATATTGTTGGGCGTTTGCAAATCCTTCCCACAACGGAACAATTTTTTTTTTTTTTGTAAACCTTCGTATTCGTATTTTTTTTTTTTTTTTTTTTTGCACGTTCAAAAAAAAAATCAATTGCGTGACCTTTGAAAATTATATCAGTTAGCATGAAACTTCTTGAGTCTTTTATATACAAAGGAAAACAAACGGCGGGCCGCCAAGTCCATAAAACTGAACCATTCTGTTTTCTACCAAAAAATAGTCAGGGGGAACGCCATTGCAAGGGTATCACTGCTTACTCTCGGCACCCTCATGTTCCGGTACAATACAAAGGCCTTGCCGCATTTTATTTTTCATTCACATAGAATGTACCCTCTACTCAGCAATTGCTAAAATTTTAAATCTTACCTACAAGGGCAAAACCTTTGAAGTTCGGCTCCATAACAGAAAAAGAAAAATAATCCGATTATAGTCCATTTAGTGGGAGAGAATGAAGATGGAAATTTCGGAATGTAAGACAGTACATCCCCTACCATTCTTTATCGGGATCGCGCTAAAATTCACAAGCTAACATGATCCGAATTTTAACACGGCCCTTGGGGAACCGTATAGCATTGTCTTTTAGTACGCTATAGGCGCTAGTCTGCAGGTTTAGTCATGTACAATACAGTGTACATTTGGACCTGCTGCACCGCGCTAATATGCACATTAGGGCCCTATCACATGTTTCACGCTAATATTATGAGAGCCACCTCAAATGCCTTGGGAAAATCCAATGCAGCTCCCTTACGTGAAATATCCAATCGCTGCTATGGGTTTTGATACTCATTCATTCATAAGGGCCACCGCCCATTTTTGCGTAACCTTTTTTGGAAGTTGTATGCCCATTTGGTTGTCCTTAACATTTACGTGACGTCACACACCTCCCCGGATGTTTTTCAAACTTTTGCAGACGGCGCCATCTTGTTCTTGAAACGTAAGCGATTTTTCGTTCGATACCTAACTCTTACCGAATGCTTTTCTCAAGATCGGACTTCTTCTACACCCATGAATAAGATAAGGTACAAAATTTAGCTCGTAATGGTTGACTTTGCTGAAAATATGCATACTGAATTTTGGCCTATGCCAGCATGTTCACAACGCACATAGAGCGGCACGATACCCAAGATATGAGATTTACTTCCTTAGGTTATGCACTGTACATTACACCACTATCAGGCCTACACGCGGAAGCGACAGTACTGAGTGCTGTATGTTTTCAAGAGTTGGGTGTTGCCCAGTAGGGCGGGATTTAGCAATTGTTTGTTTACGGTAAACCTTTACGTGACTGGTAGCAGCCAATAGAAATTGTACACGGGTTAATCCGTGAAAAATGGCTGAATTCCAATGACGTCACAAGCAAAGGAATGCACAGAACGTTGCATGCAAATAAGCTGGGACCCTTGCAAGGTGCCTGGGAAATTCTTGAGTCGAACTGCCGAGGTTTTCTCATAGAATTAAACACATTAAATCTACATTTGCTCTGTAGCAACATGCTAGCCAGGAAGGGAAAGCGAATAATGTGTGCTGCATGGGGCTATCAAATGAAAGACAGTGCCAATGGTGGGCCGAAAAATAGGACAATGCAGTGGGTTTTTGTTTCATTAAAATGCAAGCCTACTGATTATCTATTAAAGGGTCATGCGGCACCGTATTGCTACTGAAAATTTTCTTTGCGGTTCTCTGAGCGGAGGGTATGGAAATATTTTTATCCATGGCCGTTTAAAAGACACTGACACATCGCCTTTTTTATATGCTCTCAAGATGAATTAATATACGGAGGAAAGCGTCACGCGTTTCACCAACTGGAAATAGTAGGATATATTCAAAGAATTGACGGCTTACTATTGCTCTCTAAGGTAAGAGAATTTTCTGCAAACTGGAAATTATGGGAACACTGGATTGCAAATTTTGGAGGCAACTGCTACAAAAAGGCCCCATCCAACATAAAAACACGTACGGTTGCTGACAACGGGTGGAGTGGGGAAAGCAGGGCCACTCCCATCCGGAGATGCCAAACCTATTTCTTGGGAGGATTTGTACAAAATTTGGGACATATCTTAGGTAATGCAGACTGTTTTCAAGCAGAAGCAGTTGGGTCCCCCCCCCCCGAAAATATGCAAATACGTGCGTTTGTTGATGATTGCAACCCAATCTATACCTCGATGGCACAAATACTTTAATGTGCCAATGAAAATGCACCCTTTTCCTTTTCTTTTGTTACAGCTTACGAAAACTTTATAAAAGCCAACGTTTTTCCACGTTACGGGAAATGAGAAATAAAATATATCATGCAAGCATAAGTTGTAAACTCTCAATTTTAGAACACTTAAAGCGGAGAACATTCGATGTTACTGTTTATATATATGGCCTTCTACTGTAGTAAAGATAGCTTTATAGCAGCCTGAAAAAAATACAGTACACAATTTATAGTGAAAAGTCTTTATTGAGAAATCGACAAATCACGGAAAATGACGGGAACACGGGAAGATCACGGACAATAAAATATTCACAAAACGGAATTTCTATTTTAAAAACGAAAAAATTTTGGCATTACTTTATACGTAACGAACAAGTATACTGTGTTTGCAAGGAATGGACCACGTGCATTTTTAGTTCATTGATTTGAAGTCTTATCCTGCTACATGAAAAGTAACTGAAACGTTGAATTATCGGCACTTTTCCAGATCAACAGTTTAGTTTAAAACTCCGAGTTCGATTATTGAACGATCGTTCGCTTTTTCAGAGACCTTGTCTACGATTTTGAGCGATTTTGTACGGCAAAACTGACCGTAAAAACTGCGAACGTTTGTACAAAATGTATACGAACTTTAGCGGTCGAATTTTTGCACGATTTTTGAAATCGCGCAAAATCACAGAGATTCGAATAACATCGCATAAATTCGTAGAAATTTGATTCCTCGATAACGGGCGGGAGTTGACAATCACAGTACTGTAGGATGAGATATGTGTGCGTACGTGAGTGTATACAGAACTGCATCGGAATTGTCGGGTATAACATCGCTCGCAACTTCACTATTTGTGTGCAAGTTATGACCAACTTCTGTGTATAATTTACCAAAGAAAGTATAGAAGGAAACAGAACTAGCACAAATCTGAAGTCTTTTTTGTATTGTTCAAGGGTAAATAGGCTTTCCTAATCCATACACAAAGGGTTATTGTCAGGGCAGGCAGTCGCGCCCGTCTTTACGAACTTGGCTGCACAAGTGAGCTTAATCTGACTGCGGTTAACTACCTGTAACTGCAGTGGGGCTTGTGCTATTGAATTGCCAGTTAACCGGGAGCAAGACGCGGTTAGCTGCATAGCGAAATTTATCTATGGTGCCTTACATGCTACACTAGTGGGTGTCAGGCGCAGAGATTTCTTCTCAACGGTGGGGGGGTTGACCATCTTTCAAAAAATTTTCTGTGTGAAAAACACAAAGTCAATGGGGGAATTCTTTGAAAGTGGGGGGTTGTAACCCCTCAACCCCGTTTCTCCACCCCTGGTGGGTGTACAAGAGTACATACAAATGTCCTCTGAGCAAACCCACTTCAGTTTTTATGACCCAGTGATGTAATGTGCACAAGGTGTGGAGAAACATAATACAGCTGTACATAGAAGGGTGTATGTACAGTTACAGAAAGACAACGACATAGTCACAATGGCTGATCAAGTAAAAATGGCCACGATTTCCTGGTCCCCATACTGATGCATGATCTAGATCCAACTCCAGATAGCAAATTCTACCACAGAAAAGCATCCTAGCTATTGACAAAGCCCAAATCATCATCCAATATGTTCGGGGACATATCATCTGAATAAATTTCAAAGACTTTATTCTCCCAGGCCCCCCCTCTAGAACTTTCTAAGCTGATTCACAAATATGCATTGTTAGGTCTGACTTGTTCTTGAATGCCGCCATTTTGTTTGCTCTGTATATCATCAATAGTTCAAGGTATTGAAAAATTTCCAATTGCGCCACCTTTACAAATTATGCGTGTGAAGCTATTCAGAAGGCTTCACTGACTTCAAGGGGTATGTCCATAGCTTGCCAGGTCTTTTCGAGCGTGGCAGGCTCCATACACAATAGTATGTAAGTGGCCGTTAATGGTACATTAGCCTGATACGTAATATTACATACCTAGCTGTGAAAGAGTTACGATGAATATTCATGACCACCTACCAGTACTGGCAGATCTTGTGTACTGATTAGTAGCAGGCACTTTCAAGGTGTTTCCAGACTTCTTCATGGCAGTTGTAGGTGTGTCTGACACTGTCCCTTCCTCTGCAGTCTCTGTTTTCAAGTTTATACTCGAATGATATTGTCTTTCTTTGGGTTTCTTCCTCCTGATGAAACCTAGAAACCTCCTTTTCTTCTTCTTTGGCGATTTTTCTGGAAAATGATTTTCAAAATAGTTCGAGTAACCAATCACTTTGAAAGTACAGAAAGGATTGACAAATTGAACGTGTAATCTAAATAATAGTGCTTCAATACAAAAAAAACATGTGTCAGTTGGTTCCAAATCCTCAGGTTTTCTCACCTGTCTGCCATGGGTTTTCACAGGTTTTTGCAGGGAAACCTGTGTTTTCCCATGAAATTGACACAGGTTTGCCAGTTGCCAAACTTTGCCACAGGTTAACCACAGGTTTGCCATGCAAAACGCATGGCAATTTAAAATAGTATTGACAAAGAATTCTGAGTCAAAACCTGTGGCTTAAAATTGAAAGCAAGAAAAGATGTGTAAACGTGTGTTAAACCTGTGTCCAGAGGGTTCCAAAACACAGGTTTGCCACCCAGGAACACGCGTGATTTCTTTTGTTTTTCACGTGTGATCGTGCGTGGTAACTGACACAGGTTGACACACTATTTTTTTGTAAGGGTAATTAAGTCTACCAGGACACAGTAGTTGCCTGACCATACACAAATCATGTCCTCTGAGATCCCATTGGAAAAAAAAATGAGGGCATATTGATAAAATCTTCAAATTCTGAAAAACTTAATTCTTACCATAACATCAAACACCTAATCAAACATAGGACAAAACGAACACCTGTACAATTATTGAAACCAATGTCAAGGATATTCAGTGTGATTTGTATGGACAAGCGTTGTGTTTTCCAACACAGATTAAAACTTGCCTTGCGTGACCTATGACCTTGACTTCTTGAGCAACCTACTAGCTTACAAAATGCAGTTTTCCCAAGAATAGGTATTTTAAAAATATTTTTTAATGTCTGTGGTTATACAACAACTTTCTGTAGTTCTTATTTACTGAAATGAGCATGACAAGTGCTTGTCTAGATGTCCTGAAAATTCTGACACCCCCATCTTCCAGGGGACCTTTTGAAAAATGATACGCAAACTGACAGACAGAGAGAGAAGGATGGACACACTGACATCACAAGACGGCAGCAGTTCCACCAATTTTAGATGATGTAAAACTGAACAAGAACACAGCACTATTACCATCTCTTTTCTGTTTAAAACAACATAACCTACTGTCTATGAACCACTGAAGGAGGAAAGATGAAAGTGGGTCCACCAAAACACTAACCCCTAAATGGGGTGGTCATCAAAATATTTTATGGGATAGGAAGAGGTCCCCTGGGCCAAAAAGGTAACGTGACATGGATTTAATAGAGAAAGATTCCTGCACACAGATTCCCTTCTCAGACCTACCTGATGTGATGGAATCACTCATATCTGAATCTGGGATATCCAGGGTCTTGGCTCGTCTCAGCTGGGGCTCAGGAGATCTGCTACTGAGGCTACTCTCATCAAAACTGGAGCTTCTTGAACCTCCCTTGCCCCCATCCTTTCCTCCATCTTTACTCTTTCTCCGGAAAAATAAGAAACGGCGCCTGCTAGCCCTGGAGGAGTCATCTGTGAAAAAAGACAGACCACGAAAATCATGCCAGATTGGTTTAAAATAGTTTTCCAAAGAACAAGATAAAATAAAGTAGGGTGGACCAATATACTAAGAACCCAAGGTCACAAAGTTGGTTTGATCTATTAGTTTGTTTTTCTTACAACTTAAAAAAGTGAATGGTATGAATACTTTAAAACCAAAATTTCATTGAATGGGAAAGTCATAGCACTGTTGGTTCTGAGTTTCCTTTTATTTTTGTTCTTTTTTGCAACCCCAGTCTGTTTCTACATTTCCCCTCACAGGCTAATTTTACTCACTTTACGGCAGCTATTTGAGAACTTATGACAAGACACGCCACTAAATCTAATCCATCGCAGAAAGCTGATACATTTTACCTGACAAAACCATCGAACGCAACAGACATAAGGTACAAACTTTCTCCTTGTCATTGTCCAAATGAGAGTGAAAATCTTATGAAAAAGCCCCAAATAAAGAATATGAATCAGAAACTATTGTGTTCTACATGACCAATTTGCATGACAATGAAGTTGCAAGGACAATTTCTGTGCCAAGAATCAGCTAGGTACTACTAGTGCCACTGTGACATGACCAAAGCCTGATGTTATTCCTACAGGAGCAAGTTTCCCAGCATTTCACAAAAAAAATATTACTTGACTTTTCCCTAACAAATTTTCAAAATTCCTGGGTAATTTTTTTTCCCATTTGCAGTTTCATACATCTTCACATAGCTTAACAACAGATGAAAATACATCAGACTGACAATTTTCTGTTTAATTATGCTAATGGTAAAATTCTCTGACTTTTCTCTGATTTGAGGCATTTTCCTCTAATTCCCTGACTGAAAAAGGAAGATCCATGGTCCAGGGTTCTCCTGCATCTGAGAGCCCTAAATTATGGGACTGTTCACTGGCTGTGACAGGCCAGGTACATAGAGATGCAATAAACTGACTGAACATTCAACTTACTTCTTTCTGACAGTTTAGAATCATCCGTTGAATCTTGTAAATTTGAGTAGTCATCTGTTGGACTCTGCGGTAAATGAAGAAAATACTTCTTTAAAAAAAATCAGTAGGTTAATGACTTCATATTCCTGATCCCTTAACAAATATTTGGTACAGATAAAAAAAATATTTCTTGCACTGAACATTTTTAAGTGTGTTGAAATGCAAATCCTCCAACTTAAGTAAGCCCTCCACATGTGTGCCCCCAGAGAGAGCTTCATAACTGCTATTTGGTCCCACTTCTTCAGTTGAAATTTCAAGTGCTTTATGGGTAGTGATAGTACTGTACCTAATACAGCACTGTGATTATAAAATTTGTAAACAGCTACACAAAAAGGAGAATGGAAGTTAAAGGAAGACTCACCACTGATGTTTGTGGGGGTTGGAGAGGGTTGGTAGGGAGGAATGGCTGAATATTTGGACAAAACATGCTATTTTTGGATCAAATACGTGACATTTCAAGCAAAAGAGCACAGCTGCCCTCCCCTCCTACATGCTTATGGTTCTCACCCTCACCCCCCCCCCCCCCCAGTACTTTTACCTAAAATATCCCTCAAATTTGTGAAGTCAAAGTGCTTTGCCCTGCGAAAAGCAAACTGCATTTCCAAACTTACAAGTCACCCTGACTGGTCAATGACACACACAGGGCAGTAAAATGCACTACACAATTTACAGCTTCATGGCTCAACAGAAGGGATCAGCATAACATATTCAAATCTAATTTGCGGCAGGGTATAGAGCAGATTGTTTGGAAAAGGCTCACAGGCTAACTGTAATGTCTTTGGTAGTGAAAATTCACTGTGGGTAAAGACATTACAATGTAGGAGGTGTTAAAAGCAGTTATTGATATAGAAGATGGGCTTAAAGAATATGTGTGTTGAGAACTTGAACCACTTTGGGCTAAAAGAATCTGCCTTTAAATAGTGGCATGTTTTGATGAAATCTGCTTCATAAATTCTATAGTAATGTATCAATGATAAGATCTAAAGGGACAAAATCGTTGGGTTCACATCTCAGCTCAAGAGATCCTTGGTGAGAATAAATCTACACATAGCTTTGCAGATGTTGTGAGTTAATATTTTTATTGTATGGTTTAACTGCAACTTTAATAATTTGCAATCAAGATGGTGTAATTGCTAATCAATTCAGACTTTAATCAGCAATTACTGCTAACCAATTTCCTCACACATCTCATCCCCTGGAGCAATTCCTAAAGCAGATATCCTATTGGTTCCTCCCAGTCCAATTTACAGACTCTGTACAAATTTCTCTGGGGTACAGTAAACTTCCTGCACAACTGAAAGAACTGAACGAGGACAACTTAGCCAATATTTTTACCCGCAAAAAGGGCTTTTTCATGGGTGAAGCTTTTCTCTATAATTGCAAAAGTTAATCCCTTATACAAAAAACTTGCTCTATTGACCAAACAGTCTTTAAAGGGGTTCAAACCCCTTTAACTTTATTGATCTCAAGGTACCTGAACAGGAAGTTCTCTGATAGATTCTGGATTAAGAGTGGTCAACTAGAGATGGCTAAAACTTGCTATTCATTTCTAGCATCATGATGAGTTGACATTTGAAAGTAGTAATTTAAACATCTTGAAGTAGAGTACTACCAGTCGCACCAGCTGATTTTCAACTTTTCAATTGAACTTGCTAAAAGCCCTCTGCTTTATTCTCATTTAAATCTTCTGAAATACTGCAAATAATATCCTTTTACAGCATAGACAAAGGAGTTGTCTGAAAACCAACTCTAAATTTGTAAACAATCAAATTTTAGATGGGGGGGGGGGGGTGAGGAGTGGGGCTAAGGAAATTCTTACAATTTGCTGGGAGTATATTTGTTGTGCAAGTTGGACAGACAGCATTAACCCTTCTACTTTTTGGTGAAGGAATAATTTTGTCTATTCTTATAGTGGCATAAACTCTTGGTACAGCCACAACAAAAACCTTAAATGAAAAGAGCACTTTATTTTTAATGTTGCAGAACATTTTACAGAGCAGAATTCCTACAAATCATAGTAATTAACCATATCACAGTATGTTAATATGAAGTAAAAGAAGTCAAATAGAAGCAATGTTTTCATTGTAAAGAAATATCGTTAGTGACTTAGTGTTCTACATAAAATGATATTACATTAAAGAAAATTAAAAGCTGAGTCACTTTGAAACTAGAAATTGAGCATAATAATGTCAGCATTGCTGTATTCATAAAGAACTAAAAAATATGACCAATTAATGGCAGCAATATTTCTCCATCTTTTACTACTTACCGCAATAAACTATTTGCATAAAATTGCATATTCATTGCTATGTAAATGAGATACAGTTGACTTGCATCTAATGTAGTATATATGCATAAATGATCTTGGACATTTCAAAAATTCACCAACATTCATCCATGACAAGGCATGACTTGCAATGAAATGAAATGCTTTTACCATGCCATGGGGAAAACTTTCCAGCAATTCTTTACAAGAAGATGCATAACTAAGAGACTTTCTTTAATAGACATATGGCATATTTTAAGGTTGTGCAAGTTTACAACATGCTTGACAAGAACAATGAAGCTGTTGTGGTCACTGAATGAGATGAAATGTTAAAAACATTACACGAGCCATCTCTGTCCTATCTCCTCTAAGTAAGCTTCTTCAAATCCTTCTCTAAAGACTAGGGATACACTCCCCATTTGCAGAATTGTGAGTGATTACACCATAGAGTACCAGGTATCTCTTTCAACTCTCTGTGTACTAGTTGAGAAGAGAAGGTTAATCTTGTCGGTGTTCACCCATGATCGGTCTGGCATGGGGTTCTGAATGAGCCTCAGTGGCTTTCTGACCCTCAAATGTTGAATCAAAACCTTGTTACAGACAATTATGGGCAATTAAATTTTTACTGTTTTTTAACCATAGGTCAAAGTGAATTTTACTTCCCTAAGTGATAAGGTGGTTCTGAACCATTCACTCTGTCCTATCCCTTTATCTTCAGGTTCTACTATCCTGCTTTAAATTTACTCTGAATTTAGATAAACTACATACAATTTCACCTGAAATTCTTCACTCACTGCTACTGTTTCTTTCTGTGCCTTACTAGCACTCCCCACTATTTTGAAGGGGTGGTAAGTGGGGGGTTTCAAATAGCCATCAGAAACGAACTAATCCTGCTACACTGAAGGATCAGAAAGACTTGACCAAGCAGTGTCCAAATTATCCCCCCCCCCCACACGTCATGTCCGTTCAACGTGATAAGGGGTATTGATTTTATAGGTGATTCCATTAATTCGATGACCTCATGGGATATCCAGTGAGCATAGGTATTAACTTTTACAGCAAAAAACTGCTTGCATTTTTGAGCCTTTGGACATCTAGCAGGACATATTTTTCATGAGTACCACATCCCACTTTCTTACAGGGCTACTCAAATAGGTACATAAATAGGTCAAATTTGCTACAAAAGAGCAAATATGGCTAAATATTTTGCTTGTGAATTATGTTTGGGTCGTCAACAATTTTATGCTACAATTACACAAAATGCTTTAAAACTGCTCTGAGGATTTGGCAACTATTTATACTATACAGTTTTACTATACAATGCAGATAAAAGGTTCACTTTCTCTAGTGTAACTCATGAATTGTTCCCAACCATTTCCTTGTCACTGTGTTTCTATTGTGTTGTAATCTGTGAGTTGTATTGTGTGTTGTAATTGACTGTTTGCATGTATTATCTTTTTTAAGTTAAGGGGAAAAATTAATTAATAAGTATTTATACTTCCTTTTTTTTCCTTTTCCATGCAATGATGTTGATCAACTGCTTTAAACTATTCAAATATTCATGTCATTATCTGTTCATTGCTGGAATAAATAAATTGAATTGAATTGAATTGAATTTCCCACCCAGGGGTTACGTAAACACCTACAGGGTACATATGTAACGGCCCTTCACTGTTGCCAGAAATGCTCCTTTTAAAAGGACACTGCTTCTGACATAGAGAAACCAGTGGCAACATGCATGATTTTGCATGGTCACAAAACATTTCATGTGTGCACAGAGATGATTGAGTGTTGAGCATCACAGATAATAATGACAAATGCTAAAAAGAGAAGGGGGGGGGGGACTGGTTCCCACCATTTGAGAAGCAGGAGAAAAGAAACTCCCCCTCTTTTTTCAAGTGAAAACATATTTGTCAACTATCATGGCTTTTTAATGGAGAACCTGACATCTTGGTGGTAACATCTTGATCTTTCATTGCTTTAGGTTGCTTTTAAATCCCTCAAATTGTGACTGGTAGGGTCTTTGCAAAGGTTTCCTGTTCCCTAGGGTAATCATTTGCCCCACCATTTTCACAAGCATGCAATAAATACTCATTCTTCAAATCCCTGCTCCCTCCTAGATCATACTTTAAAAATGTAAAATATGATTTTTAAACAAACTTTATATTTTATACTTTAAAAAAGTGTTCATAGCTGGTCTTACATTTCCCCCTACAACCCATACATTGTTTGTTAAAAGTGATAAAAAGCATGATCCTAACAAATAGACCATGCAAAAGTCTTTGACCTATGTAGGATCCCATGAATGTGACATCATTTTCCAATGGTAAAGGATTACTCCCTTTTACACCATCCTGAAAGAATCTCATGCAGAGTTTCCCTAGATTTAGCAGCATCAGTAACACTTCAGCCCTCATTCTAATATATGGTCCCTCCATAAGTACTTCCCAATAGACCCTTTTCCAAATAGCAATTACAAAGGATTGTGGGATAGAATTTTTGTACTCATCCTTTTTGGCCATGGTAAAATGCCATTAACATTAACAATGCGTACCAAAAACTCTATCCCACAATCCTTTGTAATTGCTATTTGGAAAAAGGTCTATGTTGTAGGAAGACTTTGAACTCTACATAACACACCTAATTATGCTATTGAGTAATTATAATTAGCCTGAATCAGCTAAGTCTGTATGCAGAATTAGGTCACCAGTGACTGCTTTATGGGACTGGGTCCCACCACCTCAGCGTGGTGGACGTGATGGTATTGCAAGGACTGAGGAGACTGCAGGACCAAGTGGGGCCTTTTCACATCTGGATTTTGTAAAAGACACCAACTAACACCTTCCCTACCTTTCAATTTATGAATCTCTTATTGTAAAATGATCAAAATATTAAAATCTCCACAAACTGTGATCTATTTAGTGTATCCTCAGCAGCAACATTTGGACATCAAGTTTTTATCTCCCAACTTGACACTATTTTTTGATCATATTTGACTTAATTAAGTGGACTCGGTTGGTATCATGCACTACCGCCCTAAAGAGGACCTTTACTGATAGAAGGGAATATTAATTTTCTGATAAGTTGCAAGCATTACTAAAGGAGGAGAAAATATTCTAATTTCAGAAAGAATTTTGCACTCCTTTGTTCTATATTACAGAAACTCAAAACAACACCTTTAAATCACTACATTTCCCACTGTGGCCCAGTAGAGACATCTTAGGTTAATAGCCTTTCACTTCCCATAATAGCCATCTCACAGAAACTACAGAGATGTAAAAAAGTAACTCAACATTGCAAAAATTAGCCCTTTCATTTGCCCCCAAAATTTTGGACAAGCCATACTAAAATTTTAGTAGTAACACAAATGATTAGCAAATAAGCCATTATAAACACATTCACAGGTTTTCTTTTTGTCTTTTCAGAAAGATTGAAAGAAACCCCAGTCAAAAAAAAAATTAATTTGCATCCTAAGCAGAGATGACAAATAATGAAAACAAAAATGGCATCACGACATCTGAATATGAAAGCAACAATGGTGAAAAACTTTTGCAAATATTGAAAAAAGCATTTGACTTCCACAGCATTGGATTGGTAATGAAACAAAGTGAAAAGTTTCTTTTTTCACAAAAAAAAATGTCATCTATCAAAATTGAATCTAGAGAAATCTGCCTTAAAAAGCACTTTACAAAAAGTATGACTTAATACATGGCTGATTAAATTAATACAAAATTAACTTCAAAATTGAGAGTAAGTTTAAAAACATAATGCCACTAGCCATGCTGTTATAAATGTACAAGAAAAGTTTTAGAAAGGATTTTCATTTTAGCTAGTTGCCTCATTTCTTTAGTTTTTTGCAAGAATTAAATTGGTGAATTTATGAGATGGCATGATTTGATTGGGCAATGGTAAAAGGGATGTAACCAATCAGCTGTATGATTTCATAGAGGATGGTTTCTATTGGAGGGTCATAAAAAAGGGTATGAGCTTTGAAAAATGCTTGGAAGGAGAACACTGCAGCTGATTTGAAACTTGAAAACTTCGGATGTAAATGTTTACCTCCATGATGTAAGGCTCCTTGTTATTGGGTCACAATTTGAAGAAAATGTCACAGTTCATAGAAAAAACACCAGAAAAGAATCAAATTTAAATGAAGAAATGACTGGAAAAATATTGAAAGTTGACTCATTGAAAACTCATTGAAAACTCATTGAAATATAAAAATTTAAAAAGACTGTAGAGGAGTGAGGTATTCTTTCCATTTTAACATTTGACAGCATAGTAAAATATTGGTTATAACATTATTTCTGATGTATTCATACAAAATACCGACCTCTGGAATATTACGCTGGACTTTTGTGATTCCCAACAGAAAATAAAATCAATAGCTCCCCCACCCTATTAACATTTAACCAGAAAGCCCAAAGGCTTAGTGATTCCTTGCCGAATGGGGATGCTCTGTTGCACTGAGGTTTATCCTTCAAATTTATCTTTCTTGACTACATCATTTTATGTTTTAACAATTTGACCTCTGCTGACCTCACATGACCTTTGAACACCACCAAATATAACAAAAATGAAAATCTGAAGTGTCTTGAAAGGGATTCAACTCCAATGGATCTTGGATCTTGAAAATTCTTGGAAAATTTTGCTTTTTGACCTCTGGTGACCCTAGATGACGATCTTAGGAATACTTGGGATATTTTGCTGTTTGACCTCTGGTGACTCCTGATGACTACCTTGGGAATTCTTGGGAAATTTCACTTTTTGACCTCTGGTGACCCCATATCATGATCTTGGGATATTTTGCTTTTTGACCTCTGGTGACCCCATATAACAATTTTGGGAATTCTTGGGAAATTTTGCTTTTGCTTTTTGGCCTCTGATAACTCCAGATGATGATCTTGGGAATTCTTGGGAAATGTTGATTTTTGACCCCAGTGATGCCAGATTACAATCTTGGAAATTCTTGGGATATTTTGCTTTTTGACCTCTGGTGACCCCACATAACAATCTTGGGACTTTTTGCTTTTTGACCTCTGGTGACCCCACATAACAACCTTGGGAATTCTTGGGAAATGTTGCTTTTGACCCCAGTGATGCCAGATTACAATCTTGGGAATTCTTGGGAAATTTTGCTTTTGGACCTTTGGTAACCCAAGATGACCTTTGACCTTCCTTACATCATGACAAATCTATATACCAAATATGAAAAGTGTCGGTCATTCCTATCTTGAGATATGATTATGAGCTTTTCAGCTTTTTACCTCCAGTGACCTCAAATGACCTTTGACCTTCACCAAAAACAAAAGGCTTCTTCCTCTCAACATGACAAATCTATGTACCAAACATGAAAAGTGTCGGTCATTGCTATCTGGAGATATCGTGTTTACAAGCCATTTACAAGGTTTTTGCAGTTTAACCTCTGGTGACCTCAGATGACCTTTGACCTTTACCAAAAATAATCGGTTTCTTCCTCTCAACACGACAAATCCATACAGGCCACTCCTATCTTGAAATATCGTGATTTCAAGGTTTTTGGTCTTTGACCTCTAGTGACTTCAAATGACCTTTGACCTCCACCAAGAAGAATAGGATTCTTTCTCTCAACATAACAAGTCTATATACCCAATATGAAAAGTGTCTGTCATTCCTATCTTGAGATATCGTGATTAACAAGCTTTACGGCTTTTTAACTCCGGTGACCCCAAGTGACCTTTGACCTTCACCAAAAACATCTGGGCTCTTCCTCTCAACATGACAAATCTACATACCACATATGAAAAGTGTCGGTCATCCCTACCTCGAGATATCGCGATTACAAGGTTTTTTGGTTTTTGACCTCTGGTGACCTCAGATGACCTTTCACCTCTACCAAAAATAATCGGGTTCTTCCTCTCAACACGACAAATCCATACAGGCCACTCCTATCTTGAAATATCGTGATTACAAGGTTTTCGGTCTTTCACCTCTGGTGACCCTTAAATGACCTTTGAACTCCACCAAAAACAATATGATTCTTTCTCTCAAGATGACAAACCTATATATCAAATATGAAAAGTGTCCATCATTCCTATCTTGAGATATCGCGATTACGAGCTTTTCGGCTTTCTACCTCCGGTGACCTCAAATGACCTTTGACCTTCACCAAAAACAATAGGGTTCTTCCTCTCAACATGACAAATCTATATACCAAATATAAAAAGTGTCGGTCATTGCTATCTCAAGATAGCGCGATTACAAGCCATTTACGAGGTTTTCGCAGTTTAACCTATGGTGACCTCAGATGACCTTTGACCTCTACCAAAAACAATAAGGTTCTTCCTCTCAACATGACAAATCTATATACCAAATATGAAAAGTGTCAGTCATCCCTATCTCAAGATAACGCGATTACAAGGTTTTCGGTTTTTGACCTCTGGTGACCTCCGATGACCTTTGACCTCCTCCAAAAACAATAGGGTTCTTCCTCTCAACATGACAAATCTATATACCAAATATGAAAAGTGTCGGTCAATCCTATCTTGAGATATCGCGATTACAAGCAGCGTCACAAACACACATACACACACACATACACACCCACACACACACACACATACACACACACACACACACATACACACACACACACGACATCACCATCGCATAGATTCCTTGCCTGCCTACGGCAAGGAATCAAAAAGACATTTGGAAAGGATTTTCAAATTTGTGTGTGGCTTTTTGAGTTTTTAGTTACTTACATTCAGGGTATCTGGAAAATTAAGGCTGGCTAAAAATCAATGGAAATTTCCCGCATACAAGTAATAATAATCCTCTTCTTGAATTGTAACAGATTTTTACTGTGGGATATGGCAAACATGCAACATAAAGGGAACACCATTGAAGGGTCTCTGAACCAGACCACATCAGTCAATTGCAGTGATGGCAAAAGTTCTCCCCTGTATGAAAAACTGACACATAACAAATTGTGGGGAACTTGAAAGCTTGACAGTGAGAATATTATTGACTTGGTTTTATTACACCTTGCTTCAAGTGAAGAAATACCATACACAAAATACAAAAAAAAAAAGAAAAAATACCAAAATACCAAACTTTCATGAAATCCAAAAAATAAAAACTAAATGACATCTTGTAAAATCAGTTGACCACTACAAGCAAGAATCTCTTCACCACCATAGAGTGACAGTGCCACTGAAATGATGTAGTGTGTGCATTAAAAAGATCAGGTAACAGGAGTCGTTTATGTTTTTATCAATCAAAATCACAAATCAAAATTATTTCCAAACAATTTGTCATCTACAGTACCTAAAAATCAGGTTTAATCACAAATCATATTGGTTTCCATCTCAATGCACGCAATTCACAGTACCTGCACACTAAGGAGATCAGTATAAAGTACTTAAATATTGCTTCACTTGAAGTATGAGCAATAAATGTATATTAAGCTATCCAACACGTCACCACTACTGTACATTGTCCATTTAAACTGCAAGTCTACACCTCCATCAGCCTATCCCCATACTTGATTTTTCACAAGTCAGACAGAATGTACACAAGAAGTACAGGCCTGAGGATTTCAGATTTCATGGTAACCATCTTTTAGGTTATGTGGTTTTTGATCCACGTAACCTACCGTAACCCATTTTGTTCGAGTTTCAAAAACCCATTTTTGCGTATTCCCAATATACAGAAAGCACGACTCTGTGACAGTTTACCCACACTGAGCTTCGCATAGTGTGTATAGGTGTAACGAGCGATCACTTGCACTGTAAACGCCACAGCACACTTGTGTTTAACTTATTACGAAAAACAATATTTCAAAATGACATGATGCTGTAAATGCATAGAGCAGGATATCCTGCTCTATGTGTAAATGTGTGTGTTGACGCCATGTCGTGAGCTAACAGCATATGGTTTGGAGTACAGCAAAACTTCATGTATCCAAACGCACTGGGACCGAATGTAGGCCTATTTCAGATATCAGTAAAATGCGTATGTACAGGGTTTCAACTTTTTGCCTCAAGTACGGTACACAGGGTCCATAAAAAAAGAGTGTGAACACATTCCCCGAATAATTCCGAAGGCTGGCAAAATTGCAAACAAAATCCCCCAGAATGTTTGGTTACTATTTTTGTGACCGATGATGTGACAAATAAATTTTTAGACTTCTAAAACACCTGGATTTTATTCCCAAAATTTGAGCCTATGCCCTTCTGAATGACCAATGCTTTCTAAACACTAAATGAGTGTAGGCCTATGTGCTGGAGAGAAGCATGCAATAACGATCTGGAGAGGCATCGAGTATAAATTCGGCATAAATTTTAGGCCTATGTGCTGGAGAGAAGCATGCAATAACGATCTGGAGAGGCATCGAGTATAAATTCGGCATAAATTTCGAAAGTATTTGAGACACATGTGTAGGAGACTCCCAAACAGCAATTCGCACTGTTTTTGTAAGGTCTACTCTCGTTATTTTCAGTTATGAAGCTCACTACGAAACTAACTTTTCATATTTAGTGAAACTAGGTCTTATGCTAGTCTAACGTATTTTAGTATAAGGAGAAATTGAGCCTATACCGACTCATTGATCCTAGCAAGAATTTGTACGATTTTTCTTCCAAATTTGACAAAAAGATAACAAATTGTTTTCTATACCCACATGTTGGCTGTTTTAGCCCTCCTGACATCTTGCCTTGACTTTTTAAGTCCCGAGGAAATTAGTGCATTTCTACAGAAATTTACGTTAAATTTTGACTTGTATAGTAAAGCACGTGTTTCAAGGTGCTAGTCGCATTTTATGGTTTGTGATATAAGGCAAGAGCAATGTGAGAAAAATGTCGCAACTGGTAGTCTGTATTTTATCAGATAATATATTCTAAGTCAAATTTAAAATGCCTCCGAATGAATGGTCAAATGTTAGGTAACAGAAGAGTTGAATTTAAGTGTCAAATGGAACATCGTAACCGATTTTATCGGTTACGTAGTTTGGTGGTCACATAACCAACACACGACCGCGAACGATTGTTCGCGTGAAATCCGCAGGCCTGGAAGTACACTAGATAGACAGAGGTTCTATCTACCACTGTTTCAACCCTGGGGAGGGGCAGCTAAATCCTTGAACAGTCAATGATTCATCCATTAGCAAACAGAAATCTGAAAACCTGGTGGGTGAAATAACCATTTTCATAAGTTTTTATCCATCAGAGTTTACAACTTTACAGTAATGTACAACATGAACTTTACGGAATGTACCACAATCTTTTCCTAGTCGTAACAACACACACAATAAATAGGAAAGAAACTGAGAGGTACAAAGGATTATTGAACACACTGATATGGAATGTATAATGTGCATGTGCCCAGCAATTTTGACAGGAATGGTTATTCTGACACATTTGTCATAGTTTGTATAAAGAATAAACTATTTAGTGTGAGAATTATGGGTTACCTTATATATTGCCTGTGTAATAATTTTAACAAATTTGAAAACTTAGGCTTATTCTGCATAACTTCAAAAATTTCCCTATGCATACATGTGTTGCATATATAACTATATACAATAATATTGATGTGTCATCAGTGAAGCATGCTGACAGCCATACAAACTTTTTATACTTCTTGAGCACATTTCCATAAAGAGCGAGTTAAGCATGACCAAATATTCACTTTCATTTTGAAATTGTGATTTACAGCCCTGTACACTGTCCAAGTATCGAGAAAGAGAATGGAATCCAGAATTCTGACCAAGTCTAGTAGGGTTAACTTTGGGAAGAAATTTCCGACTATAAACATTTTTACTAACTTTTCATGTTTTCAAGCCTTCTCTGACAAGTACGAAACCATGGAATGAAGCAATTCTGAATTTATTTTGCACTGGTGTCAGAAAAATTCAGAAACTAACCCAAGGCCATGGAATTTAAAAATCCAGCAAAGTCAGACAGTTATGATGTCACAAATGCAATTTACGAATCCACTGTCATTCCAAATCCCAATTCTGGAAGCTTGATACTTTCCTCACATATTTAAAGCTTGACAGAAAATCTCTTCAAAATTTCCTCTTCCTATCTCTATTGAAACTCTTTTAAGTTTTCTGTGCTTACCAGCATACAGGATACCATTAGTAGACTATTCAAGTATGTCCAAATAGGAATTCCACCATTTCATCAATTCCGATATGCAACTACTTAAAAGCTTTATTGAAATATCAGCTACAGTACTCTATATCCACCTTTATCATAGCTTCATATAATCTCTTTCATTTTAAGTTTTATGCTTATGTAACAATATTTTATACTGTATGTAATTTCAATACTCCAAAATTAGCTGTGGCTTTTCTAGCTTTCTTAATGAGAGTAGCAAGCTTGAACTACTTCACCATTTTTACTAAAATTTCAAACTGACCCATTTTCCAATTATTCATAACAGCAATTAAAATATCTAAACTCACTGATACACAGGTTTATAGTTTTCTTACCTTTTATAAGATTCATATTGATAATATTATCATATCAAAAGGTGCAGAAACATTAATTTATATTGACAACAAAAGTGCTTACAAAGTATAAAGTAAAGTCTGATAAAGTAATTTTCAAAACCACCTTATGCCTCTGTTAAAACAGTCTTTAATTGCTACCAAAAGGAATCATAAAGGATGATGTTAAAAACTTCTTCACAAAGTGCGACTGTTGATGCAGCATGTGTGTGACATAGATCTTTCAACAACAAAGTCATTCGTAGGCATTTTACAAGTGATGAAGAAGTCATATATACAAAGGGAGAAACAGTCAGAAACACTGAGTAGTGTTCAGTCAAAAGTGCTAAAAGCATGAAATAAGCCAAGCTTTCTGACACGTAAGAGACGATTGCTACTACTACATCAACACCAACACAAAAGACCCAACAAAAATCCAGGGAAGCAAAAAGGGGAGAAAAGATAAAAGGATGTGTCACTAGCAGACAACAGTGCACTCCTGAACTTGCTAAAAGACGTTTTCCTGGTAGTGATGTACCGATACTGCAAGCCAGTAGCCAATATTACCTATACTTATATTTCAGAACTCTCAATATCGGCCGATACTGATCTGATATTTGGGAAATATCAATTGGGGAACTAACCTTAGGCTACGGTACACCACAGTGAAGTATTGTTTCATCTCGGTAAGGTAAAATATTGAAAATTGAATTCAAAAATACTCAAACAGTGTCCACTTTTCATGACATAAGGTACAGTACGACTAACATCGGTTAGGTAATATCAGTATTTAAGGGCATTTTTACTGATACTGATACTGGATGAAACTGAGGAATATCAGCTGAAACCGATACCAATAAAAATACTTATAATCATTCCAACACTAATTCCTAGCTCTTACTTCTTTAAGTTTTCCTGTAGATGATATTGGTAACCCTACCAAAAGACTCAATGAAAAGCTTTATATTTCCATTTTTTCTCCATTTTTTCCCCCCCTCTTTTAATGTGCATTGCTAATGCATTTTGCCCTAAGGGGATGGAGTGGAATTTAATACTATAACTTAAAACTCATAATTATCATTTTGAAATGTTATGGTAATTTGACTGTGTTAAAGGCAGGAACCTGAGGGATGATTCTGAGATCATGGAACTTTGCATTAATGAGTTGGAATATCACATATCAGGTCCAATAACGACCTCTCCTTCCCCCCCCCCCCCCTCCAAAGAGACTGCAATTGTCGATCTGTAAGGTGCTTTACTTTACAAGTAGAGGACAATACCTTGTTTCTATTTGGCAATATTTCATACTTAAAATGGTTAATACAGAATACTTATCTTTCTTTTCTGTAGAATAAGCAATACTTTGTATAAAGAATGGGCAGTATTATGGTTGGTTCCTTAAATTGGCTATACTTTGGAACCAGAATGGGCATTCTGTTTGTAACGTGGGTACTACTTAATATCCGATGTAGGAAATGAAGTAAGTATGCAAAATATGCAATATTTTGTACCATGAATGAGCGATAATTGCTAAAATACTTTCATCTTGCACAGACAATTTACTCACTCCTAACCATAGACCCTTTTCCAAATAACAATTACAAAGGATTGTGGGATAGAGTTTGGTATGCATCGTTTTTGTCAGTGGCATATTACTGCGGCAAAAAACGATGCATACCAAACTCTATCCCACGATTCTTTGTAATTGCTATTTGGAAAAGGGTCTATTCTCCGATCTGTACCCAATTATGCCCTGACCATTCACAAAACAAATTTTCAACTTATCACTACAATTTTTGGTATTAGAAGCATCAATATATCCAAAAGAAATACATTTTCACCAAATAGAATTACAGTTGCTACTCTAGCCACCTCATGGTTACCACACAAATTCTGGAGATCCTTTCTACAAATGTCAAATGGTACAGAAACACCAGAGACACACAACAGCAATACCTGAGGATGGAGGGAGACTTCCTACACTTAAAACCAACATGCTGTGCTCTAAAGATCAAGCTTTATGGTGTGGGGGGGAGGGGGGTAACCATGTCGTCTTCTCCCCCCCCCTCCCTTGCTACCACCTGGCCCCACCCTGTTGAAGATGTTTTACGTACTATGTAAAAAAAAGGAGTATCACAGCGGTGAGGCATTGTTAGTATCTACTTCTAGAGGTAACTTGAGCAAGTCTAAACACTAGACTGACAGTTTTGTAACCAGTCAAGATGGGAAAATGGGATGTCTGCTCTATAAAGTATCAAACTGTCAACTGCATTTATCACAAGTCCTTTACCTAAATCGTAACTTAGATCCTAGGTTTTCAACATTTTGCTATCAACTGACCTAATGAGATAATGGACAAATTTTGACTGGTCCCCATGCAGACTATCTCCAACACCTATAGCCCTACCATGGTTTTGGGCTGACGTGAGGTAACTTATTGGATTTCTTTGCCAAAGATGGCCAGTAAGTTTTTATCGTGACAGTGTGCTAAACTGTTTTGATTTTGATTTTGCAAGCCACTCTGAAGACTCCTCTTGCTCTAAAATGCTCCATCTCTCAACACTCTCCCCTCCTTACTCTCCCCTCCTTACTCTCCCCCTCCTTCCTCTCCCCTTCCCATCCCCTGCTCTCCCTTCTTTCCCCTCCCCCTCAAATAACTGATCCCCATAGAGCATGCCACCCAGGTTGAAGTTTCTGATATCTCTGATTCAGGGTTTAAAATATAGTCAAAGTGATGGCATACAGCCAGTTACTTAGGATTATAAAGTCATTGTGGAATGAAAATCAGGAATGAGAAGCTGAGAAAACAGTTCGTCTTCCACAATAAAGTTGATTGATTAATGTGTTTTTAAATGTAATTTATCAAAACTAATAAGAACCTTCCCAGACCATGCTTTCATGCTTTACATACTAAAGCAAACTACATGGCATGCCAAATATTCCAATAAATCACACACTGGCACTAATGACCCAATAGCTCGTTTCATGCTAAATTCAAACTGCCAAAGTCTTCTCACAGCAAAGGGCACTGCCCTTGCCATCTTGACCTGTCTGTAATAAGCACAATGCACAGAAACACCATGTATGCCTCTTCATAAAAATAAACAAAAAATAAGTAAAAGTACTTTTGACAGAATTTCTGTGCCCTTTTTTGCCCTGAATTTGATCAATTCATTTGAAAAGTCTCTTACAGGTATTTTCTTATTCCGTCCAGTAAAACTTCAAGTAAATGAGGAAAAGGCAATTTTTACATTTTCCCCCATGTTTCTCCCAAGTGGGCATTTTTGCTTTTCAGCTTTTGAACTTGAGGTTTATGTATACAATAAGTTTACAAAAATATCACACATCCCTACACTTTAGAAGTACTATAAAATTTAATTATCGTTAGAAATTTGTAATTAATGATGGAATGCTAAATCAGATAAATTGCTTTGAACTATGTGCAAAATGAAAAGTTGCTGTGCAGTACCATACACATCAGAAGACACTCCAATTTGTTGAAACTGCAAATGGTTCAAACCTTAAGGAAATATTAGATCATGGAATGTTTTCAGTTTTAAGAAAAAAGAAAGACAAGATTTATGATACTGTTTAGGAATTTGTTGCACTTTTAGTAGCCATGAAAATATGAACACCCAGCTCCACCTCTAATCTACAAATGGCACCCACAATGCATTCACTCCCATTGTGATTTTTTGCGTGCATTGAAGAATAAAAGCCAAACATGAGTATTTCTCCATTAAGTTTGCATTAGGGGTTTACAATAAAATTTCACATATACATCAAGGTAAAATTTTCACTTATTACATAGCCAACCATGAACCTAATGAATATTCATCAATTCAGTTTTAATCTTCATTAATCCCTATTAGTATTCATTTTGAACAGGCAATGCCACTCACCTCTGAAACTCCATGAATAATTAATGTGCTTTTCTTTGTAGGGGTCTTCTGACGGCTGCTATCCAAAGCTTGTTCTTGAAAGTGACGAATGGCGGTGTCTGCCACTGCTTGCCTGGAGTTGGGAGAATCTCGTCCTGAATCTATATAACCGTATGCAAATAAAAATAAAAGATAGTTTAAAACAACAAAAGACTTAAAATCGTCATTAAATATCATCTAAAAAAAAAAAAAATCCAGGTATGTACTATATTTATACAACTGCATAACACTGCATATAATTTTCCACTCTGATCATTATCTTCAAACTGAAACACACGCAAATTAAAAACAGTATCATAAAATTAATTATTCACTTTAATCGTGCTAACAATTGCAGAATTTCTATTTTGCTTGCAACACCAATCATTTTATATTTTTGTTTGAACTAAACGAAAACTAACAATTTAACATGCAAAAGAGTAATCACTTTTATCACATATTTTACTTCTTATAAATAAACTGAACACTTCGACTAGTCTAAAAAGCTTTGCACAACACCACAAAACCACTCCTTTGACAATTTAATACTGCGTAAGTTTTGAGGCTTTTAGCCACGTGTTTTTCAGTGGTGTTCTCTGTTTATTTTGTTTACATGTGGGACCTTGAAGAATGATAAGAATGTTAAAGGGAAATGTTGTGTTTAAAATGCACCAACTCGGCATACAAAGAAAAGGCCTTTAATCATTGTTAAACAGTTTAGTGTCAACAATAAACTCTAGCAATAGCTTTAATTCCTCAAAACATTATGCATTACAAGAATAATGGATGTTGCATCATTTGAATTTTTGAAAGGTTGGGTGAACAAATTATTTTTGTGCAACAAATAACCAAATTTTTTCCTGCGAGAGCATTATTTCTTGAAAGAAAGCTACCGTACTGCCTTATTTTGAAACGTCTATCATTCTGTATCTATTAATACTGGTTTAAAAATTATGAAAATTTTCTTTAAAACAAACTCAATATTTCCCTTTAATGTTTCTGTTGCATACCCAGACAAAGTGACAGCCAGATGGGGCACAACCATTAGCAAGTATTTTGATGAAAACAGAGCAGTCCATTTTGCAATCATTAAAAAATGTTTGCAATCCCTTTTAATTTTTGAAGAAAAAAGCCAATAGACCTTATGTATATGAGGTCACAGAGCAGAAAGTGCTCCCTCATTTCAAGGAAAAGGGCATATTATTTCAAGTTACACCAACAAATGCAGACAGATGAGTTGCCAACCAATCATACAAGTGCATAATTAGTCTACTACACGCAAGTGAGAAATCTACACCTGCCCATTCATGCACGTGTGCTTCATTGTTTTCCTCCAAACTGACGTGGAGTTGACATCAATGCATAAGGTCTATTTAGGAAATGCCAAATTAGCAGCATTTATCATATTTTAAAGCTAAAGTGGCAAAACAGGTGAATGACTTTAAGGGTCAGCTTCAGTACATAACGAGAGGCATGAAAAATCTGGGAGCTGCAAGTCTATTAAAAAACTTCCTTGACTAAGAACTGGTCAAAGATAAAGGTGCTTGATATATGCAATCAATGGTGTCAGATAACTAGTCAGGTGACACTTTAGGCCTACATGTAGGCAGAATTTAACCATACCCTGTATTGTGTAGAGAAAATCAAAACCTGGCAGACAAAAACCTTTTGATTTTTATTTAAAATAAAGTTTGACTACACCCCAAACAAAGACTGCAGTTAAATCATCACTAAGGGGGATGCTTACTTTATGTCTGTAGGCAACACTGCAGATGCAAGTCACGTGATACACCACCCAAGAAGGGCATGCATAAAAAGACTAAAACCATGTCACAATTCTATCACACATTTACAGTGAAGATCACTGACTCACAAGGGATCACTTGTCTATTTAATTTTTTATTTTAGTTTGATAGAGTGAGGCAGCCTCCTAAATCTATTAACACTCAGTCAATACCAAGACTATTAAGTCAACATTCAACTGAAGTAGAGGAGGCCAGGCTACATGTAAGGTCACTCCAATTTTTCTAGGGGATGAAAAGCCATCCATTGTATGTGGCTCTCAGGTATTATTTTCTTGCATCTTGCAAGTCCACAGTCCAGGAGGGTTTAAGAATATGGAAAGTGTTGTTTCTAGAGAAGGACAAAAATTTTCAAAATGATTTCTACCAGGAGGATGTAGGAGACAGCTTTCTGCTTCTTTACTATTTCAACTTTCACCCGTATTATAGCAGGTAGACATACCAATTGCTACCTGAACTTTTCATCTTATTTCAATCGTGCTTCTTAGTTGTGACTTCTATTGTATTCTTCTATCAATGAATTCCTCAGTTTTTTAATCACCTGCTTACTATGCAAAAGCTCCTACAAGACTTCCTTCCACATTATAATTTTACTCCTACAAATTCAGTGATGTATATAGTTTTGTTACAAGTTAATCTGGTTAGATAAATTTCTCATTCTGTTCCTGTCCATGAGCCTGACAACACTAGTCTTCTGTTCCTCTCTTCCTGTCCTGTTCCACTTTGTTAGCTGTCTGTCTGTGTCTGTCTGTCTGTCGGTCTGTCTGGTGATCTAGCTAAGTTGGGGTTCGTGCAGGTGCAGTATATTGTAGGTTATATTTGACCTAACTACCTAATGCTGGCACTGCAACTCCACATGGCAAAAAAATAACATAAAAAAAAACTTAAGATAACCAAAATATATTCACAAAAAAGGAAGAAAAGAAAATGAACCAAAAGGTGCTTCCACTTCAAATAAAAGGCTTAGCAATAAAGACATAAAAGATTCAGTACCATTTAAAATAGGCACAAGAAAAAAATATTTTCACTTTTTATCTTTTTGACAATACATGCATACAATGAGATATTAGCCTGCTTGTGTGAATATGCAATAGGTTTCCCATGTCAAAGACAGGCAGGGTTCACTAGATTGAAGGTTTGCTAGATCAAGGGTTCACTAGACTGAAAATCCTAATTTAAAACTTAATCCTAGCACTAATCCTAATCCTTACTCAAACCCTAATCCTACCTGAGGATAATTCTAAGCCTTATCCCAAACTTTACTTTGTGTCTAACCCAAATCCTAACCCTAATTCTAAACTGAAGTAGATTTTTATCCCCGGGGATCTTCGCTCCAGAGAACCTTCGATCAAGTGAACCTTTTGGTCTGTAGTATACATCCCCACCTAAAAGACAAAAGAAGGGAAGTCTGAAAAAGTCTGCTGGGAAGATTTTCAACCTAATGACCCATACGTTAAATGATAATTGGCATTTTTTAACTTTAAACTAACTGTAAAGAGATTTACCAATAGGAATTCAAGATATAAGCTGTCAACTTAATACTTTCATAGAATATGTATACACTAAATCCAATGAAACTTCTTATTCCCCTTGGAGTACCCTTTCCCTCAATTTTCCCTTCCCCTTAGTTATCCCCCAGAAAGTTGGGGAAGGAGTTACGACATCCAATGTACAAAGGAAATTTCAAAAGATGTTAATACAACCCTGACATTTGATATATGGTTTGAAAAATGACCACAAGGTGGGAGTACTGTAATGGCCCTTTAAAAGATGACAGCTAGGAGCTATACTATACATGAAGATGCTAGTAGTAGGTTTGATGGTGATTTGGTAATACCTACACATACTTTGGATATATCTAGACATACCTACACTGGCCCCTTCTTTTTCATACAGAGTAACCTTGAGAAAGGTCATGAACAAGGTATCTCCACAGTGAGTATCTCCATGGTGACATATAGGGCATGTAATGTTCAGATAATGATGAGATTGGCACATGTCTCCTTGGTAACATGGTTGTCCAACTAGTCATTACCGCCCCCACAGAATTCAAGCAACATGATTCATCGAAAGCTATTTCCACATAATGACATAAAGCCTCAACATAAAGCTTATTCTTCCAGCCCTATTAAAGTCTCTCGATTCAATGGACATCATTTTTAAAACCTTTTCAATGGATATCATTTTTAAAACCTTCAAATGAAGCATGTTCACCCTGTGTTTTAAAATAGATGACTAAATGTACCTCCAAGGACACATGCCAGCTGTAACAACATGAGAATTGTTAATTACCATCAACCTGACATAGATATTACACTGCAAGGCAGCAGAATGATTTGTTCAAGTTTGCACCATTCAAGATCGATACAAAAAACTCTAAAAATTTCAGTTTATAGCAAAACAGCGACAGAATTTATACTGATATCATTGAAATGCCCCGACTGTTCCCAAGTCCTATGCTGATGAGTCACATGACCTTGTAACACAATTTTTTTACTCACTACTGCTCAATTCCAGAAATATCTAATTACATATTAAACACTGCAGCAGAATAATAACTATCATAATAATTATAACTCACAGAGGATTAAAATCTGATCAATTTCACTCTACTAATAAAATGTGTAATAAAAAAGCTCCTTTTATGAGCCAATAAAATGCATCCCATCACCACTTGTAAAGGTATCACTCCATTTCAATTTTTTTATTACTATAATCAAGAAAATAGTTATAATTTTCCATCTTCCTGTAATGAAATTTCATTACTCTGTTAAAGCTATGTTTCATGATGAGGTTTAAATTTACTTGGTTTGTCAATCTGCCAGGTGCCTCTTGTTAACTGAGGTCATTACGGAAATGGTACTGACGGTAGTAATATGGACTTGGGTAAGTCTAATTGATGACCTTGGAAAGAAGACATAGCACCTATTAATAAGATTTTTATGGCTAGATATTTATAACACAGTACAACTTATCATGAATGTTGAAATATTGCTAATAGATGTGTGATGCAAAGTTTTGTTGACCACTTATTATAAAGGTCCTAATGGTCAAACTATCTCACTTTCCAGTCTAAGCAACCTATAAACTATACCTCCTGTTATTGTTCTTGGGCTGTTATAAACTGAAAAAACCCGAAGATATTTTTGGTAAGTTCCTACTGTTTTTAGTCAGACAATCTAGTCTGTTTATTCCTCTTTTTTGTATATTACCTATGAAGTGCCACTCAAAATATGAGGCACACTGGGAAAACTATTTGAGCAATATCTGCTCTGTACAATATGATCAATATTAAAAGTCAAGGCAATTCCACTGCAAATCTGTTTTTTTCTTCACAGGGAAGACTCCACATTCAGAAATTGCCAAAGAGATCAAACAATGCACCTATTATGGAAAATATGGCTTATTGACTTCTATCTTATAGTTTTCTATAATGGATACTGTCTAAACTTAAACATACATGGACACATAGTCAAAACAGTTGCTTCACTCAACAACAACACATTAAGATCCCCTGATGAAAAATCCATCAAAATTATTCAAACATCTTCTACTGTTGTTGAGATATGCCAGTGGCAGATTCAACAGTCACCAGTGTCAGCAACTGCTGACAGGCCCCAAATTTTGGAAAATTGGGCCCCTTCTTGTGTTGCATTGCCTCTACAGCAGACAGACATTTAGGGCTCCTGCCTGAAGCTGCTGACTTGGCCCTATTCCTAAAATCCACCACTGAGACGTACCTCTTCAAAGTTTGACTATTTCTGAGGTTTCTCATTAGCTATGCAAAAATTATGTGTTGCAGAGGATATGTATTTCTTTTGTTAATCCTTTATAAATTATCAGTTGATTACTTCACAGTGAATTTCTAGTTTGGTGTTTAATGAGGGCATTTTCAATGTAGTCAATAGCCACTTCTAAAATAAACCCCTTGTGGCAAGCCACCTTTTCAACTGTCCTTGGAATGAAGGTTAAACAAACAAAGGATAACATCAGATATATCTCAAATCCCTCTTTCCAAGTCACAAATTTGCATAATTATGTAGCTCACGTTTATTAATGATGTAGGTACAAAAACAGTAAAGGACTTGGAAAATGGTCAATTTCTAATAGATTTTGATTAGAATTGTTACTTATTTTTTCCATTTGTGATGCTTTTTACATCTTATAGGCAGGTGTGACACTAACATGTCCATAGTGTTATAAGGAAGGGGATGTTAGCCACATAATGACACTACAAGGTTTTATGTTTGAGTTCTACACTCCTTAACCACAAAATTCATATCAAGCTAACCCCAACAAAACACAACATATGCATATGAAAATGCAAATCAAAAGAAAGCATGATAAATAAGATTTCTTCTGACCAATTTTATAACAAAGCAAGAAACAGCACTTAATTCTGCAATCATGGCGCTTAAGTACCACCATAGGTTTTGTTATTAAATGTTTTGCTAGGTAGCTGAGAAGGTATCTCATTTTATGTGTACTGAACCATTTTATAGGTACTAAACCACTCCAAATGAAATGGATGAAAAGAAATCTTTCAGTAACAACCAAAGGATAGAGGTATGTTTAACGTTTAAAGGCTGCAAGAGAAATTCCATTTGGGTTTAAACCACACATTTTACCAGGAAATGATCGAATACATGCACGGGGAACCAAGCTTATCATGATAATCAAAAGGCATGCAAAACTACAATTGAATGGAGGCAAACATTGGCAAGTAATGATTACATGAATATGCAAGCATGGATATATGAATATGCAGGCAATAATTTTATGAATATGCAGTTAAACTAGGTGTTGAGAAGCTGAGATGTTTCACAGTTTCACTTCAACAACAAATATTAATACAAACCAGCAATGGTAATAGAAGGAGCCTTTTTAGTCGTTACTGAATACACTGCAAAAACGAGAAACAGGTGCAAACAAATGATATATCACACATTAAAAATGGTCATAAAATACAATGGTAGGCTTGGCACACATACTGGAAATTAGCTTTATTGTGTTTTTCTTTTTTTTTTCTTCTTCTCTGTACACATGATATGTCTTTAGGAAAGCAAATTTCACCACAAAATTTTGTTGAAAAATGTGTACAAGAAAATAGTCTTTCCCACAATTTTTTAACATTTCATCAAATGTTTTCTAAATTTCCAGTGAGGTGACAGAATGTGTAAAGAGTTGGTCATAAGTGTCAATAGGAAATAGCAGAATAATTCATACAAGTTCCCTTGCAAAAGGATTCCTTCTCTTTAAGTTTCTTTACAAGGAGAAAACAGAAAAGTAAGTTCTAGACGAGCCTAGTCATATGTATTGAAAAGTCACGAGATTTGTTGCCCTATAATACTCGATGAAATTGAAGTGCACGGCCATGAGATACACAAAGAACATTATCTTAATTTATGAGATCAACATTTCCAAAATGGACCAGAGAAATACACATAACCTACTGTGTACCCAAGCACTGGTAAAAATGATATCTTACCAAAAACAGAAAACCAGCTTCCATTGTACCTTACAGTAGCTAGTAATGACTCTTGACTTTTGTTTTTAAGAAAAAATTAATAAATCACTCCTGGAAAGACAGGTAGGAGGAAGCTGCGGGGGTTTAATGTGGTTTTAATTTGAGCAGTTAGACATCCTTCAAACCAAAACTTGTGTCTTAAAGCTGATTTGAAGGTTTGATCAGTTCCATGTAGTTTTGAAACAAACCCATAAAGATTAATTTCATTTGTAAACAGCAGCTAAAAATTTAAAATATTTGGACAGAGCTATGCCACAACAGTAATTCAGTCCTATCTGTAAATGAAGAACTTCCACATGAGATTATAATATCAACATGAATGAATGATTCTACTGGCTTCTCCAATTCCAGTTAATTAGTTAATTTTTCTTTCTATGAATTTTTAACCATTTATAATTTACATGACATTCTGATGACATTTCAACAAAAAGCCCAGACCTAGTCTTTTTGTTTCTGAACAAAAACTGGCATTATTTAAATCTGAGCAGCTGATTACACCTTGGCTAGCACCATCTTTACATAAATAATATACTACATAGCTTCAAAATAACTATTTCTTCTCATCTTTTATACTCTCGTTTGATCTTAAAAGTTCACTTTACCACAAAGAACACTGCCGCATTTCAGGACAAAACTACATATTTTCTGATTTTATATGAATTTCATTTAAACCTAATGTTTATTTTGTGAAAATTAAAAAATTCAGAGAAAATGCCTGAGCTGAGAAGTAAACCCATTAGCAGTCCAGAGTTAGTTTTTATTTAAAACAGACTAGAGAATAAAGTTGCAAATAGATACCGGTGCAGTTGATAGTATATAGATGGCAAACAGGTTTGTAGCATTGATTACCATTCAATTTTGTATATCAATGCTGGCAAGCATCTTTTGAAAAAGAAGTCAATTTCTAAAGAAAGATGACTCATACACAATAGAATGATTTTGCAGAACAGGTGTAACATTTCAAAAACACATCACATGGCAACCTATACACATGCACAATCCATAAAAACAAACTGCTCGGAATGTTTACGACCTTTGCAGACATAAGCACACAGCTGAAGACACACTGAGAAGAATAACGGCTAAACA
Source organism: Holothuria leucospilota (assembly GCA_029531755.1). Lineage (NCBI taxonomy): Eukaryota > Metazoa > Echinodermata > Holothuroidea > Aspidochirotida > Holothuriidae > Holothuria > Holothuria leucospilota. Next base: position 26,081,782 of record CM055970.1, read on the forward strand.
CCCTCGCTAGTAAACTCTATCCTTTGTACTTTATTTCATGGTTTTAGAGTTTAAAACCATCCCATAACAATCAGATGTTTAAAATTTTTACTTCTAAGCTTGTGCTTTATCCCCTTTCCAACTTACAAGTCACCCTTGTAAAAACTTGAATAAAAAGTCTGCTGACACTGACTATATGACAAAGATTTTCCCACTCCTGGACAGTCAACCAACTTGAGAAAGTGATGCTTCTTCTCTGTTCATGTTTTTGCTAGAAAATACTCTATGGATGAGGGTTTAAACAACACTCTGGAAAAGGGGGAAGATGGTATGGGTAGAGGTCGAGGAGGGGGAATACATAAAGAAGCTTAGAATTAACAAAAAGCAAATAGAGGGTAGATCCTTTGTGATTTGCTTCAAATGTAACTTTTTGCAAAACAAATACGGGACAATTTATGACATCACGAAGCATTTTTGACAACAGTAATGCCAACAAACTATTCCCTAAGCCTTGGATGATACATTTAAATTGCCCGTGGCATAATACACAACATTCTCTCATGGAAGATATAGGCCTCTGCAGGTGATTTATGAGTCTGCTAGTAACATACCTACATAACCCAAACAATGGCTTTCTTCGAATTGAAGGGCTTGGATCTAAGAAATTTGAATTCATCATCGGGCTAATTCTTTATGATACATACTTGCTTATAGTCTTCCCCACAGATGATTCTGAATTAAACCTGACCTTTTGAGTTAGGAACAAACATTTGATAATGTTACATGCAAAGAACAGCAATATTTCCTAAATTTCTTTTGGATTTGTTGGAGAATGAGAATTCTACAGTGAAATTAAGTATCAGCAGATTATGAAATAAAAAAAGCAGAAGACACAGGACAGGGTAAAAAACTGATTTGGAACAAAAAGAAAGAGGTAAAGATTTATACCACTCCTCCTCCCCCCTCCCTCTCCCCTCCTCTCCCTCCTTCCTTAGGTAAGGGACAAGGTATTGAACACTGATACATTGAGCCCTCCCCCCTTCCCTACTCCTTTCTTCTCTCCCCCCTCCACCTTCTTTACTTGACCCAAAACATTGGCAGTTTAAAAACCAATTTAACACTGGAGACAGAAAAAGCTGAAGGAAATGAAAAGATGTCACACTGTTTGACAAAGCCGACAGAAGACAAAACAACAAAAGACATGAGAGATGTCTTTCTAATGACAGACCTACAGGACATTGTTGACAGACCTGTACAACAATAATCTTACCTTGAGGTACCTCAGGTGTGACACCATTACTAGGAGTTCCTGCAATTGTGAAATTTTGAAAGTCAAGGCATACATTCAAACTACAAGCTCATATCGTTCTTAGCCCTGCTCTCACGAGAAGCAGTCTTTCACATGATGGAAATCTTCCATGTACCAAGTTTTTCTTTATTTCTCTCTTCTGTTTGTTCTTTTTTTTTTCTTTTTTAAACTTTTTAGGTCCAAACGGAATGAAAAGAAATTCTTTGGATCAGAAACTACACAATCACAGTTTAACCTGTTACATTTCTATCCACAGTGCAAAATGATACAGGAGTGTGACATAATGCAATGATTTTATGCATCAAGGGGAGGGTGGGGGGGGAGACTTGGAAAAAGGAGACATGGAAGTATGTTAAATACCATGCACCTGAAAGGTATTTTGACAGGCACTAACATCAGTCAGTATCCAATAAAATGGAAGAGGATTCCAAATTACCAAAATGCAGTGTTACAATAGTTGGTCGTATTCAGCATGCGTCATTTGTTGTTACCATGGTTGCAAGAGGTTCCGTCATAAATGTTACATTAAGACACATTTACTAGTAACTTAATACCATCATAAAGAGGGTTTTTGTTTATTATTACTCTGCCATATTTTTCATCTCAGAAAACCTTCCTTAAATCAAGTGAGTTTACTATGGGATTTTCCCTGAACAGACTACACAAAAGTTGAAATTTATTCCAGAGTGTTTTAATTCTTCTGCTGTGCTGCTAATCTGATTACAGGAACTACGGTCTGATAATTATATTTGCAAAAATTAAAGGAAGGGAACCTAATGCTAAGAAAATACTGGCAAAAAGTGACCCTATATGTAAGTTTTGCAATCTACTGAGCTGTCACTGTTATCCATGGCCGAGTTCATACAATTCATAATCAATGATTTTATTCTAAAGAAACCAACCATTTCTTCAAGAAACTAAATATGACTTAAATGCTCCCAGATATCTGTGATCTCTGTGAAGGTAATTGTGTTTGCATTGCAAAAATGAAATTTTATGAGCATACTTCTATTCAAACATTACAATTCACTCATCTCAAAGCTAATACCATTCTACCTACTCTGGACATTACCACAGCAACCAGACTATGCTTTTTATAACTCTCTTGGTAACAATATGAGCTGATAAGGAATTACAGGTCTGAACAACACTAAGTCTGATTTTCAATAACTAACACATCTGCTGAGACATACAATAATCTAGCCATAGATTCACATGAAAGGTAAACCACCCTACTGTCTTGATTTCTGGGGTATGGCTTTTCATTACCCAGGACTCCCTTCACCCTTCCTCTAATACAACCAATAAATGTTCCCTTCTGAATTAACTCCTTCATACACAGTTTTCTCCCACCTGAACCGCCCCTCTAATGCATAGTAAAAGGGACAGTGTACTCTATGCTCATCTTTGCCATCATGTTTCCTGGAATGTGTATACTCATTACCACTGAGATTTCCCCTCACTGACCCCTGCCCCTGAACAACAGTTTCTTTGATTTTCAAAAATAAACACATCTACTGAAAAGTTGTCATACAATGAGCAAGCAATAGATTCACAGAAAAGATATACAACACTGCCCACATGATTTCTGGCATATGAGCTTTTTGCATTACAACCGGGATTCCCTTCACCCTTCCTCAAATAGCAGAAATAATATTACCTTCTGACTTCGCTCCTAAATACACATTGTTTCTCCCACCCCCACCAAACCCCTGATTCATAGTAAATGTGACTATATACTCTATCCTCAACATTGCAATCATGTCTCCCGGAATGTATACATTTATTACCACTGAGGTCCCCTCTCACCGACCCCCCTTCACATAACACCCCTAGTAAATATTTTTGCTGACTTAACTCCCACAAAAAAGTAACACCCCTTCCCACCCACGAAAAACAGAACACTGAATTTCACCACTTGTGACATATTTTCTGGAATCTGTATATTCATTAACACCCAGATTCTCCCCCCTCCCCGCAACACTACTGATACATATTCCATTCTGAATTTAATCCTACACACACATAGCTCATCCCTCTCCCTGCCCCCCCCCCCCCACTACAACAATGGGAGACTACGGTGAATGAACTCTGCCATCATTAACCACACCAGCTTTGAAAATACTATGATGTGATATGTGTATCCTTCTAGCTAGCAAGGTCTTCTCTGAATAATCCTCACTATCACTAACATCAATTTCTCTTGTAATGCCTGCCCATTGTCATACCAGGGAAGAGAGTAAGAAATTCAATCTCTGGCCACTGGACAAAGCTCCAAGTTGTATTTGTCCTGGCGAAACCCCAGTGGATGTTTAAAACTACTTCAAACTGCCTCTTTGCTAGACTTCCTATCTTTTGTTCTATGCTTTCCTTTGTGGAGATAAATTACACCAGAAATCATCTGAAGCCATCACATGGTCAGTTATGACAGTCCAATTAACACTCCACAGCTTTATTACCCTGTAAACTGTAATCCCCAGTCTATGACCCCTAACTTTCATTTTATCATGGAGACTGACATATTGCTACCAGCTAATTATGCTTTATTTTACATGATGATATTAAGGGGTACACGGATGATTGAGTTCAAGTGAAATTGCAGATAATTGACCGTGCTCCAACACAATCAGTCACCAATCAAAATGGTCTATGCACCAGTGTTTACATCAGGCAGCAGGAATGCATGATTCCCACACTCTTCTCAACAATTCTGCAAGTTTTAAAATCGTGTGCCGGAATAGCCCGCACCTGTTTGGAAAACTTGTTGGAAATGAGTCAAATTTTATGTTGCAACTTACTACTTGTTCAGTCAAAAGCTTCCACTGAACAATCAGCTTCACAGATAAGCCCAACACAGACTGTAATTAAACTGTTAAAAAACACATTGCAAAAAGGCCTTACAGCCACATGCAATGAGGAGTAATCTTCTTAATTTGCAGCCTTAAAAAAAAAGCTTGACAGCATCATCTTATGAGGTTGTTTGAAGTCTGTAGTTGGTATAACATGAAGTATTGGTCTCCTTAAAACTACTAAAAACCTCTTTCCCCTTCTCTATTACACCAATTGCCTCAAGGCTGGACGTTGCCTTTGACCAGATCATGACATGTGATACAGCTTGTTCGAAAGAGGTAATCAAATGGTTCGGCGATGGAGACAGCCTCGGGCGTTAGAATGTGACATATAATCCTACCCCACTAAAGTCCAGTTTTTTGGGGGGTCGGAAATCTAACATTTTTGACAGGTTCAATACGGCATGAGAATTTTGTGGTTTGGCTGCAAAGCCAACAAAAATATCAATATATTGCTACCTGATATCTGTATATTGCAACCTGAATGCCAATATAAGTCATCATGTAGGTAACTTTGTTTAGGTGAAACATTACAAGAGCAAAACTTTCACTGTGCAGTTCACCATAAAGTATATGCAACTAATTTAAGAAAACACTGATACTGCAGGATATCACACAAAAGCCTGTACAGGCTACCACTATGACAAAATGAGCAGAATCTGTCATCATATCCTAGCTAACATTAGGAATACAAAATTACTCATATTGAACTGTACTCATATTGAACTGTACATGAACAGTCTTTGTTATTTTTTGTGAAGGTCTAAATATTATTTTTAACAAGCTGTACACTTTTCTTCAAACTTCTACTAAAGCTAACCAGGCACAACCTACAACCTCCCCCCTCCCCCTCTATCACCCCTTTCTAGTCTCATTCTGGTAAATGCTGTGGTATAAAGTAACTCTTACCTGAGGTTGGGGTCCAGTAGCCCTCTTTGTCTGGACTCCCTGGGGACATGGACCCATTGAGAGGGGGTGCATGTTCCACCATCTGAGTTGTATTAGTATGTACTTTTGTTGGGATTTCTGAAATCAAAAACCAGTAAATTGAAATGAGTGTAATACAGAATTCAACACCTGAACCAATTATCACAATGCATAGCATATGTCAATATATAGTTTAGATTGGCAGTTCTCAAGTACTGCTGGTGGCAGGACACTTTTACCCGAGTTTCCACTTCACAAAAACTTGTTGTAGCCACAAATCAAATTGTTTGTTATCTTATTTAATTTTTTGCTGTAAGAGTACTCCCTGGGCATTTATATGAAACCCTGGGCATTTATATGAAAATTGCAAGCCCCAAAAGACCTGTGGACCAAGGGTTAAGAAACACTTCCCCAAAACTTGAATTCCAATGCAAGCTGAAGAGGGAGGCACTTTGAATAATTAGCTAGGACTTGTGAAAAGAAGAAAGATATCCATCCCTGTAAATTGTGTTGTGTTTAAGTCTCCTTTGGGACAAGAACTTGTTCTCCAGTGCCAGGTGTAAGATGAGGTTACTAGATTGTAATTAGCACGATAGGAAAGATTTTATAGGCAAGCCATTAGCTCTGATAGATGCTTTTAAACTCATGGCCAGTTTCTTGGTGTTTGAGAATACCAGTTTGCAGACATTTTATTGTTTGCCATTACATTGTTTGCCAATCTACTATGACTGACTGCCAAAAGCCTCAATGGAGATGAGCATATTATGGTTAATAGTCTATTCCTTCATTGTTTAACTGCCTGACATAGATTATAACAGAAACTCAGCTGTTTGTGTTTCACCAGCTCCAAAATGTACATAGTGGATTTGGAGTAACTGCCTGAGAGTCAATCATTCCACAGAATGGAATGCATAATGAACTCGCCTTCTGAACCAATAAGATTCCAAATTTTCATAGCAGTGCTGAAATGGAAGATACCAATCGTGAGACTGTAATTCACAAGCCTTTATGTACTTTACCCAAACTGATGGAAGCATGGTTTCTGATATTACTGCCAGGGCTGCCTGCATAGTAGTTTTTAAAGAGGAATGCTCATAACAGCTCTCCCTTGTGAGTGAGTCTCCATCTTTTAAAGTCTGGTCAAAGTGGCCACTACTATTTGCATATTTAAATATGATGGGCACTTTTCCTGCTCCACCCTGCTTGCACTATGTTTAGACAGACGTACTGTACAAATGAACTCCCCACAGCAACCGACCTTGCCTTCTTCACCTTTCACTCCCTCCCATTTCCCCCACCCCCCCTCCTCCACGAAACCCTAATGACAAATGACCACCACCATCTCTCATCCCCTACCAGTTAACCCTACGTATATCCCATTCTAACAGCAGCTGCAGGCTAAACATGAAAAGAAAACCAGAATGCAAAAATGCATTGAGGTTTCGATGATATATGTTCTATTCCAAATAATGCCATGATGTCCCATATCTTTCAGTCACTGGTCAAAATTTCCCAAGAATTCCCAAGATCATCATCTGGGGTTACGAGAGGTCAAAAAGCAAAATTTCCCAAGAATTCCCAAGATAGTCATCAGGGTCACCAAAGGACAAAATGCAAAATATCACAAGTATTCCCAAAGCCTAACGTTACAGTATAGCCTAGAGGCTATGCTAAATACTTGGCAAGGCCCTAAGTAACATTAGCCTACAGTATGTGTACCAATAGCGTGAAACCAATAAACTTGTGTTTACCGATATCTTAATAAACTTTGCGAGATTATTTTAATGTTGTATGAAAGACTATGGCTTTGTACTGAATATGGATGATACTCGATGTACAATTTGATAAGTTCTGAAAAATACAGCCAATAAATGTGTTTCACGCTATTGGTACTCATACTGTAGGTCTAGCCTAGGCCTAGCTATAAGTATAAACCTAGCCTAGGCCTATGCACAGCTGGTCACAGAAATTTCTCTGTAAATACTACAAACTTAGATGATGGGTACCAACATTTGACAGGCAATAACTGCTTTGACTAGCCCTAGCCTAGGCCATAGCTATTACAGTAACCTAGGCCTACCTCTAATAAGTAATATCAGCCCATACATACTGTACTACAATTAGGCTAGCCTGTACTGTGGCAGTTAGGCTAGGACTTAGTCACAGGACTAGGACTTTGTCTAGGCCTAGCCCATAAACCTGGAACTCTGCATTAGATTTATGTACTGAGTCTAACGTTATTGTGTGTGTAGGCTAATGTTTGTTGTTGGTCTGTAACAACACTTAGGCCTAGGCTAGGCCCTGACTGTTAGGCCTAGGCCTACGTTAAAACTTGATCTGCCTGGTAAATTTTCCACTAAAGTTACTCATACTACTCTGCTACTCTGAAGAGGAGCCATATTACAACATACTGTGATATTCCTGCTGTAATTTTTATTATTTGATTTCTTGGTGCTATTTTTCCAATTCAGTTACAGTCAAATCTAACATTAACGTTGGGCTACTCAGCCAGCTCAACAGACCTTGGCAGGGAGTCTGTCACTGCACTCAGAAACTAGCTTTTAACACAGTTTTTGATTGGTTGAAAGTGGATCTGTTTACAACTGATCAACCAATGATATGGTAGCTTATGGAATGTCATGGATCTGCTGCAAACTATCTACTGATTGGTTTAACATCAACTTGTTGACAAAAATTTAACCAATAACATAACAGCATAGATTACTGGGCTCAAATAAATACACTACAGTACTGTACAGAAAAGTGAAATACTGTAGTCTATTCTCAGTCTTTTGATATGTTGGCTAAAGAATAATAAAGTTCGTGAAAGGACCTATTTACTCATTCAAAATTTGGATTATCAAGGAAAAATCCAATTTCCCATATTTACAATGATTTTCCGTACTGAATATGGAAAGTCCGTGCTGGTTGGGAGCTCTGTCTCAGGGTTTGACCCCCCTGGTGACCCCAGATGACTTTTGACCCCCAACAAAAATGATAGAGTTCTTCCTCTTACTATAAGGCATCAAAATACAAGGTATGAAATTTATCCAAGCTTCCTACCTCGAGATATCGTATTAACAAGGTTTTCAGAGTTTGACCCCCGGTGACCCCAGATGACCTTTGACCTCCAACAAAAATGATAGGGTTCTTCCTCTCACCATAACGCATCTACATAATAAGTATGAAATTCATCCAAGCTTCCTACCTCAAGATATTGTGTTAACAATGTTTTCAGGGTATGACCCCCGGTGACCCCAGGTGACCTTTGACCTCCACCAAAACATTAGGGTTCTTCCTCTCAATATGGGGGATCCATGTACCACGTTTGAGAACTGTCAGAGCTTCCCTTCTTGAGATATCGTGTTAACAAAGATTTCAGAGTTTGACCCCCGGTGACCCCAGATGACCTTTGACCTCCACCAAAAATGATAGGGTTCTTCCTCTTACCGTGACGCATCTACATACAAAGTATGAAACTCATCCAAGCTTCCTACCTCAAGATATTGTGTTAACAATGTTTTCAGGGTTTGACCCCAGGTGACCTTTGACCTCCACCAAAAACAAAAGGGTGCTTCCTCTCAATATGGCGCATCCATCTACTACATTTGAGAACTGTCAGAGCTTTCTTTCTTGAGATATCATGTTAACATGGTTTTCAGAGTTTGACCCCCGGTGACCCCAGGTGACCTTTGACCTCCACCAAAAGTGAAAGGGTTCTTCCTCTTAATATGGGGCATCTATGTACCACGTTTGAGAACTGTAAGAGCTTTCCTTCTTGAGATATCGTGTTAACAAAGTTTTCAGGGTTTGACCCCCGGTGACCCCAGATGACCTTTGACCTCCACCAAAAATGATAGGGTTCTTCCTCTTACCATAACGCATCTACATACTAAGTATGAAATTCATCCAAGCTTCCTACCTCAAGATATTGTGTTAACAATGTTTTCAGGTTTTGACCCCTGGTGACCCCAGGTGACCTTTAACCTCCACCAAAAACAATAGGGTTCTTCCTCTCAATATGGGGCATCTATGTACTAAGTTTGAGAACTGTCAGAGGTTCCCTTCTTGAGATATCGTGTTAACGAAGTTTTTAGGGTTTGACCCCCGGTGACCCCAGATGACCATTGACCTCCACCAAAAATGATAGGGTTCTTCCTCTTACCGTAACGCATCTACATACAAAGTATGAAATTCATCCAAGCTTCCTACCTTGAGATATTGTGTTAACAAGGTTTTCAGGTTTTGACCCCCGGTGACCCCAGGTGACCTTTGACCCCCACCAAAAACAATAGGGTTCTTCCTCTCAATATGGGGCATCTATGTACCAAGTTTGAAAACTGTCAGAGTTTCCCTTCTTGAGATATCGTGTTAACGAGCAAAGTGTCACAAACACACACACACACACACACACACACCTACGCACACACACATACACACATACACACACACGCACATACACACATACATATACACGCCATCATGACCGCATAGGTTTCTCTTTTCATCGAAACCAACAAATGTAACAACAAAAAAGTCACCATTATTGTTGGCACTGAGGAACTTGGGTCGAGATGTCTTGGTGGTTACCGTGGTGATGATGGTGCCATCTGGAGCTAGCATTTGTTTTTTCTCTACTTGCCTGGATGGTGACAAGGGCTTTTTGGCAGTAGTGTCAGGTGTCTGCATAAATAATAGCTGATGACAGAATGAAAACATAATTAGTTTAAAAATTCCATTCAGTTTTAAGCTTTTCTCAGTCAGCAATGTGGTTGCTTATTCCACTTCATCTAATCCACGTACCCCACCCTTCTAAAATTACCACACCACAGATTTGACTAGAGAAGAACACTGTGGATTGCTTGGGTTACATCATTCCATGTCAGTCTTTACTAGATCTGAATAAATAGTCTGCTCCCTTTATGTCACATTACCTCCCCAGGCTGTCTTCCAACCCAAGCCTATTCCACACCTCACTACTTACACTTTACTCAAAAGCAGAGTAAAGGACTCTTGCATGTTGTCACCCAGCCCTCATTTGGTTTGGGCCAAAGAACGTGTCTGCTCCTTCATTTACACTTTGGCCTCTTCTTTCCTACCTCCCATCCCCCAACCCTCCTCCCACCCCCCACCCCCTTCTCACTGAAGCACTCATTTCCATTCATTATCTACACTCTACTCACAAGCATCCATTTCTGTCATCTTGCCTTAAATGTTCATTGGATTCATAAAATTGTCAACTTCATTCATCAATCCCCCTTGCCCCTTCCCCATAGTGTCAGGTGTCCAGGAACTCTAGTATCCTCATTTTTCATGCTCTATTCACAAATAGCACAATGGTTTCTTTGAAACTATCTTCTGTACCACTCTGCACTAAATAAATTGTCTACTTCTTCCTCATCATATTGCCCCTCCCATCATCGCAACCTCACAATACCTTCCCCCTTCCATCATCCCCCAACTTTTGGTTCTCTTACACAACAGTGCAGCACACGCAATTTTTTTTCCAACGAGGTTATGGGTAAATCATGCCAATGGACCAATCAGCTTCTTGGGAATAGGCCACACCCGTAATTCCAAAATGACAGCTTTTTTACCCTTTCATTGTAATTCTGACACTGGATTATGAAAGAACAGGCCAAATAACCCTTGTCCAAGTAACCCTAACCTTAAAATTAACCCTAAACATGATTTTGAAACAAATTTGAAAAATTCTGAAAATAAAATTTGCCCATAACCTTGTGGGAAAAAATGAGGCGTGCAGCACATCCCTTTATGTTGTCATTTTGACCCTATCTTTTTTAAACCAAAGGTTATGAATGTGCTTTTACCATTCCTAAATGCATCTTATTCCACTTCCCTCACCCCCTCCATCATGGACCTCTACAACCCCTCCTCATTGATAATCTACTCACAAACAGTACAATAGATCCCTTTATGTTGTCACTCTGTCCGGGTCTTGATTGGAGTTGTATAATATGCCTGCTGCCTCTCCTCCTGTCTACTCTGCACTGAATAAAGTGTCTACATCTAACTCATCATTTCGTCCCTCCCATCATCACAACATCACAATACCTTCCCCCTCCCAGGAATTCCTTTCCCCTTCCATCATCCCCACACTGCTGGACCTCAATATAAACAGCACTAGCACGACACATCCCTTGATGTTAGATTTAGACTCTATCTTTTCTAAACCAAAGATTAAGAATGTGTTTTTTTCATTCCTAAATGCATCCCCATTCTTCACCCCTTCCTATTGATAATCTACTCACAAAAAGTACAATAGATCCCTTGATATTATCATTCTGTCCAGGTCTTGACTGGAGTTGTATAATATGCCTGCTACCTCTGCTTCTGTCTACTGATGGGAGAGGTAGCGTGGTGCCTCCTTGAAAACGATCTAAAAACAACAAAGCAAGAAGACCTCTAAAGGACACAGACCGATGAACAAATTATTTCATGATAAACTTGATTTTGGATGAAGATCAACAAAATGAAAAAAAAAAAAAACAAATAAGAAGTTAAAGGAGAAAACATTTTACAACTTCAGGCAGTGAAATCCTAGCTACCCCCAATGCAACATACCTTTGTTCTTTCATTCTCTGTGGGTTTTAAACTTTTCTAAGAAGTTCTATGTTTCACTGAAGAAATTGGAATATCATTATATAAATTTGGGTACCTCTTGTACATCACTGTATATCAAAGAAAAGTTGTCAGATATTGCAAGTACTTGTTTGCCAACAATTTTTGCACTTTTATGTGAAAAAAAGGCCTGGAGAACCTAACTTCAAAAACTTGACAAATTGAAAATTAAAACTAATACTTCCCGAAGGCTTATTGCTGATGTTTCCATCTAATAACAAATAAGCAATCACTAAATTATATGTTATAGTAGAGGGATTGTTGAGCAAAAGAGTTAGACTCTGAATGGGAGGGGGAGGGGGGTGTACGTCTGTCTGTGACTGTGTATGTGGTCAGTACCAGTAAACATATTTTACCTTCAAGACTTATAAAGTTTTACAGAAACATAATGCCATCCAGCTTACCGTCTTTTCCTCTATCGTGAACTTCAAACGTTATTTCTTTAGACTGGGCATTCACTTGACTGAAAAAAATGCAAAAAGAACAAACTATTAAACACAAAATCTCTTAGCACACCTTAAACATAAACCAATCACCTGAGATACAGTACATGGTCTCTCATGTACTATACAGCGCTAACGACCTGATGCACTTGGTCCTTAGCACACCAGCTATAAGCAATGAATATGCATGATGAGAGTCCCCACACACAGCTAGAACAAATGACCGATAGTCAATGGCCTTTGTGTTAAACTTCAATTAAATAAAATGCAATTAAACAAATAACCTGTACTGTTGGGCTATCCTTTAAAAGACTGAACATTTCAACAATGGAAGTCAAGTACAGAAACGATGAAGACTGGGACAAGCACAAGTAAGAATAGTCAAGACAGATTATTTTCATGGATAAATATCTGTAAGGATTGGAAATATCTTCCATATACAGTTAACCTTTAACATAAAGCATGCAGCAAGGATTTGGTCTTACAAGGTTTTCAGACTACACTAACACAATGAGATTACAGGCCCTGCCATACCACCAAGCCCTGCCATACCACCAAGCCCTGCCTATGGGCAGTGGTTCAACAGACCCACCTCAGGGCAATGATGAGGTTTATATGCCCAGGAACAGGAAGTCACATCAAGATATTTCTACCAGGAACCCCTCCCCCTGCCCATATACCGCAAAAACCGAAGCCAAGGTCCATTTTTGACAGGTTTGAAAATTTCTCTTGATTTATTTGTGAAGCACTCATCTAAAGTACACTCAAACCACTTAAAGACAGACAGAGCTACACTGGCTGGAGCCAGCACCCCTTGATTTATTTATCTGGACACTTAATATTTTAAATATTTCTGACCATCACTTTCCAGGTCACTATAACCAGTGTTTGGGCACTCTGACAAGAAATAAATACTGTAAATGATCTATGTATGAAAACAGAATGCAACACATTTTTAGTTTTGGCAAATTGGAACTGTTGATCTCAACTTTCTCTAGCTTAATCTTTCTTTAAGATGGTCCTACAAAACATCTGAACCTTGTATTTGTCCTGCATGGACCAACTTATTTAAGGACATCAAAAATTTATCTAACCCTTACACAGCACACTTCATTATGTCAATAGGCCAAGTATCATAAAGATCTGTAGTCAACACAGTAATCCTACCAGTTTAACTGGTGTTGCAGTCCCTAAAGCCAGATGTTCATTAGAGGTGCAAGCTTTCGAAGTGTAAGACCCCGACTGGTTGACAGCTGCTTGAATCCTTTCCAGTCATCTCTCAATAAACAAGTATAAACAAGAACAGCAATACACATAGGCACTATAGGGATTACCATCACTGAAAACTGCATGTACAAAGAATTTCACAAGAGGGGGAAACCTAACATTTCACTTGGAAGGTATGCAATAATTTCGAAGGGCATTTTTGGTATAGTTGGGTTAGGGTTAGATGAGGTTTTACGGCTCAGTTTCTAACCAACTGGTTTAAGTCGGGCTGGCTACAGCCTTTTTACCAGTTGTGGCTTACCGGTATAGTTGGGCAATGCATCAAAATATAACTTTTTGATCATTTTTCCCTCGCCAAGCAATAAAAATTTGTACAATGCAAACCTTGTTTTATACTTCCTTGTGGGAAAAAAATATTAACGTGAATGTCGAGTCTTTCCTTTGTTTTCTATGAAAGCATAAAAAATTAACTGCAGGCCTATCTCTCCATCAACACTGAAACATATTTTGAAACAGCACTGCAAATAAAATCTCTATAAATTTCCTCCTTCGACATTATACTGTTTTTTAAACCATCATCAATCTTTAACATAGCAATTGAGATGTATTGAGAAAGTTAAAATTGCTTGCACCCAATTAGAATATCAACGTAAGTAAACCATTGCAGTACAGAGCTCTGTGAATTGACATTTTCTGAAAAAGTAACCCTAAGTGCTATGGGGAGAACAATAACTTCAAACGTTATTTTGAATATGGCAACCAACTGCTCCATCTACTCTGAGGCTGAGTAGGTACAAAACCATTCACTGTATACTCCATGAAAGGTCTGTTGACATGTAACAAAACAGTTGTTTTACTCAAAAATAAAAGATTAATATCCCCTGATGAAGAATCTGTCTGAATTATTGAAATATCTTTTACCGTTCATAAGATATACCTCTTCAAAGTTTGACCATTTCTGACTTTTCATTAGCCATGCAAAAATTGTAATGTGGAGTACTGCACAGGGTTAGTATTTCTTTTTTTTAATCCTTTATAAATTATCTGTTGAATACTTAATACCAGCTTGTTTCTAGTCTGGTGTTTAATGTAGACACTTCAAAGTAGTTAATAGCTACTTCCAAAATGAACCCTTGGCCTGAGGGCATGCCAACAATTGTAACTGTCCTTGGATTGAAGGTCAAACAAAGGATAACATAAAACATATCTCATCAGTCTCTCTTTCCTTGTTACAAATTTGCATATATGTAACTCATGATTAAGTCTAAAAAATAGAAATTGTCTTGTAAAATGGTCAATATATGTTGGACATTGATGGGAATTGGGGGTGTTTTAAACATTTTTCCTGCTTTTTGCAACAAATACTGTAGGTAGATAAGACATTTCCAAGTCTGCAGACCCTTCAGGCAAGAGGACATTTGTCTCTAATCTTTCCATCCTTAAAGGGGAAATCTTCTCATCCCAGACAGTTCCAATTCTCCCAACTATGCTAGTTCTAGCCCCACCCATAACTGTCTTTAGCTTCTCCTTGTGCAGACACAAACATAGTTTATTGATCAGGGCCACATCCTGGTGAGTATACAAGGCCCTAATATGTAATCAAAACACTCTCTATGCATGCTGTCTAAAGTGAGCTGCTCTGCATCTTTTGAATTTTGCAACTCTGATGTCGAGCAAAGAGTAGTCACCAATGGAGACTTTTGCTTACCCCTTTGTAACAGTCATACTTGGGGTGATGCAAATCTCTCTTTAAAGGTGCTGCAATCTCGCTCCACACATATTTAAGAACACGATCATCCCTGAGTACAATAGGTGACTGCAATTTAACTGAACATTGATTCAAACCAGAGACATGCTCTGGTTGGTCAATAATGACTTGTGCAATCAGTTGTGATCCTAAATGCTCACAAACAATATTGTGTGAATATGGCCTTGACCAATTTCAACTCAGTGCAAGCTGCTATAGCTTTGTCTGGAGGTTTCCTAGACAGGTCTTTATGTTCAAACTGGAGGAGGGATAGGAGTAAAATTAAGAGGGACAATTTTTACTGTCTGGGCCATACACAGTCCTTGAGGAGCCAATCAGGCTTCCTTACCCAGAGTTGCATAAAGCCATCTTGACTTTGTTCTCTGGCTTGGTGTTTGGTCTCTTTTCAGCAAGCCATTTAATATTGAAGCATACACAATGGTTACACAGCAACTCAATGTGCATTTTTCTTTCCACTACAACAATATTGATACAATCATTAGAGCCTAATAACTAGGTTTAATACGAATCCTTTCATACCCTAGTTTTGACTTGATAAGATAAAAATAGAAACATCTCGTCAGATTCATGAATCGTTCAAGGTTGTTTATAACATATCCCGAAGCAATGTTTCCTCTTCATTTCAAAATCGTTCATTCAATTGAATGAGTGACATTGATCAAGGTTATTTCAAACGGCAATCTGCTATAGGAGTGAGAAGATTTAAGAGTGAAATCTATACATCACTTTACCAGTGCTTAAACTATTCATTAAAACAGAAACTCCACCTCCACTGGGACATCATCCATTTTAATCAAGGCCAACAAATCTGAAAGGATTTTAAACTGAAGAAGTGTAAATTTTACTATGAACAAGCTGCTAGAATACTGATTACTTTTTCTTTTCTTGCCTTTGTCATTTGTTTTTAAAACAAAATCAGTTACAGTTTCTTCTCAAGAACTGCATAATGTTTAAATCTAGCTAGATCTAACAACCACTGCTGCCACCATCATCATTACTAAATGCAAAATACAAAAAGTAACCCGATTCCTTTGCTGAGATATCAAGTTACAGTAGGTAAGGTTATCCAGAAAGTCACCTCCAATTAAAAAGTGGACCTTAAGTCTAGAATTACAAATATATATCTTTTAGAGGTTGGAAAATGAATTTCATTCACCAAACTTCCATTCGCATACTTACTCTGTTGCTGAGATATACACTGTTGAAATTTATCCACTTAATTTGAAATAGTCGATTGTGCAATAATTTGTGATGTCCTTCTTGTACAACTCACATTACCTGCTTTTGTTTCCTTCTGAAATTAAGATGTCTATATCACCTTGAAACATTTACTGTTCCCTAGCATAGCATGTTGTAGGGAGAGGGCTTTTATACCCAAGTCACCCAAAAACAGTAAGACAGTGATCACATTTTGGCACAAGGAGCAACAGCTTTCAAAAAAAAGAAAAGAAAACCAAAGACGGTAATTTGAGCAGAACAAGAATGACATCACAAACTACCATTTTATATTGATTGAATAAGCTTCAACATTTTATATCTCAGCTCAGGAATATCCTGTAAAGATGGGAGTCGGACCATATGGATGCATTTTTCAGGCTTTGTAACATATATTTTTGAATTTTTAGATTTAAGGTACACTTTAAATGAATAAACTTCAACATTTTATATCTCAGCAATGGAATTAGCTGTAATATGGGATTTGGGTGAATGAAATTACTTTTCCAACCTCTAAAATATATATATTCATGTAAATTCTATGCTTAAGGTCCACTTTAATTCCATTAACTGCAATCTTTGTCACTTACTCTATCATTGCCTCAAAAAGATATAGAGGCAACTCTTCATTTAATTCCTTTTAACAAACAGTCACTAAATATTTTCAAGTCCTGACATGTCTTATTTTAATGGAGTACAATACCACCCACTCCAACCAACAGAATTTCACTGCTTTGCATAACAGACTCTTTCTTCTCACTAGGAATATTCAAACAATAGCTAATGTAACCTCTCATTACCTCATGGGAAGAAATTTCCAAACGTGTCCCTACTGTTTTATCTGGACATAATGCAACGACAGAGGTGACTAGTTACTGGAGTATTTACATAAGGGACAGATGTTATCTCCTGTTCATTTTGTACTGTAGCAATGTCATGACTACAAGGGGAATATATAAATGTATCTGCACCCTTCACTTACAGATCTGTGACTCCCTCGTGCACTTACAACAACAAACAGATTTGTTTCCCATGGCTTTGCCACTTTCAAACAGTAAAGATTGCATACCACGAAGAAACGAGCTATTTCAGGAATGAGGGCCATTCAAGGCCACAGGCGGACTTAACGGAGCACAAGTTATTCTCTCTCCGACAAATCTCCACGGGCTTAAAGCCTCCAAGAAGAGAGGCTCTGCGAAAGGTATTCTACGAACATTAATCCCATAACAATGTTAGAAAGTGGGTTGCAAGCTGGTTTAAATTATGTGGATGACATTTCCATTGAGTAGACCGATCAAGCTAATAACATCTCAGGTAGAGAATGTGCCCGATGTAACACTGAAAGCTACAACTTCAAATGTGAATAATGATCAATAACAGTACATATCTTCCTGTTAGCTACTCTTGCTTTTACATAACATGACACTTCTGTACAGCACAACTTTAAGGCTGTAGATTTTATGTAAACTTGATAAGTCTTGTCTCCACTTGTTTTTTTCTTTTTTTTTGTCACTGCTTGCATGAAAGAAGACATATAAACATTGAATTCAAGGAGGGGAGATGTAGATTACTGTAACATCACACAAGAGCCAAAAAAGAGGAGGGGGTGGGGGGAAAGAGAAAAACATCTCTTTCATTTTTTTTGAGTCACTACAACTTCAAGATATTAGACCTTCGAAGGACTTGAAGGAAGTCAGTAATAATAATAATAATAAATTAGGCTTATATAGTGCCAATCAGTTCCAAGAGTTACTGCTCAAGGCGCTTGACAAGAAAACAAAGAAGTTCATTAAGTATAAGCAGTATTGAACAAATGAGTCTTAAGTAAACTCTTAACCAGAATGCAAAAATGCATTGTGGTTTCGATGAATATAGCATTTAATGTGTAATCCCAAATAATGCCAAGATGTCCTGTTTCTGTCAGTCATTGGTTCAATGTGATGTTCAAGTGCTGGAAAATTACAGTTTCATGTTCATATTTGACCTTGGGAATTCTTGGGAATTTTTTGCTTTTTTGCTTTTTTTGCCTCTGGTGATTTCAGCTGGCCTCTGATTTCTGACAAAACTTGTAGGGGTTTTCTGATGGATTAAATGCAACACCATGTGAAGTATCCAAGCTTCCTAACTTGAGCTATCTTGTAAACAAGGATTTCAGAGTTTAACCCCAGATGACCTTTGACCTCCACCATAAATAATAGGGTACTTCTTCTCACCATAAGTCATCCACTTACAACGTATGAAATCTATCCAAACTTCCTACCTCAAGATGTCGTGTTTAATGAGGTTTTCAGACTATGACGCCTGGTGACCCCAGATGACCTTTGACCTCCACCAAAAATGATATGCTTTGTACCTCTGAAGATTATGCATCCACATGCCATGTATGAAACCTATCCAAGCTTCCTACTTTGAAATATTATGTAAACAAGGTTTTCAGACTTTGACCCCTGGTGACCCCAGATGACCTTCGACCTCCACCAAAAATGATAGCATTCTTCCTCTTACCATAATGCATATACATACCAAATATGAAATCTATCCAAGCTTCCTAACATGAGATATCGTTTAAATAAAGTTTTCAGAGTTTGGCCACTGGTGACCTTAAATGACCTTTGACCTCCACCAAAAACAATTGGGTTCTTTCTCTCACCATAATGCATCTGCACACCAGGTATCAAATCTACCCAAGCTTCCTAACTTGAGATATCGTGTAAACAAGGTTTTCAGTGTTTGACCCCTGGTGACCCCAAATGACCTTTGACCTCCACCAAAAATGATAGGGTTCTTTCTCTTACCATAATGCATCCACACACCAAGTATGAAATCTATCCAAGCTTCCTACCTTGAGATATTGTGTAAACAAGGTTTTCAGTGTTTGACCCCTGGTGACCCCAAATGACCTTTGACCTCCACCAAAAACAATAGGGTTCTGTCTCTTACCATAATGCATCCACACACCAAGTATGAAATCTATCCAAGCTTCCTACCTTGAGATATCGTGTAAACAAGGTTTTCAGTGTTTGACCCCTGGTGACCCCAAATGACCTTTGACCTCCACCAAAAACAATAGGGTTCTTCCTCTTTCCATAATGCATCCACACACCAAGTATGAAATCTATCCAAGCTTCCTACCTTGAGATATCGTGTAAACAAGGTTTTCAGTGTTTGACCCCTGGTGACCCCAAATGACCTTTGACCTCTACTAAAAACAATAAGGTTCTTCCTCTCACCATAATGCATCCACATACCAAATATGAAATCTATCCAAGCTACCTACCTTGAGATATCGTGTAAACAAGGTTTTCAGATTTTGACCCCTGGTGACCCCAAATGACCTTTGACCTCCATCAAAAACAATAGGGTTCTTCCTCTTACCATAATGCATCCACACACCAAGTATGAAATCTATCCAAGCTTCCTAACTTGAGATATCGTGTAAACAAAGTTTTCAGGCTTTGACCTCTGGTGACCCCAAATGACCTTTGACCTCCACCAAAAACAATAGGGTTCTTCCTCTTACCATAATGCATCCACACACCAAGTATGAAATCTATCCAAGCTTCCTAACTTGAGATATCATGTAAACAAGGTTTTCAGATTTTGACCCCTGGTGACCCCGAATGACCTTTGACCTCCACCAAAAACGATAGGGTTCTTCCTCTCAATATGGGGCATCTACCTATCAACTTTGAGAACTGTCAGAGTTTCCCTTCTTGAGATATCGTGTAAACAAGAAAAGTGTCACAAACACACACACACACATACACACACATACACACACACATACACACACATACACACACACGCACATACACACATACATACACACACACGCCATCATGACTGCATAGGTTTCTCTTATCATCGAAACCAAAAACAGAAAGTTGCAAGCAAGTTCGTAAATCATCTGGTAAACTGTTCCATAAAGATGATGCACAGTACTGAAAACTTCTACAGCCATAGGTTTTCAGGCGTAGTTTTGGTACAGGTAAATATGATTTGCAGGAGGATCGAAGTGGGCGAGTTGGAATATATGGCAAGAGAAGTTGTGAAAGGTACTTAGGCTCGCCCAAGACATAAGCCCGAAAGGCAAGTAGTAGCAACTTGTACTGAATCCTAGAGCTGATTGGGAGCCAGTAGAGTTCTTTGAGGATTGGAGTAATATGGCAGTTTCTCCCTTTCCTTTTTACAATACCAGCAGCAGTGTTTTGTATCTTCTGGAGTTTCAGAATAGCTGATTCAGGGAGGCCATATAGGAGTGAATTAAGAAAATCAAGCCTTGAAGTAATAAAGGCATGCACTAGTATCATGCTATAGTAATGCACTAGTAATGTCATGCTAACAGGGTCACGATAGGGTAAACTTGTAATGTAGTTTTCTGTGCTTTTTGAACAAGCTTTTCCTTCAGGAGACATCAAACTTTACAAATGTTGACATTATTTCTAAAAAGTCCCTTGATGAAAATAATGTGTGTAAGTAACTTTCAGAGTGCTTGCTGCACACCAGAAAAATAACTGAAAAATATACTTCAAGAACTACATAGAAATTGTCCAAGTTATATTGGCCCAAGTGGCTTTATACTCGACTTGCTATATGAAAGCCCTTCATGGCAGCCGCAGAAAATATTGCATGCCCTCAAAAGAAAAGGATAAGGTGATGCTGCATTTAGTTGTTTGTTATTTGTTGTGTCACTGTAGAATTAACTTTGAAGTTTAGATCCTTCCCCCTTTAACATGTTGGTTCAAATTTCCAATGCAACCCTATACTAAACAACCAATGGAAAAGGGATGATGGTTAGGCTTGGGGAACTCCAATAGTTTTTGAGTCGAATAACTGATGTAGGAATAAATACCTCAGATGATATAAACTGTCGCTTACTAGCCTACCAATGAGTGTTATTACACCACTTGGCTTACAGACTCTTTAACAAATGAGAGGGGCAACTGCCAATGTCGGAGAGTTGAAGTGGCCAACAGAGGAGGACAACCAATCTTGTGATTTGCATATGGAAACATAACATAACATAACATAACATAACATAACATAACATAACATAACATAACATAACATAACATAACATTACATAACATAACATAACATAACATAACATAACATAACACAACAGTTTAAAGGGCAAAAGAGGGCTAAGGCCACATAAGATGCCCTGAAGTCCATACAACCTTAACTGAAAACAAACAACCAACCAACACCAAACGAGCCCAGCCCAACTAGATTCTACCACTAGTTGAAAAGAATTAAAAAAGTCAGTTTTGCTACAATTCTTCATGGAGACATGCAAAACAACACATGGAAACTCCAAGCTATGAGTTTTGTGCATATTTTTTTTATCAATGCTGATCGATTTCCAGGAGTCGTGATTCCAGGATAAGTGGAGTCATTACATGACTCCAAAGACAGGAGTCATAACTCTGAAGTAGAGTTGGATAACCAGCCCCAGCCTAACGATGGTACAATAGATACCCTAAGACAATTTTGGTCACAGGTTAATGCCAGACCAATCACCTTGTTGACTGATATTCATTGCTTTACGTTCATACAAACATCGTCCCCATCTGTTTCAATATGTCATCACTATCATCACCATAGCAACAAGGACAACATTATCCAACACATCTGTCCTACCTGACAGATGTTGACATCTACAAAAGTCTGTGTCAAGCTGACAGGCTATGTAACAAAAGCCTTAAACAAATAAATCCTCTTTCAAAACTTATCCTAACAGGATAACTCACTGATCACACCCGCCCCCTGTGGGCTGGGGGGTGTAGAATATGCCCACAATATTCCCCGCCTGTCATAAGAGGCGACTAAAGGGGAGACTTGCACCGTATTTGAACTGAATTTGAAACCGAACTTGAACTTGAACTGTATTTGAAACCGTATGTAAACTTTGCGTGTTACCTTGTTGACACTATATAACACATTTGTGTTGGTGTGTCATTAAATCTCATCTAACTAACCCACTACCTCCCCTCTTAACGTTCCTTTACTCAGGAAATTACAGATACCACTTTCTGATTTCCATCTCCAGACAAACAAGACAAAGATTACAAAAGGTCAGAAACCTTTCTGCAACTTTCATCTTCACTGCTAGATGAAAATCACTCGGACTGAATCAGAGCAAATCCAGTGACCTTGTGGTCAAATGTCCATCCAATCAGGAAGCCAATCGTAAGAAGCTCTGAGGAGATCTTACAAGATGCTTCGTGAAGCCAGTTAATGAATACAGCCTCTCAAATTGCAAATAGCTTAAAGTGTTGGATTACAGCCTTAACTTCCTGGCTGATAAATTATGGATGAAACTGGCAGCAAAGATTTTTGTGGTAAAATGCAAAGCTTAAGAATGCATTGTCTAAACCCCTGTTTAAATTTACCCTTGAGCTTTATAAGGAAAAAAAGGGATTACGAGATCTAAGCAAGAGGTTGCCCGACCTCAGCGTGTTTTACACAGAATTAAACATAAGAATAAACCATACGCTGAAAGAATTGTAACTACTGGAATACCTGACTGTTTAAGTTATCAAACATAAAATGAAAAGAAAAGTTTGTGAAACTTTTGATGAACCAAAAACAATCAACTAAAGTTTTAAAAGTGCTCCTAGTAATAACAGAGAGCAATGAATTAATATCTCATAGTTTAAAAAAAAGGGTATTCTCACTGCAAAACTATCACTAAAGAACAACTTTGAATCTTTGTTCTTGTAAAATGGCACTGCTCTCATATTATTGTTTTAACCTGCTCACATGAACAGAAATAAAAGATGAAACAAAAAAGAAATGATTACAAAAGAAAGTAAAATACATCTTACAAGAGAAACTGTTCATCCCAGAATGGATTGGTGGTATTTTTGATGAATTTTGTTTTATATCTCTGGAAAGGCTGGTCTAGGGTTACTACACAGTAAGGGTCTCCTTCCATGTCCCCACTCTGTCTCTGTAAGTTGTTGGCTTTTATCACTGAAAAAGACAAAAATAAGCCGATATCATCAAATTATTCGAAATCAAGGCATACATACTCAGGCTGTTTCATAAAAGTTAGGAATATTCCTATCTTGGACTTAGGAAGAATTCATTCTGATCTTCATGCTGAAGTTTTTCCTAGGCTTAGGAATGATCTTTGGTAGATTTAGAAATGTTCTTAATTGATTTGGCAGGAAATTCATAGATAAACACAGTGTCACTTTTGACTTATCTCTAAATGTCTGAAGAAAGGAATGATTTCGGATGAATCGTTCCTAAGCGGCCTAGTAACTTTAATTTTGATAATATTCCAAACTTTTATGAATAGAGCTCAGGAAACAAATATTACCAGCAGCATAGAGAGATATCAGAGTCATGCACAAGAGGCAGGGGCCAGTTGCATAGCCAAAATACTTTTCATGGGAGAGGGGGATGGGGAAGGTGAGGCTCTAACCACACAGGGGCTTCAGATACAAAAGCTATACCTTTTTCACTCACTGAATTTTCCAACCATGGGCAACTGGGGCAGGGGGAGGCTTGTGTGGAGGCTAGCACCTCTCAGCTCCCTCTCCTCAGCTACACTGGCAGCTAGGGGTCAAATTAAGGGGTATCACATCACAGTTTGCAAACCAATGTCCCTGCAACTGTATGCAAGTATTTGACACTATCATGTATTTGGAAGGATAAATGCTAGTTTGCAGTGATGTTCAGTTTTGCTAATGAAATTTTAGATTCAGATTTGCCATTCCACGAAAGCACACAAAACGCATTGAGGTATTTGTTTTTAATCACTATAGTTATCCTTTTAAAGGCAAACTCTCCGGACTCTCCAACTACCCACATAGCTCCATGGTTTTCCATAAAACCTCTAGCAGGATACTTCCCAACCACACCAACCCTGACCAACCCCTGAGACGTTCACATGCATTCTGTCTGCCAGTATGGCTTGAAATAAACATAAGAAGGGCACAGCAAAACTGAGTCTCAAGGAGGGGCACTGGTAGCACCTTTTACTATTTACTTGATGCATAGGGGCACCATGGCAAATTTCAAGGGCACCATAACTTTTTGCCATCATACAGTGCCACACACAGGTAACATCAAGCCTGTGACCGAGTGTCTGTCTGCCATCCATGTTTTCTCAGATAACACAAAGTAAAACCTACTTTGCTGGTACTGAACCTTCCATGATGACAGTCATCTCACACACTGTACTAAAAGCACCAGTACTAATATGCAAGGGAACTTGGCAAACTGAGCATTGTGATTGCCATAGTCAATATTGACTTTTCAGTGCAAATGAAATGGGTATATTCACTGAAGTTTTTTTTTTCCTTGATATGAAGATTAGGTACATGACTTTCCATATTTCATAGGTTAGGCTAAACTGAAAAAATGGCTAGAAGCTAGAATTAATCAACATTATGGAAACTGGCTGCAGATTCATTGCATACAGGTTAGCATAGTATCTAGTTTGCCACTGTGTATCACATCACATGTAGAGCACCCTCTCTGATTGCAAAACTTTCATGGTCTGTTTCTTATGGCAGGTTACAGAAATTGTTAAGTTTCCAATAAAGATGGAAAATGGCAGAACCTCTTTAACTTTCCTAGGTGGTGTTTATGGCATTAATTCAAATGCCCACCTGGTCAATCTGTTTGGAAAACAGGATGAGAAATGCAGTGGTGTAGCCGGCTGATGGTGATTCCTAAACTTTCCCAACAAACTGTTCAACACACTTTAACTCTTGTGGACTGACAGTGTTGGGTATGCAGTGGTATAGCAGGATGATGGTCATTCTTGAAAGTATCCCAACGAACTGTTCAAAACAATAACTTCTGTGGTTTGACAGTACTGAAAACATACACCACCACAGTACCTCTAAATTTCATTTAAAAAAAAAAAACTCCCATGACTAACTACAAAGCAATCAAATTCGCACCCTAAATTGACAATAATTTGCAACAAATATTTAGAGCATCTATAGCAGTTTTCACAAATTTCCCAGTTCATAATGTCTACCCTTACCTCTGACCAGAAGCCTTGGTTCCTGAGGGGTCTGAACCCTTTGGCTGACATGGTTTGACATCTGTCCTGCAACTTGAGGTGTTTGTTGCCTGAAGGAGGAGTCATTCTGAAGCCAAAATACAATAAGGAGACAATATTAAAGGAAGGATTTGAGCAAAACATTGATTTTTACATATGTGAAAGAGGAATTAAATCTACGCAATTTGGTAAAATTCCCATTCACATCACACATGTTGTACTCAAGATATCAGCAAATGAAGTTACTACATTTGTTACCCAAAGTGAGCTTTGGGCAAGTGGGGATTGTATCACTTCCTCACATTGATGAGAAATGCTTTGTTTCCTTTGTTTTTCAGTCTGTTGTGCTGACCTTGAATTTAATGGAGATCGGACCTCCCCATGTGGAATGTAAAGTCTGTAAAATTCTTATGCCTCTCATGTAATCACAATCAGAAAACATACTGTATGTGATTGTGGAGTAGAAAATTGGTTGTAAAGTTTAAAGAAAAACAGAAGGCTCGTCATTAATGTGAGACTATGATGTCATATGTGCTTGCTTCAAGTTCACTTTGTGTTGAAAATGTGACAACTTAAACTGCTAATATCTTGAGAACGACACATCGCATTTCCATGCAAATTTCACCAGAATGCTTAGACTGAGTAGCCCTCTAACATGTCCAAACTTGATTTGAGCTTAGACTCTTTTAATCAAGAAGGTCAGTAAATTTTCATTTTGCTGACTTAATATTCAGCAAGTTCATTGAAGCAAAACTTTGTTGCCTATGAAGTCTTATTCTTTATCAAAGTATCCTTCTTCATATCTCTTTCAGTTTGCAAACCTATGGTTCAGATACCTATTGCTGTGCTTAAATCTTGCCAGGTCCTTACAGTAGACAGCTGCAATTACAAGTGTAATAAGGAGGTATCAAACAAGAGGCAACACAGTCTTTTATCTCTTGCATCTTTACATGGACTTATCACCAGGTATTGTAGAGATAATCACATCCAGATTTGAAAAAAGCACTATGGCACAGTACCCCACAACTTTACAAATAAGGACACCTGAATCTCAAACTGAACATCAAATCCTTACAGTTGAGATTTAACTAAACGTTTCTTCTTAGAACATTCCCAGGTAGCAAACCTACATGGGCCCCATATAGGTGAAGCCATATGGGGCCCATATGAATTTGCACGAAAATTTGTAAGGGTACCCATATGGGCCAGCCCGTATGCCCATATTACCCCATATAGTATAGTTCTGGGGACTAAAGGTGGCAGTTGCCCACATGGGTCCCAGAACTATCCCATATGGGTCATATGGGCTGGCCCATATGGGACCCTTATAAATCGTGGGTGCAAACTCATATGGGCCCCATATGTCAGTCCATATGGGAATGTTACCTGGGTTGCTTATGTAAATGCAGATATTATCCTAACTTTATCCTCCTTTGTCTGTACTGTATTTATGTCCAGTTAAATTGTCTCCATCATTAGGGCCCCATATGTCAGTCCATAATGGAATGTTAGCTGGGTTGCTTATGTAAATGCAGATATTATCCTAACTTTATCCTACTTTGTCTATACTGTATTTATGTCCAGTTAAATTGTCTCCATCATTAGATGCTATGGATTTGATAATCATGTGCGGTTTGCGTTATTTATATACTTGCCATTGGTGGTCGGGGCCTAGACCATGCAATAGTTGCCATGTCCTTTGGCAAGGCCCTGGTGGGTATCACAGTCGTGAATGTGGCAGAGAGGATGGCATTTCGGATAATCTCCTCCACAGCATGAATATCAACATTTTCATTCTAGAGAGAAACATCAAGATACTTGTCATTCATTCCTAATTGTTATTTCCAAATTACAAAACTTTCCAAAAATATTTTTTTTAACAAATAATATACATCATGTTTTTGCATGTTCCCTGTTTTAAAAGACTATACAGTGTGTGACTGGATGGTTCAGAGCTTTTGGCTTTCACCAGCTTTTTCCTGACAAAAATTGGTTTCTTTATATTTTCATGAATCTAACCTCAGTGACAGTTCTGATGAATTTGCAGTATTACGTAGTATACTTAACAAGTGTTAGGTTGATGTGGAAGGGGGAAGGAAGGGAGGGGGTGGGAGGGGAAGGAAGGGGTGGGGTCTAACACCACAGTGGGAAAGGGTTAGAGAGATGAGACATGGATTGCTATCATTGAGGATCTTCACAATGGGATACATTTTAAATTAATGCAGACTGTATTTTCTCTCTATAGAACGGTCATAGGACCTTCCTAAA
Source organism: Holothuria leucospilota (assembly GCA_029531755.1). Taxonomy (NCBI): domain Eukaryota; kingdom Metazoa; phylum Echinodermata; class Holothuroidea; order Aspidochirotida; family Holothuriidae; genus Holothuria; species Holothuria leucospilota. The sequence continues at coordinate 26,109,437 of CM055970.1, forward strand.
GGTTTCAAAATGTCACATTTGCTTTAGATAATAAGTGAGTTTATATAACACCTTATTAATTTCTCTACATTTGATTGGAGGATTGGTGGTCACATGCCATGGGTGATTCGGCACTATCATCACGGTCGTGTGTTATCCATCGTGCAATAGTCTAATATAACACACGGTCGTGCAATAGTCTAGTATAACACACGGCTGTGACGTCACAATCACTGCGCGTACGTACAAACTATGCCGCAACTCAATAAATCAACGCAGCTTTGGGGATCGCACATTGCATACCGTACGTAGTAGACGCTTAGCTATAGCAAACGACAAACCATGAAGCTACTACACGGACAAACGCCAAAACACAACTTTAACCAACGACTAGATAAAGGTAACGTTAGATAGTTATAAGGTGTTATATAAAACAAATAATGAATGTTTTTCATTCGTGCGATAGTATGAATAATTTCATTCGTTGAAAGATTTAACATTCTATTCAACTCGGCTTCGCCTCGTTGAATAGATCGTTCAATCTCTCAACTCATGAAATAATTCACACTATCACACTAATAAACATTCATTATTTGAATAATATTAAACAAAGTAAACTTGTCTTGTAGTTATCAAATTACACTCGTGTGCTGCTCGTTGAAGTTTTGGTAAAAACAGACTGTAGTCGCGGTGTCCAGTCGTTCCTTTTATGTATCAATAAGGAATATCACCGCAATTTGTGGAAAAGTCCAGAAGGTGCTGAAATAAAATGTGATTTCCGCTGTTCAAAAATAAAAAAAAGGGATGCGGCCCCCAAAAAGGATGTGGGCAGGGACGGGAAACATGTTATTTATTTTACTTGGCCTTACTTGGTATTGCACTGGCAATGCAAACTTAATTTTAAATTCCAGTTTTTGATGAACCGTTTTGTCCACATTATACTTTATGCAGCCAGCATAGTTTAAGATATAGACTGACAAACAATGAATACAACCTACATACAGTATAATACCCATAAAGTACTAGTACTTCAAATTATACTCAGTCTTTTAAATACTATAACCCCGTTACTTCTGAGGACTCATTTAGGAGACAATGCTCCATTCAACTTTCAAGCATCAAGTTCTATACACACAGAATATTCCACATTAGAGAATAGCAATCAGTGGGTTTTATTCACCGTAGCTCTCTTACTGATCTTTGATTTTTGGTTGCCATGGTGATTGAAGCTGTCCGCTTGCAGATGATAATCACCAATATCAGATAATTGCAGTATAAGTAAACTACATGATGATAAAGTAAGCCTAGGGGGGATGACGCTCTACAATTGCTACTATTGATTGCTGTGCTTTCATTGGTTTTCATGATGTACGGCTACTGATGTAAAGTTAGACAGAGTAAACATGACACGTGACTTAGAAAAGGCTTTTAACCCTCTTAAACTGCAAATATCACGAAACCCATCAGCTGGTTTTGGGAGAAAAAGATGAAGACTACTAAGTATGGTAGAATCGAGATAAAAGACATCTTGTTAAGATGAACTACTTCTCTTTTCTACTGTACAAAAATTTTCAGAAGATCAGCATACCAAAGTGGTGCTGCAAATTGTGTACACTTTACAAGAATGAAAGTGCCAAGCATTTTAAATCTTATTTTAGTGATTAATGGGTTGTGTTACAAAGTTGGCAAAGTAAACTATGCTATAACAATGCCAAAACCCTTACTTGTGCCAATGGTATTGCAAGACAGCACACAGTGTATTTATACACAACAGCTATTGGACAAACTTTAACGGCATGATTGTGGATGGCACCAAATTAGTTTGCGCTACAGTATAGAGCACTTTACAGCAAGTAGCGGATTTCTGTAAAGTAACAACTACATGCATGATAAGCAATTTGCTACTCGTGTCACACTTAGCTATAGGTACCCAGAATTCCGCCAGCAACAATAATATAAACACTTGCACAATAATGTGAACACGTGAAGATGAAAAGTCAGAGAACACCAAACAATAAACAGGAATGTGACACTATAGTAAATACAAAGTTTCTGGTTGCCATATATCCCTTACAAAAAACAGTGTGTCAACCTGTGTCAGTTACCACGCGTGATCACACGTGAAAAACAAAAGAAATCACGCGTGTTCCTGGGTGGCAAACCTGTGTTTTTGGAACCCTCTGGACACAGGTTTGACACAGGTTTACACACCTTTTCTTGCTTTCAATTTTAAGTCACAGGTTTTGACTCAGAATTCTTTGTCAATACTATTTTTTACTTGCCATGCATTTTGCGACTCAAACCTGTGACAAACCTGTGGCAAACCTGTGGCAAAGTGTGGCAACTGGCAAACCTGTGTCAATTTCACGGGAAAACACAGGTTTCCCTGCAAAAACCTGTGAAAACCCATGGCAGACACGTGAGAAAACCTGAGGATTTGGAACCAATTGACACACGTTTTTTGTAAGTGATGGTATTAGCATCTTCTTCTTATCACAGAACCTTTGGTTAAACTTCCTAAGTTCCCACCAAAACTTTCAAACACATACTAACACTGACTACTGTACATTGCAATATGACATCTTCCTTTCACAACTCAAGTGAACTTTCATGAGGTTGTCTGTCTGTCACATTAGCAACTGCGGGGGGAGGGGGGGGGGGAGAAATCTTCAGGATAAGCTGAAAATTTATGGCTCACCATTTAAAGGCATCCATACAATACCAACAATACCATGTTAACTTAAGTATTAACCAAACTTTAATCCAAGAATTTTTGTCACTTTCAAATGCTATCTCACAAAATCTTTTTTTGCAATTGAGCAAAATTCCTTTATAATTCGAAGTAAACAAACTGTGTCAGTCTGTTGACTTGGCAAAAGAAGAACTGAAGGGAGCCATTCACTAGAGGGCTCTCTGCAACTATGCTATGACATTCTTTTTTACCATAACTAGCTTTGAGTATATTACTGATCACAAATGTAAGAAACATGTTAGGAGAGGGAAAGTAGATTACTTCTGTACCTTCCCATAAATGACCAAAACTAACATAGCTCCTTAAAGGTTAACTTCACACAGCTTTCAGACACAATCTTCCTTATGTCACATAGTATCACTAGGATATTAAACAAAACTTCTTTCTAATCAAAATTTCGTTTTCCTCTGGGGTACCTACAGGAAATTTAATTGGAAATATTTTCTTCAAAAGCAGAGTATGAAAAAACTGGCAAAAGGGTAATGCGATTGTGCCATAAGTATAGAAGGGCCTTCATATGTAGATTATAGGAGTGTATAAAGACAGACAGTCATCACCCCAAAGTATATTTTTAGTGTAGAGGTATGAAAATTCTCAGTTGGTGACTGCTCTTTGATTGACATCAAAGTTTGAAAATTTGAAAGATGCAGAGTAGCTCACATTCCACACAAGGCAGAGAGAGTGCTTTTACTACATTTTATAGCCTTGTATGCTCACCAGGACATGGCCTTAAGCAATAAAACAGGTTTATTCCTGCACAAGGAGTAGCTTCATACAGTTATCGGAGGAGCTAGAAGTTGCATATTTGGGAGAATTGGAACTGTCTGGGATCATGAAAATTCCCCTTTAAAGTACTATTAAGACTGTCAAAGTATTTTAGTATTTTACTATTTAAATCCAAGTCCACTACTATAATGAAGCTACCATATTTTCCCCTTAAAATACATGACGACAGATTAGTTCTGTACCTGAGTGATCTGTGGGGTGATTTTAAGATGAAGAACAGTTTCTTCTTCCAAAGTTGCTGTAATATGCCAGTCCTCCCCAAACTGCCTGATGATACATTGTACCTGTGAAGTTCAGAATATTAAAAAAAGTTATAGACTGTAGGAATAATGGTGACAATTTCAAGCAGGATGAAACTTAGTTCAAACCAATCAACAAATTTACAAATTCTCATTAGAAAAGAACAGAGAATGGTAGAGGGATTCATATGAAAGCTTGACTTATCTGTTTTGCTAGTCTTAATTAAAGGGAGAATGCAGTCACCCCAATAAAGAATTGCATAGTATACTATCCTATTTCCTGAATGGATCTTGAGAATCATGTGACTGTATTTTTCTCACTCAGTTGTAAAATTTACAAGGAGCAACTGTTTGGTTTACCTTGAATATGCAATATTTATGTCCTAAAATAGTATGAAAGATACTTGGAAGAGAAATATAGAAGAAATTTGTGACATTTTAGCTATTGTTTCAAAATGAGTCTGGGGCAACTGCTTTTGGCCTTTAATAAGCCCATCCCACCCCGGCCATCCCTACCAACCAAGCTTTTATTTTATCCCACATGAATGACACAATTTTCGCTACCTTTCACATCAATACAGGTATCACAGAAATTAAGTTTTAAGGCTTAACAATAAAGCAAGAAATGTATGTGTGCTCTTCAAAGGAACAGTAAATCACAAAGTAAAATTTGATGTCAGTACAATTCAGTATGTTCATTTTTAATAAGCCCTCATCCATGCACTCATAGCTTAAATAAAATGAAGGGAATTCCTTCCTTGCATGCTTCCCCCTGAACCTGTGAAAGAAATTTACTAATTATTAAACACATTCAGTAATTGACATTTACAAGCAGTACTGTATGTACAGAGTGAAACTGTGACAAATACACAACTAAAGGCAACAAATATGTGATACATTGAAAACAGTGAATTTGTTGAACATTGACAAAACTATATAAAATAGCCATATAAGGCCATAAATGCCCTAAACAGGCCCTAAAACTTATCTGAAATATATCAGTGACATATGTAAAATATCTTCTGCTATTTTTCTCTGCTAAAGACCATATGCAATGATGTCATCACCGGCCTACTTGACAACCGCCATCTTAGAGGGCATACTACACTATTGGGCGCAAAGATATTATAAGCATAGATTCCAAACTCCTATACCTACACTGTTACGCTCAGTGACTCCTCATGGAGACGCATATATCGGGGCGGAAGTGTTAATTTGACATGCGCGCCGTTCTATTCCGCGATCTGCGTACAAAAATTAGAACGTGTCACAGAAAATTTCATTGTTAAAAGAGGTTAGCGTGCGTGCACTTTTACAGCGCGTTCCATACGCGCAGAATACATTTCTCTGTGTATTATCCGGAATACTTTACGCACAGTTCTGCGCGCTCTGGAAACAAACGCGCTAGTTGCTCTCCCGTTGTGAGCGCGTAAGTAATCGAACGCGCATATAAAAGTGCGTCACTTGAAGATACCATAGAAACTGACCAATGAATGTCCATGAACTTGCAAAACCAGTCATTGTGCGTTCATGTTCAAGTGTAAATACGTGGAATGCTGCGTTGAAGAAAAAAGTTATTCATGTTCAAGTGGAATTTATTGAGGCGTAGTACTTCTTCAGTCAACAACATTCCGAAATGACAAGTATTAATACTTTTGTAAGACATTCATTTGCCTGTCTGTTTTGAAAACGACTGAACAGTGATCAGCACTTCCGCCCCGATAATTCGGCCTCCATGAGGAGTCAACGCGCCATTTTAAGTTTGGAATCTATGCTTGTAATATCTTTGATTGGGCGTACAAGATTGGGTATATGAATGCCTCTGAGCATGCGCACTTCAGTTTTTACGACCTGCTGGGTGAGATCTATACTGTAGCATTTTTTATATTTAAGAACACAAATGTAGCACATTGAAAATAATAAACCAAGAGAGTTTATCTTGCATAAATTAAACCATTCAGTGACGAAAGAGGTTTTACTTCATTAAAGAGAATCATTACGAATAAACCACGGTGGATATGTAGCAAATTAGGTTGACTGCATTCAGCATACAGCATACACAGAGCTTCTTGCGACTTGGCAATCAACCTTTTGTGAAGCATGATTAGTGATGTTCAGAGAAGCAATCAACTTCTTTACATAAATTGCATGACATTGAGAAGTGGAGATGGGTTTATAAAAATTCATTAAATCTAGGTTAATCTACTATGTAGTAAGTGCAGCCAGACATCCAGCTTTACCACAAAGAGTCCACTTAGAGTTTGAAACTAATGAAATAATATTTCATTAGTTTATGGCCTCCATCTACAGTAGCAATGATGATGCGCCTTCAGCCAGTTACTGTATTAATTTTTCTCCACTTGGAAACCTGACTAATGAACTACTACTGAGAACCATGCACTATGGGGATTGAAATCTATAAACATTCTTAAGCAACATACAGTGTTTAGTGATGCAACATTACTCAAAAAAAAATTCCTCATGCTTTGTATCTCAGACCATCTCCGCTATAACTTGTATTTGTGTAACCTCTTGGGTTAAAGTACAAACTTAATACACGTGACAGCAGCTCATGATTGTGGTACCAGTATTGCTCTTCTTGTACAAACACTGGCGACAAAATACATGTTTACAGTTTTCTTTGAAAGGCACTGTGTTCATTTATGGTAATTTATGACCTTAATTTATGACCTTAACCACAAAGGAGAAAGTAGTGTATAAGCCTACTAATGTTTTAACAACCATTGGTAGGCTAGTATGGGCCTAATCAACAGTTCACAGCTTCTGTAATATTCCTGCATCAGATATGACATCATTGCAGGAGTCGAAACTCAGAACCAGAATTCAGAATCCCCATTTAGAGAGTTGTGAGTACCTGATATTTATACTGGAGTTGTCCAAACCTACACTAGCTGCACCATTTCAGTACGGCAGTTTCTTTATTCATTTAAGAAAGGTCAACTTCAAAAAAATTTACACGTTACACTCCAAATTTTGTAAAATTTTGTTTCAATCTACATCATGGCAGAGCCAATGAGAGGGGAGAAATTAATGGGGAATCGAGCAGAGACTGCCAAAAATTACAAAACACCAAGAAAAGGCACACCTCTCTGAATCATAATCTGATGGATCCAAGACTTTGGGCTTGTGTTTCATGTTATCAAGACTCATGGCTTTACACCTAACATACCCAATCTTTACTGAGGAAGAAATACAGAAGTCCTGGATAGAGGGCTCTCTTCCACTGGCTATCAATTTGTCAGGGTTTTACTGTGGATTTAAGTAAGCTAGGGATAAGCAGTAAGGATGCAATGTGGATCAAGTAATTAATATTTACCATGCCATATTATAGAAGGTATTGCAGCTAGGCAGTCATAATAAAGCATTTATTGATTTCAAAAGGAAAAGAAATCTTAAAACAACTCTTCGGACTTTTACCTATATGCACAACAAGTCACAAGACAGTGCAATATTGTACGTACACGATGTAAAAAGTACATGCCGTACCTGAAACAAATATTTTTCTGCAATTTGCAACATAACAAATGTGTGGGTGACACGAAGCAAATAACTATGACACAATTTAAAAGATATTGTGGTAGAAGGATATGTAGCAATTAATTACACAAACCGAACTAAATTTACAATGTTCAATATCTTTTACTAGCAGTAAATTTGAAAATCCTCACACCTACAGGTAAGTGCAAGTATTAATAATTACTGTAAGAGTGGGTTGACAGCTGCTATTAAATCCACCTAACATGATCTGACTTCTGTAATACTTAACTGTCAACCTCAACCATGATGGGACTTAACTAGTATAGCCATCAGGGATGTAGCTACGGTGGGCGGCACTGGGCGGTGACACCCAGCACTCGATATTCCCGCCCGGCACTCCAGGCAAACACACGTCTCCCCGCCCACCACAAATCTGCCTACCGAGACCTAAAACTAGCCCTAAATTTACTCCCTAAAGTAAAATGAGGGAAAAATGAAAAATTAATGGCTGAAAAATGGGGTAGATGCCATGGGGTGGGGTGAGGTGCTTTCCCCAGATCAGACAATTACCCGGCACTCAAATTTGGCTAGCTACATCCCTGATAGCCATGTATTTGAGATTGTTTTTTTTATCAGAGATGTACATAGCATGCCGCTTATTTATGGCAACAGCTGCACAAGAATATACATTTCCCATTGTAACACCTGCAGAGTATGACAGCTGTAATCATCCAGTGCTGCTGAATATTCATGAGCCTATTTCTTGACTGTTAATTGGTTCTGATGCAAAGATTTACAAATTACTACAAGGCAAATATGCTGCATTAAAACTTTTTCTTCCTAGCAAATGATGTTTACAATCTTGTACTTTTACTTTATAATCAATTGGACTTAATTTTGATTTTAACTTTGATTCAATTTTGATTTCAATAAATGACTTTTGATTTTAAAACTGACTCAGGCCCAGTCACCTTGAATGGCATGTTTTACATGCTATTTAAAGCATTAAATGCTTTAGTCCATTTTAGTTGAAAACAATAATTCTGTCATTTTTTTCAATATAAATGCATTTGTTCTTCATCCAGTTTTCATTTATAAATTCTAAACCCTTACAATCTGAACACAAACTTGGCAAAAGTTCATGGGCGATAATTTGGTATTCTGCGAACAACACGAGTATTCATGTTTAGTTTACCCATCTGGCAGGTGGGCAATATAACATACCAGCATATATACTGTACAGGTTGTTCTCTAGCCAAATCTACATACTTATATTTTCTATGTCTGATTCTAGGGTGATAACATAAAAGAATGAGGGCATTAAGCTTTTAATGCCAGTATTCATCTCTTCTTGCCAACATCACCGATCAGCTTATTAATTACAGCACCAGAGTTTTTGCTTCTATTGTAAACAGTACTATCTGATAACTCCCAATGAAAATGCCACTGAAAACCATACATTGAACATCATGACACATTGCAGACATGCATTCAAACCGATCATTGCTGATAACATACCTATGGAACAGTCAAGTAATATACAGCAGTATTCTACTCCAACGGATCTCAAATAAGCCTATTTCCAGATACAGTGTATATGTGAAATTAATTTATGGCAGGGTTGGGCGATATGCAATATAAAATACCCTTATCACGATATGACGATATAGAAAAAACAAATCTTTGGGGGACTAAAATTTCAATAATTTAAATTTCAAAGATGAAACAGTGTTTATAATTTCAGTATTCATTCATCGATTTCGTACCGATTTAGAAAATTAGCTGTAAAAAATTTTTTTGGAATATTTCAGGCACACTTAGCCTTGTCTACAACAGGTTTATCCGTTTTCGCAAATTATATTGATATATCACACAAATTTTGCCGACATTATCATGATGTATCGTTATGGATTTTTCTATATCGCCAAACCCTGATTTATGGTTCAACAAGTTTCTGAAACTACTACTGATGTAGAATGGAAGGGATAAATACATTACAGGTGTAATTAAGGAATGACAATTATGTTGATTCTGTGCATAAGCCTTGAAGTTTCCACTACTAAATCACTTAATTAAGAAGTAACTTTTAAATGCCACTTGTTTAAAAACAATGGCCCTAAAAGGCTCAGTATAATTTTTTTTCTTGAGCAGGCTGCAATGAAGGCTTACATTCTTATTCCCTACCTGTAGCTGCCCCCCCCCCCTCCCATGATGCTTTCCTGCCATTTCCACTCCTATAAAGACTGGTCTTTTATTAATGTACTAAAAACTGTACCATTACTTAGTGATACTGAAGCTTTTGAGTAAAAATTATATCTCCCCCACCCCCTCTTCAAGTAAAAAAGTAAATTTTCCTCTTCAACTAACAGGAATACTCTGGCCATGTTTTATATGAGGGAGATGAGGCATTTTAATCTGGTATTGTGGGGTAGTAAGTCTGAGTCATAGGCTTAGGATGCAGGAAGGTCTGGGTCTGGAAGGCTAAAGCCCCTCAGTCAAAAATATGGTGGGATGGAAATATGCTTCTGCCCCCTCCATTAAAGGAAGGAAACCCTAATTGCTCCCCCTGTGAAAAATATCACAAATTTGCGGTAACTTTCCTTTAAATTTGCCCAATATGTTGCAGCAAATTGCATCAGATATACACGTAAGGGCCTTCAAAATGTTCAAAAATTTCCCACAGCAGATGGGGACACCCCTCTTCTTAGACCCTCTGTCAGGCCAGAGTATATCCGAAAAACATTCAGCCCTGCCCCACCCACCACCCCCAAATGAGAAAAGGTTCATAAAGCTATCACCTGAGTACAGAAGATGGGCAGCATTTTTAACCATGATGACATGATAAGCAAGTACAGTGTGCATGATAGTAGGAAGGTGGCCAACACTGGCCTCAACTTTATCCAAAGCTTACAATACAAACTGAACTGAACTGGTACAGTACGTATGATTGTGTGATTGTGTGTATGTACGATTGTGTGATTGTGTGATGATGGCCACACCCCTTCCCTTTATACCCTGTATGTTTCTGAATAGGGCAGTGCTCTGTCATTATGGCAGGGTGCATGTTCCCACTGATAATATCATGTATAAATTGACACTCAACCTTTACTTTATTTCAGAATTTAAACTCCATACAAGTTAAATTTCAATCTTCTTGCTATAGCTTGCCTGATTGGTACTTTTTCTGTTAGTCTCTTGCTTTTGAACATTGCATTGTTTTTGGACTGTTCATTATACTGACTTTTTCTTGCACAGACATGAGAAACACATTTCCTGGGGGTTGGGAGGTTTAATATGCCTTCAAGATTTTTCCTGAGTGGCAAACAATCTAGACCAAAATTTTACCCTGGAAACAGAAAGCCAATACCCTCAAATCAACACTTTATGCTCTTCAATTAATACTTTTTGGTCAGAGAGGGGGGAAGGGACAAGACACCTGCAATTTATTACCCCCTTTCCCCAAGACTTCTGCATCATACACCAATGTTTTTGTACTTTTATTAAGAGTAATCTTTTGTATCCATTCTGTTTTATTTGAGCATTAAATTACCCTTAGTGTGTTTAAAAAAGTGGACTTCTTTAAGTAACTTAACCTTGAGGTCAAGACATAGACTATTATAAAGATGTACTGTAGTATCTTCAATTTATACAGGATGTTCAATAATTCACCCCCCCCCCCCCCCAAAAAAAAAAACAGTTATTACAGCTCATGTACCCAGCTCTCAATGTTAAAGTAGGTACCACATGTTTTATACTGGGTTAATTTACATTTGGACACTTGCTATCGGCTACTGTATAGCTTAAAAATCCTCAGTTTAAAATTTACTCTGCACATTTTATATTGCAGTCACTACCCTCCAATGGAGTTGCATGTAACTATATAATCTAATACAGGTAGTCAAATCTTTCTACTTATGGTTGGTTAAAAACTTCCCACTGGTAATTAGTAAAGGTCAGAAAAGAAATTTATTAAATTAATTCCATTTAAACCCAATGCAAATACCACAGCAAACCTGAAGTGAATTTGTGAAGAACTGTGTGTCACTGTGTCACATACAGTAATAGACACATCAGTCTGTAACCCACAAATTATCTCTGACAACTAGTGGTAATTGTCAACACTGCCAGAAGCAATTTCAAAGAAATACTGTTGGTGTCAGTTTGAATCCAGATCAAACTTACATCAACAGTAAGAACTCATATGTAACTGACATGAGAGTAGGGGAGAAGGGAAGGGGGTTGGGAGTTGGGAAGAGAGCACACATGGATGAAGTTTCTACCACTGTGGAGGGGGTGGGGAGGGGAACCAGTAGTCTTACCAACAGAGTGGCTGAAAAGGTACATAAATTAGTAATTTAACTAATTTCCATAGATATCTTGACAATCATACAGTAGTTTATGTGGTGATAAAATGGGATAACTTGTGCTTGAAAGTTCTTCTTAATGAGGGTCGGATGAGGGGTGAGAGCCACATCGAGTTTGGAAAGGGGTACAGCTTGTTAATTGTCTTATGACTTTAACTAATTGAGAGATATGGTATGACATGTTATGGCGGACATAGAGGGCGCGGTGTCAGAACTGTCCCGAGCAGCGCGCAGCGCGCGAGAATAATGCAAATTAGATGTAGCAAGGGGTAAGTACTGTATATGTCTGCGACGCGAATTGACATGTTATCAAACCAAATGTTCAGAAAGTTTGATGGTTTTAAAATAGCCATAAACAGTGTGGGATATTCTCTCATGGTATGGGGGGAGCCTTCTTTGTCCCAAAAATGTGGCCATATTAAGAAAATAACCGTAGATTTTACACTATTTTGAAAGAGAAATTGATTTTGCAGCAACTCCTGGGGGCTGCAGCCTCCTACAGCTGGTACAATACTCTATTCAATAGCATACAAACATAACTCTAGCTTATCACTTTTAACACAGACAAGGATAAAGTACTGTAAGCCTGTGTTTTCAAAGTTTGCATAATTTTATTTAATCAGACATTGAAATTCATTTTCCTTAACTTTTGACAAGTTTCTTTTTTTTTTTTCTATTTACCTACTGAAATCATCTTGCATTAAATAAATTATTGATTACTGTGCACCATGACTTACTGAACAAAGATCACACAAAGAACTCGTGTTTCCATCAGGTTCAGTTGCAATACAATATCCAAGTCATTGTCACTATGCAATTTAAGTACACAGAGTAATCTCTCGATATTAAAGCAAATATTCTTGGCATATAGTGTAGTACATTCTGTACACACTGTGAAGTATTAAACATATTGTACGTACGTACTGCATCTACATGCATGTGCATCATGCACTCTATATACAGTATGCTGTGCCATCTGAATCACTGAGAATTCATTCTTAAATTATAATTGCACTTCTAGTAATACATAAATGGTATTCTACTTGTGTTTCCCTGAACAAGTTTTGCTTAAAATTATGACAAAAATTTCTTCATAAAGGGTAGATAATCCATCAAATCTTCATTATAACTGCAAGCTTGCAGTCTATGCTACTAAAGAATGGAATCACTCACCACACTCATCTAACTGTAACATCCCTACTGTATGCTCCATTAAATGTGATTTAAAGGGAAAATGCAGTCCCCCCACTTTTAATTAGTGTACCCTGTCGTCCTAATTCAGGAATGGCTCCCATCAATCATGTGAAAATAATTTTTTTACTTTTATGTTAAATTCATGCAGAATACCTCCTTGGTTTACCTTCAATATTCAATGTTTTTACACAGAAACATAATGCAAGATACTTGTGAGCACAATTAGAGGAGATTTGTAAGATTTAGTAGATTTTTAAAATAAACTTCACATTAAACTTGGGATGATTGCACCTCCCTTTAAAAACTTACTCTTTTAGGCTGTGGGTTTCAATCCTGCTGACTTGGGTCGTTCTCTTTTTGCATTGCTTTCTTTTCCTTTATTTTTGGACAATTATGTAACTTTTATTTTGTCAATTAAAATTTCTAGTTTTGTATCAGGCTTTGAATCTTCCTAGTGTTTTGAAGTATTTGTTATTTGTAAAACAAATCTGAGCTTATATTATACTTTTAGAACAAACTTGTGCTACAGAAGTGGTATTAAATAATGGAAGTAATAACATTTATGTGAATCATCTCCATACATCAATACAATTATACCAAGACAACTGACCATTATTTTCTTAAATATTTTTCCTTGAATATACAGTGTACAGTATCAGCCTAAAGTGAATGTGGGTTAGCATATCAGACCTTGGCAATTTTCAAAAAAAGTCCAAATATACAGTATGTCAGACAGCAAAATGTGACTCATATTTTAACAAATGAATTAGCAATCATTAAGAGGCAAATGCATTCACTGCACCTTGAATTACACAACCATCCTGATTCACATACAGTAGTTATGGTTCTTTCTAATAATGTGAGAATATTTTTTTATTGAATTATTAAATTTATCAAGTGCATAGTTCCTTGGTTTATCATTAATATGCAATTTTTTATGTTCTGAACTGCAGTATCGTGAAAGATATGTTACATTAAGGGGGATAAACAACTTCAGTTGGTGTCGGTAAGATTTACTGTAGATAACTTTTCAAAACATAGAGTACTTACTAAGGTTTGCAGGATTACCAATTTGCATGGAGACAGTTTGCTTAAAATTCAGTCAGAGAAATATGTGTATAAAACTAGGAGGCACGTGAGGGAGGAGCGCAACAGACCCCCTTTTTAAACATACATAAGTTTGGGATTAAATTTATACACTGTAGATTGACCTGAATCTTCCCTAGATGTAAACTGACACCTTAAGCTAATAGTGTTTCATGTATATGCAGAGAATAAATTAGGGTTCCAAATTAGCAAAAATAGCAGTTTTGAGGTTTCTTGGGTTCTTTATAACAAAAATATTAAAAACCCTTCTGTTGTATGCATGAAACTACTACACAATTTTGCACATATGTAGCAATTTGACCACTTTTTGTGGCAAAATGAGATACTATACCAGATAAATTATTTCCTGGTATAGTCTCGATCCACTCTTAAGATTCCATACATAGCAAAGTAACTACAATATATCCATACCCCAGGTTGCAAAGCCTGCAAGCTGATAAATCATGCCCTCAATTAAACACCCTCAGTTTTAACCAATCGCCAAGGCCTAAATTCGTGTAGTTAAATGCATAAATCTGTTAATCCAGCTGTTAAAACTCCCACATCACTGTACTAAAAAGCAATTTAAAGTAGACACCATCAATAATAATAACGTTTGTATGAATGGCACATTGTGATGAATCTAATGAACGTTTTCCTGGGCAGGTGATACCTTTTAATGGATTGAAGTATCACAAAAGAGAATTTAAAAACGATGAATATTTTACATAGACTTTTTTTTAGATGAGCAACACCGTGAAATCAAGGGCACACAAGCAGAAACAAGATGACTTGAGAAGTGTCAGATTTTTTCACGATACTGAATATATAGCAAAATATACGCTTTAGTTTCAAACATCAACTTACTGATCTGAACTGTTGATTGAGAGAAGTTTAGATGAATACATCACCACCTGACATTTGTTTGACAGCATGACATGGAGGGACAAAATACAGAGAGTACATGCAATCACTTAATACATAAAGAGTGACAGCTAAAAATCAAGGGCCATATTCACAAATAAAAACTGTTATAATTCCTGATTAAATCATTCAGCTTGCAGGAGAAGACACAGGGACAAAATAGTCTGTTAACAAATGTTGTACTTTGTGACCCAACACAAAGCTGAGATGTGAATTAAAAGTTTAAAATTCAAGATCAATCAAGTTATCCTACTGCAAAGGGTTCCTGGGGCTGGATTCAAAAAGACTACTTATGCACAAAAACTTGCGTTAAGTCAGAGTTACCAAGTGTTATCTTGCTTGGTCGGTTATTACGAAGAGAAAATTAAACATGTTGCGTAATTACTTATTCAAGCTTCAGAGTTGTGGTAAGTGCAAAATAGTCATGGTAACACATACAAAAACATTCGTTGTGCATAGTTATGTAGAGCGCTGGACTGTGCGAGTAGCTGCAGAAGACCGGGCACCTTGTTTTAACAATAACAGTCAAGGTGATTGGCTCAAAATGTAACAAAGCAAGATTCAACTGGGCCATACACACGACTGATTGGCTCATGTGCATGTTTTGCAATTACACAGCATATCTTTTAATACGAACTGCATACAGTAAGTTGTTTTCATGAACTACTTAAGAAAGTTCTTACACAGTGCATAAGTATTTTGAC
The DNA here is from genome assembly GCA_029531755.1 of Holothuria leucospilota. Taxonomy (NCBI): domain Eukaryota; kingdom Metazoa; phylum Echinodermata; class Holothuroidea; order Aspidochirotida; family Holothuriidae; genus Holothuria; species Holothuria leucospilota. The sequence goes on from CM055970.1 coordinate 26,124,963, forward strand.
TTACGCATGAACTTACACAAATGTTAGTGAATCCCGCCCCTGGACATTACTCTCCCTCTCCTCCATAATTCTTCTTACAAGGATGATTTCCCACTCGACAATCACTATGGTGATTGTCGAGACAATCACTATGGTAACCAGTAACCCAACCACGACAATCTCCCCTCAGACAACTCACTCTAAGGTACATCCATGGTACGATAGAAGTTGTCCCAGAGAGGTAAGGGGAGAGTGTGCTGTCCAGTCAGTATCCTTTAGATCCCCAACTTTTATTATAATTCAGTCCTTTCTGTCATATGCCTAACCTTAAGGACTACAGGTGTTTTGATGCTAGGACAACTTTTACAAGTGTTTATATTTTATGTTTATATTTTATGCAATTTACAGTGGCCAGAACTCAAACACAATTACCATTATTATGTCAGAACTCCTCAAATCCTTTTCAGGCTATATTAGTGGATGTCTCCGGCTGAAAATGGCCCATGTGCCATCACCTATGAACTTATTGTAGGATGATCTATATTCACAGCAAAATAACTCAATGATACCGTACAGGCTACAGTATAATAAAACAAAATACTGTAAACGTGATTGTTATTAGGGTTTTATCCTTTTCCAGAAATTTTACAACCAAGAACAACATTTGGAGAGCTTGGACCAGCTGGTGCCATTCCAGTCCTTGTTTTGGTTTATGGTGTTGTAAATTTAGGCAGAACCAGGTGCTATTTTTCATAACCTACACATACAGCCTTTTTATCCAATCACTGAGAAACAAATTAATACATGATGTAATGTATGGCACAGTGGCAATGCATCATGAAGACCCTGGGAATATCCTAGTAAATAATCAGTGCAACAGGTACATGTGAAAGGAACCGAAGTGTATACTTAAAGAGGATATGGCATACCCCCAAAACCAGGGAGTTGCTAGAAACTCTCTGCCCAAAAATATTTAGAAATAACCCTGGAGTTCTCATTACTTTGATAACTGTACATGATTGACATTCATTTTAGTTATTACAGTTTCAATCTGGTTGGCCAACAATATGACTTCCAAGTACTATCAGTTGTACATCCCCAATCAAGCTCACTCACTGCTTGACCAATTACTGCCTCAGGAAATTAAAGCTCAGTGCAGGCTACTGTGGCTCCAACTGTCTTATAGGTGTACTAAACAGGTTTTTTTTTTTGTTTTAAATGGGGGGAGGGGATAGAAGGTAACTAAGAAGGGAGAACTGCTACTGTCTGGGGTGAGATTAGAGGGCCTATTTGTCAGTGTTTTGTGCAAAAATGGAGAAAAATGTTCCATCAAAAACAATTCAATTTTAAATCACATAAATTGGTGGCTAATGACAAACTGCTTAGAACAAAGATGATAGTGTGACCTGGTCACATTTTTTTTAAAGAAAACCGGGATCTAAATCTTCAGGTCCATGGGTAAAATGTCCAGCTTTCTGTCCAATGTAAGGCTTATTTTACCACCATTTTGTACCCTTCTGAAAAAGAAAAACATTTTAAAAGAAAAGATAAATCATTTAAACGCTCATCAGCCATGTATGGAAAGTTCCAAATGTCACAACTAGCTGTGTCCTTGTAAAAAAAAAGCCGTTTCATGACACAAAGACTTATGAACAAAACAATTAGCAAGGTGTACCATGTAACATGTGAAAGGTATCTTTATGAAAGAAAAAATAAGTAAACTGTAAGGACGACATGCAGACACCCAAGGGTCCCAGTTCTTGTTATCATCCACCAACTATTATTTGCAAGGGCCTTCTACAAACCACCTCCTCTGATATCCCCCAATCAAACTTTTCCCTTAAATTTCAGAATTTAATTTTTTCTTAAAAGTATACCATACAAATTCACACACAGCGCAGTATGTCATACGTGCAGCAAGTATGTATGGTTACTGTACACTACACTTTACTACCTCAGCTCAATATACTGTAATCATTTGTGTGGATGTGTGTATGATTCAAACTTTACTGCTGATATGAAGCAACCTTGATCAATCCCTTCGGTCCCCCAAGACTATTGCAAGTATATTCTCACTAAATTATTTCACTTGATATACTATCCACTATTAAAACTAGCTTTACTCAAGTGTCAATTTGAAAACCTAGATGTGATAAGTGTGAATGTTGAATTCAGTAGGAGCACAAAAAGGACAGCGTCTGTCTCCTATGCAAGGGCTGGTGAATAGGGTTGTCTTTTTGGCCAGGGGAGGTTGGAGGTCTCCTTATGCCAGCAGAACATAGGCTAGTCTAACCCATCCCAACTTATAGCTACAAATTCATGAAATGTTTGGTAAAAGGCCTAGGCCTTAGTCCCCCTCCCCCTCACTGAAGATATTTTAGTCATTATTTTAAATGGATATCACAACTTAAACCACATACACAGAATTGAGTGGCCCATATGTACTGTACCACCTTGCTAAGTTTTGTGATCTTCCATGAAGATGTGCAGAATGCTGTCTCTCTAAAAATACTGAAGCTCTACAAATTACACATTTGATTTCTAGTCCATGTATACGTACATCACCATGTGCTGCACTATAAAACCATTCAAATGACAATGTATGCGAAATCACAAGTGATCTACAGTATTGACAAAAAGGTTGAGACAGCGACATTTGAAAATATTTCAACAACCATTTTATCTCAATTTAACTTGTGACAGTATTAATATCACCGCCTGCATCACAATTTACAACAGCCAGAGGAACGTTCAGCACAGTCAGTGCAATTAGAAGCCATGAGTGCAATACACAGGTGAAATAGAGACACCGAAAGAAGGAAAACACTGCTGCATGCAACCCACCTGAAACTTGAGCTGGTTACATGAAAAATATGAAGAAAGAATGTACAAATATCACTTTGAAATATTGTAACAAATGTTTCATAGAATTACTGTAATACTGTTTCAGCGAGATGTTAAAGCTTTGTACACATCTACTGTAGACCAAGGTATTGAGCTAAGAGTGAAGCTCCCCTTTTCCCATTTTCCATTTCTGTTGCAATCCCCTCTTTTATACCCTTACAGATGGCAGCAACCCCTTCCCCTCTTGCAGAACTCTGGAACATTATGGCAATTATCCTGCCCTTTCCTCCTTCAATATGCCTGCATTACATTCACACATATACCATGCACAGTATGGAACTCAGAACTGTTTTAGAATAAAAGCATGTAAACTGAGAAGAACACTCGCAAACTTTTCATTCAGACCACTCTAGAAATATTAAAATTATAGAATACTGTATAGCGGGAAGTTTCCGCAAAACTATATTTTGGCGAATCTGTATCTTGTTCACATATTTGCAGAGTGAAGAATTCACAGTCTTGTACAAACTAATGAAAGCACTTTCGTGGGTCTTACATTCGTGATTAGATACTTGGTCGCAAAAAGCACGAAAATTTAACCCTTGTGAAAATTTCCCACCATATAGTACTATCTTAAACACAAAATAGTCAGCCAGTGGCCTTGATATACCTTATGTACATAAATAATACTAAACAGTACTGCAATGCTTCGCACTCGTTTTGTCTTTTTGTCTCACTCCCTTCTCTCTTTCTTTCTTCCCTACAGAAGTTCAATAATAATTTCCTTACAAAGACGGAACAAACAAAGCTGATGTAAGGGGTGACTGAGTTTAATATTATTAGAAGATGCCGGTCTCTTTCTGAAACATTAACCAGAAGGACAATTATACTATACTCAGCTTAATACTATCGATACAGTAATTTGTAAAAACCAGCCTGCCTGACAAGTGCTGATTTTTCACCACTCTTTAGCAGCGAGCGGATGTACACTTAGTAAAGCAAGTGGGAAGAAAATTTCCCAACTATTTCATACAGTGATACACTCTAATGCGCTATTTCCATTAGAGATACTTTATCAAGGTTATGTCTTAATGAGACTTTTAAAAATTGTGAAGTTACTTTAGAGGTCGTGTGACACGACATCAAAAAGAGCGGTTTCACTTGTCAGTTAAAGAACTAAGTAATTATTTCAATATCTTTTACTGTTCTCAAAATATACGTCTTCAAAGTTCGATGGTTTCTGAAGAAACTCATAGCCTATGCAAAAATAATGATGTGGAGTGTTGCACAGTGTTAAAATTTCTTTTGTTAACCCTACACAAATTATCTCTTAATTACTAATCAGATAGATTACAGTTTGTTGAGTAGTATCAATGTGTCCGAAGGAAAGAATTTAAACTTTCGTAATAAACCCCTCAGGGGGTAACAATATTACCAGTGTCCTAATTGAAATGAAGGTTGAAAAAACAAATGCTAACTTGAACCATATCCATCTTTTGATGTCCCATATTTACATATTTAGCTCATGTTTATTCATGATACAAGTGTGAAATGGAAATGACCCTGTAAAATGGTCAATATAAGATGGATTTTAATGAGAATTGCAGCTATACTTTCTGGATATTTAATGTTTTTTTCATCAAATATCCAACTATGTTATTTTCATGTCACACGACCTTTAAAGAACCACAGGCAACAACTCTAATCCATTACTGATTCAAATGCTCTATTTAAACTAGACTTAGTATTGAAGGCACATGTTTAACCACTTTAAGTAAATTTAATACACTCTTCAATATGGTACCGGTTGTATCCTGGCACATCAGTGCTTTTACACAAACTTATGAGACATTGTCATACTGTAATGACTGTATGTACCACAGTATGTATGGTAAGTTTAACTGTTTAAAGGTCGTGTGACATGAAAATTACATAGCTGGATATTTGATGTAAAAAGCAACCAGAATGCAAAAATGCATTGAGGTTTCGATGATATATTTTCTATTCCAAATAATGCCATGATGTCCCATGTCTTTCAGTCACTGGTCAAGTGCTATCTTAACATGTTGGAAAAATAATTTTAGGTTCATATTTGATCTTGGGAATTCCTGGGAAATTTTGCATTTTGACATCTGATGACTCAAGATGATGATCTTGGGAATTCTTGGGAAAATTTGCTTTTTGCCTTCTGGTGAACTCATGAGACGATCTCATGAATTCTTAAAATTTTGCTTTTTGACCCCAGATGATCTTTGACCTCCATCAAAAACAATAGAATTCTTCCTCTTACCATAATGCATGTACATACTAAGTATGAAATTTATCCAAGCTTCCTATCTTGAGATATCATGTTAATAAGGTTTTCAGCATTCGACCCCCGGTGACCTCACATGACCTTTAACCTCCACCAAAAATGATAGGGTTCTTTCTCTTACTATAACGCATCTACATACTAAGTATGAAATTTATCCAAGCTTCCTATCTTGAGATATCATGTCAATAGGTTTTCAGCATTCGACCTCCGGTGACCCCAGATGACCTTTGACTTCCACCAAAAATTGTAGGGTTCTTCCCCTTACCATAACAATCCTACAACTAAGTAATGAAATTAATCCAACTTCCTATCTTGAGATATTGGTGTTACAAGGTTTTCAAGAGTTTGACCTCCAGTGACCCCAGATGACCTTTGAACCTCCACCAAAAATGATAGGGTTCTTCCTCTTATCATAACACATCTACATACTAAGTATGAAATTTATCCAAGCTTCCTAACTTGAGATATCGTGTTAACAAGGTTTTCAGCATTCGACCCCCGGTGACCCCATGTGACCTTTGATCTCCACCAAAAATAATAGGGTTCTTCCTCTTACCATAACGCATCGACATACCAAGTATGAAATCTATCCAAGCTTCCTATCTCGAGACATCGTGTTAACAAGGTTTTCAGAGTTTGACCTCCGGTGACCCCAGATGACCTTTCACCTCCACCACAAACAGTAGGCTTCTTCCTCTTGCCATAACGCATCTACATACTAACTATGAAATTTATCCAAGCTTCCTAACTTGAGATAACGTGTTAACAAGGTTTTCAGCATTCGACCCCCGGTGACCCCAGATGACCTTTGACCTCCATCAAAAACGATAGGGTTCTTCCTCTTACCATAACACATCTACATACTAAGTATGAAATTTATCCAAGCTTCCTAACTTGAGATATCGTGTTAACAAGGTTTTCAGCATTTGACCCCCGGTGACCCCAGATGACCTTTGACCTCCACCAAAAATGATAGGGTTCTTCCACTTATCATAACACATCTACATACTAAGTATGAAATTTATCCAAGCTTCCTAACTTGAGATATCATGTTAATAAGGTTTTCAGCATTCGACCCCCGGTGACCCCAGATGGCCTTTGACCTCCACCAAAAATGATAGGGTTCTTCCTCTTACCATAACGCATCTACATACTAAGTATGAAATTTATCCAAGCTTCCTATCTTGAGATATCCTGTTAACAAGGTTTTCAGAGTTTGACCGCCGGTGACCCCAGATGACCTTTGACCTCCACCAAAAATGATAGGGTTCTTCCTCTTATCATAACACATCTACATACTAAGTATGAAATTTATCCAAGCTTCCTAACTTGAGATATCGTGTTAACAAGGTTTTCAGCATTCGACCCCCGGTGACCCCACATGACCTTTGACCTCCATCAAAAATGATAGGGTTCTTCCTCTTACCATAACGCATCTACATACTAAGTATGAAATTTATCCAAGCTTCCTACCTTGAGATATCGTGTTAACAAGGTTTTCAGAGTTTGACCTCCGGTGACCCCAGATGACCTTTGACCTCCACCACAAACGATAGGGTTCTTCCTCTTACCATAACGCATCTACATACTAACTATGAAATTTATCCAAGCTTCCTAACTTGAGATAACGTGTTAACAAGGTTTTTAGCATTCGACCCCCGGTGACCCCAGATGACCTTTGACCTCCATCAAAAACGATAGGGTTCTTCCTCTTACCATAACGCATCTACATACTAAGTATGAAATTTATCCAAGCTTCCTATCTCGAGATATCGTGTTAACAAGGTTTTCGGAATTTGACCCCCGGTGACCCCAGATGACCTTTGACCCCCACCAAAAACAATAGGGTTCTTCCTCTCAATATGAGGCATCTATGTACCAAGTTTGAGAACTGTCAGAGTTTCCCTTCTTGAGATATCGTGTTAACGAGCAAAGTGTCACAAACACACATACACACACACATACACACATACACACACACACACACACATACACACACACGCACATACACACATACATACACACATACGCCATCACGAATGCATTGGTTTCTCTTATCATCGAAACCAAAAAAACAGCAAGTGAAACAGCTCTTTGTAGTGGCATGTCACACGACCTTTAAAAGAAGGGATCTACGCTCAAATCAAGTTTAGATATGTTAGAGGGGTACTTCTTCTAAGCATAATTCTGGTGAAATTTGCATTGAAATCCAATTTGTGGTTCTCAAGATATTAGCAGTTAAAGTTGTCACATTTTCAACACAAAGTGAACCTGAAACAAGCCCACATGTCATCACATCCTTACATCAATGAGCAGTCTTTTGTTTTTCTTTAAACTTAACAACCAATTTTCTCCTTTACAATCACATGTTATCGGAATGTGATTGCATAAGAGGCATAAGAATTTTACAAACTTCACATATTCCACATGGGGAGGTCCTATCCCTATTAACTTCAAGGTCAGCACAACAGACTGAAAAAACAAAGGAAACAAAGCAATTTCTCATCAATATGAGGAAGTGATGAACACTTGCTTAATTAATTGCCTCAAGCTCACTTTGGGTCACAAATGTACAGTAGTAACTTCAAGTTGCTGATTTCTCGAGTACTACATGTCCGATTTGAATGGCAGTTTCACCAAATTGCGTAGATTCAGTTCCTGTTTCACATATATGAAAGTTATTTCTTTGCTTAAACCTTCCTTTAATGCAATTCAGGTGTTGCAAAACACCATGACTGCATGCAGATAATGAATGTTTATGAGTGCGATAGTATGAATAATTTCATGAGTTGAAAGACTGAACATTCTGCTCAACGAGGCGAAGCCGAGTTGCATAGAATGTTAAAGCTTTCAACGAATGAAATTTTTCATACTATCGCATGAATGAAAAACATTCGTTATTTGTTTTATGTAACACATTATAACTTTGATCTAATTAAAATTTCTCTGATTAAATTTGTGTTTAGGTGGTCACTACGCGTGTTTGTCTGTGTAATAGCTCCACGGTTTGTCGTTTGCCAACTGCCAGTTACGTCGGTAAAGCAATGTACGATCCCCAATGTTACTGTGATTCATTGAGACGCAGCATATAGCTGTATTCAGCGCGTGTAATGCATCGCTGACTCATTGTCCTGGGTTGCATATATACTAACCAACTATTGTGGGTTAGTATATACTAACCAATGGTTGAGAACCACAATCTTGATGGTAGTGCTGAATCACACATGGCATGTGACCACCAATCTTCCAATCAGATGTAGAGAAATTAGTAAGGTGTTACATAATATAAAGTCCTATCGCATGGATGTGGACACTTGTCTCTAGCCATGACAAGTTTATCCATGAAATGGTACCACTACACTGAAGGTTCACTAGATTAAAGGTTTGCTAGGACACTGGAACAAAAATTTACTTCCAGTTAGAGGCAGGGTCAGGATTCTGGGTAGATACATAAATAAGGTTCAGGATAAGGTTAAGCCTCTGATAGGATTAGGGTTTGGGTTAGGACTATAAGTTTTGAGTTAGGATCTTCTGTCTAGGGAACATTCCCTATCTTGTGAACCTTCCATCTAGTCAACCCTGCCCAAATAAACTATATAGCCAGTAGTCAAGAGCATTCAGGGCTAATTCAAGTCATGGGGTCAGCAATTTTGCTTGGAATTTTAAGTATGTTTGCCCAAACAGTAACATATTTATATAATTATGCATGAAAAGAGCAAATTCCTGCCCTCATAGGGGGAGTGGTGACAGCATCCTCAGCCTACCACCTTCTAAACCACCCTGCAGTATGACAACAGTGTTATGATGGTGCCTCTATCAACTGGGAAAATTATGGCTGCTGACAGTGGCCAAGTTTTAAATGGCAATTTAGGGAGAAATTTAATGGGGGAAGCTACATACTGTGTATACAGTAGAAGTGCATGACATTTTGTATTTAGATGACATGGATAGGCCAGCACTACAGTATAACTGTGCGAAGATCTTAGTGAAGACTTCGACGGTGCTGCATTGCGGGCCCTTCCTGGTTGTATGTATAATCGTCTTGCATGGATAATGGTCTTTACACCTTGGAAAAGTGTTCTGCCTGTAGGGATTTTGAGTGACGCTTGCCCTTCAAAACCAAAGAGACGCATAATCTTGCCCTTCATAAACAAAGAGATAGGTGACACTGGTGAAACCCCTATACAGCAGCCTGTGTAAAAGCTAAAGAAAAGATATGTACGAGTCATGCAATTTTAGGACACCAATCTACTGTACCTCAGGGATATATGCAAGACTTCCAAGGGTGGGGGGGGGGGGGGTGGGGTGGGGGGGTGGGGGGCATCTCCCCATTCACCTGAAATATTTCATAATATAACATATATGCCTGCTGAACACTTCACTACATATGAGTCGCAGCAATGTACATGTACTGCAGTATTTCTTCTGTCTTTTAATTCCCTTTTTTCCTTTAACCTTTTTTTTTTCTTTCTGTCTTTGCCTTTCCCATGCCTTGGATGTATCTCTTGGTTGCAAGATTAAGCATGTTATAAATCGCTATTAAAAATGATTTCTAGTAGTAGTGTTCGACCGATTATGCCATAATCGGTAATCACCGATTACTGATTATTCAATTTCACAATCGGGCCGATGCCGATTACCGATCACCGATTATTTACATGTATAGGAAGGTCATGTTTTCTCGCCGTCAGTCGCATATTTCTAACTTTGTTCACACACCATAACATAACCTTCACACTGGAGATGAACGATTAAGAACAGTACCCCACGTTCCACGAGTGGAATATTGTTTTTTGAAGAATTTCCTCTCGAAATACTGAGATAAAAATCAACCATAAATACATGCTTTCGTACGATGTCACAGGCTTAACGTTAACCAAAGAGTCTGTCGGCTAACATACGGCTTTGCCTACAGTGGTTCAATACACCGATCATGTCGAAAGATTCCGTGTAAAGGTCTGTACTGGACTGTCGTAGTGCTATATAGTAGCCTATCCACCCCAGTTTTAAGCAAAACTATCTACCTTGGCACTTAAGGGCCACTAAACATTCCACTCAATTTACTTGATTTACTCATCTCATGGTTCCATAACGATATGGATACATATTTTTTAAACCCTTTTTAAAGCGTCTTGCCCAACACTTACGTCTTATGTAAAAGAATCTCCAAATGAAATGTAAAACTAATTCCCGATAAATTCTCGTTATCGAAAAACTGTTGCCGTTCCAGCGTGAATTTAACATGGGCCCGTTTCCCTTCGTTCATCAGTTAGGAGCACGGAGTAGTACATGACCAACGTGCTACGTAAAAAGCGCGGGCAACGCACTTAGCTTGCATTATGTATTACACACTGTACTGGTGTGCTTCGTAGGTGAACTTCAACTTCGCAAGAACTGTACGGCAATTACGTGTGCGCATGTGCGGGTCATAGGTAATTAAAAACTTAACGAAAGGAATGTGGGAAGTGGCATAATTTATGCAGGATAATGAGCCTTGAGTTTCCAAAGTTGCTACAGTATGTATGTGCACCAAATGTGTACAGATGATGTGGTTAGCACTGAAACTTGAAAAAACGTAGCGCGAAGTCATTTCTTCCTGTAGTACAATTTGTATGCAGATCGTGGCATGCACACCTTGTAGGTAATACTGTGTGCCCTTTCACGCACCTGAACTGTGCTGCACTAGAGTTACGGCACCAATTACGATGATCGCTATCATTTGGAGAGCTTAAAATGTTGCAAGTTATGTGAGTACCAGTGCTGATATTTTGGGCGGGAACTTAAAGAAATGTGTGTTTTGGTGAATTATAAAGATTTTTGCAGAAACTCTGAAGTGTATTTTAGCCGTTTCCAGTTTTCAAATAATCGGTGGTGGTAATCGGTTGAATGACAAAATTTTACCGATGCCGATTATTTACCGATTGTGCGATAATCGGCCCGAACGGTCGAACACTATCTAGTAGCAGTACTTACACTGTGTACTTGAGAGTTCCAAAAATATCAAGGGTATCTACAGTAGATCTAAAGATAAAGAATACTTAAATTGTCACTATTCAAAGGCATAAAAAATCCATAAAATCTAGGTCTCTGGACTAAAAACTTCATAGATTTGCAAACAATTAGAAATAACAAAACTATACAAAACAGTTAACCTTGGATGTTCAAACACATGTTCATCAGCTGTACTGTAGATGTAACTTTCACATACTGTGCATATCAAGTGTTGTACCCAGCAAGATTCATTCTACTGCAAGTGTATGTTGACAAAACAGATACCCCTTTGCTATTTGACATTTAAAACACACTGTTGCTCTGTTTCAAGGATGCACAGAAGTGTTAAAAAAAGGTCTCCATGCAGACTCCAGCAATTTCACAGGGAAAGTGTTCTGAAAATCAGCAAACAGTTAAAAAATCACCAAAGAGGCCTGTACGACTAACATGATAAAAATAGCTCTACAAGGCAGTACAAAATAGAACTTACATGCTGGTCATTTACATAGTGTATTTGACTACAGGGCTGTAAAACCAACTTTCAATATTTATAGCAAATGTAAAGTAAACAGTCTGTTATTTGCGAACATTACTCTCAAAAAGCTGAACTGTGATGAACTGTGAGTATAGTCAGACACACTGTGGATGAAACTGCATAGGGCTTATTATTAGCACTTATTTCATGATGCCAATGTGACCTAGAGTATTTTGCAGTGCCATCAGAAGAAGTCTAAGACGACCCTTCACCTCTCAAGTTCTGCCATTTTCTACAGAGGTAATGTTGGAAATTATAAGCCCAAAAACCCTTCATACTGAAAATTACTGGGGGAAAGGGGCTCTACACCCCAACCCCCAATTCCTATGGCCCAGAAATATCTGTAAGCTGGCTTCAGAATTACTTAATATCCCTTGCCTTCCATTCCAACAGCTATACTGCTTTTCCAGTGGTTTGGATTCTGTTACTGTTTGACAATCAGCCCAGATAGGAAATCTAGGCCTACAACTGTGACTGGGTGAAAATCAAATAAACTAATATTTTGACCAAGCCACAAGTTGAACAACAACCCCCAGAATTAATCATGCACTTTAGTTGTAAAGAAAAATGTTGAGGTTACAGCACTACCAGAATGAATCCAAACTAATGATTTATAATTATAATGCAGATCCTTTCATGAACACAATCATTTCACTGATGCAATGGTTCATGTCACCAACGACCTTCTTGAGCATATCAGATTGCATGTACAGCTTTCACTTAAAGTATAGGATAGTACAACCCTCATATCCTATTTACTGTCCCACACATCTTTTTTTACACCTGCTCAACATGTTAACATCATAAGGAATACCTATGTAAACAGAAACATCCTCCCCCACTATAGAATACCAAGCAGTTTGTCTCATGACAAAAGATGCATGTAGTGAAGAGGACTCATCCTCTATAATCTTGAAAATCCTGCTCAACTCAACCTCTTCTAGTACACCACCACCCACTAAGGTACTCAGCAGTCTGACGACATCCAGTGCAGATGATCTTTCCCCAAAACTATGCGGGAGGTAAACAACATTCAAAACAGATAATTGGTGATCAGCAACTCAACTGAATGCACGATGTACTTTTCATTTCCCAGCACAACGTGAACCTGATCGTTCACCACATACTGTACGCAAGCATGTACAGTAGCATAACGTAAGACTTGTGGTCTGATTTAATATATTCCATTTTCCTAATTTAAAGGAAATTAAAACCGCTGATGAAATTAAAACTGTTGATACTGCCACTACAGGGTGCTCAACTGACGTAGGGATATTAAGTTTTGTCCCTGATAATTCCTCCAGATAATCTTTCTGTTATGCTGGTATTTTTAAGTATTAAAGTTGTTTAAACTACAATAATGTGATGCAGCAACATTTAGAATACTCATCACTTTTTAATACTGTATCACTTTTTTCCACAGATAGCTCAACTTTGTAAAACAGTTTAAGAGATTCAGACAAACAAACTTGAGTGGAGAATGCATCAAGAAAAATTAAACTTATCTGAGCAATTTTACAGAATTTTGAATTACCCCACCACTTGTTACAAAAACTGTCATTCCAAACTAGTTGTTACAGTGCAACTACTGCATGTATGTATCTAGATTTCCATGATGTGTACCATCACCAATGGCCATTTCGTGTTGCCTTCGAACCATTCTATTATTTAAGATCCCTAAATTGTATAATCCCAAGCTATTGGCATAGACTAAATGTTTCCAATTTTACTGAATGTTAAGAAAAAAAGATAATACATTCAAATCCTCCCCCCCCCCCCCGGCCCCAAAAAAAAGAATCACGACGACGACGACCACCACCACCACAACAACAACAACAAAAAACAATAATAATAGTATAATTTCAACAAATTTCACTGATGCGAGCAGACCATGAAGCTTTATATTATGATTGTGTAAAATAAACAATACACCATAACCATGTACGATATTAAAATAGTACATTAATCACTGCCTAATTTAATTAACACATGGATATCATCAACTGCATGTTTACATTATACTTTAAGAGATCATTTAGCCTACTTCCTCATATGTTATGAGTCTAGTTTGGTGTGCCATAAAAATCGAAGGTACCATCCAAATTTATGACTGTACATGATCTGGAATCAGAAGTGCAATTTTAAATGTTAGCAAATACTCACAATGAAAAATTATTCACACTTTCGTGCTGAATCATCAAAACTGTTTACTAAAGAAGTCCCCGACTGCAATCAGATCACGATTTGTTTCAGCAGACAAACATACTTTGAAAGGTTGGATAATGTAATAAAAGGCCCTTAATTTTCTCCACACCAACTGCCGACAGAGCTAAGGGAGAACTTTTGACACATGTTTGGTAGATACAGAGAGGTCAAAAAATTCACTGAATCTGAAATATACCAGCACATGTCTGCCATGGAGCTGCACCACAACCTCAGTGACTGCAGATGAGACATTTGAAAAACTGTTCACTGACAGAGAACTGGTAACAAAGTAAGGTAATAATTAACTTCCTAAAAGTGCTAAAAGTATTTTCACTATGAAGAAATTAACTTACATTATAAAGTTTCTGGGATAAAATTGCAGGATCCTTCATCACATACTGTACATGGTACTTTGGGCAATCAAGTTCAGATTGACTTTGTTTCCCCCCACCTTCCTGGTGGGTGTATTCACGAGCGACTATACTTACCCCTTGCTACATCTAATTTGCACTATTCTCGCGCGCTGCGCGCTGCTCGGGAGAGTTCTGACACCGCGCCCTCTATGTCCGCCATCTTGGCCGATGGCTCGTCCTCATTGGCCTGAACCGCAAAGCGAGGTTTCCTCGGGAGCACTTACTAGTGGGAGCGGAGGTCTTCTCAACAGGCAAAGGCGAAGCCCTCCGACCGGAGCCGCCCGGCCTCGGCCAGGCGGTGCCGCCAAGTGAGGAATACGAACCCCCCAATGAACCCTCTCCCGAAGCCCAAAGAGTCCTCGTGAGGTAAACAGGGGGAGGGTTAGCTACCTACAAACTGTACAGAAGGTATTTACATAAATACAGATGGTTTATTTACAAATATAGCTATGTACAGGTCAAAAAGTGCCCCCCGGGCCCCCAATAGCGGGGGTGGGCCGGAGGGAATGTAGCAAGGGGTAAGTATAGTCGCTCGTGAATACGCCCACCGGGAAGGTGGGGGGAATTCACGTCGCAGACATATACTTACCCCTTGCTACATCTAATTTGCATCAGAGTGACACCGAGTGGAGCTGGATGGGGGGTGCCCTCGGGGGGCACCAAGAGCAGCACGACCGAAGGCCGCCTCGGCAGAGAGAGTGTCCGAGAGGTAGCAGGCTACGAAGGACGATGGAGTCTTCCAGGCTGCCGCCTTGAATATGTCCTCAATTGGCACGCCTGCGAAGAGGGCCCTCGAAGCCGCCTGGCCCCGGACCTCATGCGCCCGGACCCATCCTTGGGCATGTGGCTTGATGACCTCGGACAACCACCGGGAGATAGTGTCCCTAGAGGCCGCCGTGTGGGGCCTCCTCTGGAGGACAAAGAGCCTATCCGAGGCCCGGATGTCCTTGGTCCGGTGAAGGTACCACTTGAGTGCCCGGACTGGGCACCACCTCCTGTCCTCCCTAATGGAGGAGGCCGTGGCGATCTCTGGGATGAAGAGGTCGCCCGGCAGGAAGTCCAAGGTCTGGTTCTTGGCCAAGAACAAGGGATCCGGGATGAGACGGACCCCGTGGTTCTCGAACCGAATGTGGCCCGGCTTGACCGAGAGAGCCTGGAGGCAACTACGTCGTCTAGCCGAGGCCGCCGCCACCAAGAACAGGGTCTTGCGAGTCAAGAGCTCAAGGGGGACAGAGTGGAGCGGTTCGAAAGGCTCGCCTGCGAGGGCCCGCAGGACTCCGTTGATGGACCACGATGGTGCTAGGGGCCGCACCACGGGTCTGGTGTTAGACATCCCCTTGAGGAGCTGCTGGATGACCTGACTTGAACTGACCGTGGTCCCGTCGGGGAAGCCCCGGTGGACCGCGGCGATGGCCGAGCGGTAGTTCTTGATGGTGTTGATCTGTTAACCCTCTTCAAAGAGGACCATCAAGAACTTGGAGACCTGTGCTAAAGATGCCGAATTTGGAGTAATCTTCTGTTTTGCACACCACCCTCCGAATCTTGCCAGTCCAGAATCGTAAGTGCGGAGGGTGGAGGGTCTCCTTGCTGCGGCCGCCATGGAGGCAACGTCCTCAGAAAGTCCCTATGCTCTGAGGGAATGCCGGACAGCCTCCATGCAGTCAAGTGCAGGTCCTGGACCCGTGGGTGAAGGACCCTGCCCCTGTCCTGCGACACCAGGTCGGGGGAACAGGGGAGGGTCACTGGGTGGTCCACCAGCAGGTGGAGGAGGAGTGGGAACCACGGCTGCCGGGGCCACATCGGGGCCACCAGCAGCACTCGGGTCCTGGATGCTCGGATCTTGAGCAGGACCCTGTGGATGATGGAGAACGACGGGAATGCGTACGCGTCCATCCCATCCCACGGTATGGACATCGTGTCTACCGCCCATGCCCGAGGGTGGAACGCCCTCGAGCAGAAGGTTGGTAGTTTGGCATTCGCCGCCGTTGCGAACAGGTCCAGGTTGGGCCTGTGGAACTGTTTGAACAGCCACTGAGCCCACCTGGATGCCAGTTCCCATTCTCCCTGACTCGCCCGGCCTCTGGACAACGCGTCGGCGAGAGTGCTGTCCCTCCCCGCCACGTGGGAAGCCCTCAGCACGATGTCGTGCTTCCGGCACCACTGGAGGAGGGACCACACCTTCAAGCAAAGCTGGGGGGAGTCAGCTAAGATGGCGGACATAGAGGGCGCGGTGTCAGAACTGTCCCGAGCTGCGCGACGAGAATAATGCAAATAAGATGTAGCAAGGGGTAAGTATATGTCTGCGACGTGAATTGCAAAGTCAAGTCAATACTAAAAAGGGGATTATTGAGTTGGTTCACAAAATCCATGGTGTTTTTTCACACCTGTTGAGTTTTACTCAAATCTTGATGGTAAACGTAGGGCCAATGATTTTTCGCTATCACCGAAAAACGCGGAAAGAAACAGAATTTACTTTTCTGCACCGAATTTCATGGAATTCACTGTAGCAAAAATTATCGGGCTCAAAATACATGTAAATTTTTGACAAAAACTGATTTTTCTTCAAAACTATAATGTCAAATGAATGCCTGCATATATCAAAGACATGTTCAGACATTTTACCATCTGAAATGGTGGCAAATTCACCTTAAAATCATGCCTAAACACCTTGAAGTTATGATCAGAAAACAAGTAGGACATTAACGAAATCTGCAAAATTTTGCCGGTATAGCTGGCTCCAGTTTGCCTATGCTTCAGTATAGTGGGTTAGGCTAGGTTGCTTGTGTGTTACATTTTATAGTATTCCCTGCCTTCAGGATCGAAACCAGGCAAGTTTAGGACTTTTTTTCAACGTAATTACTCCAAAATCCGACAATCGGGGAAAGGGGTATGCTTGAAAAGGAATTTTGTGGAATTTGCAAAGTTAAAAATGGAATTTTGTGACTTGTGAAGCAGGAAATCATTAATTGGCCCTATAAATGCTCAAGCTAAGAGGTTCTGCACATCTGACACACAATTGTAATGGCAGTGAGAGGGTACAGTAGTGATTAAAATCATTTTAATATTACAAATCCGTGACCAGACACTTTTCACCTTCAGGTATTAATCAAATATGCAACCCCTGTCCACAAAAACTACAATTCCTCACATTTCCGGTAACTACAGGTATATAGGAAGTCATACATGAGTAATGAGGCTAATTGGGAACATTGTCATGCAATGATTTCCTTCAAACTCGTCACAAAATAGTCAATAAAGGTAGAAAGGTTTGAAATTTTCATGAATAGCAGCCTGCACTGTCAGCATACCAATTAGCCTGACACCTTGGTGTTCTGCTATTTCCAGTGTGGCTTATCACTCCTAGATAAGCAGATTTGTTTTAATACCCATGACAAATATTAGGTCTGTTGAAGTAGCAATACTGACTGACAAGTAATTGTCCTGGATTTACAAGTATGGTCAATAATGAAACCAGAAACCAAATTGCTTGAAATAACAAGTGAAAATAGCAAGGACCAATGGCCTTCAGCTGGCACAAGCTTGTCAGTTAATTTACCAAGCAAGAGGAAAACAAAAGCATCAATGATGCTGTAGCTCAACTACTGTACAATTTCCCTCACACACAGTTACTGTTATAAAGCTTTATTAGGGATCCAAATAGAGGAGTCATGGACAGTCATGATGGTCTAGCATGTACCTTAAGTGATAGAGATGTGGTCACAGCTAGCAGTGGCACATCAGAGTTGCCTGGCTTGTGACAACTTTTTCAATGTTTCTGGGCACAATACTGAAGTTATTCTGCTAGCAAAAACAATGTGCTCATTAAACCCTAATTTGTAAAGCCTATAAAAATGATTCCTATGGCAATATATACAATACAAAAACAAAAGCATTGGCACGAATTTCAGCATCTGACCCTTTGTGACCCCAAATTGCATTTAACATCAGCACAGAGTACACCTACGATGACCCATCATCCACCAAACATTCCAGCTGACTTTGATAAGATTACAACACACTCCCAGTATTTAAAGGCTTTTTGCTTGATTCTAACCTTTCTTTGACCCCAAACAACCTTTGACCTTCTTCAAAAGTACAACTGATGATTCATCACCTACTGGATACTCTTGACAACTTTGGTAAGATTCAGACACAACCCAGAGAAGTTGAAGGCTATTGCATGATTCCAATGTTCAACCATTTAATGACCCCAAAGGACCTTTGGCCTTCTTCAAAAATATATCTTCAATGACCCATCATTTACTCAACACTCTGGCAATCTTTGATAAGATTTAGATATCACCCCCCTAGGAGGTGAAGACTTTTAAGTGATTTCACTGTCTGACCTCTCTATGACCCCAAATGACCTTTGACCTACTTCAAAATTGTATCTTTGATGACCCATCAGCTACTGAACACTTTGGCAAGCTTTGACAAGATTTGGATATAACCCCTAGGAGTTGAAGGCTTTTGTGTGATTCCAGTGTTTGATTGAACTCTTTGACCCCAAATGACCTTCGACTTAATTCCAAAAGTGCAACTATGATGACCTGTCATCTACTGAACACTGGCCAACTTTGATAAGATTTGGGTATAACCTACAGTAGGAGTTTGAAGGCTTTTGAGTGATTTCTGTCTGACTTCTCTTTGACACCAAATGACCTTTGACCTACTTCAAAAGTATAACTGTGATGACCCATCATCTACTGAATGAACACTGGTGACATTTGATAAAATTTGCAGATAATGCACTTTTGTGTGATTTCACTGTTTGGCCTCTGTATAACTTCAAATGACCCTGACATACTTTAAATGTACTGTACAACCTGGATGACCCAGTACCTAGTACTGAACACTCACAAAATTTGATAAAATTCAGACATAACCTGTAAGAGTTAAAGACTTTTGGATGATTACACTGTTTGACCTTTGTTTGACCTCTCTTTGACCCAAAATGACCTTTGACCTACTTAAAAACTACAACTTTGGGGACCCTTTGTTACTGCTGTCAAATTTGAAAAACTCCAACATAACCACTAGGAGTTGAAGGATTTTGCGTGATTTCACTCTTTGACCGTGTCACAACCCCAAATGGCCTTTGACTTATGTACTTGTTGTGACCATAACTCTCAAGCCCTTGATATGCGATATAATCTTACCAACTTTGACAAGGAATATTCAAACAACCTGTAGACAGAGCCTTTTACCCAATGTTGACAGACACACAGACAGATGCAAAGCCATGACAATACATAGCTCAGCTCGTTGAGCTAAACAAAGGGACGAAGCAGTCGCCCCAAGTTTGTTTTCAAACAGCAGCAAAAACTTATGAATCTCCATTTTTTCTCCTAATTTGTTATGTTTCAGAATAAAATACTGAATATTAAAGGTAAACCAAGGGGTTAGTTTGCACTGATTTATCTAATAAGTAACAGAAGTATTGTCACATGATTGGAAGGAGCCATTCCTGAATGAGTGTACCAGGGTATACTAATTAATCGAAGCCCACAGCTTCGATTGTAGGGATTGCTTTCGGGGACACGACTTTTTCGACTGCTTATCCGGCTCAGTATACTTTCTGGTGCACACAAGTTCTACATAAACGTACTGGCACAGCAAACACGTGAAATGGCAAATTTTTCAAAATCCATCCATCTACGTATACTCAAATGGCAAATTTTTCAAAATCCATCCGTCATGAAGTACAGTATACATGTAGGCCTATGGCAATTTTTTCAAAATCCATCCGTCATGAAGAATACACGTTCAACATGGACGTATCGGCACAGGAACAGGTACGCATATGAAACGCATGCTGCTTACTAAATTCCAACCATCTAACCAAAAATACTTAATAGATTGTGTAATTTAATATGATCGAGTGGTTAATAATTATAATGATCGTAAAATAACATTCAAACATGTTTTCAATACTTTTAAACATCAACGATCAACTAAGAAGTGCATTTTTCTAGTCCCTATTTCCGTTGGAAACATATTAACGTTTACCAAGTGTACGAAGGATACATATACGTAAAACTTACACATGTAAAATGCAACAGAAGTTGTCTATACATGTATGTGACGTGCCCATAAAGCAGGCAAGGCGCGCGATGTGCAAGTGCAACGCGGTGTGTATACCGTATGTGTACCTGGCCTGGCAACATACAAACAAGATATGTACATGTGTCCTGTCCTACCTAGTAAGTAGTACATAGCCCAATCTACAGTCAATAACATTAGCCAAAAGTAATTTTAAGTTTCGTTTTTTTGTTAACTTCGTGTTAGTTTGCTTTGTTACACTAACGATAGCGTCCGTTTTTTGCCCCGTTGGAGTTAAAGGAGCGCTAATGTAACTTTTAACGTTAGGCTTATTGTAAACAAACCATCTGTGGTTCGCAAACAGTTGGGAGTGCTTCGTAATTTCTCCAAGTTAATGGTACACTATAATGATATAATCATCCATGGTATCCTAAAGGGACCGCAATTCGGCAGGGTCCGGAATTCATTCACTCCATACCAATTGTACAGCATCGCGCCTTCGTGAAGGTGACCGAATTCCGGTCCCACCATGCTACTAGTACTACAGCGTAGAAGTAGTAGCCTACTAATTGTGTATTGCCTAGGCCTACTGTAAACTGTTCAGTTCATGTGCATTTTCGACTCCAGACAAATCACCAAAAACTAGAGCACCAATGGTGCAGTAGCTCAAACCCGGGAAAACTTTAGGGTCAGCTCTTCTCCGCCCCCCCCCCCCCCTGCAAAACCCTATGTACATCACTGCATAGTGTGATTGCTGGAAACACAATCAGAACAAATACGTCGTTCCGAACATTAGTAAAATGCAAATAAAAAATCGAGACCTTACCCCCTCTCCCCCCCCCATTCTCAAAAGCAAGGAAAGGAAATTCCCCCTTTGTCCCCAGTGAAAATAACAGGACTAACCTATTTTAAGTTCAAAGCATTACCATTCCAATTATCTATGAAGAAACATGTTATACAATATCACAGTGAGCTACAGTAATCAAGACACTAATTAACAGAACAGTTTTGACATAAAGCAATATTGATGTACTCACATACATGCATTACCACAGGTCCAAAGGTTCATATTTAAAATCTGAGAAGCGTGAATGTTAAGGCAGTTTATAAAATCCTCAGGTCCTACTTGACAAGTAGCAGAGGACCAACCTCTTTTGTAATAACTTCTTAAAGACAGACAGTCATCACCCCAAAGTATATTTTTAGTGTATGTATATCAAAATTCTCAGTTGGTGACTGCTCTTTGATTGACATGAAAGTTTGAAAATTTGAAAGATGCAGAGTAGCTCACATTCCACACAAGGCAGAGAGAGTACTTTTATTACATTTTATAGCCTTGTATGCTCACCAGGACATGGCCTTAAGCAATAAAACAGGTTTTTTCTTGCACAAGGAAGAGCCTCATACAGTAATGGGAGGAGCTAGAAGATGCATAGTTGGGAGAATTGGAACTGTCTGGGATCATGAAAATTCCCCTTTAAGTCTTGATTACTGTCTGACCTTAGCAGTGCCATCCTTGCCTTCAACTGCTATATTGCACCAGCTAAAAGCCCAGTAGCTTCTGGTTTTTACACACATTATTATATAGTTACAACTAGTAAACAATCTGGTATTAGCTCTCTGCTGCCACAAGGAACTTAGAATATACAGTTACCAGGAGAACAGGTAACTTTCCAAGGAAGAGGTATTGTCAATTACAACTCATGCACGATGATGAATTATGATACTGTACCAACCAGGGAGCTGTGCCAACAGACCTTCTACATCACCACACACAATACAGAAATTGTTCATGTACTGCCCAGAAGCTAAGCAGATCCCTTTTAAAACAAACCTTTACAACCTCACAGGACTGACCTCTTGTACACAGACAGTTTTAAAGAGAGTGTAGTGCACAGAAAAATAGGTAGTAAAGTGATTTTGTGAGACTGGTAAAAATAGAGGGGTGGCACAAAATTGGTTAGAAAGGTATCAAAATTATCTTTCATCCCAAATTGGAGAAGTAATTTCTAATCTGCACACGCCAGTCATCCTTCTGAGCAATTTTGAAGATAATTTTGTAATGCATCTAGGAGAAAATAGCATTTCAAAATATTTACAACTATGGCCTCAAATGACCCTTGGATGACCTTTGACCAACATTTTTACACCAAGCTGGAAGCTCTTCAAAAGTCAATTCACTAAAACCATGTTTGGTAAATATCAGACTCACAGGCGCAAAGCAATATCACATCAAAGATATTTCCACCTTTTGACCTCTAATGACCTCGTATGACCTTGGATCAAAAATCTGTGTACAACCCTAAAGAACCACTATGTAAGAAATATTATGACCAAGTTTCAAGAACATACAGCGCAATTTGTGGGAGGAGATACATTTTGAAGATATTCACATAACAGCCTTTAATGACCCCTAAATGACCTTTGACCTCAACTTCTTGAACATGACAGGTAGCCTAAAGTTCAACGACCAATGTGTCCGAGTTTCATTAAAATCTGTCCACGAGTGTGCGCCTGAGAGCATTAAAGGCAACTGTGGACAGACATGACAGACAGACAGACAGACAGACAGACAGACAGATAGATCAGAGTGACGGTGGCGGATCACAATAGCTCAAACAGCTCTTTGAGCTGGTTTGAGCTAACAAGAACACCAATCTTTCTTCACTCAAAAAGTTTGAGACAAACATACAATCCTGAATCTGTCGGGCTGGCTTCGGGGGCTACTACGATTCAAAGTGAATCATAAGCTGCGGCAGATCGGGTACGTCTGCCTGGGGCCTTTCATTAGGTGGCCTGGAATAGTCTCACTGGAGCCATCAAGCTCATAAAGTTACAAGGAACTAGGTGGAGCATTAAGGAAGAGATTTGCATTTTGCCTACAGTCCTAACATTAGGAATGCAATGTAGACTAGTCATACGGTATAATTGCAGCTTTTGTCAGTAGAGCTACGTACTGTATGGCTAAATCTGTTTGCTGTGTGATATTGTTGGTATTTCTCTACCAACAGTTTCAACAGTCATGGGCTTCGATGTACTTGCCTGCAAGTTCAGGATTTCTAGTTTAAATTGGTATGACTGCATTTTCCCTTTCAAGCTAAAACCTGAAAACTAAAACACAAATAACACAGAAGATTATAGGGCATTAGAGCCAGCTTATCGTATTGGTAATTTTTGAGGGGCATCAAGGCAAATGAAAGGGCCTGATGGCCATGGCCTCTGTGTCCCCAGTTATTCCAGCACTAGGACTTGATTCAATATTCCTTCACCTTTTTCCTCTTTACCATGGAGAAATGAGAACTTGATTTGAAACCAAGCCAAATGCATACATTGTTCTTCTGAAATTTACAAATGTTGAAAGTGTTAGGGCTGTGAACGTGTTGCAAAATAATTGAACATTTAACCGCAAAAATTTGCGATCGTGTAGCAATTAATCACGATTACCTTATCAAAACAGAAAGACTTGGTGTGTGTTGATTGACATGATAAATAGGCCTATTCAAAATGAATTACCGTGAACCCCAACCACAATTCCTGTAAAGGCTCGTTCGTAGTCGAAACTGTAATCATAACGTGATGACATACATACTACACAGGGGCCAATATTATACAATCTACATTTACAGAGTATAATAGAAAACGGACCAAAAACAGGTTTTGCAATTAATCGCTTAGTAGCTTGTACTAAACGTTTATTCCACATGCAATCATTTAGCAATTAATCACTACACAGTCATAGCCCTAGAAAGTGTGTTGTACTGTGGTGACACAACACCAAACCTACTTCATTTGAGCTTTTTTGTATATTACTGGCATTTGAAATTTACATTCAAGAGCACTGCCAAGGTATACTGTGGTTGTTGTTTAATTACTGTACATACAATCGGCAAATTTTGATTAGACTACTTACTTTCAAAAATATATGGTTTCTCATAGTTTCAAAAAAAAAAAAAATAACGACACTGTGATTAAACTTATAAATGGGATACAGTGTGCTACCATTAACACCACCAATAGAAAAAGTGAAATATGGCCATACAATTATAGTGTAGCACCACCAAACGGCACTGTTTTCTAAAGTGTACATACATACAGGTAATTAATACAGAATATGTCAAATTCACATCTGGCTTAAGGTAAAAACTGGCAAATGACACAACAGGGAGCACCCAGAAAGGATGGTTGAGCTGGAGCAGTCAGGACCTACGGTTGTGTACTCTACAGAATTTTTTTGCTTCACATGCTCCTCATCCAAAAAGAAAAATACCTTTACAGTGCAACCCCCCCCCCCCCCCCAAAAAAAAAGTTCTTTGCCATAATTCAAAGCTACTCGAAGAGAATACAATTCAAGAATTTACGTTCAATGTCAATTTTAAAAATTAATTTTTGAAGCAGTCCTAACCCTGAAGGATGCAGGGCTCATGGTACAGTACACTATGTACTGCTCAAAATGTCATACAGTAGTCTCAGCACTTGCTATTTAAAAATTAAAATTTTTTGCTAATTCTCTTTGGAACAATATATTCATGTTTATCTTGTAGAAATGTAGCTGGGTTTAATGAGCCACAGATTTGAATAAAGAACATTCAACTTTTAATCCCATGAATTGACTGAAAAACAATATGTCATAAACATCACTTAAAAATGAGGTCACACAGTAGCATATGCAGCTCCTAGGAGCATGCCTGGAGAGCAGCCTGAGCTCAGCCTGCAGCCACATGTCTCAAAACAATCAGCAAACTCTTGCAAATCTCCTACAACTATTTGCTTTACAGGTCAGGCAGGGATCCAGACATTTTGAAAAGCCCCCTTGAATATTGTACTAGATAGCATTATGCTAATTTTCACGAATTTGTTATTGTTGATGTGGCGAAAAAGGGGGGCTGAGGCCGGGAAAGCCCCCCCCCCCCCTTGGATCCGCGCCTGCAAGTACCTCTGAAGATGTTTATGACCATAACTCTTACAAACAAAAGGTAAAGCAAGTTCTTTTCTGTAAGAAATTCAGTAAAAAATATTGTCACATGATCAAAACAAGCCACTCATGAATTAAGATGACAGGGTGTACTATGTAATTCTGACTGGGGTGACTGGGTTTTCCAATTAATTGCAAGATTTTGGCTAAGTTTTGTGAACTAGAATGAATATCATGTTGTGGCATCTTTATTCACTCCCTGACTTAACACTATGCTATTTCTTAGTGCTCCCTCTCTTAAAGCTTGAGATCAGGACTAAACATACAGTACCCATTGAAGTCACAACTCATAAAACATTTCTGGGGTCCTGTACTGTATGCTCATAAAAGTGCTGGGATACTTCGATCCAGCTATGAACGACACTCGACCATGATGACAAACTTGTAAATGTGCTGGGCACTTAATAGTACATCATATCAAAATAATGTTACTGATTTATAGTTATATTGCTGTCAGGGGGCCATAAGTGCATGATTGCATGAACTTCATGCTACTCAAAGGAATGAATACATGACCCTTCTCTAACAAATGCACCTTATAAAGTTTTGACAAATAGCTAGGAGTATAGGCCTACAGCCCTAAGAGTATATAGGCCAGCTAACCAATAGGCCTTTCCTACAAGTCATAAACCTATTGAAGACACTAGTTAAGGCTTATGCAGTAATTTTGTTCCTTATCAAAAAAAAAAAAACATACTTTTTTGTATCCCCATTTCATAAGTTAACTCCCAGGACATTAAAGGGATGAACTTGAAGAGTGTTGGACTGTATTGGTATTCAACATCGCAAGTGTCAGCTGATATTCCCCATTTTCGTCCTGCATCGGTATCGGTAAAATATACCCGAAACTTAAAGGTCAAGAGCAGTCGTCCCAAACTTATTTTGAAGCAACAGCTAAATCTCACAATTTTCTTCTTATTTCTCTGCAAAGTATCTTTCACAATATTTTAGGACTTCAATATTGCATATTCAAGGTAAAACAATCAGTTACTTCTAGTAAATTTCACGTTTGAGGAGAAAAAATATTGTCACATGACTCTCAAGAGCCAATCATGAAACAGGACAGTCTACTACACTACTTCAAGTTGGGGTGACTGCATATCCCCTTTAAATGCTGATATTGCCTATCTAACATCTATATTGTCCTAAATGTCATGAAAATGGTTTCTTATTTGAGTATTTTGAATAAAAGTTCCAATAATCCTAAATCAAAATGAAATGACATTTTATGGTGGTGCCCAGCAGCTTAATATCATTTAGAACATACAGTACATGAAGTAATTTCCCAAATATCGGTACTGGGGCGGTATCAAGGATATATTTATTTGAAATACCTGTACCAGTAACATGTATCTGCTACTTGTAACATCCATACAGCTTACAGTCTGCATGCACTGTTTGAAACATCTATCCATCTACAATATATCAAATACAACCTCTAACGAAATATTTGCAATCTTGCAACTAATTATTTGCTAGGCTACGTATGTTGCGATTGGGTTTGATATTCTCTTTCTTAAAAATTTGTCAATTATTTTTGGAAATTTATGCCATTTAAGACCAATTTCTCTGCCATGCATACTGCACTCACCTTCCCCGAGAGTTTCTGTACTGTAGCATTGCAGTTGGTAACTTTGACAGCAGAGGCTGTGTGCTGAGATGCAAACACACCAAATTCAATTCCTTCCGCCTCCAAATCGCAGGTCACAGTCTGTGGAGAAAGATTTTGAAATCTTTTAAACTTCTGGGGCAATTACAATTCAAGCAAGAAAATAGATTTGGTCAAGCATAAAACATTTGCTTCCAATAAAAATTCAAGAACAAGAAATCTGTACCCAAACAAACCAGAATGTGAGACATTTACACTGGTGAATCCAAAATGCAAAACAGGTGAGAAGCCATAAAAAATTTTCTACTGTACAGGTACAGTACAATTATTTGGTAAATTTGTTTACAGGTTTCGTTTCATTTCGTTTATTTGTTTTTCTACATCATTGAAAAGTGCAGATACATAATATAATAATTACCTATATCATAATGAAGTATATGGAAGTAAAACTAAAAACCCTGAGGGGCTTGTCGAGAGGTTTACTCCCCATAACTACAAAAACAAAGGTAACTGATGTATCTGAGTGAGAAACAAAGAAAGCAAAAAGAACAAAGGATTAAAGATAAAAAGGCCAGTAAAAACAATTACCTAAAACAAAAGTAAATACTAAGATAATAGGACCAGAACTTCCCCTCACACACGCCACCCCTTTCAACCCGTGCTCCCCCCCCCCCCAACTAAAGTCCACTGCTTTCCACAAACAAAATAGGTAGTGACAAAACACACATGTAATGAATGCATTCGAACAGTATGATAAGTCAATCAAGAAGTTAGAGGTAGAGTTGTCAGAACCATGCAAATTAAGCCCTACTGAAAGACTGGATCAGCATTTGGTCTGCCTGTGACAATCATGGGTGGCAATCCGGGGGAGGATGGGGGGCATGTCCCCCCAATATTTGAGAAAATCGCCATTGACTTTGATTTTTCACACAGTAAATTATTTGAAAATGGGGTCATCCCCCCCCCCCAAATATTGAGAACAAATCACCACCCTTGGTGACAATCTATCTACTCACTTCCAGTATGTTCAGTTGTCACAAGCAGTCGGCCTACTTTTCGCATATCCATATCCCATCTGAGGACAATGCACATTTGTCCCCTACAGGCCCACCTCCGCATAAATTATTTGGTAAGGAAAAGTACAGTAACAGAAGACAAAATCAAAGTTGATATGCAAAACCTGAAAGAAAAAATGAAAATAAAAAAGCCCCAAGCAAGGATTGAACCCATGCTACTGACTCTGGGAATTTTGTTGTTGGAGTGGGATCAGGTCATACCAAGTGGGCCACAGCAATATTTATTAATATTGTGGGTCTTTTAATAATCTTTAAAACTTATTGCAACCATCACAGTTCATACTAAGGTATTAAAATTAGTATTGTGCGTAAATGTACCAGTCATTGCCAAAAGTTAGAATCCTACAAATGTTCAGACCTCCATTTTGGTGGTCAAAAATGACACAATTTGGAGGGACGGTCTGCTGCATACTATTAGATAACCAACGAGGATGCTGGATTACACTGGCTGGTACAGTGCTACTGTAGCACACCAGTGACGTGTTAGAAGCTCTAGTGAGCTCTGGCACAGTACCTTATAAAGAACCACATGCAAGGTACTCTTGCTGATAGCCTGATATTGTGCATCACTTACAGACAGAACAACCTACAGTAATTTTGTCTGTGATAATCCTAAGCAAAATCCTGTTTTTGTGGTCGATATATTAGGTATTAACATGCAGTCTTTTTATGTGTACATTAGTTCCTTTGGAACAAGGCCACGGAAAAATTCTACTTGAAGCCTGCTGAACAGGTATGAACAGGTTTTAACAGGTTTGAGCTGGTCCAAAGGATAAATGGAACAGGTATAAACAGGTTTAAACAGGATTTCAATAGGTCCTAACAGGTTCCAACAGGAACCAGTTTGTTAACTGTTGGCACCTGTTAATTTCATTCGCTCCAACAGGTAATTGGAAACTAGCCTGTTCATCCCTGTAACTGTAATTCAAACCTGTTGAAATTTCAACAGGTGTCAACAGGAATTTTCTGCTGGGAGTTGTTCAGTATCATTGTTCAGTTCTACATATTACTGATAGCTGGGGAAATCAGTGACAACTGTGCTTGGAACAGCATTCTACAAAAACAATATGAGGCAGCTTCAGACCACGAGTTAATTAGTCTGTTAAGTGTTTTCTTGGAGAATTA
Source organism: Holothuria leucospilota (assembly GCA_029531755.1). Lineage (NCBI taxonomy): Eukaryota > Metazoa > Echinodermata > Holothuroidea > Aspidochirotida > Holothuriidae > Holothuria > Holothuria leucospilota. The sequence goes on from CM055970.1 coordinate 26,154,068, forward strand.
TTTCTTTCAATATCACTAATCCCTTCTTTTGACATTCAACTGCAAATATCTGAAAATTATTGTGTTATAGCAACTACTAAGTCTGTACCTGGGATAAATGTATAGGAATGGTAACATAAAGTTTAAAGAATGTGGGCCTGGTTAGTCTGAAATACTGTACAGTAGGACAGATCTGTACATTTCACTATTTCATCATAAAAACATCATTTTGAGAACCACAATGACGCTGAGTTTGTTTTGTACGTGTGTGTGTGGCCCTAACCAAAAAAAGAAAGTTATAAGTTTGATGTGAAATGTCATGAAACTGAACAAGTGTTATGACCACAACTTCAGTTTTTATAACTACGAAGCTTTGAATCAGTATCACATGTACACCCCAACACTCCCTGGTCTGTGAACCTACATTAGCCGCGATACTTAACTCCTAACTACATAAATATGCCTAAATTTCTGAAGCTATTGTGAAATCTGTGACTGTTGGTCATTGTGATTAATTTATGGAAGGACATGTACATGAACAAATTATCAGCAGCACACATGAACAGGCACCAAGGTGCCCAGTTTATCTCTCAATTCCTTCAGGAGCCATTAGGGAGGTAGCCTAGTCTAGCTGCATGGTACATTCACAAGAAACAGTTTTGCTGATATCCACGATTCCTTCTGCCCATTTGAAATGACTAACACATGATGTTTGAAATATGGCCTGCAGGCCTTTCGACTAAACTTAGAGAGCCCACCACTTGAATTAATAATTTATGACATGTAAAGAGTCTTGAACCAACTTTATTTCACAGTGCACATTTTTTAACCAGCTACAGTCCTGGATCCTAGGTAAAGAGATATAAATTGTTAAATTATCTTTAAATGAATGGATGAAATAGGACGTTTTCTCTATCCAGTTTTTAATTTTATAGGAACTTTTTATTTTTCTACATTTTTTAATCTTTCAGGTCAAGATCCCAGTTAAAATGCCTATAGTCAATTTTATCAACAAATATTTTGTAACTTTATCCCCATTTTCACTGAAGTGTACAATATGAAGCATTTTAGTAGCTGGCCTGGGAATTTAAGTGCTATCTCAAGGACATGTTTGGACAAAACTGTTCTGCAGCTCCATCTACTGTACGCGTACACTAGGCAACAAATAAAAGGTAACACTCTGCTACAACAGCTGCTGCTATAATTTGGAAGATGAAGTAGGAAGAGGTAGGGCGCCCTCGCCTCGAGGGCATCAGTGTCTGCTGTGCTATCACAAATCTACCAGGTACTAATAGCGGGTAGGTCAGGGTTATACATAGGGAAATAGAAGGTAATGAGGGGCGAAGTAGATTTATCTCTATTAACTGTTAAAGTAGTCCTTTGTTTCAATGTTGCTCCCCCCTCCCCCCCTACCCCCTACCCCAATAGAGGGTTGAAGGGTTCAGCAGATTCAACACTCATGGTAAGTATCATCCCTACAATGTTAAAGTACTGTACGACCACACTGGCCATTGGTTATTGCACAAAGGCAACAGGGGGGGGTTGGGTCAGATTTGCCATATGCGTACAGGGCCACATCTGGTTGGGACTAATTAGCACCTTTGAACAAATTTTAAGCACATTTGCCTAGAAAATAGTATAAATATTTTCCTGCAGTCAATGTTGGGCATGAATGGATTGGGGGGGGGGGGGGCAACATTAAACAACATACAGTACCTTACAGCTGTATTTACAGTTCTACTGTCTTGAAACTACCGTATGTAGGTGATGCAGAACTGGCTAGACCTATTGTACAGTAGATGTACGGTACCATACCACACTATCTAGCACTGTCCCAAGGGCCATACATGCATGTACAGTCCATGTTCTGGCATCCTAAGAATGCAATATAGTACACGTATCAGCATGTGTTCATGCCAGCCTGCCATGTATGATTTTCTTGGGTAAAACACAAGTACAGGCACAGTACAGATTTCAACAACAAAGTGTGCAGAGTATTATAGGACAGCGGAGAATGCACTACTGCAAACTTGTAGCCTACTATACACAGGGTCATAGGCATAATATTGGACCACTGGATTTGGGGGGACACCATATTTATTTTTTGCCCACATCTCTAATCATTTTTTATAATTTTGCCCAAATTTCTACAGATTCTGTCCGAATTTTGGCATTTTCCAAGTGTCCCCTGGTCTCCCCCCATACTGTATGTCCATGCACAGGGGCTAAAACAGCCCTGATGCCTTGGGAGTCCACACTTCTATAAATAGGTGCCCAGGCATTATTTGCTCTTGTAAGAGAACAAATAGCACCCATTGACATCTGAATTCAGTACATGTGGGTGCTGCTTTTTTCCAACACATCAGCCCCCATAAAGAGATGAACAATATCCCAAACTTATGATGTCTTATTATTCAAATATTACTTAACAATGCTATGGCCCAAATTGCTCTGCTGCATAAAGCTATGGCAATGGATTGCTTTCCATACACCATCATGCGTATAGTTAAGCACACCTTAGAAAACTATATGTGAATGCACAATTGCTCATGATAAACAATGTATACTGTACAACTTGAGTGAATGATCAAGGAACCAAACTGGTGCCAAAAAAATTTTCCCTGCACAAGGATGGGATTCAAGCTTTTTGGACATACAAGAGAATAACTAATGATTGGCCATGCAATTTTAATTTTCAAACATTTGCTTGAAATATTGTGAAAGGGCGGTGTATATGTAGACAGTCAGTCAGAATGTTTTTCATGGCTACTGTACATAATAATAAAAACAGATGGAGATATCACATTAATTTAGAAATTATTGACAGGCTTTGCAAGTGATATTAGTGAATTCATGTACTTCTATAAACCAGAGATTTTAGTCCCAAATTTGAGCCTATGATTGCAGTAAAGCAAGTGTTTCACAGCAGCTCACATGGCAGTGTGATGGGCCTATATGTACAGCACCACTAACAAAGAGGAAGAGATTATTAAACCATAAAAGATTTAGGGCTGTGAATGTTTAGCAAAATTACTAAACGTTTGATCGCAAAATTTTGCGATCGTTTATAGCGATTACTTGCAAGTACCTTAGTGACGTTCCGGGACATAGTTTCCATGAACTTCAAACATGGATCCTCACAGAAGCTTAACTTTGATGTCGTATGTTTACATGTGTGCCATTTGTATAATTATGTATTTCACTTTTTCAAAAAGAGTTAAAGTGAAAATCTAATTTTCTGTAATGACTGCAGATTGTTTTTCAATTCGTATGGAAAAACAGGTTTTGCGATTAATCGCTAGCACCATTGTACTAAACGTTAGTATTACACATGCGATCGTTTAGCGATTAATCGCTAAACGGTCACAGCCCTAGAAAGATTTCTAAAATATTAGTGCAAGGGTCAGAGTACAGTATATTTTTTAAAATACTTTACATGGCATGTAAATACCTTCAGCAAGCAGGGATGTAGCTAGTCAAATCTGAGTGCCAGGTAATTGTCTGATCTGGGGAAAGCACCTCACTCCACCCCATGGCATCTACCCCATTTTTCAGCCATTAATTTTTCATTTTTCCCTCATTTTACTTTAGGGAGTAAATTTAGGGCTAGTTTTAGGTCTCGGTAGGCAGATTTGTGGTGGACGGGGAGACGCGTGTTTGCCTGGAGTGCCGGGCGGGAATATCGAGTGCTGGATGTCACTGTCCAGCACCGCCCACTGTAGCTACATCCCTGTCAGCAAGCTATCCACAATATTTTCATTAGCTTCACCTTTGCAATTTTCTCACTGGGTCTACGTTGCTTTTTTCTTCCTTGGAAGTAAATTCCACTACTCTTTCGCTATCCCAACATGTTATATGGTATAATACATGAGCATGTAGTGATGAAGCCTAATACAACATATGTCTCCTTGAAGAAAGGATCATACTGGCAGAATTTAGATAGCTCATACAACGTTTGTTCGCTCGAGCTTTAAACATTTTGTAAATCATGGAGAGTGCTCAGTCTTTACTGGAGAAGGAAGTCACCTACTGTACTGTAAGTTCCCAGGCAATTTGGCAGTTTACAGTATGGGTGGCTCTTAATTATTTCTCTTTATTCTTGTTTAATTTTCATTAATTTTTATCTTTTTTAAAAATTTTTACTGGTTCAAAAACTGACCATCTAGCTGATGGGTTGATGGCTCACCAGGTAAAGCCTTGCTGGCCTAAAGTCACAGCTTACTAATTATTACACCCTACTGCAGCTGACTTAACATTATCATAGTGTCACAGAGCTAATGGCCTATATTGTGCAAGTTTGTGCATGGTACTGTAGTAACTTGTAACATTACAATGTCACCAATCCTGCATACAATCAAACGGTATCCAATATTTCATTTCCATACTTTCTGGCAAGGGAACAGTTGAGTCAAAAGAAAAATTTGGGACAAATGAAAAACAGCCCCTGGATCATTCAAGATGGCCTCTCAGCAGGTCCCAAGCACAAGCCCAGGGCTACTCTTTCTTTGGTATTAGTATAGCCCTGGGAGGGTGATGTCTTAATTTTGGACCCCCTGTGGGAGCTTGATGGGGGCATGTAAATTACACAATTAGAGTCTGGCCACTGTTGGGTCCTAAAATATTAAGAAGTATGTAACATTCATGGAAAACTTTGGAAAATTTTATCTTTTTGATTTCTTTCTTTCTCTTGGAGGGGTAAGGGGACACAGTGTCTGTGTCTCAAGGGATGATTTGCCAATGAATCAAAACAAGTTTATATTGGTATGTCATTCAGGAAGCCTTGAGTTTTTACCATATAATAAATTTGGCCAACACTTTTTTTTTTCATTTAGCCCTACTGTAGAACCCATATGGACCACAGGGTCCACAGTTGGCTGGGTTTACAATACTCTACAGTACTGTATATAAAGGCTTTTTTGATCTGAGGCAGCCAATTGATACATCTTTTAGTGTACAGTACAGTACAGCTTAAAATAAATCGGACGTTAGTTGCGTTATGCGTTAGAGAATTTACTGCAAATAACGCTGGCTGCGTTACATTGAACATACGGCAACGCAACTAACGTTAGTTTCGTTAATTAACTCTAACGTTAACTTGCGTTAGAACCTAAACTGGAAATCTTTTAGCCAAGAAATGATTCCATCGTTAGTTGCGTTAAATTATGGTTTGAGAACAAATGCAGCATCGGCTTTCAAGATTTCTCACCACGTTACTTGCGTTAGAACCTGAACAGATATTTTAGCTAAGCAACGATTCCATCGTTAGTTGCGTTAATTATGGTTTGATAACAAATGCAACATCGACGCTGACAACGATCCGTGCAAGAGTTGTGTCGATGTACAGTAGGCTAGTCTATCCCTGGCTATCGCTTCGTTACGTGCGATATTGAAATTTAATTGCAAGATGTGAGAATTTTTACAGGGAAATGCCCTTCAATTCACTGTTACTACTAGGACGGACCTTGTTATTATTGCACTATACACCAGTTAAAAGTCCCGCGATGCATGTTTCTAACCGTTCATCAAGCCGCGCCTATACCAGTTAACGAAACAACTTACTATACTGTAGATAAGCCTAGCCTATCTCCTTGATAAGTGAACGTGAAAAGACAGCTCATTACCAATGTGCACGCACTGCGTGAGGATCGGGAATGTTCGGAAACGAAGAAGTAGCGTAAAAGAAAGTGCTGGAAATTTTTAGTACATTTTGTTGCCGTACTAAATATATTGGGCTGATATTAATATGACTAGATTTTATACTTATCACTTAAATTAAGATGACATGCTTCCATTTTCGTAAGAAGTAAATTCAGTTATACAGTTATGTCTACACGAGCTATGCACATATTCAAACCAAAATAACATTCTTTTGGCTCTGATCAGTTGCTAAAACTTTTTATTTTTGGTGGAGACAGATTTTTTGGAAACAAAATTCACTTCATCCCCAGCATCGTATACATTCTTTCAAGGGGTATCTCGCGTCGTGTGGAAAACAAAACTTTCTTCTATCCTGTTACACCCTTAAATATTAAAATGATTCCAATATTTATGATGCTAATAATTTTTCACTGCTATTCAAACTATTTGCAAAATTTTTTTGCATCCAAACAATCCAAACATATGGAAAAAAGAGTAAAATATTTTCCCCATTTTCTTTCTTTACCCATCGGTGAAGTGGGGTGTGCCAAAGTCACGTGCACTGCTTCAGCACAACATACCGAATAGAGCACCAGCCATGGCGGCAAACGAACGTTCGCTACTTGTGATAACGACATGCACAGTATGTGCCTTATCGTTCCAAGCTGTACATAGTTACTATATGGGTGAATCACGGCCAAGGAGATGTATCAGAAAGATTTTTACTGTCATTATCACGAAGGAACGCTGTGTACAGCAGGCAACGTAGCCATGGGTGGCTTTTATTTTTCCGTAAAAGGTCTTGCACTGAAGGAGGAAAAATTTATTACGAGACCAGCATTTTTGGAAGACAATGATATGATAAGAAAAATGGAACATCTCGCACCTCTTTGCATCTAGAGACTCCTCCCCCAGGCAGGCGAAACTCCAACATCGATGGCTCCCTCCCCCTTCCCCCTCCCCCAGAAAAATTGGCTGGCTACGGGCCTATTGTACAGTAGGAGAATGGTCAATAAACACACCTTTCCGTTATGTGTTACTGACAAATAACTTTAGTCAAGGGCTTGCCATGGTTGGGGTGCCATCGAAACTTACATTTAAGACTGCGCCTATTATCCAACGCCAGTAACTGCAGTGAGAACCATGACACCAAGACTAACTCTAAGTTATTGGTAGGTCCCGACTCCTTATGTATAACGTTCACACATACCCCATGACACTCAGATGTAGGCGTAAAGAAATTTGGCCAAAATCTTATTCTGGTGGTCCAGTCCCCCTGGGGCTATTCACGTACAGTATGATGACACCCAGGTGCCGCCGCCTATAATGTTATAACAAACAGATACACAGATCAGTTTTGACAAAAATGGATTTTTGCTTACTGAGCGTCAAGGTTTAAGAACTGCCATGGTCTACTGTCATGGTGGATCCAGTCGTTGTCGAAGTGGGACCCCGCAAAAGGGAGGCCCCCTTCAGCCGGGCTAAAGTGTACAGTTTGCATTCAGCCATGATGGTAATTGAACAACCAAATTGGGGTACAGGTTATCCAGTGTATATCCTGGTTTGATCAGGATCTACGTGGGACTTCTTAAATGGTAGAGGCACAATGACCATCAAGTCACTCTCACCTTCATAAAAAAGTAATAAGCTGCACGCCAATGGCCATGGGAAGGAGGAGGAGAGATGTCACGAGAAAAATTTTCGCACTGTAGACATTTTTTAAGAGAAGGTAAAAATGATTACCCAAACATCCGCGATCCCTTGAAAATAGGCCCTACCACCGTCCTCTAAAAATGCATTTCCCCCTTAAAACCTTTTCTAGCTTCTCAGGCCTGGGTTTTATTTCGTCCATTCGACTGTGCAACCAGCCCTGCCCCCATAGTCAGGTTGCTAGGCTGCAGCATCACTTGGACCCTGTATCAAGCACGTAGCCACAGGGAACATGAAGGGCATGTGACCTACCTGCCCCCTCAAAAATTATCGGGGACTAGTTTTTAACAAAAAAAAAAGAAAAAAAAAAAGAGAAAGCGGAAAATATCAACTTTGGGAGAGACGGAAAAATTCCAAATTTCAAATGAGGTGGGGAACTCCCGAGCACTGGACACCCCCCTCCCAGAGACGACGATCCCTCTCTGTTAATGTGCTTCTTCAGTGTTGTAACGAGTCATGACTCGAGTCGCTAATTTTCAGAAGGGAAATGACTCGAGCAATTGTATCATAATTTTCCTCATAGAAATAATACAGTGACTCGAGTCGCATTGAAAGTAGTAAATGACTTGACTCGACTGCAAAATTGAGTGACTCGTTGGCTTCTTCCCCCCGACCCCACCTCCACCCCAAACACACACATACAGGCGTAGGAAACTTTTCGAGACTGGGGGCTGAACTTTGTTTCGAATCGCCGGTCTGGGGAGGGGTCTAAGGGGAGGGCCCCCTCCCCTTTGGAAAATTTTTGGGCATTTTAGGGTCCTCAGATGCAATTGGTGCAACATTTTTGGCAAATTTTAAGGAAAATTACTGCAAATTTCTGGCATTTCTTACAGAAGAGACAAATAAGGGGTTTTTGGCCTTGGATCTTGGGGGGCAGAAGCATACCTCAGTCCCCCACATTTTTGACTGGGGACTAAAGCCCCCCCCCCCCACCCCGCTTCTTTCGCCTATGCACACACATATACTTTCTCTGGCCAGCCCGGTGTATCCATATTACAAACTTGTCCTACAGTCCAGGCTCAGTCCACATTTACGGTTTTTCATCTCACCCATTCGGCCATCCCACCCTCCTAATGGAAACTTAACTGCATCGTTCGGGCCAACGAACATGTGAACAGTTCATGGCAAATTCAAACTAGTGACACGGCCACCGTGTTTATATTCTTTGGACCTTCGCTAGCTCATGTAGGCCTACACTGCCGATCCACGGTCGTACTATCACTTCCGCGTATAGGCCTACTGTAAGTGTGGCTAACCTAACGAAGAAAACGTCATATCCAGTATAATGCGCAATATCACTCGTGTTGAGGCCAGCTGCCACGGGCGAAATTTAAATTCCTTGAAATATTGGCTAATTTAGCGATTACCATCCAGATTCATATACCGAGCTTTATTCGTAGTTTTAAGTTATGTCTACTACTGCTAAAGATACTCCTAAACCGTGTAGTAAAGGGTGAAATATCGGAAAATTGAAAATCCCAAAATGGCGCCGACCTTCAACAATCGCAAAAAGCATTCCAGGTCCAAGTGAATGACGTCATATGTGTCTGAAGAGCTAGAGCACGAGAAATGACGAAGCCACATGACTTCCAAAAAGGCTACGCAAAAATGGGCGCTGGCCGTTAATGAATGAATCAGTATTCAGTTCTGAGCTGCCATTGGATATTTCATTTGTTAACAAGTTATATGGGCGTTTTCAAACAGAATTGCGCAGCTGGGTGTGAAGTGTTAGCCCCTTGACACACCCGGCTCAGGTAGTATTTATTTTACTTATGGAAGTGGAAGGGGAGCTAATCTGAATACCAATGGCCTTAAAAGTCCAGCTATGCCCTACTGCTGCATCGTCCCAATCGCTTTGATAGTTGAACGTGATGTGGACTGGGGATTAAATTTAGCTTGATGTTTTTCCCTCAAATAATGTGAGATCTACCCAATAACCTGGTAACGACACTTCAACCTTCAGGCTAACGGAATAATACTGGAACTTACAAACACCGCAGCCTTCTACAAATTGAAAGACTTTATTAGTTAGGCTACATCTTCCAGCCGACTGGCATTCCGGTAAAATTCAGCACAGTAAGCCAGCTTAAATATGGCATTTTTTATTTCTCAGGAACTACTCAGGCTACCGACCTCCTGTTTAATAAAGTTTGTGTTTCGGTATTTTCCCATTTGTTTAAAATCGTTTGCCTAATACTTTTCCTTTCATTTTATCTACGATTACCCGGACCGCGGAGACGGGGGTTAGGGGAACTTTAGCCCCCGCACATTTTCTGCCGTGGTCATTTTGGGCCGCCTTTAAACTGGGCTGATAGGCTTTTGTTTTCTTGAACATATTGGGCTGCTTCGATGATTAGCCACCCCCCCCCCCCACACACACACACACTTCAAAATTGCCCCTGCGTTCCTGGTTGTGCAGTTTATGTCGTTTTAAGTTTTCAAAAAACTGGTAAAGTCTGTTGGCCTTCTTGCAATTTTTTTTTGTGATATCGCATATCAAAAACTGCTTGGATTATGATGGAATGAGACATCGTTAAGAAACTTATTCGTTTCAATATTCCATTTAAAAACTTACGATTCCTTGAAGACATGACCTGTTTTTCAAGGTATTGTAAAATACCTGCTCAACTGCAAACTTACAGACGCCTACCAACTTTGTAGATCAACTGGTAGCGAAAGCTATAGTGCGTACAGATGAGCATTTTAAACATGCGGGATAATTCGCAAAAGCATGGAGTTGTTATATGGGCTAATTATTTTACACATAAAACAAAAGGCAAAACGAATGCACAGCTCGTCTTTGTTTTACTTCTCATGAAACGTTTCAGTCAAGGCAAGAAAAAAAATCAAAGACAGCGTTGTGTTTATTATGATACCCACGCTGCATAAAGTGACTTTTCCGTTAATACTGGAAACTGCAGGAAAGCAACAACGGAAAGGAAGAAAACGAAAAACGTGAAATGACATTTCCACGTGAAAAGCAATAAAGTAATTAAAATAATTAAGGCCAGTTCACGAAACAATTGCGAAAATAGCTATTTAAATTAAATCCGTTTAAATGCTGTTTTGTTTTTCATCTGAGCAATGGCAATGCCTCCCGCAGTCGTACACCGGTAACAAAGAGAAGTACCGTAGGAAATTGTAGAACACGGAATTGACAATAAAATGATAATGAACTACAATATTTTGACTGCATGAAACATGCAGACAGAATACGGAAAACACAGCATTTAATATTTGAGAAGACGGAAACTTATCATCCTCTGTAAGTGTTTTCAGTTGCGTGAATTCGCTGAACCGGTACCAACAACACCACTTTTGAGGCGTTCTTAAAATTGCCTCTGTGCGCGCTGTTGCGGTAAAAGTTAATCAACCTTTCCTTAAGAATCAAGTCGTAAAATTCCTGACCGAATATGCGTTCCGATTATTAAGCACCATTATAAGTTTTTAACGGGCCCGACTTCTCGAGGAAAACCGATTTCCTTTGTACCACATTGTTATGCAGAAATGCACCTTTACACAATAGAGCTGTAATCTGATCTACTTGCTAGTCGCGCGCGAGGAACTGTGATTTTACGACATCAAGCGGTCAGACTTGGAGTAGAAATTTCCAACCCGGTGAAAACACTAATTAACGCAACTAACGAAGTAGCGTTAGCCAAAGCTAAGACCGCAGTTTCACGGTATACGGCGATTAACGCAAATAACGGTAGTTGCGTTAGAAAAACTGCACCTTCAGCTTGAATAACGCAGATAACGGAAACAGCGTTAGTTGGAACACAACGTTAGATGCGTTAGCCCATTCCAGGTGATTTTTTTATCTAACGCAACTTTTCTAACGCATAACGCAACTAACGTCCGATTTATTTTAAGCTGTACTGTACTTCATGTTTGGATTCTTTCAGGACAAACATTTATGAGGAAAATGACAGAACAAACAATACAGATCAATCGAAGTCCATATTACTGTAAACTGAACCAGTACTGTTCATTTTTTGTTTATTAAATTACATGCACAAAGCTTTAAAAGCTATGACACTGAAAACTGCACACTGACATACAGTTTTTAATGAATGCAAGACATATGATAGGGCCTATATTTTCCTCGATGAAAAATACAACCTGACATTTGGTAGCTAGAAATTAGTTAGGAACAATATAACCTATAAGCAACTCAAGCTCAGGAACTTACTTTCTAATTTTCATACACTTGTGACAATTTATTATTCATCTTAGGTACTAGTTTCTTCCACTCTTAGGTCTGTGGGCCCTAGACAAGGTGTTGAAGAGGGTGTGATAGTAGGGTTGGGCGATATGAAAAAAAAAATCGATTTATATATATCGCTATAATATCTCCAAAATGTTTGCGATGTATCGCCATAATGGGTTAACCTGTATTACCTGTTGTAGATATGGCTAAATATGTTTGAATTTAGCCTAAAAAATGTTTAAACCTAATTTTCTAGATAAGGACGAAATTGATGCATGCATACTGACATTAAAAACACTGACATGTTCATCTTCAAAATTTAAATTATCAAAATTTCAGTCCCCCCAAAGTTTTATTTTTTTCTATATCGTCATATCGTGATAAAGGTACAGTATACTGCATATCACGATACTGTATATATCGTAAATCGCCCAACCCTGTGAGACTAGCTTTTAAGGATGAGGGGAATATTTATCAGGGGGAGCTATAGCAAGAAACTGCAAAGTACAGTTTATGTTGAGGCAAATTCTAGGGAGGAAATGTTTAGGGGTTGAATAATAGGCCTTTCCACTCTCATACATGAGGGTCACACAACACAGTATGGTACCCTATTGATGTTTTTAAGGTGAATCAAATTGTCAGTGCATTTTAAATTGTCAAGCTGACCTTCGCAGCTCAGAAAGTGAAATAAATTTTTTATGTACCTGTGCACTGCTGTAACCTAGCTACAGTAGGCCCTATAGATTTAATTATACTGTGATTAATGCTTGGCCATCAAAAATGTCCACCGAACATAGAACGTGCAACCCACAGTTTGCAGTACTGCAGATATGGCCTTCGATCATGAAGCATGCCCATAATCAACAGGATGTGAATGAGCACTCAACAGTAACATAATATGTGAATGTACAGTACAGAGCCTGTACCCGCATTATAAAGAATGATACAGCAAATAATTACTTGAATTATTTCTGCCTCGTACATCAACATTTTCTTCAACCTTTGACCCTCTTTTCAGTGCTTACATTTTTCTTGCACAATCACGTGATAGTTGGATATAGTTTATCATAAAGGTAGTAGCGAAACTAGTCAAAAAGGAAAGTGTTTTCACTGAAGTGAGTTTTTCTGCCACTTCAAAACATTGTACTGCCTAACAAACATTCTTGTCCACAAGTTAACAATTGTAAAGTTACAGTATCAGACGAAATTGCTTTTTACAAATTTGTAAAAACACCAAATTTTGCCTGGGATAATTTCAGCAGAAAAATGAAACCACAGCCTCAAGTGAGTCCCAGACTTAATCTAAAGCTGCCTCTTGGTAGTCTAGTTACTGTATGAGGGAGTTGACTTTCAGGTACCTGTACAAATGGGATTTAACTGACCTTTATCTGAAAATTGCTATTCTTCATAGGAAGTGTGCAATATGTACGCCTCTACTCACATACATACGCTATTACACCTTTGAACAAGGACAGAAATCATCCAATTTCACTAAAGTCAGCCTAATTTGAAGTTACTGTACTGTATCTCTTGAATGATGGCAATTTATTTGAATATTCCTATTGAAGGGCCAATGATTTTCAGCTACTGGGGAAAAACAGAAAAAAAATGGAATTTACTTTTCTGCATAAACTACAAACCAACTTTAATAGCAGGCAGCTTAGTCATACGCATAACCAAAGGAAGTCACACACGTGACCAAGTGGTCACACACTGACCACTTAATTACTTAAAATTTATTAATTAATTATTAAGTGGTAGACTCCATATTTGGTGATGAGTAGGCCACAATAAAACTAGCTTTTGGTAAGAAAGCCTACTTGGAGGAAGTCCACAGTTTTCATGTAAAGTTAACTTTTCTCATTTTCGGTCACGTGTGTGACATGCAAACCTCGTTAATTTTCTCTGCTAATTACATCATAATTCGTAAATTTTGAAGATTTCTTTTTTAGTGTAACATGCACACTGGGTCTTCAAAATTACAGAAAATTAACAAACCTAGATTCCTTTCAAAGAATTGATTTAATTTAGTGGCATTATGCTAATAGGGTAAAAGAGATTATTTTTCTTATGAAGCAGCAATATGTAAATTTATGAAATTAGCATAAAAATCCAGCATAATTCCAAAAACAGTTATGATTCCGATAACTACAGACAAGAGTGTTTACTAACATATAGTTTAAGTTCTGCAGAAACAAACTATATTTTTATAGAAATTGGTTCACTTTTCAAAGAATGACCCTGAAGCAGGAAATTAGAGGCCCTATTATTGCCATAACAAAGCATAGCTCTGTAACATTGTTCTACAACCTTTGCACTTTTACAGAACAAGTCGACGGGATTTCTACTGTACCGTATGACAGAGAAGTCACATGCTAAAACCCCAATGACTTTGGTCGAATGAATGCACGTAATCAGACAAGCTCTGGTCAATTTTTTGTTGAATACTGTATGATAATTTTTGTTGCGATCATACGAATATAGTTAATACTGTGTACATAGCATACATATACGGTTTGTATGCAGATCAATGAAGAATTCTTCCAAAAGTTCACAGAAATTGCATATTATGAGTGTATAGCCAATAATATACAGTGGGCGCAAGAGTATGTCCACCAGGCAGGCAAGGCTGAGGTCAACATAATTAAAATCTATTATTTAATTCACAGTGTAATGATTAATACAATGTGACAGCATACTTAATTATAGTCAAAATTACTACTGTATGACCGATCAGCATTTACACAATGACTGAAAATACTAACTGTAGATCACTTTTGTCTCTTCAGAACATTCAATATTTATTTATAATGAAGTATTCAGGAGAACAGAAATGTTCTTGTTGCCAAGTCAGAGCAAGAGACTTCTTGTTTGTAATGTACTCGATAAATTGTGCCAATAATAAGGCAGAATGATCACTTAATACACAGATGCTTGATTAAGCTTGATTATGCTTGATTATTAAAGAACTAAAATGCAGGCTAGGAAGGACTGCACTTTGCTGTACCAGCAACAAGATTTTGCATAAGTACACACAATTTTCCCAACACAGTCATCACTTCTGACATCAACCATGGTGTAAAATGATTGGATTTGAAGAAATACTGTAGGCTATGGGATGTCTTAAAATGGCAAATTTTTCAACTTGTACTGCATGAAGAGATTCCATGGAGTAAAGTTTAATAATTTACCATTTATTCTCTTATGAATGCTCCCCCCTCTAATAAACACCCCCTGCAAATTTTTGAAAGGCAAAACAGTTGCAGTGGTCATTTGCCGAGAAGTCGGTGTTTTGGTTTTTGAATTAAAAACAAAGGAAACTCGTATAACAACAACATTTTCAGGGAATCGGTAACACTGCAAGGAAGCCGGGGGATTAGACGTGCAGTGCAAGTTAACCTTCACTTCTTCTTCACCGCTTCACCTCATCTAAGAAATTCGTAGCTCGTTTGAAGACACTAGTGTTGGCCTTAGCAGTAAGTTATATTTTTTAATCAAAATATACCCTCAAATAAGCACTCCCTTTTCAAAAATGGAATGCCCCTCGGGGCGTTTGTTTTAGAATATGGTAGATGGGAAAGATTCAACAGGCCACTGGCAAAGAATGTGTATTTATGTAAAATAATCACTGACACAATTTGTCGGGACAGTAAATTCCCAGCATGCATTAATAAATCTGAAATATCTTACACTTGCTAAATTCAAACGAAGTATAAAGAATGGAAATTGTGCCTAGTGCCTACAGTCAGAGCCTGCTATACTGTATGTGGTCTTCTTTATGTCCAACTGTCTTCACAATTTAGGAAGTGTTTACAAATAGTCAATATACGGTATGTACAGTACCATCGAGAAAAGACGAATAATTCTATTACAGTCTGCTTTTATTTCAATAATGGTGTAATCAATAAACTGCTTGCACGGCAAGATCATGACTACGAAGCAGTTGCTCTTTAATGATTTTATAAAAAAACACAAATAAAAAACATTAGACTGGATGAAGGTAATATTTTTGCCATGTAAGTTCTCATAGATCTACAAAGTATCTTTCGTTTTTGTAGAAATTAAGCTACAAGTGGGGGTTACCCCTAGCCCACTTGGTGCAGTACAGCACTTGTTATAAACAAGTACACCAAAAAAAGAATGTTTGTGGCAACAATGTGGCCCATATCACTTTCTGTACACAATAAATTGGGTGCTGAGTGTAAATTAACTGAAATTCTATTACGTCACTAGTTGTTTCGGAAATTTTATAACCCTGATCGATCATTAGATGTAGCAGATTATAAGACATGCGGGGGGGGGGGGGGAGGGGGGGGGAGCCCTCAACAACTTTGGAAATTTACTCCACTACTCGATTTAAAAGCCAAGTTCAATAGAGTATTGTGCGTGTGTGTGCATTTACCCATGAAGCTACTCAGGAAATGTCTAGTGACCAGCACAATGGAAGCATTGTGACAGCATTCTTCAATGAAGCTGAACACAATAGCCATTGTGGCTTTCTAGATTACTTGCTTTCTGCTTGGGTGATTCAACTTTTTTCAGTTGAGCTAAGCGCAGTCTCCTTTCATGATCTTCAAAGGGCATTGAGATGATTACTCAATTCTAAAACTGTAGTCATGATTTATTGATTGCAAAGAATTTTAAGCCCTTCTATAGTACTACCTGTGGTGTCATTCATCAGATCTGTCTCCTTCAAAGAGTTTTTAATTAAACCCATGAATTACGGAATCTTATTTAATACTATTACAGTCTTATGGTTATCAAGTACAGTACTTACTTCAAAGAAATATCATACAGTAAGTACTTTAAAAGTAAATCACCTTAAATCATGACAAATTGAAAGGACTCATGCCCTTTCCTACAGATTAGGACTTTTGCACTTCATCATCTCCAAGTATTATAGGTCTTTCCCATAATTGTAAATACTGGGCACTGAAAGTGGGTACAGTAAAACCCCGTTTATCTGAACACATCGGGACCGAAGGTTGTTCGTATAACGAAAACATTCGGATAAACGGGGTTCCAAGTTTTTGCCTCAAGTACAGCACACTGGGTCCATAAGACAGTGTTGTCAATACATTTCCAAAATAATTCTGAAAAGGCTAAAAATTGCAGACAAAATCCCCCAAAATATTTCGTTACTATTTTTTGTGACCTTATGATATGACAAATAAATTTTAAGACTTCTAAAACAGAGAGTTTTTATTCCTACAATTTGAGCCTTCGCTCATCTGAAGGACCAATGCTTTCTACTCACTAAATGAGTGTGTGGGCTGAAGAAAAGCTGTAACAATCCGGAGAGGTACAGTACAGTATCTAGAGTATAAAATTCTGCATAAATTTCCAAAAACGTTAGAGACACATGTGTAGGAGACTATCAAACAGCAGTTCGCAATGTTTTTGTAAGGTCTACTTCGATATTTTTAGGTATGAAGCTCACTATGTTACTAACTTTTCAGATTTAGTGTAACTAGGACTTACACTAGCCTAACGTATTTTTGTATAAAAGGATATTGAGCCTACACTGACTCATGGCTCCTAACAAGACTTTCAAAGCAAATACTTACGATATTTCTTCCAAATTTGACAAAGAGATAACAGAGTGTTTTCTATGTCCACATGTCATCTGTTTTAGCCATCGCAACATCTTTCCATGACTTTTTAAGTCCCGAGAAAAATTAGTGCATTTCTGCAAATTTTAGGTTGAATTTTGCCTTGTAAACCCTTAAAACTTGGTGGATACTACCGTAATTGTGTTGACTATTACTGTTATCTGACGGCTAGTTCGGATAAACGGGGTTTCGAATAAACAGGGTTTCGAATAAACGGGGTTTCGAATAAATGGGGTTCAGATAAACAGGGTTTTACTGCATAAATTTAGCCTAGTGTCACAAATTAATTCTGCAGATATTGCAAAATTTGAGGGTTTTTGTGTATCAACACGGAAAAGGGCACTCTGCTGGAAAATAAATATATTTCTTGAAAAGTCATGATAATTTCTTGAAAAGTGTCCAATAAGTATGAAACAACTGATTATATTCACTAGTAATATCGTAAGATCAACAGTCATATTGAGCCACGCCTGAAGTACATGTAAGGTATGGCATTAGATTTTTCAGTCATCTGAAATTTTATCGACTTTTGTGTGAATTTTATATTTTAATTTCATTTCAGCAGTTCGCACTGGAAAAAAAGATGACCCATGAAAATGAAATATTTTAAAAAGCAGAAAAAAGCAGAATTTGACTTTCAAACAGCAGAAAATTCTTGACACTAATTTAGCCCATTCAGGCCTTGATTTTAAGAAAATTTTATGGTCATCCCATGGACAACCTGTCTGCCTTTTTTGTTGTCCGAAAAATATTTATTAGTCCACAAAGAGATTTGCAGTAACCCTAGAAGCTGTCCAGGGCTGAAGGTGTTAACTTGTTGCATGAACTCTGGTTTTCATCGAAAACCAACCCGCCATTTCCTGGTTGTCCGTCACAAATTTTGGTCATCACAGGCAACCGGGCAACTGTTAAAATCAAGCCCTGCCATATTACAACATTCCCTTTCAAAGTATGCACTGCACCTTCTGCATATTCATTCCAAACCAAACAACTAAAAGTGCAGTACAGCTGTATTGTAAATACAGTATTATCACATCCACCTTAGCACAGGAATGAACAGTCAAAAAAAACTGTGCAACTGACAAAGAGATTTATTTTTTTAATTTTTACTGCATCTACATAAAAATATTTGTCATGCATTAGCCAAGAATTTGCCACATGTTTAGCTGGATTTCTGCTGCATTTCAGATCTATATAGCCAACAATTAGGGTCATGACAGAAGTTTACCATTTTGTAAATACCCAAATCCATTTTGTAATCTGTTTTCTTAATTCATACAGATTTATATTTTTTACAAAGTAAATCTCTCCTTTATAAATTTGGGATTCCACATTGCAATAAGAGTAACATGTGAGGTTATCAATTATTTATTTACAACAGAATTAGATCCCATCAAGAGTTTACATTTTCGGTGGGGTAATCGAGTTTTGGATCACAATTGAGTTGATGTACCGTATTAAAGTGACGTGATATTAGAGATTAGTGAGAAATATGCACTGAAGCTATACATTTGAATTCCAGAGCTTCAAAATCCTAGCAAGAGCTCTCCAGCAACAGGAGAGAATGCATGAGAATGGGCTACTAGCCAAACTGGCAGACATTGGGGCCACGGTCACCTTGTCAAAACTGCACAGGAATTGCGTAAAGAACATGAGACTAATGCTTATTGGATGAAGCCAGTTGAAAGTATATGAACTTTCAAACTGAACTTGAGCTTTTTCAATTTTTTCATTAGGCAATTTTGTGATCTTTTCAAGTTTTTTGTAATCTGTGTTGTACTCTGATATTCATGAATTTCGTCCATTTTTTCCATGGAACAGTTAAATGTAAGTCTCCTCTTTAAATCAGGGCAGTGTGGCTGTTTTCAGATGGGGTATACAAGGTGGAGCTATTTGCAATGTAGTGCTATAACTCAAGAATACTACATATAACTTCACATTAGTTTACTGACTCAATTGGTCACGCAATGCATCCAACACTGATCAGCTGCAATGCATGAGTGATTACTACTAAAGTTGGTGTACAAAGTTCACCTTCTACAACTTGCTTTCAGTGACGAGGATTGTAGTTTCCTTTTGATGCATACTTACTTTTTGACTCCATTCCATATGTTTACTTGTGCAGCCCTCGAAAATAGCCTCGGCATTCGGCAATGCCGAGGTAAATGCCGAGACAAATTGACTTGACTTCGGCAAAAATTTTGCCGAGGCGATAGATTGCAGGACACGCGTACGGGGACTTACCGGTTACGAAAGCTGCACACTAGGCCTACACGGCTCGAAATGCAGCTTCGAGTAGCGACTTGAAAAGAAATCGTTTTCTGATAAAATTTCCACCACGATCGTTGCATGAGCAAATATATTCAGTATTATTGCTTTATATACAAAACATAGTTGCAATTTTTCAAGTTTTAACAGAAAATCTTGATTTAAAAAGTTCGTTACGATGGGTATTTACTGTATGTACAAAACTCACTGTCTGCTGTCACGAAAGTGATCACTGTACACACATGAGTATGACACGGCAGAGTGTGACCTTTAGATTTCAGAACCAGCCGTTTTATCTTTTTTAATGTGTAATAAAGTGGGAAAAATTCCCAAAGCGGCTGTATTGGTTTTATCAATGGAATTCCGGAGCTGAAACAAACAAATTACATTAACCTACTGTGGTAGAAGTTTGTAAACAAGTAGCATCGGACAGTTACCTAATGCCGAGGTAAAGTGTATTTTTGCCGAAGTAAATCCTTTTTACTTCAGCAATTTTTTTGCCGTAGCCAATATCTTATTTGGAAGGGCTGCTTGTGAGGTGAGCACATGCATGCAGAAGTTTGAGTACTGGGCAATCTGACATCTGCCTAACTACTGTACTCTAGCAGTGACTGTAAAAATATGTCCAGCACTCATGAACACTCCCAAGACGCACCTTCAGTAACAAATAGAGTGGAGTTGAAGCTCTTGCCATTTATTTTGTTCAGGGGAACAAAATGGCAAGAATATTGTCAGGGGTCCTCTACTGCAGCTCGCTTTCTCAGGATCAGATACTGAGATGAAGATCCCTCTTTCAGAGAGGATCACGCTCAAGGGTTCATTATACAACATTTTTGCCTCAAACATAATTGAGGAATTCTTGATCAAGCTCCTCATGAGTGCATTATACAACATTTTTGCATTGATCAAACATTTTTGAGGAATTCTTGAGAATATACTGTAATCTTTTTGAACAAGTTTGTGCCATAAAGCCCTCAATCTCACCTAACTCACCCATTTCGAAAGAATATGTACCTGCATGAACAATTAAGTAATATTCTGTCAAACTGGGACAATGATTCTGGTCCCTCGTGCTCCTGGTCAGTGTGAACACAACTGTAAGTGCAAATAACCTTGACACACAAGACTTGCTATCAGTACAGTAGCTTTCTCTCACTCTGGCATGTTTGCCATCGGTGTACATGAAAGAATAGGTACTGAACCCATCCTGACAGATTTGAAAACTAAAGCATTTACTGCTAATAGCACGCAAAGAACTCATGAATGTATGCAGATGTTCTGTGCAGATGTCAGGATAGGGGGTACAAGCCCATGCCCTCCACTTTTTGTATGATATATTTAGCACCTTTGTACTTATACTCATGAACATAGGCAGAAATTCCAGGGATGGGGTGTTATATACTCCCCACCCAGCCACAAATACTTTTCTGCACAGTAAATATGGCTTGACCTTGCAAGGCATCTATATCCCAGGCTGCACTTTTCCACATACTGTAAATTATTCCCTCAGCACGACAAGGGTCCTAAGACTCAGTTTTTGTTCTCACACACTCATGACATACTGAACTCAAAGATGCACAAAATACCAGAGAGTTTTAAAACTTACCAACAGGTTCTTAGGTTCAGTCTCTATTGTGATGTTTGTAAATTTAGGCGGAAGAGGACCGAGGTTCATAGCCTCAAAGGTAACCTGGACAGAGCTCTGCAAGAAACAAAACAGAAAGTAGAATAATTAGACAACTGCACAGGAATCTATTAAGCAAGGTTTACAGAGTAACTGAAAGTTAAATTTTTCCTTTCCTTCCTACTGCAGAGTTTGCCATACAGTAAGTGCAAATTGTTTGCTAAATATCAGAACAGTTAATACTGAAATCACTTGAGGTTCTTTAACAGTTTACACAGAAATGTTCACGTGCTAAATGAAATTCAGGCACACATTTTACTATCCAAACATGACCACTGTAAATACATGTGGAAAAAGACTATGATTTGCATATATTGTTGATATGCTAATGACTACCCAATTCACCAGTTAGGATTTGCTATAGGATTCTTTCTCAAGGTCACCAAAATCAGGTGGTGAGGGGCTACGTACAGTACATGCCCCTCCTCACCATAATTTGCCATTTGAAATTGACTGTACCTGTACACACAGATCCGGCTAGAAAGGTAAAGAGTTGCAGTACAAAGGTTCAGCTCTGCAATCTTCTGGAAGCTTTCAGGTCAGACCTCCTTCACTTCTACCTGTAGCTCTATAGTCAGTTGTGACAGAAGTACATAACCACTTAGAGAGTCTTAGTGTAGGCTACTCGTACAGTATGGTGTTTTTCAGAGAAATGTGCATCCTTTAATATCACTAATGTTTTCCGATATTTAAACAAAAGCATTTTGTAGGTATGGCAATAGTGGTGTTCGCCTGTAGCCCTTTGACTTTTATCATCAGAATTGTCACATACCAGAAAGCATGCATTTTGTAATGCAGTTGCTCATTTACACTCAATGTTGTAAAGGGTGATACCAAAATCCAATTTGTCAGTTATAAATACATTAAGATAACAAGCATTTTCCACATTTTGCAGTCAGTCAAGTATATTTTAAAATGAATGCATGAAATTTTGAGATGGACTTCTTTTAGATCAAACTTTGAGTTTTCTCAAGTCATGAGAACCCACCCTAACTTCCCTCCCCATATTGCCTCACACCATCCTGTTATGGATTCAATGTACTGGATGTCAAAATATTTTGTATTCTATCACAGAACCATAGCATTTGAATGAAAACCCCTTTTTTAAATTGCTGATCCATAAATGCAGCACTTTAACTGAATAGTCCAACATTGTTTAATAGTTATTGCTACCCTGTCACTATCGTTATCATACAGCAAGTATCACTTCCATTATTATTTTTATTATTGTATATAATTTTTGAGCTAAATAGAAGTGTCCACAATGGACCATCCCAAAAAAGGGGTATCCACCTGCCAAACTGCAGTCCACCCAAGCTTTGTTTCCTCCAACTGTAAAATTCCAACACTGTAACAGATTAAAGGGAAAATGCAGTCCTCCCAGTCTGAATTAGACTCACTATGCCCTGGATCATCCTAACACAGGAATGGCTCCTATCAATCAGTTTACAATATTTTTGTTACTTGTTTTGAAATTCATGCAAAATAACTCCTTGGTTTACCTTAAATATTGGATATAAATTTGAGTGAGTGAAAAAAGAGATTTGTAAGATTTAGGAGGTATTTGAAAATACAGGGTGACTGGTTTCTCCTTCAAGAAAAATGTTTTTAATGACATACTGCATTACTGCTACTGCATGCTGCAAAGTTCAGAGAAATTGAGTAGTCGATGATCTTTTTCCTATTTCGTCCAAGATTCACAAGTTTTACCATGCATGCTAACACAGTCACTTAATTAAATGGTATTTAATCTCAGATCTGAGTAGTGGAAGAAACTTGAGTCCAGCAAAACGCCTACACATACACTCCTGTGTGATATGGTTAAATGCATTTCTGTGCGGTCTGTATAATGTTTCAGGTACCCAGGTACTCGCTCCAAAATTCATTCATGTACACATGTAGCTAGGCTTTTACTTCCTGTGCAAACACTACTAAATACTGTATGGCCCTAAAGATGCCGATCACATCAAACACACACAGTTCATCTGCTAAAATAAACTTAAAGACGGACAGTCATCACCCCAAAGTACTTTTTTGGTGTTACTGCTTAATAATGATTGACATGAAAGTTTGAAAATTTAAATGGTGCAGAGTAACTCACATTCCACACAATGCAAAGAGAGTGTTTGGATTACACATTATGGCCTTGTACAGTATTCACACCAGGGCATGGCCTGAAGAAATAAAATAGGTTTGGGTCTGCACAAGGCAGAGCTTTATACAGTTATGGGAGGAGCTAAAAGTTGCTTAGTTGAGAGAATTGAAACTGTTTAGAATGGCAAAAGTTGCCCTTTAATGATACTGAAAAATATTTCAAAGGAGCTGTTGCATCATTCCAAAGATATTTAGAAATGGGGGTGTCTCGATGATTCACAACTGGTGACAGCACTCTGATCAGGAAGCTTGTCTTCCAGCTCCCTGCTCTGATTGACATAAAGATGCAAACCAGCTTCACTCTGGTTGGTCAATGATTTCTTGTGCAGATCAATGAAATTTGATTAAGTGTAGTGCATTCCATTGCCAGGTCAGATTTCAGTTTTTACCATATAGATCAGAAATGTTAGGCTCATGTACATACTTTTCAATACACTCTGAGCCATTTCAAGTCAAGACATGGATAAGTAGCGTTCCCTGAGA
Source organism: Holothuria leucospilota (assembly GCA_029531755.1). Taxonomy (NCBI): domain Eukaryota; kingdom Metazoa; phylum Echinodermata; class Holothuroidea; order Aspidochirotida; family Holothuriidae; genus Holothuria; species Holothuria leucospilota. Next base: position 26,177,805 of record CM055970.1, read on the forward strand.
GGTGCAGTATGGGCCTAGAAACCTTTTTTTAGCTAAAAGTAGAGGAAGGATTACAAGTTAAATAAGAAGAGAGAACTTTTATTGTCTTGGATGAGACAAATGGCCCCCAAAATTACGGTACCATGTGTCAGAGAATTTTTAGTTAAATGACACCTCCCTTTCAGTCAACATGTTGAGAGCCATAGATAGATGCATTGTCATTATAAATTTCGACTACAGTATATAATACAAGGCTTCATTTTAACAGTTGTCTGGTTGCCAATGACGACCACAATTTGTGATGGACAACCAAATATTGCTGGATTGGTTGTCCAGTGGACAACCAATGTTCATGTAACAACAAATTATCATACTGCTTCTAGGGTTTCTGCAAATTTCTTTGTGGACTAACTAAATTTTCTTTTGGACAACCAAAAGAGGCAGACAGGTTGTCCAATGGACGGCCACAAAATTCTCTCAAATCAGGGCCTTGGGTATAATAATTTAAAGTTAAAGGTTATGGTGTCTCCTTTTCATTTTCCTGGTTGAATGTTTTTAATTACTACGTGGGAAGGAGACCTTGTTGAAATTAGAATACACTGGTGTCACTAATACTCTAAGGTAAACAAACAAAGTAACTAATAATGTTAAAGTTCATAATTAAACACAGGTTTGTGTACAGTATATTGCTCTTTGACCAGACTACATGGTTATTGTGTATTAAGGTAATCTGAATTAATCATGCTGTACCTAGGCATAATTACAGGAATGAATGTCAATTTCCCAAACAAGGAAGTAATATACTGCACATGTAAGATATTCCATTGTGTCTTCATCTTACAGAAAAATTAACAAAAGGCAGTACAGTATTGTACAGTACTCATAAAAAAGTGTCAAAGTTTCTACATTTTCCACCCTGGTACAATCTAAAACCCTCTAACTGTCAGTATGTATACAGTACTGTAAGTCTATAGGACTGTAATGGGATGAAGGCCATGGAGGCCATCATGGCCTTTGCATTTTTGCCTGGTCTACAAAATGACATTTACTTTAAGACCACCTTGACCTTTATGAACTTCCTACGTACAACCAAACATCTGTACTTTGTCCCGCATGGAGACCTTCATTGACATCTGCAGTTTCAATAATCAGCATTTTTTTACAGGTGTACGTGATTTGCCTACAGCAAACATGGAGGACGAGGGTTTGCCCTTTCGTCTGGATGCTACCCTTTGACCTTACTGGCATGGATGAACCTACCAGGGACATACTGTCCCTTCCAGCATCGCTCACCATGTCACAGGGCACTCAAGCCTCACTACCATGACAAGTTGACAACCCAAGAGCAAGGAAATACAACCATACCACACACATAAATATTTTTCAACAAAACATCTTTTGTTTATATCCTTTACATGTCCTTTAAGATGCATAAATATGCCCTACAAGCAATAAAGTATGAAAATGGCCTTGCCCTAATGATGTCTTTATTTTCCAGCCTATTGAGAGCATTAGCCAAAATTGCACCACAACTCACTTTTATACACATGCTATGCAGTTTTCGAAATGTACATAAGCATACAAATGCGAGGGAATAAGTTTGCTGATCTACAAAGAAAAGTGCAAGAGAATAATATTACACATTTAATGAGACAAAATTGCGCCTCAAAAATGGAATATACTGCATTCACAGAATCATTTTTGTGAAGCACTTTTATTGTGCCAAAATAATGCACTTTATTCGAATGTTACAGTTTTTACTGTAACTGTAAATTGTAAATGGTCATGTTTGTGCAAAAAGTAGAGTGCACATTATGAATTCCATCTTGTCAAAATTCAAGCTTTAGTATGTCTATAGACCCTTTTCCAAATAGCAATTACAAAGGATTGTGGGATACAGTTTTGGTACATGTTGTTTTTGGCCACAGTAAAATGCCATTGACAAGAACGTCACACACCAAAAGTCTGTCCCACAATCCTTTGTAATTGCTATTTGGAAAAGGGTCTATTGTCTGAATAAATTATGACATAGATTTATTTATTATAACTAAAATTATTTACTGTAGGGTGATTAACTGACTTTTATGCGATGGGCAGGTTTTCTGTCATGGTCTCTTAAAGTGGAGAAATAATATTTTAATCTTTGTTCAGAAATTTGTCTTAAATATTCAAATTTATGATGCAAAAAAACAAAATTAAGAACCTTGCTAAAAAGGAAAAACCCTGAATGTTTAACTACCACACACTTCCCTGACCTTGAAATCAAAAGAGAACTCCAATAACAAAGTATGAAACTTTTATAAACTTAGGAAAGCTTACCCCCCTTAGGGATTAAAAGGATAGAAACCACATCACACTTCTATAGCATGTTAAATATTTTAGGATAAAAGCTGGACATGAATTCATAATTTATTTCACTGATTGCATGTGATGATGGGAAACAAATATCATACACGAAAAGTGACGTCCTGCACCCAACATTTTACTTTTTTTTTGTATTCTCCAATGAGAATGCCCGTTTTGAAACATTATGAAAGATACTTGCAATCTATACGGTGGCCTTAAGGGGACATGCGAGTTGTAGAGTTACCATGTTAGAATAACTTGTTATCTTGACAACATTTTGAAGTTTTGTTGAGATACCGACTTACGCAAACTCGACATCTCGGTAAAATTTGTCTTATTGTCGTAATGTCGTGTTTCGTAAAACTCGGTAACTCGACACAATTCTGATTTTTGTTGAGTTTCCCTAATTTCGCAAACTCGACATCTCGGAAAAATTTGTCAAATTGTCGTGATGTCGTTTTTCGTAAAACTCGGTAACTCGACAAAATTCTGATTTTTGTTGAGATACCGACTTTCGCAAACTCGACATCTCGGTAAAATTTGTGAAATTGTCGTGATGTCGTGTTTCGTAAAACTCGGTAACTTGACAAAACTCTGAGTTTTGTCAAGATACCGACTTTCAAAAACTCGACATCTTGGAAAAATTTGTCAAATTGTCGTGATGTCGCGTTTCACAAAACTTGACAACACTACAAAATTCTGGGTTTTGTCGAGATACCGACTTACGCAAACTCGACATCTCCGGAAAAAAAATGTCCCATTATCGAGATGTCGTGTTACATAAGGCTCGGTCTTTTCTACGGTGGCTTCGAATATGCATACGAGATACTAGTTATCGTTATCAAATAGCATAAAAACATTACAAATGTTTATTTTTTGAGGGATCGTCTTATATTGCAAGCATAGCTGTTCGAATAGGGGGCATATGTTGATATGCATTCAGTCGCAACCCCCTTACCAAGTTATTCTGGAATAAATTTTTTAACCCCCCCCCACATTAGTTCGTTGGGCAAATCCGGGAAAGAGCCAATATTTCAAGTGCATTTTGCATAAATCTTTTCGTCACGCATTTGGATCAGGGAGTTGTTATCAACAACAAATAACTTGCAATTCGGATAACAACTCATTGTCTGGATAATGGACATATCCAGGGAAGTGGGAATGGGTCTTGCTCCCTTGCACTCTAGCACCCATACATCTGGAATCACATTGTCTTGGTTCGCCCCGAAGGTCACCACTGAAAAAACCACACATTCTGTATCCTTAAAAGCAGCCCACAGACAAACTCGGTCGGGGAGGCGATCCAATCGCGGGGCAAAATGAGATCGAATAGGGTTGAAAAGCTAATGCCGCAGCAGATTCCATCAATCTTATAGAACTTTTGCAATGTTAGATCAGGGAGCTGTCCAGCTCCCTGGTAAACAAAGCAAAACATAACCTAAAACAAAAGTGCCTTATAATTCTATATTTTTGGCAAGTGACAATCATTTTAGTAATGTCTCTTCTCTAGGTCTACTTCATCAGTTCATGTAAAACAGATATGTGCAATTGATGTCAGCCCTGCAAGCAGGTGGTGTCAGGCAAATTGTCACACCCCTCTACAAGTTCCAAGCGAAATGCGCTACTGAATGTGGTATGGGCCTATAATTATATGTTATCTGGAATCACATTGTCTTGGTTCGCCCCGAAGGTCACCACTGAAAAAACCACACATTCTGTATCCTTAAAAGCAGCCCACAGACAAACTCGGTCGGGGAGGCGATCCAATCGGGGGGCAAAATGAGATCGAATAGGGTTGAAAAGCTAATGCCGCAGCAGATTCCATCAATCTTATAGAACTTTTGCAATGTTAGATCAGGGAGCTGTCCAGCTCCCTGGTAAACAAAGCAAAACATAACCTAAAACAAAAGTGCCTTATAATTCTATATTTCTGGCAAGTGACAATCATTTTAGTAATGTCTCTTCTCTAGGTCTACTTCATCAGTTCATGTAAAACAGATATGTGCAATTGATGTCAGCCCTGCAAGCAGGTGGTGTCAGGCAAATTGTCACACCCCTCTACAAGTTCCAAGCGAAATGCGCTACTGAATGTGGTATGGGCCTATAATTATATGTTATGCAAGGTCCTGGATTCAGGCTCATAGGCTGTTCTAGGATTTTTTAAGGGGCCGGGGCTCCAGACTTCGAATAAGTGTCAGATGATAGTAGAAACTTTCAGGGCAATGATTCGCTCCGAAAATGGGGGAAAAATTTTAGGTGCAAAGTCTGGGTTTTATTATGCGGGGATTTTAGGTTCCAATGGCCCAATGCGGGGCGTAGGGAGTGGCGGCGGAACGGGGGGGGGCTTGGGGTCATCCCCAATGAAGAAAGTAATTTTGCCAAGTGCTCCAAGAAGTGGGGAGAATTTTGAAGTGAGTGCTGAACAATGTGCATAATCTTGATCGGTCCAATGCACAATATACTAATAATTTTAGGGGGGGGGAGAAAGGGGGCCCGACCACGAAAAAACACTTTGGAATGGTGTTGTCATTTTCCCTAAAACGAGTGCATTTAGACAGGCTGTTCTTTAGTATTGATGGAGTGAGGCAACTGTCACGCAGGGATAGGGGGATGGGGTTGGGGACAAATGGTATGAACTAGGGGTTATATAATTAGTAATGGACATGAATGAATGGTGTGCTGGGCAAATGTAACAGAGATATAGAAGGTGGATATGGGGGACATTGCAGGATGGTGGTAGCCTGGGGGAGGAACCTCAGAGGAAGTGGGCGGGGGTTGGGAATAAATGGTATGATCTACGGGATACATAATTGAGTAACGGACACGTAGGCTATGGGTGGGGTGATAAACAAATGTAACAGAGATATAGAAGGGAAATATAGGAGAATTGCAGGCAGAGTAAATGAAAGAGGATGCATAATTCATTATGATTTTTGTATCATCTTATCCTGTCTCTCAATTGAGATATTGCAGACATGAGATCCATATTTTAAGGCTGGGTACACGCAGCTTAGAACACTCGAGAAGTGCCGTTTCCGACCATCTGGAGGGTTTGTCAAGTCAAAAACTTTCTTGTACGCTCCACGCCAACTGATGGTGGCGCTCCGCTTAGATAGCCTTTCTGGCACCCAACCCCCCAATATTTTTTCCGTTCCGCCCCGCCTGGGTAAAGGAACTTATCTCTCGAAGTATAGGATCCACCTGAAACGCATTCAGGCGAATTTTGTTTGTTTTTTTTTATTCGAAAAAGCCTAGGTAGGGAACCGAAGGGCGTTTCTCATTATGGATATTTTTAAGTCGCGGGAATTAAAATGAAGCATTTAACTATCTTGAAAGTGCACAAACACACAGACAGACTATTGAAATGACACTACCTAGGCTTTGAAAGTTGCATCTACTCACTCTTCATTTCGTGCTAGAAAAATATATTCGGCAAGGCGGCTGAGTAGAGCCTGTCAGGCGTGGATTTATGAGGGGGTTAGCCAGCGGCTAGCTCTGCCCTTCGCCGCGAAAACATGAAAGGACATGAAAGGGGAAAAGAAGAGGAAAATAGAGGGAAAAAGAAAAGAGAAAAGAGCAAAAACTTAACATTTTCTAAAAAGTGTTCAAAATATATCTTTCTGCAAGGGATGGGTGGAGCTTCCAGTTTAAGTTATATCTATTAAAAACATTAAAATGAAGGGCTACAATGTGCGAAAACAATTAACGACCAAGCAACGATGTTTCTACAGATCTATGGACGTGGTCATAATAACATATGAGCTGGGGTATGGCTAGCTCAGGCTTCATTGAACTGAAGTAACAAATTTGTGTTAAAAAGAGTGAACATTTCTGCAAACTAGGGGGATTGAGATGCCAAATTTTCGCTAGGAATCATAATGTAGGTTTCTTCAGATAAACAAAGCACACCTCTGATACGACTGATGTTCCGATGAAAATAGAAAATGCCGTTATTCAGTGTATTTGTATTTGGAAGAAATTTGGTAAAGTTGCTGTGACACTTCAAATGAAACTTGTTTCAAACGCATAGTACGATCAGTGTTCCGATGGATTGGAAGCGTCGTGCGCGTAAGGACGTACAATTCTGTGTTGCAAAAAGGTAAAAACTTTAGCAATAGCACCATCGCTATAGCTTACTACTACGTATAGTCAACCAACTACATAAAACCAGACCCTGCACTGGTTTCCTGAAAATTTGCTCCTATACACCATGAGATATAGATTGACTATTTCTATATCAAATTATTTTATCCCGATATATCACTACTTTGGTCACGTCACTGAGTTCTGGAGAGCCGACCATTTCCTTTAAAGTGTACCTAAAGTCTAAAATTTCAAAAATATACGTTACAAAGCTTGAAAAATGCAACCAAATGGTCGAAATCCCATCTTCACAGGACATTCCTGAGCTGAGATATAAAATGTTAAAGCTTATTAACTCAATTTAAAATGGTGGATTGCGCAATAATTTGTGATGTCATTCTTGTACTACTCAAATTACAGTCTTTGTTGTTCTTTGTTTTTTCGAAAGCCACCGCACCTTGTGCCAAACTGCCTTACTGTTATAGGGAGACTTGGCTATGTGAGTCCTCTCCGTACAACAGACCATGCAAGGGAACTGCAATTTTTTAAGGTCCGTCCTTTAAACATCTTAATTTCAAAAGGAAACAAAAGCGGTTCATGTGAGTTGTACAAGAAGGACTTCACAAATTATTGTGCAATCGACTATTTCAAATAAAGTGAATAAAATTCAACATTATTTCTCAGCAATGGAATATGCTATGAAAATGGGAGTTGGATGAATGAAATTCATTTTCCAAACTGTAAAATATGTATACTCGTAATTCTAGACTTTAGGTTTACTTTAATTATGCCAGTGCTCAACCCATGGCTTCATTTCGTTTTTTCGGAAGCCACTGCACCTTGTGCCAAAATGTGATCACTGTCTTACTGTTATAGAGAGACTTGGCTATGTGAATCCTCTCCGTACAACAGACCATGCAAGGGAACTGCAATTTTTTAAGGTCCGTCCTTTAAAAATCTTAATTTCAAAAGGAAACAAAAGCGGTTCATGTGAGTTGTACAAGAAGGACTTCACAAATTATTGTGCAATCGACTATTTCAAATAAAGTGAATAAAATTCAACATTATTTCTCAGCAATGGAATATGCTATGAAAATGGGAGTTGGATGAATGAAATTTATTTTCCAAACTGTAAAATATATATTCTCGTAATTCTAGACTTTAGGTCCACTTTAATTATGCCAGTGCTCGACCCATGGCTTCATTAACATTCTGAAGCCGAAACTATTGGCCATGTTCAGTTATAACGCTAATGACTTTGAGTAATTTGTTTGACATTTTCTTATGACTGAGTTACACCAACACCCCGGAAAAAAATTGCATATGCTAGTGCCTACCCCTCGTATCGAGAAAAGCCTGACTACACAACTACACCAATGTAATGACAACGTTTCATTTGCTTAGCAAAATTTTCTTATGACAGTTCAGGGCCGGATCCAGGGTGCATACGCCCAAGGCTATTCTTTGCAGAGCAATTTTTGTAATGGAACAAAAAATGACTTCAAATTATGCTAAATGTTGCACCAGATTGCATCTGAGGGTACTTAAATATTCAGGAATTTCTCATAGGGGAGGGGGACACCCCTCCCTTTTGACTCCCCAGGCCGGCGATCAGGTCCTGCGGTTGGCCACCCCCAATCAAAAATCCTGGCTACGCCAATGGGAGAGTACAGGTGCAGGGAGGTGATATTAGACATCCCTGATAGGTATAGCAAAAGGGTGGAGGCAGGGAGCTGCCACTAGAGACAGTTCCCTGGTGGAGGGAGGACTAAAAAGTGCGTTTCAGAATGTTTCTCGTCGTAAGTGTATTAACAATCACCATCTATGCCGATAATAGCTGTGCGCGAAGCGCTCTGTAAAAATTTTTGAAAAATGTAAAACGGCAATACGTGCTTTCAACCTTGCATATCATTCTGCAAATTAGACTGAAAAATCCCATATCGATGCGAGGTCCCTACAGAGGTTGGAGATGTACCTCTGTTTTTCGGAAAAGTGTTGTGATCATAATAGTTTCATGTATTATTATCTTACTAATGGTCATGAGATGGAGTGCAAACCGTGACGAATGCACGCAAAGCGCACCGAAATTTTTCATTAAATAAGAATTCCATGACAAAACGTGCATTCAGACTCTATATTGAGACACTTTTCATTCCCCAACAAACCTATATGCCAATCAAAAAGCCAGTCATTTACCTGAAGATTCGTTAATCATTTTCAGCTTTTGCTGCTGTGCTTCTCCGCTAGTTGTTATTAGAAGATATTCATAAAAAGAAAAATATTGAGGTAAGGTTTGAAGCGCATGGAGTGCGTGAAAACTTTGATAGTTTGCGAAGGATTTGCGAAAATTCTGATAGTTTGAGAACCATTTGTGATAGAAAATAATTACAATAGATCCCTCAACTCGGTCGAAAACACACCCCGCCCGGGCCTCCTACAGAAATCTATAACTTAAAAGCCTTTTGAGATCATTTTAAAATTTTCGAATAAAAAAATCTGAAATCGATGGGGGGGGGGGGGCACGCGCTCTCATACCCTCCCCCGTGCCGGCACCACTGAAGTCATTAATTGTTGGTTTATGGCATCGCCATTTATTTTTATTCCGAAAAGAAACGGCAAACGTTTACCTTGCCAGAAATGAAGCGTCAGGACCATTCCGTCTTTCCTGGATCTGTCCCTATTTCAAACACATAATGAAAATGCATGATGAATTAACCCGTGAAATATTGGCTCAAGCTAATATTCACTCAAAAAAATTGGAAGTACCGAATAAATAATAAATCCAAGGAAAAAAGGGGAGTTTGCCACCTGACACATGCCAAACATCTAGTCCCTTTCTACGGCTATACCTGCATATAATAGTCGATAAATCTACAAAAAGAAACGTTGACAGTGTTGCCATGCTGTTCGAAAACGTCAAATACCATACCGTATGTATATTTAAAGCCACCGTAGAAGACCGATTTGGGTATAACACGCCAACTCGACAATTTCACAAAGTTTTCCGAGATGTCAAGTTTGCGTAAATCGGTATATAGGAAAAGGTCCAAATTTTGTCGAGTTAACGAATTACATGAAACACAACATCACGACAATTTTGACAAGTTTTACCGAGATGTGGAGTTTGCGAAAGTCGGTATCTCGACAAAAATCAGAATTTTGCCGAGTTGCCGAGTTTTACGAAACACGACATCACGACAATTTGACAAATTTTTCCGAGATGTCGAGTTTGCGTAAGTCGGTATCTCAACAAAAATCAGAATTTTGTCGAGTTACCGAGTTTCACCAAATACGACATCACGACAATTTGACAATTTTTTCCGAGATGTCGAGTTTGCGTAAGTCGTTATCTCAACAAAAATCAGAATTTTGTCGAGTTACCGAGTTTTACGAAACACGACATCACGACAATTTGACAAATTTTTCCGAGATGTCGAGTTTGCGTAAGTCGATATCTCAACAAAAATCAGATTTTTGTCAAGTTACCGAGTTTCACAAAACACAACATCACGACAATTTGATAAATTTTTCCGAGTTGTCGAGTTTGCGTAATTCGGTATCTCAACAAAAATCAGAATTTTGTCGAGATAACAAGTTATTCTAACACGATAACTCTACATCTTGTATGGCACCTTATGGCCACGGTAAATCTAAGATGAAATTGTAACATTAAGCTCTTCTGTAAATAAATTGCCCCCTATGGGCTGGGGGTTGTAGAATATGCCCACGGTATTTCCCGCCTGTCATAAGAGGCGACTAAAGGGAAGGACTTGTACAATATTTGAGCTGTATTTGAAACCAAACTTGAACTTGAACCATATTTGAAACCATATTTAAACTTTACCTTTTTGTCTAGTTGACACTGTGTGACACATTAGGGTTGGTGTGTCATTAAATCTGATCTAACTAAATACAGTAACTGTAAATAAGTTTGGAGTGACTGCTCATTCCCTTGTGAAATTTCAGAAAGCTTCAAAAACCTTCCTGGCTGAAATTTTCTAGGGGAGCCTGCAGGCTTTAATGAACAGGAGTTTGAAAGAAGGGGTTAGGCTTGAATCAAGGTTTGATATCTGAGAGGTACTCAATCTAAGCATTCTGGTGAAATTGCCACTGATATCTGATGTGTGTATGTCAAGATATCAGCAGAAGGAGCACTGTAATTCACACATTTTCAACCCCAAGTGAACTTGAAGCAAGCACATGTGACCTCAATTCCTCACGTTGATGACATGTTTTTCTTTCAACTTTACCAATTCTCCTCCATAAACTAATGTTATAAAAGAACACATGAGAGGCATAGGAATTTCCCAAACTTCAAATTTCACATGTCAGCACCTATAACCGTATTAACTTCAAGGTCAAAATTGAAAATAAAAGCATTTCTCATGAATGTGAGGATATGATATATACTGTAACCTCCTTGCTTCAAGCTTACTTTAGATCACAAATGTAAATGCTGCTATCTTGAAAAATATGCCAGAACTGAATGGAAATTTTAATAGAATGCATAGATTTAATACCTTTTTCTCATACGAAAGTGCATGTAAACTTTTTGCTTAAACCTTACATTTTTAATAGATGACCTCTACCAGGGAGTTGCCACCTCTACCAAGGGGCTGATAATGCTCCTCTGAGGAGCTCCCGGCCTGCCTCTACTCACATCTTGCAATCTGTTTCAGGTCACCAACATCTGATCAATTGATCCTTGTGGTTACCCCAGAAGAGTTCATTTCACATTACCAAATTCTGAACAATCAAAGTGGATGCTAGCAAGGTCAAATAGCAACTCCCTGGCAAGATCATATTTTCCAGAACATCAGTACATGCATGTTTGCTCTGCAAAAAATCTGAAATTTACTATTTAAAGCATTGATTTTCTCTCATAATGACCAGCAAATAGCCAGATATGTCACCCTTGACAGAATATTTAATCAGTAATATTTAATTCTAGAGAGGTTTCCCTTGATATACAGTTAGTAGAACTACCAAGATACCTATGCCTTCTTTGCCTTGTCTGAGCTACAAGTAGAGTTTCTGGGAGACTATGCATGTCATTGTGGATACATCAGGGACCTGGTGGTAAGGCACTGTCTCTCTCTCTCTCTCTCTGGTAATTTGATCAGTGGTTAGTGCAGAGACCGAAGTTTAATTGCATAGAAATTGAAGCAAACTGGTTTATGAGAGTAAAGGTCAAACATGACCTCTAAAATGTCATCTACTCGACAGATCAATCAAATGCAATGGGAGACTGACTGAAGTTGTGTTTGACCTAATTTGTCCACTTGAAAATGACAACAGAGGAAAAAATGCAAAGAATGACAAGTAATCTTGATGATTCCATGATAGCTGATTTGATGTATGTTACTGGTACCCTTGTACAATATACTAAGGCTCAGACTTTAATTCGTTTGTCTCTATAATTTGAGAGATTTTTCAAGTGGCTTGAAAATCATCCCCCTCTGCCCACCATAAAGCCTTTTGGGGTCCATACAAACTTATTCTTTATTTAATTATATTATTTATTTTTATTTGGGGGGTTTAATTATTTAATTAATAAGGGAAGAAGAGCAATTTTTATCACAACTGGCAATTTTTTCTTGCCCATCTCAATGTCTGTCTAGAGCAATTTTGGCTGTTGCTTAAATAAATTGCCCCTTCCATGTATTTTGCACCTTGTAGTACATAAGCAAGCACTGCAGACATACACAGTGAGCGCAGAACCTTTCAGGATGACATCAGCCACTATTGTAGGCCTACAGTGTAAGCTTTACCCCACAAAAAGGGTGAGAATTCTCATGTAAAAAGGAGGTAAGTAGGAGGAAAATTTAATTTCACTATAAGTTCTCATGTTTCCTAATGCAGCCTCTCTGTATGTATATTATTTTTATTTTTCATAATGAACTTGAATCTCATGAGGATTGACAGAAGGAAATCATTATTTGACTTTCAGACAAAAATACCATAAGAAAAACAGCAGACTACTCAACTGTGTTTTCAACCTATATACAATTCTTATCAATGCTGAGTCAACACTCAACAACAGCACAACATCAATTAAGGCCTACTTTGGTAAGGTGCCAAAATTTCCTCGTTCAAAATAGCACAGAACTGAGATCTCACAAACAAGCCCTTGCATGTAAAATTATACAGTCTGTATAAATAACATGTAAAGATACTTGTACAGTAGAGCTATAACCTGTAGCCGTGACATCAACGGTGAAAAATCCCAGGGGAGACACATCCCACCCCTTTCCCACTTTTTGGATGTACGTACCCATTAACTTCCCCTTTTTACACATTCATTTTGTTTCGATAGGCCCCTTTTTTATTTTTGCCCATCCCATCCATTTCTTACAAAAGTCTCTGCTACTGGCCTACTATACTGTACATCACAGTTAACCTTCATGAAAGTCAAATTATGTAAATGTGAGCTTACAGTCATAGGCATACGAGGTGGGGGGTCTGGGGGCTGTAGCCCTCCCAGAGCAGGGAAAATGATTTCAGGCACTGACACTTGTATTTTCAGGGCAAGGGGGCAGTGCAGGGGGAAGCGGCGTTTGCCAACAGGGCAAAATACTTATTAGTTGCACAACGAAATATTATCTTTCTTTATAGTTTGTGGGGGGTGGGGGGGGACTCATCCATACCCGTCCTGAGTGCTACTGTATCGTGGTAAAAAGGGAAAATCAGGGCAATTTGCAAAATTTTCAGGGCAAACACCCTCCGCCCCCCTGTGAAATGTCTTCCCGTACGCCTAAGCTACAGTATACCTACAGTAGATATTATGATATTGCACTTTCCATAAACAGTGTGTGTTAGCTGTGTTCAAGCACTTATGACTTTTGTCACTTTTGGCACCCCTTGGAGCTTCCCCGTTTACACCTAAAAGGCTGGTCTTAGAAGTGCTTAATTTTGAATGGCCATCTTGAGGATACCCAAGGAGCACAAGAAAGTGTGAATATACAAGTGGTTGGTAAGGAGCAAGCTCAGTAGTGACCATGTTCCAGCAATCCAGTAAAATTTTTCACTGAAATTTTCAGTTGGCATTATTATTCTGTGGAAGTGCTAACGACATTCTGATATCAGAGCCCCCAGATCGTACAGTAAGTTCTCTCAAATGCAGCCAGCAAAATCTAGCATCCAGTGGGGGTGAAAAATACCAAATCCCAATTTGTTGCTATGTTACCCATTTATGACAGTAGCAAATGAATATACAGAATGCAAAAATGCAGTCAGGTTTGGATGTACCCCGCAGAGTAGGCTCTGTTTACTCAGCTCTTCAGCTTCCCAAACCACCATCCACCAAAGCGAAGAGGACTGTGTCCAATTTAGATGCAAAAGTTCTTCATTACCATAATATGACTTATTCATGCATGTGCTCTCTCATCATTCTTACTATTGTTTTGAGAGAGTGAGTGAACTCCTGTAGCCATAAACTGAAAGCCTAGACTGAAACCTGTGGGGAAGTCCTATCATTACTGTATTGCATAACCACCTGTGCAGTGGGCACTACCAAGGAGTTGCTATTACAATGACATACCAACTTTGCGGGTGGCGTACTGTAGGTTATTGCATTTAAACGGGACCAGATGTTGCCTTCATATAAATATTCACTAGCATTCAACCAGTCCTGAGGCCACATATTTCTATGAATATCCAACAGAATTTGTTCGGTGTTCACTTTGGCAGGTGTTGGGGATATGACTGAACAAGGAATATGCCGTACAGCCTGCTACGTAGGCAAGTTTGGATGTTCGTTCTATTCCAGATAATGCCATGATGTTCCATATCTTTCAGTCACTGGTCAAATGCCTTACAGTATCTTAACGTGTTGGAAAAAGTTTTGAGTTCATATTTGATCTTCGGAAATCTTAGGAAATTTTGCTTTTTGACCTCTGGTAAACCCTTGGAAAAATATTAGGAATTGTTGGGAAATTTTGCTTTATGACCCCAGTAACCCCAGATGACCTTTGACCTCCACCAAAAACAACAGCATTCATCTTTTCACCATAGCACATCCACATAACCAAGTACTTACGAAATCTACTGGTCAAAGCTTTCTGCCTTGAGATATCGTGTTAACAAAGTTTTTAGTGTTTGACTATTGGTGACCCCTAATGACATTTGAACTTTCAAGTGTTTCTGGCTGAGGGTCATGCACTTTTTGACTACCAGTACTGTATATTTACACCGAGAGTCCTGTATGAGCTGAGAAGCCTACTTCCTATTTACACTAAGTGTTCAGGTGTTTTGCACTGAGGGCAAACTTGACTCCATAATATTTGTAGTAACCACAACTACATTGGTTTGTTTGCTTACATTGTTTTCTTAATTATATTCCCATGGCCATTAAAACATCAAGCTGGTACGTGTATATACTGTACTTCATGAAATTAGACCATACTATACAGCAGGATCGGACCACCAGAAATTTCTGGAGTCTGTAGTATTATGCTGTGGTATGGCTGAGTGGCATTTGAAGTGATGAAGCTTATAGCCACCAGGTTTGGGGTTCAATGCTCAGTTGATTCAAAGTAATGTGGGTTTTTCATCCATAAGCAATCTATGGTTTTCCCATCTGAACTGTCCTTTCAATAGAAACCAAATCTGATATAAATATTTGAGTTGGTTAGACACCTGATGTGAAGTTGTAATTTATAAGACATATATGCGTCATGCAACTAAATTTGAATTCCTTCATACATGTTGGACGTTGCTCAACCTTCTTGGGAATTTGGGAAAGCAGCCTGGACACCAACACGTTTGACCATAACGGATCATCGTGACGTACGAGGCATACGTAAGTTAAACCCTCTAGCATAAGTCTGATTTCATGCGACCACATTGCCCGTGTTTGTATGGGAATGCACTGTGTGATTTTCTCTCACATACAATTAAGTCAATGGTGAAGCCTTGTTGACTCACTGTGTAAATCGTTGAAACATTCTTTCAAACGGATCCATTCTTTTGCACACAGTTAAGTCCATGGAGAAGTTCCAATTTAAACAAATTGGTTAAGAAATCATTCAAGCAATGCTTAATGCCAGAGACCAGCCATGAAATGAAGATGTATACAATTTCTCAATGATTCAATCCCAAAATACTGTGCACACAGCCTATGTTAGGTCTAAGCCTAGGGAAAAGTGAATCATACATATCGATGTATAGCAACTATGTACGCATATGCATGTGCTGATAATGTTAACAATGAATGATCAATGTTTGATTGATCTACATTGATACTGAAAGGTTTGCAAACTTATAAAACCAGTAAAAAAATGTTGGCATGCACAGTTTTTTTGTTTACGATTGAGCCAGTCTCTACTGATTTTTTTTTCTTCTGTACAGCAATAATTGTGACCAGAGATAATTGAACTTTCAGTAAACAAATATTCTGATTGATAGCACATACCGTACTGCAGGGCAACCAGCATAGCTCACTATAGTTCTGAGCCTTTCTGTTAAAGCAACTCTTCCCAATTACCCGTTAGCTAGAACAGCACTGGACCATTTCACGATGTTTATTTTACACATGTATACGACAGCCAGGGATTTTAAAATCTAGTACTGTAGCTGATTCCACATAGATCTGCATAATATCTGTATTGGCCAATATTGCGTCAAAATATTTCACACATTACTGTATATTAAAGGGATTTGCCAGTGACAAAAATCAATACCTTCAAACAAAGCAGAAAATTTTTCTCATCTAGGAGGTGAAAACCGCATCTCAATAGCTTGTAGCGTTTGGAAGATATACATTTTCAAAGAAATGCAATTTTTTCTCAAGACGAAGTGCATCATGGGAAACTGTGATGTCATCGCGGCACATTAATTTGACAAAGCCTTGAATTTCTGTATGATATTGACACCGCTGTAGGGAATATTTATCAACTTTGTCTACTGTGCCCTACATATGTTGTAGATTTATGCTAAATCTACATGGAAAGATACCGTATTCAAACATTCCAGCAGTATCAAATTTCAAGGACAACAGGACATTCAATTATAAAGAAAAACAAAAGAAATCTGAGGCAATGTGCCCACTTTACATAACATTCTGTGACCTTGATGAGAAGTGGAGGTATTTTTGGACAAAAATAAGCAGTCTTTAACGTTAGATATCTCGAGTTAGGAAAAGAGTATTGCTACAGGATTTGAAGGGCATAAACTGGACTATTTTTGTCTTTCACATAGGATCCTAATGAAAAGCCACTGGAAAATGCCTTTAAGTCTGTCAAGGGGGAAAACAGTGTGCGGCAATTGACCGGAAATAAAGTTGCTCATCAATTTTTGGATCACATGATGAGCATTTTACTTTATGTACAGTACTGTCCATGTGTTTCAAAAGCTTCTCAAATGTGAAGGGGGGGGGGGGAGGAGGGAAGAGGACATAACCTTGATGAAAATAATTTAAGTGCAAACTGCAAAGGCCAAGAAACGAGGGATCCAGGCCACGGAAAAAATTTGGATTTCAGAAGATCTGAGTTGATATCTGCTCGGCATTTTCCCTCTATTGTAATTCACATGTGGCTGTTTCCATCATGCTTTCTTCTATTAAAATAGCTAGTCTGTTAAGCTATGGCATCAAACATGTACCTGTTACTTTTGACTGGTTGCAGAAAAAGTGGGGGGGGGGGGGGAGGGGCAAACAATATGATATCTCCCACTTTGAAAAAAAGGGGGGATGTCCCCCCCCCCATCCCCCACCTGATGATGCCCATGACATGGTTTAGCAGTAATAAAAATCAACAGTTAAAACATATCAAATGAAGACAGAGCATGAGAATACAATTTGCAAGTTTGGCATGGCTTAGCATGTGGGGTTCTTGGGTCACAAATTGCAACAAGTACCAAGTTACAGTAAGTTTACTACAACTTTCTTCCTTACATGTGGTCTGTAATCCATGTAATATTTACCTACTGTAACCTACCTGTACAGCAGTGTGCCTGATGTCTCCTCACACTGAACATCAAATTCGAACAAAATAAAATCAATCACCCTTGAAACCTTTTATATGCCAGTAAAATGTGCCTAAGTTCTGTTTTAAATTTATTGGAATTAGACTAGTTTGCAAAGGTGTTAGTTTAAAACTATGCCTAACATAAACTGGGAAAATGTTGGATAGCATCAATAGATCTGTGGGATGTAGAAAGGGAGCATCAGCTACAGTAACTGTATGAATTAATTACAGTACTAACATACAGTACTTAATATGGTACCAACTACTGTATCATGCCCACACTAGCTCATCTCCAGATTTTTGTGTACTGTACTGCACTGCACTGCAATGTAGGCTACTGTACTGCCCTGTACTGTGCTGCAATGCACTGCACTGCATTGCAATGCACTGCACTGCACTCAATACACTGCAATGCACTGTCCTATACACTGCACTGCACTGCACTGTACTGCAATGCACTGCACTATATAGTACTGCAGCTGCACTGCATTGTACTGCACTGCACTGCACTGTAGTTCTTGAGTTGCTCTTAAAACTAAGTCAACAGAACAAAATGTAAAATTTTAGTTCATAGAGCAGATCGAGCTGTACCCATGCACATTGACTCTACAAAGTGATAGTGCATCAAGAGGTGAATTTGACACATTCACCCGAGCTGCTGTAGCTGGGATTCTGGAGTCTTCTGTACATGTGTAACAGTCAGTACTGTTGAGGTGACACTACAAGCAAACAAAGTGTTGTCCAGTATAAAGGCATGCTGTAAGAAGCTGCCTTTATCTTACTTTGAAATATCTAATACCATCTTGACCATCAGAGGACCTACTACTATACTGGACCCTATACTGTGCATTGACGTCATGGTGACATCATCTCAGAGGACTGGACATCATGTCAGAGGACAAACAATAAAGCCAGCTAGATAATTTACTGTAAATGACTTTGGTACGAACAGTACCTTATGCATCGTGCACAGCTTTCACACGCACATACAAAAGACTAGGTAAGGGGCATATACATGCAACCTGTACAATTCTTGCATTTGTGTGAGTTCACACATGCTCATACCAGCTCAGTCGGTCAAGAGCACACTTTTTGTTCGCACATCATGCATACAGTGTGTTGTAAGTAAAGGTATTGTACTGAGTATTGTACAATTAGAACACATAAATTTACAGTCATCAAGTAAAATTGATAGATAAAGTGTATTACTCAAAGTCAATAACATTTTGAAAAGTACTTTTTTACAACAAGAAAAGGCTGACGTCTTTAATAGTCGACCCTTTCTATACTTGTACTGTCCATCTCATGATATGTTCATTACAGTAAATTACAGTATACTATCAAATCCACTCTGTACTTGAATTGTCACAGTATCCCCAAAACTCCCTGCTTTGCGAATCGGGTAAGAGGGGATTACAAGTATAAATAGGAGGTAATGAGGGCGAAGTAGATTTTGGTTTCTGCATCATTGAAGCTGATGAATCAAGTACTGTAAGATGGGAAAAAAATGGGAAAAAATCCTCTTTTTACTTTTCCTGACAGTACTTTATCTTTATCTTTCACGACAAAAACTTTTTACATTTTAGGAATACCAGAATACAGACCTGTGTGTTTCATTTATAAGGACCATAAATTACCATGCTTATGATTTACTGACAGACTTTCTGTACCATGAATTATTCAAATTTGGGAAATTTCCAATTATTGGGGTGACTGCTTTTGCCCAAGTTTAAAACATGACAGAGCCAAGTTTTTGTCAGTCCAAGAGTCCAAGTTCAGAGCTCTTAACAGTCTTTGGAAACAATACATACCTTGTGCAGTGAGTTAACAGCTGTACAGTAGGCTACATACTGTAACGTTAAAATCATCAACCGATCAGGAAGTCACTCCCAGTATTCACTGCAGCGAACCTCCAAAGTTAATATTGTCTACCTGTCATGAATCATTAATTATGCTGACAACACAAATTAATTACAGTCTCAACATGAAAGCAGGGTGGGAAACATTTCAAACCCCGATATACAGGGGGACTGCCCACTAGACCAAAGGTTTACTATCTAGATTGAAAGTTCGCAAAACTGAAGATTCCCTTGGAAGAAAATCTACTTAGGGTTGGATATACTGTAGGGATAGGAATGGGGTAAGGTTACAGAATAGGGTTTAAGATTTAAGAGAGGTTTAAGACGTCTTAGGATTATCCTCGAGTAGGACTGGGTTTTGGGTTAGGAATATGGTCCAGGTTAGAATTAAGTTAAAGTTAGGATCTTTGGTCTAAGGAATCTTCAATCTAGTGAACCCTGCCCATCCATATACAGTACTTCAGGGCTCAAAAATAAGCTTTTCCTCTCTAGAGATAAAAACAGCTGAAGACGGTCTTCATTTTGAAGCTTTTCTGAAGCTGTTTTCAATTTTCAGAAAAACACTGTTCCCTGCATGTAACATTCTCTGATCGTCTTCCGAATGTTACTTGTGCATTTAGTAAAAGAAATTCAAAATAGCAGACAGGAAATAAGACAAAGAGCATTTGGTGTAACACCAGGCAGTACTAAGCATGGTGTGGTCACTCGGATCTCTGAAAACCTTCGAAGGGGCTGGAGGGGCTGGGTGCATGCTACTGTGTATGGCAGATTTTGATTGACCTCAATAGCACCTTGAATGTGGAGGTCAAGAGGGGGTGGGCACAGAAGTTCATAATCTGGCGCTATTTTTAGCGCCAGACAAATACCCACTTTTCTGTTTTTCTGGCACAGTTGCGGCGGTCTCTGCCGCTATTTTTAGCACCAGACAAATACCCACTTTTCTGTTTTTCTGGCACAGTTGCGGCGGTCTCTGGCGCTTCTGCGCCAGAGCGCCAGTCTATTTTCGAGCCCTGTACCTTACAGGAAGAATACATAAAGCTATTTGATTGTGACAGGCCTACAATCTTTTAGCCTAATAATTTACATTCTTAATTCATTGGATTTGTAGGCCTGTCATGCAAAACTATGAACACTCAAAAAGTTGTTATAAATACTGAGGATTTTAAAAAACTATAAAATTACATTTAACTCTCTAAAATTAATTGAACGCAATACAAAAACTTGAAGAAACACTTTTGCATTTGATACAACTCCATACCAGCTATCCATGTCAGGTTAGCTTTCAATGTGGCAGAGCGAAAGGACCAAAAATTATATACCATATCATCGCTGCAATGATCAGCACATGTGTACATGTTGCAAACTTATATCATGGAAGTACTACCGTACCTCTGAGGAGGTACTTCCATGTCCAAGGTAATACTTCCAAGCTTATATACCCAAATTAAACTGCAAACCTTTCAAAGCAACAAAATCAATGACAGTACCCTAGACATTACTCATGTTCTTTGATCTACCAACCCCCTAGACTGACAGACTCAAATTAGCTCGATTCTAGACATATGCTACATGTATAATTTACCTCCCAGTAGAATCAGACAGAATGGTTGAACCAGAATTCAAGATACTAATGTGCATGCATCTAAAGGAGTTCCACTCAATTTTGCCAGTTTCAACAATTCTGTTGTATTTTTGTTTAACTACAGTAGTTCACATTCTCAGAAATATGAAGCACTGGGAATGACATAAAAATTGTACTGTACAAAAGAATTACCAGGGAGCTACAGTACTGAGGGTCAACATCACATGTTTCAGTCCATTAATTAGGCTTTCTGCAGATTTTGCAGCCATTCAGGCAGTTTTTCCTCTCTGCCGTGTGTGAGGATTTTCTCTTTCAAGTGTTTCTTTGGATGTCAGCTGGCTGGAGAGAAGGTGTGACAGGGTAATGATAAGACAACAATAGCTCAAGTATGCATCACACTCTCCACGCCTGCAAAAAGCTGGACACAAAGATGCATTGCATCGGCAAAAGTCATGCTGCAGCTAGAAATTTTCATCTTAGTCCCAAATTAAGTAGACCAGTTGAGCTAGTAAGAAATTTGAGTTCAAATGTACAGTTTGGAGTGAGTACAGAGGGCATAGCCAGGCATGTGTGTGTGTATCTAGTGAAAAATTATGTGGAGTGCATCCATGGGTGTTTGTGTCTGTCTGAATGTGGGGATTTTCTTTAGGGCATGCAACATCGTAGTTGCTGTGAAAATGAAGAAATTAAGTTTACTGTACCTGCAAAGAACTGTATAGAGTTGTGGGTAATTGGTACAGTGAAATGTGCAGTTTATTATGTTTGCAAAATAATTCGAAATGTGCAAAATAATTTAATTGAACTGTATGTTTTTCAAGCTGCACAGTTGTAATGTCATTTCACTCTAGTGCTGGCCAAACATTGTAACATCTAGACCAGTGTTAGCAAATGTTTCAAAATGAAAGGGGATCTCCTGGTTTTTGAATTTGTGTGGGATTTTATTCAAGTTCCACAGGATGGTTCACTTATTACGTGTTCTGTTATAGTGGCTGACTCTTTGGTAACCCCTTTTCAACATAACGTTGTAAAAGCATATCCTTTGCCAGGGGAGAGAATGGGGGAAGGGTGATCTTGATGAAGGAGATTAGAAATAAAAGAGTGATTCTGTATTTAGAAATGGGCAATTTTACTTGGACAAGACTTCAGAAAATGGACTTGTAGGGAAAAACTTTTTGTGTTGAGCCCATAAGCTGGTCTGTGTTCCCTCCCGAGTAAGTTGACAAAGTTTTACCTGGGTGCTGTGTGGTCAAATTGTGTCAAAGTTATCTCTCATTGCTAATTCGCACTTGAGCAGTATCAGCGGTTGCACACATGGGCTGGACTTGCTCATAATGTCATTGGTTTTGGTACTCAGTATAGAGAGTGTGATGCATACTCTATTGTTGTCTTTATCATTACCCTGTCACACCTGCTCTCCAGCCAGTTGACATCCAAAGAAACACTTGAAAGAGAAAATCCTCACACACGGCAGAGAGGAAAAACTGCCTGAATGGCTACAAAATCTGCAGAAAGCCTAATTAATGGACTGAAACATGTGATATTGACCCTCAGTACTGTACCTCCCTGGTAATTCTTTTGTACAGTACAATTTTTATGTCATTCCCAGTGCTTCATATTTCTGTTTAAATAGAATGTGAACTAGTTAAACAAAAATACAGTACAACGGAATTGTTGAAACTGGCAAAATTGAGTGGAACTCCTTTAGATGCATGCACATAAAATTGTATCTTGCATTCTGGTTCAACCATTCTGTCTGACTCTACTAGGAGGTAAATTATACATGTAGCAGGCGCGGATCCAGAAATTTCGAGGGGGGGGGGGCCCAAGATGGAAAATCTCATGTGCACCGAAGGTGCACCACGAGCGCGAAGCGCGAGTCCCTACGCGTGGGGTCCAGGGGCCCGCGTTAGGGCCCCTGGCGGGGTCCAGGGGCGGAGCCCCGGTGGGGGTCCAGGGGGCGAAGCCCCCGGAAGCTCTCGCAATATTGCATTTTTAAGAGCACAGAAATCAGCTCCAGTTCTTATGTCAGTGAGATTTTATACCTTTTCATGTTGCATGGAATTCGATGTGTATGGCTCAGAGTAACTATATGTACCTGCAGAAGTTCCGAAGAATCTAAGTTATCTTAAAACTTACACGCCAACATTATGAGCCCGTGCAGGTACTTTGAAATGATTTTTGCCATAATGAGTGTTTTATTTTCGTTATACGGTATTCGGGTTTAGGAAGTCAGATGAAACAATTGCGCGCGAAGCGCGCCGAAAATTTGAATTTACATTTAAAACCATTGCTATGACTAAAGGTGTCAATTCCCTTTTGTGATCAATTAGAAGGTGGGTTCGATACTAAGTTTTCAGTTCTCATAAGAAGAGGAGGGTGAAAAAATGAATATCAATTGCTTCACATCCTTACAATGCTGGCTCCTCTGAAATCACGTTTATGCACACGAATAATTGGCTTATGGTAGAACCCCACCGATGAGTAATGCGAATACGTTTGGCACCTTATTGATAGTAAAAGCAGAAATTCAAGGCTAAAAGTGCGCAGATCAAGCGAAAATCAAGAAATATTGAGAAGACTTTGCAAAAATCGTGAAAGATTTCAAACGACTTTTGGTGAAAAGTGATGAAAATAAATCCATCACTCAATAAAAACGTACCTCTCTCCATAAGTGTAAACAAAGCGGGCCGAAAATTTTCGGTATAGAGACTCCCGGGAGCTCTGCATTAATTGTACACAGAAAAGGGGGACCAACAGGACTCTCACAACCTTACATCCATATGGGAGGAGAGATGATATATCACCTTCTTTATGGACTTCTGAAGAGTATACCCTTCAGAAATCTATGGCCGATGGTGCCGGCGGGAGTTGGTGATTGGAGGAACCGCAGATAACTGCTAAACCGTGCCTTTTTAGGCAGTGGGATTTTGTATACGGAATATACAAGAGTGGGAGAGCCTTTTCTTATTAGTACATGAGAGTGCAATCCCAGGAAGGGGTTTACCCTCCCCTTTGAAAAATTTTTGTTTATTTTAGGGGGCCTATATGCAAAATGGTGGTATCTTTGGGTCATTCTAAAGTGATTGTATGTTTAGAAAATGTCCACAATTTAGTGAATTCTAACTTTTGTTCGGGTGAAAAGGGGGAGTAAGAGACAGTTAACATATTGTCTTCAAACCTCCTTAAGTCCCAGGAAAAATCATAGGCGTGGATCCATCTCCAAAAGTGTGGGGTGTGTGGGGGGGGGGGGCTTTTTCACATTTGTGAATCGCCGTCCTGGTGGCGTGGAAGAAGCAGTTGGTGGTAGCCAGAATTTGCGTCACGGGGAGGCAATAAGTTTTGTGATCGTCGGCATGGGGGAGGGGTCTAAGGGAAATTTTTCTAGAACTGAATGCCCTCAGATGCGATTTGGTGCAACAAAAGTGTACGATTTTAGGTTATTTTTCTTCTAAAATTTTCGTTTTCCTGGGCATAATTGCAGTCTGTTCCATCATTTTTGAAAAAGTGAGGGGGACTTTTTGACGATGTCCCCCTTCCCAAAAAAGTGAGGGGGACGCGTCCCCCGTCCCGCATGATCCACGCCCATGGTACACGCAATTATACCTGCGTGGAGTCCACAGAAACATTCTTGGACTATAATAAAATTTTTCCTTTACATTTTAAAAGGATATCCAAGGTTGACAGAGAACAGTATAGAGCCTCCCGGGAGCTCTAAATTAGTTACAGTACACAAAAGAGGGACCAACGGGATTCTCACTACCCGACATCCATATGGGAGGAGATATGATATATCACCTTCTTTTTAGGTAAAGCAAGAGGGATGGTGGGCAGGCAAAATTCGTTTCAAAAAAGATTTTCGTCATTATTGAACGTCGCGGTAAAATGTTTGGAAAATAAGCAACGGCAATTACGTACTTACAATCTTTCAAATCATGTGCTAGACTAGATTAGTCAAAGATCCCATAATGATGAGAGCCCTACAGAGAAGGAGATGTAGTTTTTAGAAAAATGTTGCACTGGAATAATTTCTTGCGTCATAGCTTTGTCAATGGTATATAAAATCGAGTGTAAACCCTGTCGTATGCACGCGAAGCGCCCCGAAATTTTGAATAAAATATTAGTCCATCACAAAACCTGCATTTCAGAACCTGCATCGGACACTGTCACCTTCCCACCAACCTATGATATTCAGAAACGAATCTTCTGACTGAGAATTCTTAAAAAGCACTTTTGCTCCTTTGTTCCCCGTGAGTAGTTACCGAAAGCTATTGATAATAAGGACAACTCTGACACAAGGCTTGATGCTAGCGGAGCGTGCGAAAATTTGGAATTTGTCAAGAATTTCCAAAACTTATCATAGTTTGAGAACAGTTTGTGAAAGAAAATGGTTAGAACAAATAAACCAGTCATCAATAATACATCTCACCATACACCCTCCACAGAAATCTGAAGCTTAAACGACTTTTGGGACCATTTTAAAAATTTTCAAGAATCGATGGGGGAGGGGGACACACGTCACCCATTGCCCACTGTGCCGACGCCACTGTCTGTAGCTTAAAAGCCTTTTGAGTTCATTTTAAAACTTTTCAGACAGTTTAGAAATCGAATAGGGTATACACGCCGCTACTTTGCCTGCAACAGCTGGTGCTACTGTGCACAATAGTACGTCACCTGACAGCTTGTCTTCTGTATTCATTCTGCAAGGTCTGTATGGCGTAAACTTTGCGTCTCAATCCCTCTAGATTACAAAAAATTTCACTCTTTAACACAAAATTGTTACTAAATTTCAGTGCAGCTAGCCGAGCCCTTACTACATATGTCACGATGTTTACTTATTTAGATCTTAAGTCAAGGATCATTACTCAGCTATTCACCTGTTTTCGAACACTGTAGCGCTCCTTTCGTCGCCAACTACTTTGAAAGACATATAAAGAGATAGTCCAGCGATAGCTCCACCCAACCCCTACAGAAACATATACTTTGAATACGTTCTTAGACACTTTTATTTACTTTTTTGCTCTTAATTTTTCTTTCTTCTTTTCTTTTTTTTCCCTTTTCTTCTTTTTTTCTCCTTTCGTTTTTTCTTTTCGTGGCAAGGGGGGGGGGCCCGGGCCCCTCAGGCCCCCCCCTGAATCCGCGCCTGACATGTAGCATATGTCTAGAATCGAGCTAATTTGAGTCTTTCAGTCTAGGGGGTTGGTAGATCAAAGAACATGAGTAATGTCTAGGGTACTGTCATTGATTTTGTTGCTTTGAAAGGTTTACAGTTTAATTTGGGTACATATAATCTTGCAACATGTACACATGTGCAGATCATTGCCGCGATGATATGGTATATAATTTTTGGTCCTTTCGCTCTGCCACTTTGAAAGCTAACCTGACATGGATACTGTAGCTGGTATGGAGTTGTATCAAATGCAAAAGTGTTTTTTCAAGTTTTTGTATTCCTTCAATTAATTTTACAGAGTTAAAAGTAATTTTATAGTTTTTTAAAATCCTCAGTATAACAACTTTTTGAGTGTTCATAGTTTTGCATGACAGGCCTGCAAATCCAATGAATTAAGAATGTAAATTATTAGGCTAAAAGATTGTAGGCCTGTCACACTCAAATAGCTTTATGTATTCTTCCTGTAAAGTACAGGGCTCGAAAATAGACTGGCGCTCTGGCGCAGAAGCACCAGAAACCGTTGCAACTGCGCCAGAAAAACAGAAAAGTGGGTATTTGTCTGGCGCTAAAAATAGCGCCAGATGCATGAGGCAATAGAATATGAACGTCTGTGCCCACCCCCTCCTAACCTCCACATTCAAGGTGCTATTGAGGTCAATTTAAACCTGCCATACACAGTAGCATGCACCCAGCCCCTCCAGCCCCTTCGAAGGTTTTCAGAGATCCGAGTGACCACATCATGCTTAGTACTGCCTGGTGTTACACCAAATGCTCTTTGTCTCATCTCCTGTCTGTTATTTTGAATTTCTTTTACTAAATGCACAAGTAACATTCGGAAGACGATCAGAAAATGTTACATGCAGGGAACAGTGTTTTTCTGAAAAATTGAAAACAGCTTCAGAAAAGCTTCAAAATAAAGGTTGTCTTCAGCTGTTTTTAGCTCTAGAGAGGAAAAGCTTATTTTTGAGCCCTGAAGTACTGTATATGGGCAGGGTTCACTAGATTGAAGGTTCCTTAGACCAAAGATCCTAACTTTAACTTAATTCTAACCTGGACCATATTCCTAACCCAAAACCCAATTCTACTCGAGGATGATCCTAAGACGTCTTAAACCTCTCTTAAATCTTAAACCCTATTCTGTAACCTTACCCCATTCCTATCCCTACAGTATATCCAACCCTACTGTAAGTAGATTTTCTTCCAAGGGAATCTTCAGTCTTGCGAACTTTCGATCTAGATAGTAAACCTTTGGTCTAGTGGGCAGTCCCCCTGTATATCGGGGTTTGAAATGTTTCCCACCCTGCTTTCATGTTCAGACTGTAATTAATTTGTGTTGTCAGCATAATTAATGATTCATGACAGGTAGACAATATTAACTTTGGAGGTTCGCTGCAGTGAATAGTGGGAGTGACTTCCTGATCGGTTGATGATTTAAACGTTACAGTATGTAGCCTACTGTACAGCTGTTAACTCACTGCACAAGGTATGTATTGTTTCCAAAGACTGTTAAGAGCTCTGAACTTGGACTCTTGGACTGACAAAAACTTGGCTCTGTCATGTTTTAAACTTGGGCAAAAGCAGTCACCCCAATAATTGGAAATTTCCCAAATTTGAATAATTCATGGTACAGAAAGTCTGTCAGTAAATCATAAGCATGGTAATTTGGGTCAGATCCAAAACCTATCAACCTGAGGGCTAAATTTTAAATTATAATATTCATCAAGTTTGATGGATTTTTCCATTAGAGTAATAATTAAGGCTTGAGTAGCCATAAAAATCAAATTTACATATTTCCCCCTTTACGAATATTGCTTAATTAACGAAAAATTGTAGTTTTACCAGCGTTATGGACGGAAAACAGCTATTTTTGGCACTGCTGCAAGAAAAGGAGCAAGTCACAGGAATCTGTCCCTGGATAATTGTTAGAGGTACTAGTCTCATCAAAATAGTTTTTAGAAAATTTTATTAGGGCTGCAGTTATTACAATACTAATTAAGAAAAAAGTTGTCGATTCCTTCCATAACGCCACCTGATATCGTTAATCTCCTGGCAATTTTAAGGTTCACCTCAGAGACAAAATTTTTAAGCAGTCTTCTGAAGGACGCTAATGCCATAAATGATCATGTGAAAATTAACCAGATTCTTGCTCATAGATCAGCTGGGGTGTAACAAAACTTTTGTGTTATGGACGGAAATTGGAAAACGTTACGGACGGAAGTGAATGTTATGGACGGAATTTATGTTATATGGAAAACCAATGCAAAACTTTTCCAACTAACATGTTTCTTTATCCTCATTGTAATGAATGGTACAGTATTTATGTGGGATAACCAAGTGTGTTAAGTAATGTACTAGATGTGCAGGTGGTCACTACCCTCAGCGGTATAATGAGATTAATGAGAAGTCTTCATCCATTCTAGTGTGTTCTCAATTCATTATCATGTTTATGGACTCTATCTGTTGTTTGAACCTTCCACCTTCTGACTTGCATTTCAACACTTACAGTGGTTAACACTGGTTCAAACATGCAGAACTTCTTAACCTCCCATGACAAGTGGGCTTGTCTGTCCATGTACTTATAATTGAAGATTCATTGGTCCATGCCAGTGTCCATACTCCATAGTGATGGGTTCAACAGAAAGTACCTACAAAATTTATGGAGAATAATCATCAAGTATACAGTAAGACATTTGAGGACCATCCTTTCGTCCGTTTCTCTTTTTTAAGTGTGTATTTTGCTTGTGGATTGCTGGAGAGACATAAAAGGTAACCAAGTTCTAATAATTCAAAGTAAAGTTGATAAGAATCACTTCATTCAAGTGTATCAGTTCATGTTATCACCCTACTTCCTCCCTCCAGGAGTGAGGTACTCACTCCTAAAGGTGCCATTTCAACCCCAAAACTCCTACCACAGATCTGGAATCAGAGGAGTCTACTGCTCTGTATTGTCAGATCCTCAGCTAACTACATCAACACCACCGTCCCCTGACACAAATGAAACATGCTTAAGTCCAGTACTAGTATCAAACCACAATCTGCTACAGTAGGTTGAAAGGATCATCCCTTGGTACAAACAGAAACCCCCAGTCTCTTAAGATAGGGTTGAAAAGGGTACAGTATCTGCTACCTTGCCAAAGAGACCTTCCAAGAAAGTAACTGTGCTGTCAAACATTTAACATAGAATAAACCCAGCAAGCAAGGCAACATTCCTGGGAAGACCAAGAACCTCAATTAGAACTGCATGGTGGCCACCCAGTGAAGTTACTGTACTGTAGATACTGTAATTAAGTCAGGGACTTAATTATCAAACATTTTCTAGAACACCCTGACTGACCATGGAAGTACTACCGAGGTAGTACTTCCATGGACTGACATATTATACATATGCCCAGTTCAGAAAGATCAGGTACAGTATACTGCGGAAAGGATTATGCTGGCATCAAGTTGTATATAAAACAAAACATTACTTGCTACAGTATGGAAGCTGTAGGAAGTTTTACTCCAACTTTAAAATGAAGCTCTAGCCTCTTCCATGGATGATTCTACAATTTTTTTCAGGCAGCATGTGGAGTTCAAAACCCTCAAAAAATCTCTGGGTCCCAAGGAAGTAATCCTGTGGTCAGATTTAAGTACAGTATTATGCAAAAACATGCCATTCAGAGTTCCCACTTTGGGTGACAGCTTTAAGCTCTACATTGCATGCACATGGTCAAGGAATGGTTGGTGTGCAAAAACTATTTTGTAGTCAGTGATGAACTTGACCATTTAAAGGTCCTTGTGCTGACAGCTAGCAATTAAGCTCCTCATTAGCATACTAAGAGAGTGTTGCACATTGTGCTCTTTTGGTGTGATAAATGTGCTATTAAGCAGTTAAAAAAGTATAAACACTGTTTGTTCCTACTATAAACAAAGTATGCTTCAGACCTGCAGTTAACATATTTTTGTGAGTCTCATCATGGGAAGGGACCAGTAGATGGGGTGGGTGGTCATATTAAAATGAGTTTTTATGGGGATGTTAAAGTACATGAAGTTGTTATCAGTGATGCTAAAGCACTTTAGTGAGTATGCTGAGCAGACAATACAAAACAAAAAAGTGTTTTACCTTGGGCAGGAATTAGCACTACAGTATCTGCATTCAGTAAAGATGACTGTAAAGCTGTCTCAGGCACTCTGCAAGTTCATTCTGTAGACCACAATAGGGCAGCCAATAGAAACCATTCTAAATTTCTACAGAAATAGCCAGTATGATGTAGAACAAGACAAACCCTAAACAGTATGAAGTAAGAGTGTGGCTGTAATACTGAATTCAGGGAAATTGAAGTACATTGAAAATTCTGTTGTGATTTAAGGATCTACTTGGCATTCATGTCTACAGGATTTCTTTATGTTGTAAAGTTGCAGTGAGGAAAGTTCACCAATGTTCTTGTTTGAGACCCTGCATGTAAGGGTTTCTGCTGTCCATGTGCAAGGATGATATGTATGGTTCAATTTGTAACTTGTGAGGTTTGAGTTTTTCAGATATAACTAGGTTTCTCACACTTAGTGAACATTACTACTGTATAAAGTCATAAGACTTGACCAAAATTGAAGTGAAATATTGTTTCCTCTCATACTGTACAAGATTCATTGTAGACTGCTAAATGCCATTTTTTTTTACATCCCTTTTTGGGGAATCAACCACAACATTGAGATAAAAATGAGAAAAGTACTGACAACTTCTTCATTCTGTTCAGCCTCCTGTCAAGTTTACACAGCAATGGCAAAAGTTTTCAAAATGTGCGGCAGTTCCTTCTAAGCATATTCCCTGCTTTCCGTCCATAACATTCCGTCCGTAACATCTTCTTTTTAGAGCCTTGCTCCTTCCCTCCTTATATTAAATTCAATTTGATGGGATAATATTACACATAGTAGCAATAGTTATTAACTTATCACATAACCTTGACAGTACAAGAATGTTTCCAAAATCAGGAAAAAAACTTCCGTCCGTAACATTGAACATTCCGTCCATAACACGGGATTTTGGTTTGGGGTAGGGGGTTAATGTAAGTACATTGAAGGTTATAAGTGGGGGGATCCTAAAGTTTAACTACCAGGTCTTTGATACATAAAACCCTTTTGACTGAAAACTTACACACTTCACAGAGTTTTGACCTATTGTGATGCATGTAAGATTTGATCATTTTTCTGATTCCGTCCGTAACGCACACTTAATTAGCATATTCAGCCCGATTAGGCACCTCCTCCTACATAAGTTTTGATAATATTATAGAGGTATCCAACCTTGTATCAATCATGCATACCCCACCCAGCACTACTTCTCAAACAATTTATGAAGAGTCTTTATTGTTCTGAATTCCGTCCATAACACTAGCAGAGGTTTTGGATCTGACCCATTTATGGTCCTTATAAATGGAACATACAGGTCTGTATTCTGGTATGAATTCTTAAAATGTAAAAAGTTTTTGTCGTGAAAGATAAAGATAAAGTACTGTCAGGAAAAGTAAAAAGAGGATTTTTTCCCATTTTTTTCCCATCTTACTTGATTCATCAGCTTCAATGATGCAGAAACCAAAATCTACTTCGCCCTCATTACCTCCTATTTATACTTGTAATCCCCTCTTACCCGATTCCCAAAGCAGGGAGTTTTGGGGATACTGTGACAATTCAAGTACAGAGTGGATTTGATAGTAGGCCTATACTGTAATTTACTGTAATGAACATATCATGAGATGGACAGTACAAGTATAGAAAGGGTCGACTAAAGGACGTCAGCCTTTTCTTGTTGTAAAAAAGTACTTTTCAAAATGTTATTGACTTTGAGTAATACACTTTATCTATCAATTTTACTTGATGACCGTAAATTTATGTGTTCTAATTGTACAATACTCAGTACAATACCTTTACTTACAACACACTGTATGCATGATGTGCGAACAAAAAGTGTGCTCTTGACCGACTGAGGTATGAGCATGTGTTAACCCACACAAATGCAAGAATTATACAGGTTGCATGTATACGCCTTACCTAGTCTTTTGTATGTGCGTGTGAAAGCTGTGCACTTATGCATAAGGTACTGTTCGTACCAAAGTCATAAATTTACAGTAAATTATCTAGCTGGCTTTATTGTTTGTCCTCTGACATGATGTCTAGTCCTCTGAGATGATGTCACCATGATGTCAATGCATCTACAGTATAGGGTCCAGTATAGTAGTAGGTTCTCTGATGGTCAAGATGGTATTAGATATTTCAAAGTAAGATGAAGGCAGCTTTTTACAGTACGTATGCCTTTATATTGGACGACCACTTTGTTTGCTTGTAGTGTCACCTCAACAGTCCTGACTGTTGCACATGTACAGTAGACTCCAGAATCCACGCTATAGCAGCTCGGGTGAATATCAAATTCAACTCTTGATGCACTATCAATTTGTAGCTGGTACAGTTCTGCTCTGTGAACTAAAATTTTATTTTGTTCTGGTGACTTACAGTAGTTTTAAGAGCAACTCAAGAACTGCAGTACAGTGCAGTGCAGTACATCAGTGTATTGCAGTGCAGGGCAAGGCAGGGCAGGGCAGGCCTGTGCAGTACAGACTTCCAGAACAGTATGTCCAAGTACACAAAAATCTGGAGATGAGCTAGTGTGGGCATGATACAGTAGCTGGTACTATATGAAGTACTGTACATTAGTACTGTAATTTATTTGTACAGTAGCTGATGCACCCTTTCTACATCCTACAGATCTGTTGATGATATCCAGCATTTTCCCGGTAAATATTAGGCATAGCCGCAAAGTTTTAAACTCACAGCTTTGCAAACTAGTCTATACAATTCCAATAAATTTAAAACAGAACTTAGGCACATTTTACTGGCATATAAAAGGTTTCAAGGGTGATTGATTTTATTTGATCGAATTTGATGTTCAGTGTGAGGAGACATCAGGCATGTAACATGCTGTACAGGTAGGTTACAGTAGATAAATATTACATGGATTACAGACCACATGTAAGGAAGAAAGTTGTAGTAAACTTACTGTAACTTGGTACTTAATAATAATAATACAATGGACTTATATAGCGCCAAATCAGGACCGAAGTGTACCTGCTCTAGGCGCTTAACAAATATGAATGACTCAATTACAGTCAAAGGAACAAGTAAAGATATGAGTCTTTAAATAACTTTTAAATACAGAGAGTTCTGTGCAAAAACGAATATGGTCAGGTAGCTGGTTCCACAAATAAGGAGCGGAGTAAGCAAAACATCGATATCCATAAGCTTTTAGCCGTGGATTTGGAAGAGACAGGTAGGCCTTGTCAGAGGAACGAAGATCACGAGGAGGAACATAGGGAGCCAGCAGCTGAGAGATATATACAGGTTGTTCCAAACGTTGAGCACGGAAAGTGAGCAGGAGTATTTTAAATTTGATTCGTGCACTGATAGGAAGCCAGTGAAGTTCTTTTAAGAGCGGAGTTGCATTGCAGTGTCTTTTCTTCCTTTTAACTATACGTGCTGCAGAGTTTTGAATTTTCTGAAGTTTCTTTATGGATAGATCTGACAGGCCATAAAGCAAAGAGTTGAGAAAATCAAGCCTGGAAGTGACAAAAGCATGAACAAGCATTTCACAAGTCTTATCATCAAGATATTTCCGCAGAAGGCTGATGTTCCTTAACTGCCAGTTGGCAGAACGACAAAAGGTTTCAACATGTTTATCCATCGTCAGATTTTGATCAAAGACCGCACCTAGGTTTTTCACATTTTCTGAAGCATATATAAGGTCATCACCAACGACAATTGGAGGAAAGATAGGGTTTGTAGTTGAAAATTTTGATCGAAAAACAATGCACTCTGTCTTATCACAATTAAGCTTCAGCTGATGAATGGTGAGCCATTTGTTCACATCACATATACAGGCTTCCATTGTCTGAAAGGTAGCTTGTATGTCATTTTTGTCAAAAGATATATACAATTGGGTGTCATCAGCATAATGATGAAAATGTATACCATGGTGACGTATAACATCACTTAGTCCTGATAAATACATTGAGAATAGGACAGGACCAAGCACAGAGCCTTGTGGAACTCCATTGTCTAAGTATTTCACTGAAGAAAGAGCATTACCAATTTTAACTTGCTGGTACCGGCCTGTGAGATAAGAGCTGAACCATGTGAGGACGGTGCCACTTATTCCATACTTTGACTGAAGTATGTTCAATAAACTGTTGTGACTGACAGTGTCAAAAGCCGAGGACAAATCTAACAGAACAAGTAGGACAAATCTACCCTCGTCTAACTGAGAAGCAATGAAATTATGTATATAAGTGAGGGCGGTCTCAGTACTGTGTCCAGGCTTATAGGCAGATTGATAAGGCTCAAGCAAGTTTGCACTGCAGAGATGATCCATTAACTGTGACAACACTACTTTTTCAATAACCTTTGAGATGAAACTCAAATTTGAGATAGGACGATAATTTTGGAGGCAATCCTTGTTCAAGCTACTTTTCTTTAAAACTGGAGTCACATGAGCAACCTTACAGTTGTCAGGAAAAATCCCCTTTGACATGGAGAGATTGACTATTTTGGTGATAATTGGTACTAGCTCAGGCAAACAAGTCTTGACCAACCATGTCGGTAATGGATCTAACTTACAAGATTTTGTTGGCAAGTTTGTAACAGTTCCACAGATGTCATCATCTGAGATCATGTAGAAAGAATACATTGTAGAACTAAAAGATAATGAATGAGTGGGTGCAGGTAAGTTATGGCACTCAGCATTAAGTGCAGTACAGATATTGACAATCTTTGCATGAAAATAGTGAGAGAATCTCTCAGAAAGTTCCCTTTCGCAAGAATGATTAGGCAGGAGTACTGGTGTGCTCCTGCCTGAAATATAATCCACAGTTTGGAAAAATTCTCTGGGGTTGGTAGCATTAGAAATCCTTCCAGCAAAGTAGTCTTTTCTTGCTAAACTTATTTTATTACGAACAATTTTACAGTGTTGAATGAACAAGTCTTTATGTATGGTCAAACCACTTTTACGCAAGCGGCGTTCACACTGTCTCCTTACTTTTTTAGCGCTTACAATGTCAGGACCAAACCATGGCTCACTTTTCTTCCGAGGCTTGTAATTTTTCACAATGATAGGAACATGTTTATCTAGTAGAGATTCTGATAAGTTGTATATTTCCAGGAGGTTTGAGAGAGAGGATGATATTAAATTAGTAGAGTTACAAACTGGGCTAACACGAAGGTCTCTTCTAAAGTCATCCTGGTTAATATCACAAGTCCTCCGTAAGGTAAATGAAGACTTCTTTGTTACAGGTTGATTACTGAGAGTAACTGTACACGTGACAAGTAAATGATCAGAAACATATGGTTCAGAGATGAAAGTGTCTTTCACAACTTGTTCAGGAGAACGAGAAATAACCAGGTCCAAGATGTGACCTACTTTGTGTGTGGGTGAGCGTACATGCTGGCACAAGTTTCCAGAGTGAAGAAGTGAGGTAAATTTTTTGACATTTGCAGCATCAGCACAGTCCATATGAAAATTAAAATCACCAACTATAATCAGGTTACCAGAAGCCGTGTTCAAAAGCTGGATGTATTCAGAAAACTCCTCCAGGAAGACAGTAACCGATGAGGAAGGTGGACGGTAAAGAACAACCACTCTTAGGTTAGCAGGTTTGCTGAAAACTTCAAGGCATTCAAAGGAAGAATATGGACATGTTGAAATTTCACCAAAATTCAAAGATTTTCTGAAAAGAAAACCAACGCCTCCACCTCGTGATGCACGAGGCATGTGAAGAAACTCAAAGTCAGGTGGTGTAAGTTCAGTTAAGAGAACACCATCACCATTTTGCTGTAGCCATGTTTCAGTTAGAGCAAACATATCTAATTGGTAATCATCGATTATGTCAATCACTGCAGAGGTTTTTTGGCGCACTGAACAGATATTTAAGAGGGACAGCTTAAATTCCTTTTTTGCTGGAGTTACAGGGACACACAATCAAACTTGATCTGTCTGATACAGCAGACCTTGGACAGACCCTCTTTTTCCTAGGAACTGACATATGGACAGGAATTTGATGACGAATTAACAAGTTCTTACACTGTTGGGGTGGCTCTCCATCTGAAAATTTCCTAATTGATCTTCTAATATAGGTCTGAAGCGTAAGTAGGAGATAAAATTCATTGCCAGTTGTTTAATACCCCATCTGTTGAGATGAATACCGTCACGCGACAGATAGGATAGCGGTATGTTGCAATTGTCAATGAAAGATGAATTGTGATCCTCACAAAATCGTTGAATGCATGCATTGATGTGGCATATGAGTATGTCTGTCTGGGGGCAGATTCGGTTGCCAACAAGTCCAGAAAAAGCCACTTGCACTCCAGGAACAAGTGCCTTTATGTTGTAATCAAGTTGAGAGAAAAGGTCCAACATCTTCTGAGTACTGTGCGTGAGAACATTGTTTGTTCCACAGTGTACAATAACTATAGAAGGATTGTCATCTCTAATAAGGATTGGCATGAATGTGATTAACTTCTGCAAGGTCATGCCTGGAATACAATGGTTCACGACACGATACCGTCGTGACAGCCTTCTCCCGACCAAATATCGTGGGATTGAGTCACCAACGATGACAGCAACAGGCCGTCGCTGAACAAAAATACTAGGAGTGTCTGGCAACTTGGGAGGTACGTCAGATGGAGTAGAGACTGAGCACAAGTGATCAGGAAAAACATCATTGGTTTCAGATGGTCTTGACATTTTAGTTGTCTTTGGTGGCTTTGAAGGAGGCATGGTTGAGATAAAATCATTGTCATTATCTACGTCATGGTCATCTGTTGCCACAAATTCATCCCTTAGATTAGCAAAACTGTTGGATATTGGAACACCATATTCAACCATGTGAGGACCCCTGCGTGTTGGGGGATGAGTATTGTTGATGTTCAGCTGCATAGGAATTGACGTTTGAATATGATCCGGGCCATGCTTTGCCTCTGCACATGTGACTGTTGGTACTTGTTGCAATTTGTGACCCAAGAACCCCACATGCTAAGCCATGCCAAACTTGCAGATTGTATTCTCATGCTCTGTCTTCATTTGATATGTTTTAACTGTTGATTTTTATTACTGCTAAACCATGTCATGGGCATCATCAGGTGGGGGATGGGGGGGGGGACATCCCCCTTTTTTTTCAAAGTGGGAGATATCATATTGTTTGCCCCTCCCCCCCCCCCACTTTTTGTGCAACCAATCAAAAGTAACAGGTACATGTTTGATGCCATAGCTTAACAGACTACTGTAGCTATTTTAATAGAAGAAAGCATGATGGAAACAGCCACATGTGAATTACAATAGAGGGAAAATGCCGAGCAGATATCAACTCAGATCTTCTGAAATCCAAATTTTTTCCGTGGCCTGGATCCCACGTTTCTTGGCCTTTGCAGTTTGCACTTAAGTTATTTTCATCAAGGTTATGTCCTCTTCCCTCCCCCCCCCCTTCACATTTGAGAAGCTTTTGACACACATGGACAGTACTGTACATAAAGTAAAATGCTCATCAAGTGATCCAAAAATTGATGAGCAACTTTATTTCCGGTCAATTGCCGCACACTGTTTTCCCCCTTGACAGACTTAATATACAGTAATGTGTGAAATATGTTGACGCAATATTGGCCAATACAGATATTATGCAGATCTACAGTATGTGGAATCAGCTACAGTACTAGATTTTAAAATCCCTGGCTGTCGTATGTGTAAAATAAACATCGTGAAACGGTCCAGTGCTGTTCTAGCTAATGGGTAATTGGGAAGGGTTTTGCTTTAATAGAGAGGCTCAG
Organism: Holothuria leucospilota; assembly: GCA_029531755.1. Taxonomy (NCBI): domain Eukaryota; kingdom Metazoa; phylum Echinodermata; class Holothuroidea; order Aspidochirotida; family Holothuriidae; genus Holothuria; species Holothuria leucospilota. The sequence goes on from CM055970.1 coordinate 26,215,623, forward strand.
AACTATAGTGAGCTATGCTGGTTGCCCTGCAGTACGGTATGTGCTATCAATCAGAATATTTATGTTTACCGAAAGTTCAATTATCTCTGGTCACAATTATTGCTGTACAGAAGAAAAAAAAAATCAGTAGAGACTGGCTCAATCGTAAGCAAAAAAACTGTGCATGCCAACATTTTTTTACTGGTTTTACAAGTTTGCAAACCTTTCAGTATCAATGTAGATCAATCAAACATTGATCATTCATTGTTAACATTATCAGCACATGCATATGCGTACATAGTTGCTATACATCGATGTGTATGATTCACTTTTCCCTAGGCCTAGACCTAACATAGGCTGTGTGCACAGTATTTTGGGATTGAATCATTGAGAAATTGTATACATCTTCATTTCATTGCTGGTCTCTGGCATTAAGCATTGCATGAATGATTTCTTACCCAATTTGTTTAAATTGGAACTTCTCCATGGACTTAACTGTGTGCGAAAGAATGGATCCGTTTGAAAGAATGTTTCAGCGATTTACACAGTGAGTCAACAAGGCTTCACCATTGACTTAATTGTATGTGAGAGAAAATCACACAGTGCATTCCCATACAAACACGGGCAATGTGGTCGCATGAAATCAGACTTATGCTAGAGGGTTTAACTTACGTATGCCTCGTACGTCACGATGATCCGTTATGGTCAAACGTGTTGGTGTCCAGGCTGCTTTCCCTAATTCCCAAGAAGGTTGAGCAACGTCCAACATGCATGAAGGAATTCAAATTTTAAGTTGCATGACGCATATGTCTTATAAATTACAACTTCACATCAGGTGTCTAACCAACTCAAATATTTATATCAGATTTGGTTTCTATTGAAAGGACAGTTCAGATGGGAAAACCACAGATTGCTTATGGATGAAAAACCCACATTACTTTGAATCGGGTGAGCATTGAACCCAAACCTGGTGGCTAGCTTCATCACTTCAAATGCCACTCAGCCATACCACAGCATAATACTACAGACTCCAGAAATTTCTGGTGGTCCAATCCTGCTGTATAGTATGGTCTAATTTCATGAAGTATATACACGTACCAGCTTGATGTTTTAATGGCCATGGGAATATAATTAAGAAAACAATGTAAGCAAACAAACCAATGTAGTTGTGGTTACTACAAATATTATGAAGTCAAGTTTGTTAAAGAAATATAAACCCTTACCTGTATAGGTCTCTGATGGGTTCACCAGAATTGAAATACCGCTCACTGAGACTCTGGGGCTGAGGCAAGGTATAGTAAGTAAGAGTTCAGAGTTTAAACACTCTCTCTATATATTTATATATATATATCACTCAAATAATACGCTGTAGTCACAAACACTTCTCTATAGTCACTGGTTCACTAAAAGCTCTGGTAAAACTTCACTGTGTAACACTGATTCTCACATCAAAAGTTCTGATATACACTAAGCACTAAAAACCCCACCAGGTATCCTGTATGGAGAGGAGATAAAATGCAAAGTCAATATTAACAAATCTCCCCCTTTCTCTTTTGGAAACAACTCAACTTCTGATAGGATACTGATGAGGAACACCATAGTTCTGTAAGCTCCCCATTTGTAGGATGTCCATAAGTTCCTTACAAGATGCTCCATATTTTGTCAAGCAATTTGAAATTTGAGCTCTACTCTCAATCCACTTCACACTAGAAAGTTCTCCTTTATTAAGCATCTCCTTGATGCTTCCTATCTCCACCCGTAAACGCTTTTCACTCACTGCTTTGGTGGAGTAAATGTTCTCAAATAAGGATTTGTTGTCAGTACACACTTCAATTGGAATTTTATTTTTCTTTGGCTTGTTAAAAACCACCTCTGACAGCAAATAGCCAAGACAATATGCTGAGTCAAGACCATCAGCCATTGAGAGGGCCTCCGCAGCTAAGGTGCTCCGCACAAACTCTTCGAATTTTCCCAGATCGCCAGGAGAGAGGACAAGACCTGTTGTCTTTTCCAGTCAAAAAACACAATGTGACCACCAGCACTGGAGACTCCATCTGTTAAATTAGCATATGATGCATCACAAAATACTGTCAACCTCAACTGCTCTAAATCTCCCAAATCAGGAAAGAGGATGTTGCTCTGTTTTAATTTCAACTTTTTAATCACCTTGTTGGCATGTAGCAAATCTTTCACTTTAGGTTCTCTCGTTGCAGTACTAAGCTCCAAGGCATCGTAGCTCACATCAGGTCTGGTTTGGTTAGATGCCCACTGCACTTGACCTATGGCACCTCGTAATTGGGTAACTTCACTCTTTTTGAGTAAGAATTCTTTTTGGGCCACTCTTTTTGTTGGAACAGGGATCTCAGAAATGGAATCTATGTAGGGATCTTGTGTGAGCATGATCCCATCCTTTTCATGGGCAATCTCCAGGCCAATATAACGGAAAGCACCTTCTCCCTCCTTTCCAATCTTGAAAGCTGACTTCACCTTGTCCACCACCATTCTTTGGAAGTCTTCTGTTCCAGCCCACAGAAAGTCATCAACATGTAATATGAACATGCCACTCAATTTCTCATCATGATGCCAGTAAAAAAGTGCCAGGTCCACTTCTGAATGAGAGCATCCATATTTAGTGAGCTCATCCCTCACACTGAAATACCAGTTCCTTGAGGCATCATTCAATCCATAGACACATTTTTTCAATTTCCAGATTTTGCCAGGAACAGCAGCCTCTTTTGGTGGCCTCAGAAACATCTCACGATTAATCTCATTCCCTTGTAAAAATGCAGCTTTAATATCTATGGAATGACATTTCCAGGAAAGGGTAGATGCCAGTGCCAGAAAAAACCTTCATTGTCTCTTTAGATACTGTTGGAGAGTCAGCCTGAACACACTTCTGCTCTTCAAAGCCACGAGCCACAAGTCTGGCCTTGGCAATTCTTTTTCCACCAACTGATTTCTCTGTTATCACCCATCTAGTGGAGATTACTTGCTGGCCATGATCCTCTATCTCCTCATATACTTGAAATTTCTTCCAACTGGCAAGTTCTTCATCTTTGGCAGCTCTTACTTCTGGATCATCATGTCTGTGTAAGGGAATGAAAACAACATTGGCCTCTTCACTAGTACCTGCCTCATCTGTCTCACCTGAATTTGTCTCCACAACTTTCCAATCTTCAACATCATTATCAAAATCCAGCTCTTTTAATACAGAAGAGTCACCCTTTTCCTTTACATAAAACCACTTGCGGTATTTTCCCGTAGCCTTTCCAGATCTTTGAACAACTTCACATTCAATCCATTCACTCCCGCCAGTCGGTAAGTAGGTGATGTTTTGTTTAACTTTTGGCAGGGCCTGAGTAGACCGTATTCCTCTTCTCTGGTCAGCTTGGTTTTGAACTTGGGTAGGCTCTCCTTCTTCTCTGTCATCCAACACTGTCTGAGGAATGTCACTGGAATCATCTTCCTCTTCTACTGGCTGACTTAATGTATCAGCATCGCCACTTCTTGTTTGCAAGTTTTCATGATCCTTCTTTCCTTGTATTTGTGGTTTGGAGTCATTCACAGGCGGTCTGTCCAACTCTTTCTCAAGTCTGAGCAGACGGCAGGGGTGCACTCTCACATAAACACTACCATGACGGACAAACACCACCTTGCCATCTTGTCCGAGAACTTTGCCAGGACCTTTCCATTTGTTACTATCATCTCGCTTGTAATACACCTTGTCACCTGGCTGAAAGAGATCATCGGAACTTCTTATCTTGTGTCGAAGGGCTCTTCTTATTTTCTCAGATGCCTCAGCTTGAATGAATGCTTTGCGACTGGCATGTAGGGCATTTAAATGTTTTGCAAAGATGTCACTCACTGTGGTTCCATCAAGAGCTGGAGCTTGGTCAGAAAGCACTGATGGCAGGTTGGGATTCCTGCCAAACACAAGCTGATACGGGCTATACCCATAAACCATCTGCAATGAATTCTTGGCATTCACTGCCCACACCAGAGCCAGCTCAATGTCCATGTTGGGGTAGTCCTCCAAAATCTTCTGAACGCAATTATCAACCACTGCATGATTTCTCTCACATAGCCCATTTTGCCAGGGACTGCTGCCTGCTGTGTTCCAGACCTCAACGTTTAGATTTTCAGCCATATCTCGAAAATTCTCATTGGAAAATTCTCCACCATTATCAGAGAGAAACTTTCTAGGTGCTCCCATACCACTGCCAATCCATAACTTCATAACTGTGTCAATGATCACCTTTGGGGTCTTTTGGTAGATAACACCCGCCATGCTGAAACGTGTTGCAACATCAATAATGTGTAAGAAATAGACGCCACTCTTCCATTCTTTGAGATCCAATGCAACAACTTCATTGAATTCTCTAGCCACAGGCAGTCCAACGACAGGCCTAGGAGGTGTTTTCTTGTATCGTTTACAAATATCACACTTTGATACAATTTCATCAACTAAATCCATGGTTTCCTGATCAGACACATTGGCATCTTTCAACAGGTACTTCAATTTCTGTGCAGTTGGGTGGGCAAACTGCTTGTGCAGCTTCTCAATTCTCTTTCTCTTTTCTTTAGGACAACTCTCCTCTTTCACCGCCAAAGCCTCAACTGTGTCACCAACAGGAATAGTAGTTTCTACAATTGGGATGCAGTAATGACCAGAAGAAGTACACTGGAGATCCACAGTCTTTCCAAAGATGGTGGCACAGTCATTTTCTAAATCAAGTTTCACCTTTGCCTTTTTCATAGCAGGTTTCCCCAGCAGTAGAGGGATATCACTCTCCACTACATCAGTCATTACTTGGCATTTCACACCTGCAATTTCGCATGGGATGGTGACTTTCTCCTTAGACTTCAAGCGCTTTCCACCTCCAAATTTGAAGACTGTGTCACCTTTGCTCCTTATTACCTGTGCCTTCTGTTCCTCTTCAAGCATATCAATATAGTGAGCCATCCAGGCTTCACCCGCCACGGTTGAGCTGCACGCACTGTCTAGGACAGCGGCACCCAAAGCCTCAGTCAATAAAACTTCTGTCTCTGACTGTTTGTTCCCAGTGAACAACACAGCCTCTTCCTCCTTGTTACCTGTTTGTAATACACTTCTCTGCATGTTCTCGTAAGAATCTGGGCAGTCTTTTAGAAGATGTCGGATGGATTCACAACTGCTACACTTCAAAGGGTACCCATCTGGCCCAAGGGGATTAAGTCGCTTGGTTACACCCTGGGTATTTTGTCTACCTCCCCTGTTGCCACGACCTCTTGTGAAATTCTTGGTTCGATCAAACTGGGGCATGTTGTACCTCCCACGTCCATTGCCTCTAAAACCCCCTCTACCAGTAAAGAATGCTGTTTCCTGAGTACTGATAAAGGATGGTTCGGTCTTGATGGCTGCACCCTCTTTAGCTTCTGCTGAGGACATAGACTGTTGTCCAAAGAACTTCTTCAGGGAGTTCTGCATTTGAGCAAACAAATTGTCTGGTTCTTTATAATCCACAGCTGTGAGCACTAATTGTCGGTCTTTATGCTCTAACTGAGCACTCTCCAAAAGTTTGAAGGCCAGAACTGGTTGAGGCAGCTCCATCTTATATTTCTTGGTTTTATTATACAGCTTTTCAAATTCAATTACAAACTCTTCCATAGTTGTCTCTGCTTTCCTTCGATAACGATCGAAGGTGGTGTATGCTTCATAGGCAGCAGACAGTTCATCCTTCTTAAAGACACTGTCCATAAACTTGATGAGGGTTGCAACACCTGTATCCTTTTTCAATTCTTCAAGATCTACTTCACTGAAGACCTTGTCCCTTATAGACTTGGCTCCCTCTTCAGGAAGGGATAAGGCAACAGCCAAACCATGCTTTTCCTTTTTAAGCTCTGTGACTTCTTGCCAGGCTTTAACTTCTTCGATCCATCTGGCATAGGGTTTCTTTTCACTGAATGCTGGTGGGGTTTTGTAACTTGCCATGATGCTGTATACCTGTAGTTGTTCTTCAGCAACCAGGCTCTGCTACCATGTTAAAGAAATATAAACCCTTACCTGTATAGGTCTCTGATGGGTTCACCAGAATTGAAATACCGCTCACTGAGACTCTGGGGCTGAGGCAAGGTATAGTAAGTAAGAGTTCAGAGTTTAAACACTCTCTCTATATATTTATATATATATATCACTCAAATAATACGCTGTAGTCACAAACACTTCTCTATAGTCACTGGTTCACTAAAAGCTCTGGTAAAACTTCACTGTGTAACACTGATTCTCACATCAAAAGTTCTGATATACACTAAGCACTAAAAACCCCACCAGGTATCCTGTATGGAGAGGAGATAAAATGCAAAGTCAATATTAACAAAGTTTGCCCTCAGCGCAAAACACCTGAACACTTACTGTAGTGTAAATAGGAAGTAGGCTTCTCAGCTCATACAGGACTCTCGGTGTAAATATACAGTACTGGTAGTCAAAAAGTGCATGACCCTCACTCCCTCAGCCAGAAACACTTGAAAGTTCAAATGTCATCAGGGGTCACCAGGAGTCAAACACTGAAAACTTTGTTAACACGATATATCTCAAGGCAGAAAGCTTTGACCAGTAGATTTCGTAAGTACTTGGTTATGTGGATGTGCTATGGTGAAAAGATGAATGCTGTTGTTTTTGGTGGAGGTCAAAGGTCATCTGGGGTTACTGGGGTCATAAAGCAAAATTTCCCAACAATTCCTAATATTTTTCCAAGGGTTTACCAGAGGTCAAAAAGCAAAATTTCCTAAGATTTCAGAAGATCAAATATGAACTCAAAACTTTTTCCAACACGTTAAGATACTGTAAGGCATTTGACCAGTGACTGAAAGATATGGAACATCATGGCATTATCTGGAATAGAACGAACATCCAAACTTGCCTACGTAGCAGGCTGTACGGCATATTCCTTGTTCAGTCATATCCCCAACACCTGCCAAAGTGAACACCGAACAAATTCTTTTGGATATTCATAGAAATATGTGGCCTCAGGACTGGTTGAATGCTAGTGAATATTTATATGAAGGCAACATCTGGTCCCGTTTAAATGCAATAACCTACAGTACGCCACCCGCAAAGTTGGTATGTCATTGTAATAGCAACTCCTTGATAGTGCCCACTGCACAGGTGGTTATGCAATACAGTAATGATAGGACTTCCCCACAGGTTTCAGTCTAGGCTTTCAGTTTATGGCTACAGGAGTTCACTCACTCTCTCAAAACAATAGTAAGAATGATGAGAGAGCACATGCATGAATAAGTCATATTATGGTAATAAAGAACTTCTGCATCTAAATTGGACGCAGTCCTCTTCGCTTTGGTGGATGGTGGTTTGGGAAGCTGAAGAGCTGAGTAAACAGAGCCTACTCCGCGGGGTACATCCAAACCTGACTGCATTTTTGCATTCTGTATATTCATTTGCTACTGTCATAAATGGGTAACATAGCAACAAATTGGGATTTGGTATTTTTCACCCCCACTGGATGCTAGATTTTGCTGGCTGCATTTGAGAGAACTTACTGTACGATCTGGGGGCTCTGATATCAGAATGTCTTAGCACTTCCACAGAATAATAATGCCAACTGAAAATTTCAGTGAAAAATTTTACTGGATTGCTGGAACATGGTCACTACTGAGCTTGCTCCTTACCAACCACTTGTATATTCACACTTTCTTGTGCTCCTTGGGTATCCTCAAGATGGCCATTCAAAATTAAGCACTTCTAAGACCAGCCTTTTAGGTGTAAACGGGGGAAGCTCCAAGGGGTGCCAAAAGTGACAAAAGTCATAAGTGCTTGAACACAGCTAACACACACTGTTTATGGAAAGTGCAATATCATAATATCTACTGTAGGTATACTGTAGCTTAGGCGTACGGGAAGACATTTCACAGGGGAGCGGAGGGTGTTTGCCCTGAAAATTTTGCAAATTGCCCTGATTTTCCCTTTTTACCACGATACAGTAGCACTCAGGACGGGTATGGATGAGTCCCCCCACCCCCCACAAACTATAAAGAAAGATAATATTTCGTTGTGCAACTAATAAGTATTTTGCCCTGTTGGCAAACGCCGCTTCCCCCTGCACTGCCCCCTTGCCCTGAAAATACAAGTGTCAGTGCCTGAAATCATTTTCCCTGCTCTGGGAGGGCTACAGCCCCCAGACCCCCCACCTCGTATGCCTATGACTGTAAGCTCACATTTACATAATTTGACTTTCATGAAGGTTAACTGTGATGTACAGTATAGTAGGCCAGTAGCAGAGACTTTTGTAAGAAATGGATGGGATGGGCAAAAATAAAAAAGGGGCCTATCGAAACAAAATGAATGTGTAAAAAGGGGAAGTTAATGGGTACGTACATCCAAAAAGTGGGAAAGGGGTGGGATGTGTCTCCCCTGGGATTTTTCACCGTTGATGTCATGGCTACAGGTTATAGCTCTACTGTACAAGTATCTTTACATGTTATTTAGAATACAAACTGTATAATTTTACATGCAAGGGCTTGTTTGTGAGATCTCAGTTCTGTGCTATTTTGAACGAGGAAATTTTGGCACCTTACCAAAGTAGGCCTTAATTGATGTTGTGCTGTTGTTGAGTGTTGACTCAGCATTGATAAGAATTGTATATAGGTTGAAAACACAGTTGAGTAGTCTGCTGTTTTTCTTATGGTATTTTTGTCTGAAAGTCAAATAATGATTTCCTTCTGTAAATCCTTATGAGATTCAAGTTCATTATGAAAAATAAAAATAATATACATACAGAGAGGCTGCATTAGGAAACATGAGAACTTATAGTGAAATTAAATTTTCCTCCTACTTACCTCCTTTTTACATGAGAATTCTCACCCTTTTTGTGGGGTAAAGCTTACACTGTAGGCCTACAATAGTGGCTGATGTCATCCTGAAAGGTTCTGCGCTCACTGTGTATGTCTACAGTGCTTGCTTATGTACTACAAGGTGCAAAATACATGGAAGGGGCAATTTATTTATGCAACAGCCAAAATTGCTCTAGACAGACATTGAGATGGGCAAGAAAAATTGCCAGTTGTGATAAAAATTGCTCTTCTTCCCTTATTAATTAAATAATTAAACCCCCCAAATAAAAATAAATTTAAATAAAGAATAAGTTCGTATGGACCCCAAAAGGCCTTATGGTGGGCAGAGGGGGATGATTTTCAAGCCACTTGAAAAATCTCTCAAATTATAGAGACAAACGAATTAAAGTCTGAGCCTTAGTATATTGTACAAGGGTACCAGTAACATACATCAAATCAGCTATCATGGAATCATCAAGATTACTTGTCATTCTTTGCATTTTTTCCTCTGTTGTCATTTTCAAGTGGACAAATTAGGTCAAACACAACTTCAGTCAGTCTCCCATTGCATTTGATTGATCTGTCGAGTAGATGACATTTTAGAGGTCATGTTTGACCTTTACTCTCATAAACCAGTTTGCTTCAATTTCTATGCAATTAAACTTCAGTCTCTGCACTAACCACTGATCAAATTACCAGAGAGAGAGAGAGAGACAGTGCCTTACCACCAGGTCCCTGATGTATCCACAATGACATGCATAGTCTCCCAGAAACTCTACTAGCTACCTGTAGCTCAGACAAGGCAAAGAAGGCATACGTATCTTGGTAGTTCTACTAACTGTATATCAAGGGAAACCTCTCTAGAATTAAATATTACTGATTAAATATTCTGTCAAGGGTGACATATCTGGCTATTTGCTGGTTATTATGAGAGAAAATCAATGCTTTAAATAGTAAATTTCAGATTTTTTGCAGAGCAAACATGCATGTGATGTTCTGGAAAATATGATCTTGCCAGGGAGTTGCTATTTGACCTTGCTAGCATCCACTTTGATTGTTCAGAATTTGGTAATGTGAAATGAACTTTCCTAGGGTAACCACAAGGATCAATTGATCAGATGTTTGGTGACCTGAAACAGATTGCAAGATGTGAGTAGAGGCAGACCCAAGCTCCTTAGAGGAGCATTATCAGCCCCTTGGTAGAGGTGGCAACTCCCTGGTAGAGGTCATCTATTAAAAATGTAAGGTTTAAGCAAAAAGTTTATTTGCACTTTCGTATGAGAAAAAGGTATTAAATCTGTGCATTCTAGTAAAATTTCCATTCAGTTCTGGCATATTTTTCAAGATATCGGCAACTGAAGTACATTTGTTATCTAAAGTAAGCTTGAAGCATGGTGGTTACAGTATATATCATATCCTCACATTCATGAGAAATGCTTTTATTTTCAATTTTGACCTTGAAGTTAATACGGTTATAGGTGCTGACATGTGAAATTTGAAGTTTGGGAAATTCCTTTGTCCCTCATGTGTCCTTTTATAACATGAGTTTATGGAGGAGAATTGGTAAAGTTGAAAGAAAAAATCTCATCAACGTGAGGAATTGAGGTCACATGTGCTTGCTTCAAGTTCGCTTGGGGTTGAAAATGTGTGAATTACAGTGCTCCATCTGCTGATATCTTGAGATACACACATCAAATATCAGTGGCAATTTCACCAGAATGCTTAGATTGAGTACCTCTCAGATATCAAACCTTGATTCAAGCCTAACCCCTTCTTTCAAACTCCTGTTCATTAAAGCCTGCAGGCTCCCCTAGAAAACTTCAGCCAAAAAGGTTTTTGAAGCTTTCTGAAATTTCACAAGGGAATGAGCAGTCACTCCAAACTTATTTACAGTTATTTAGGGACCAAATCAAAACTCAGTATGCGTGTGGCAGTTTGCCGTGTTAGCACGCCGATAATCCGCACCCGTGAGTCTAATGGTAGCACGCCATGAATAGATCTATTGTTTAAGTCCAGCCTCGCCGGCCCAGTAATACGTTTGCGTGTCGGCACACTGCCATTGAACACACACACAATAGCCTAATCTGGCTTCTGAATCAACTGCACGAACTAGCACGCTTTGCGTAAAATCGGATTATGGTAGAATCGATGGTTTTGCAAATAACGCATCAGTGTACGCAGGACCGCTGGCCTGTCGAACATTTTCTTTACCTACAGGTTCATTCATCAAGAGAATTAACGGTTCAGTTTTAACTGACAAAATGTCTGTGTGTATTTTGCTCCACTTGTCTCTTTGCTTATTTCTAGATTACTAATGAATGCGTGTAATGACAAGATACGAAAGAGATGGTAAATAAGTGATTCGCAGTGCACTTCTGCAGCTGATCTTAATGGGGATGTTGACCTTCCTTTTCGTTTAACAACCATTTAAAAAATTGATCACAGTCCAAAAATGTTTCAAAACTGAGTTGGTCTTATTGAACGAAACCCCCGATCATATTTCTGACCTTGCCAGTGTCAACGTATAGGCTACACGTAAATTCCTTCTTTGCCGATCATTTATTCCGGCCAAAATGAAATGGTCTTCACAAAGCCGTAACGTTTTAGGAACACAAATGGTTACTTTTTGTAGTCATAGGATCCGTTGGGGGGAAAAATATAGGTACAGAAGCTGACAAATTGTTTGCAAACAGTCAAATACTTAAGGTCAAAGATCAACACTCAATGTATCATACTTGTCGTTTTGAAACAACAAAGCAAGTCACGAAGCTGCGTGCCAGGTATCCTATCACTCCTCGTTGACCAATTCCAGCCTATGTTTCCCCCAAAGAACTTCATGACTTCTTTCCAAACATACCCAATCCCGAACAGTTTAGTCAGGGAGTTGTCTGCCCTGACAACTCCTGGGTTTAGTTTCCCGTAGGCCTTCAGTACTCCAAGCGTGAACTTCCCAATTTGCCCTGCCCGCCGTAATCGGAGACTAACAGTTTCCGAGTCCAATTAAAACTAATTGTGGGCATGTCAAATTTACAGTTCTACAATTACAAAGCATGGATAGAACCAACCGCTTCTTACAAGTCATTAATTTAAAATACAGTTAAAATCGTGTCTTACCAGTTCTGTGAAGCACATTAAAAACTTTTTCGAGTCCAAAGGAAAATTAGCGAGAATAATCCAATTACATTCCAGAGTGAAAAACGCCAACCTGTTCAGATCAATTCATAGTCTCCTCGCCGTACATATTATTCTGCCTTACAACCCCCAGACCTGTTCCCTTCCATTCCCCTTCCTTCCACCCTTTCTCAACTAGGGCCTAAACTAGCTGTGTTACCTGAACCTCAGGCTACGCGATCTTTGACAAAAACCATGGTCTATTCCGTTAAAATTTACCGCACCACTATAGGTACGTGATTGCAAAGGATAGGCTCAGTTTTTGCTGAAATTGATCGTGAAGATTGAACTACATAACACGGTATCTTGCCTTGGTCGGTTACAAACATTCAAGACATTTTTCAAGTGAAACTGTTCAGACTGTAATACTGAAAGTCCTAGATCTGAATGTGAAGATGGTCCCTGAGGCCTGGACAACCAAGCATGCATGTTTAGCATTGACTTGGCCTATGTTTTGGCGCCGTGAGACAAAGTCAGTTTAGTGCAGTACAGAACTGCATGTTCAGACACGCATGGGCCCAACCTCACATGTACAAACAGTACATCCATGCAGATCGTTTGCACCTAGCATACAATGGTCCAGCTATATGCGGAGGGGAATTTCCAGTGCAAGTGCATACAATTATCAGTGCTGCGAAGTATGCAAATAAGTTGTCAGGACATCGCCCATGCACGTTTTGCAGGTGCCAGGTAACTTCTCAAAAGTTCTCACAAGAATACCGTACATTGGTATATGTAGCACTTAAAGCAGAGTGCATTGACTTCATTTATGTGAGAAGTCGCTGTTTGGTATGCATTGCACTCGGCCGCAGGTAGCGAAATGAATGTATATGCTGTTAGTAGGTCTGTACATACTGTAAATTGTTGGCCGCAGTTTAATGTAGTGGAGCTTTAACGTCAAATGATCATGGCCCTCGCACTTTTTCACACTTAGCCTAATTTTACAGTGATCCCAAGAACTGTGATGTTTCAATATTTTTGGAATAAAATTTAATACATGGAAGAACCGTGCATGCTATTGTAAGAACACGAGACGTTTGAATATAACGCAGGCGTTTTCATGTGCTAGTGCAGCAGGCCCTTTTCGCATGAGATGAAACTTATAACTTACAGTAACAAGCAAGGTCTTTCCATGGTTTGGACAGGTGAAGGGGAATTCAGTCACTACATGGGCGTATTAAGTGTTAAGTGAGCCGGGAGCCGGCAAGACTTTTAATGTTCTTCATGACAAAGTTGTCGTTTCCAATTACCGCGGGAACTTTGTGACGGAGATCCGTTAACGGATATAAATATGCCTTGAATGAAATTGGTAACTGTCGCTTGTGCATTTGTTTGTCCAACCCATTTTTCCTTCAATCTCAGTTTACTTCGCGAGATGAACTTGAAATGAATGACATCATGGGCCGTCATCATTTTAAGAAGCCACTGGCCTTCAAATCTTTTTAAACAATTACATACCTAGCCCGTGCTTTTTGTGTGGAAATACCGCACACGTTTAACGGCTTAGACCGAGATCGGTTGAAGAAAACCCGTACAAGCATTTAAAGTTTGGAAAATGCTGACTGTCTGTATCGTACAAAACAGTACTCAACTTCCAGTTTTGGATAAGATGTAGTCTGGTCGATAAGATTGAAAAGAAGCGCCCACTGAAGAGCAAACGGCGCGAATTGAAAAAAAAAAAAACACGGGGAATTTTCAATTTTAGTTTACATGTGAAATAGTGAAATAGTTCTGAGAGTCTTTCCTGTCTTACGGTAGGTCCACTAGCACAACCCAACCTCAATTTTTATTCCGTTAAACTTTCATATTTGTGTGTTTGAAAATTACCGCCGTATGGGAATACCCACTTAGACCGAAGGTTCATTTGATGGAAGGTTCGATAGGCGGAACATCTACTTGACCAAAACCTTCTGCTCCCACCTTAGAGTGTCAGCTCCAAACAGAAGTACTCTAGGATTCAGTTAGACCAGGGAGCTGCCACTGTGGCAGCTCCCAAGTTAGACAAAGATTTAAGTTTCGGGCAAGGATAACAAAGAAATGCCTCGGGTAGGATGAGGGTTTGGGTTAGATTTCGAGTTTAGGTTATGACTAGGATCTTCGGTCTAGCGAACCTTCGATCTAATGAACCTTTGATCTAGTGCCCCGTAGCATTGCACCGGGCTACGCCACTCTACAGGTGTATAAAAACATGGAAGTACCACCTCAGAGGTAGTACTCCCATGATAAAAACATGCTACAAATCGGCAGTGGTTTTGAGCTGTCTATTTCATGTTTTAATGCTAAGCATGTCAGTAGCATACATTTAGTGCACCCAGTAACCTAAAATTTGTCTCTCCGAGGCATATAATTCTGCATAAATTATGCGACTTCCCCAAATTCCTTTCGTGGCTATTTTGAGAACATGACGCACATATTCGCGGCAGAGGGCATTGCATAGTAGAAGACACAAACCGCTTTGAATGTTTTGACAATAAAGAAGAAATATGAAAAGGATGGTACGGTTTTTTTTCTTTCTTTTTTTTTTTTTTGTACCAGTACGATTGATAATCATCCTTAAAATATGAAAGAATTGTGGAGAAAGTGCTGTTTTAATTGCATTTTAATTTGAACGGCCCTTCTAAATGGTATCGTCTAAAGTAAGGCCCAAACAAGTTTGTTTGAGAACACCCATACTCACCCTCGCTTCCTTAGCGGTATGCGGAAAATGTACCGGTAAGGAATTCCCGGGATTTCCCCATTAGCCTGGCTGACCTCCAACTAACCCAGCAGACGTACGTGTCTGGAGGGCAGGCTGCTTGCCAAGGCAGGCACGTGCAGCCGCGCGAGACTTCTCATTGCATTTTCAGCAGACGTATGTGTCTGGAGGGCAGGCTGCTTGCCAAGGCAGGCACGTGCAGCCGCGCGAGACTTCTCATTGCATTTTCGGGCAGCTACGCCAGTTTCGAGCTCCGCGTGAGCTCGGAAAGACGTGCGAGAGCGGAGCTCTGGCCGGCTGTACCGTGTCCTGTTAAGGACATGTTGCTGAGTGCACGCCGTTCACGTAGTACGAGCTTCGCTATGCACTATACTGTTGCGTGTATACTACACAGTGATGCTGTATGTCTACGCTGTCAATATAGTATGTGGACCGTGTATGAGTGAGCTATTGGCCTATGAACGAACTTCACGGAGGGAATTGAACCAAGTGCATTTTTTTCACGGGAACAGCCAACACGGCTTTTCAGATGTAGGAAACTTATTTTATGTTTCCTTCGACGAATCTTTTCATGTAGATTATGTAAATTTTGGACAAGACTCCTGAATAAACAATATCACTGAAACCAAAAATGTCCAAAGTGTATAGAGACCGCGAGCAATGTACGGATAAAATACATCGACGCGAAATTTGAGCGGCACTTAATGAAAGTGCTTAGTCTCTTTTATATGAATCTGATCTAGTCAGTTGTCGGTAAGTTGTCGAACAATGAATACAGTACTGCCCAAAAGTAACTGATGAAATGCGCTCCCGTTTCCCGCAATCCATAGCAGGATGAGTGCGGGCAATCTTTTATTCCGCAGAGCGCGCTCCCCGCAAAAGTCGTGGGGATGTACCGTTGCGTTCTGTGGCTTCAGCAGGCCTAGCTGCCTATTGTTATACACTTATAAGCTCTTCAAATGAGTAATGAATGTAACGGGAATATAACGGCCGGCTAAAGCAGCAGGATAATCATCGAATAACCTTCTCACTTTTATGGTTGTGTAAAATTCAAACTTAACAATGAGGAGGGTCGTTTTGTCGAAAGTCTTAAGATCCCTGCTAGTGAACTTGTAAAGTTGCTGTGGAGACGAAAATACGATCCCCTGGTCAACTGCTTTCCTTTGAAGTTGCGTTCTTTGTTAGTCAACGTGGCTCCCGTTTCATGCGCAACAGAAGAGCACAAAGCACCGAAAAATATCAATGGGGAGGTTTCCCGATCGATATCGAGGGGATTATAACCTTTTGATAGTAGGGCATCGATAACATCCACGCCCCATGCCATCCTTCTAAGGAAGAGTATCTCGATAAGTTTATTTCTTTGCAAATGGTAACTCCCCCCCTCATACTTGCCCCGGGGTTTTTACTTGTGAGGGAAAACATTGATAGTTCAAGTGCCTCAGTTATGATGTTTACTGGAGAGCTGAGTTAATGACCTAATCCTTAATAATCTCATTGATGTTTACCGGTCAGTTCACCCTTTGCAGCCTCATCACTATGTTAAATTCAATTTTATTTAGTTGTCCCACCAAATCTCCACGCAACCAAAGCCTTTGGGGTTTGCACATCCGGTTAGTTGAAAACAAACCCGCAAAGGCCAAGTGTTTGAAGTTAGCATTATACTTCCAATACCCCTTCGACTCTTCTTCAGGTGCCTATGTTGCAAACATAACGGTTGTGATCAGGAAAAGGAAAAAGTGTAACCCAATGTAAAGGTTAGCATTAAGAGGTTGATGGCCTCACTTTTGGTTGTGGTTTGCGGAAGAAGTATTGACTGGCTAAAGGTAATGAATGGAGGTGCATATTCTTCAGGTAGCTGAAGACTGACTAACTCTATTTCTAGGAAAATCATCAAAAGGTTTTCATCACAGTTAAAATCTCGGAGAGGTAGGGGTATAATTTTAAGATATTAACTCATACTCGGATACTTTTTCGTCGAGGTTGCATGGGTGTGGATTTATAAAATACAAAATTGAGTTATCACAAAAAGGTAAATAAATTGACTCAGGAAATCCCGCTTGACCTGCAAAATGTTCCAATTATGTCTTGCATTAAAAGCAATTGCAACACCCCCAGAAAGGTTAGAAAGACTTGAAGAGTAAAAAACAGGACCACCACCTTTTACATTTAAATGCATCATAATCTTTTGGTGAAGACAAAAAGGTCTCTTGCAGTAGAAAAATATCGACATCAAAAGTCTTACCCCACTGGATTACCTTAGAGCATTTTGTGCTGTCCCGAAGACCATTGACATTGTAAGTGGCGATGGTCAATCGTAACATCAGTAATAATAAATACAGCAGCTCATTTCGCTTTCAAGAAGAAACTATCGAAATATTCCGACTTCCTCTCCATGACAAATTCTGGGTGAGCTATAGCAATATGTTGCATCCACATCCTTGGAGAAGTACAGACCTCTTTACAATTCTTCTTAGCACAGGGATATTTCGGAGGTTTCGTCTTAGGATGGGACTCAAGCAAATGAGAGAGTAGAAAATCGTACTTGGCGAAGACTTCCTTGCATCCCTTTGAAGGGCACGAATGCCAGGGTTCCTCTTCAAGGAAAATCTGCAACATTTTGATTGACTCCATTGGTTCCTCTGTAGGGTACCTAAGAAGAGATCTGGATCTTTCACGACGCTTTCTGGGTTCGGGATAAGAGGACGACTTGGTAATTCCTTTACTGGGGACGCCATCATTACTGGCCTGGGTGAGGGATCTCTTTCTCGTTGGCACCTCAGTCCAATCACTGCAGGACTCTTCCATGGACTCAACTACCTGGCTGTCTTCAAAGGTCCTCTTGGGAGCTGAAGTCTACATTTTGTTCTGAATTGGAAGCCGATAAAACCTGTGGTTCAACCAAACTCTCAGTTTCCCCAACTACGACCGTCTCTGACTGATTGTCAGATTCCACAGCTACGGCAACATCCTCACCAGTTTCGGCATTCTCCACGGTTTCGTCATCCTTGCTGACATCGATATCTGAAAAAAGACTTTCGTCAGACGTCACTTCAGTCTCTAACTGGGCTTCCCCACTAACCCAAGTCGAGGGGGATGGCTTAGTCTTGTTTGCAAACGACAGGGGGCACTTACGGAAGCTGTGTCCAGATTTCTCACAGATTGTGCACTTTTCTTCAGACTGACAATCTCTGGAGGTATGTCCAACTTCTTGACATTTGAAACATGTAATTTGGTTGCAATTGCTCGCCTCATGACCAGATTGGTTACATTTCAAACAAGTTCTGGGCTGCCCTCTGTATCGGAACCAACAATTTCTTCCTCCAATACGAAGTGAAGACGGGATGTTAGACTTTAGTTCCATTTGGTATTGGCGAATACCGTTAAACACATTCGGATGCTTTTCGAAAGTCATAAACCGGCCCGTCAAGACCTTTCCATATCTCCCGAGCACATACCTTACAACATTATCATTTATTTCGTGGGGGACATGCAGCACAGTTACAAGTGTAGTAGAACCGGTATACATACTAGAAGTACACCCCTTCAAGGATAAAACGTTAGGCCACACCCGCTTCTTCACTTCAACACTACTAAACGTCACATCCCACATTTTTCCAGGTAATTCTTGGACTGCAATTAAATCTTTAGTAACATCGACACCAATTTCTTCTAACAAATCAAAAATATTCTGCTTCTGGTCAGCAGAATCAAAACGAATCTGAATTGACTGCGATCGATATGGTTGATGCGTATCCGCCATATTGAGTTCCCCAACACTAAAACCGCAAAACGAGAAAAACACACTGCCCAGTCTCCGGGAGGACTTGAACTCACGTACTTAACAGTCGGAGTCGACCGCCATACCAACTAAGCCACGGCAATGCTGATAATCCAGCGCACTATAATTAATATTAGTAGTCTATAGTGTTAAGTTGTGTGATATACAAGTAGAAGTGCCGGGTGTAAGGGGGGTCGGGAGCTCGTTGCGAGCACCCCTTTTCACCTGCATCCTTAAACATTGGTACCGTACTTTAAATTGCTTGAAACACGCCCCCAAAATTTGTTTCAGTATGCTTGAATGTTAAGCTGTTCATGTTTATAGCATGGCCTGTAATTAATGTTTCTTAGGAGCCTGCAGGCCCTATAAATGACATCAATAGGGGTGGGGAAGGGGCGGGGTAAAGCTCAAGAAGCCGTTGTCTTTGCCCGGTCGCAAAATTTTCCATTTCTTCGGTATACATGTAGTCGGGATAGTCCTAGTAGTGGTAGGTACGATAAAATGTGTAATCCCGACGCTTGTCGGGGGTAGCACCAGAATTTGCGCGACAGGGGTCCAAACTTTCCTACGTAGGACTGCAGCCTGAAGCCCCGACAAGGGAGACGAAGAGCCGTAAGGTCGTGGAGAGTAAAATTCAAAATTTTCGGCGCGCATTTTGGTTTTTAGGCGTGAAATTGGAAAATTTGGCCGGGGATTTACTACAGGACCTGCCCTCATTTAAATCAAAATATCAAGTAAACCACAAGGGGCGACTGGTTATTGTGGACTACTTCATATTTTAACGTTTCCCGACTACACTGGGAACTTTAAACGACCTTGCGGGGATCCGTCCTCGACGAGGGACATGCGTACATGGCACCCATCTGGTTTCACCACTGACCGTCCCGACGACGATCAGTCCCCTGACTTTCCGACTTCCTAGCTTGGTCTCAAGAGCACAAATCCTCCAACTCGAACACAACATTTTCAGCGCCCTTCCGGCGCTGTAGAGTTCGAGTTTTACTTACTTGTGACTTTAACATACTACAACTTTTCAAAGGCCTTCAAACGGACCAAAATCAAGTATACGCGAATCAATGGAAGAATGATTGCTGGTACACGTACGCGCTTTCTGAAGTTTAAATAAATGCTAAGACTTCTTTGCAAAATCCTTACCGTAATGATATGGTAATTTTAATATCTACTGACGGCCAGCTTGTCGGCCGCTGTTCTGTGATTGGTGTCTTTAATCTGAAGGAGCATTTTGCATTCAAGTGCGTATCAAGGGAGGGAGGTGGAGAGCGATGGGGGCACAGCGCCTCGGGTTGAAGACACTTTACTATACACTTCCATAGGCCGTCATACTCGGCATTTGTAAAACTTGAAGTCACCCCCCTTCATTTGAATGATCCTGCATAAGCCCTGGCAGATGTACAAGGCTGTCAACGAACCCGTCACCATTCCTTTATTATTAACCTCATGCAGCACTTAAAATTTGGTCCGACTTACACACTAAAACGGGCCTTAATTGTTACGCTGCCTCTCATTCCTTGCCAAAGTTTTCAACGCCAGCATGTGACCCATCAATGCAAAGCTCACGAGTTGGTTGTTACCAGCACATAAGAATTTTTGCAGCATGACCATTGACTTTTTGAGCTACAGGCGCATGAATAAAAAACGTGTGATCCGCCACCCCCCGCCCCTTGTCACTCACCAATATATCAGATAGGTCCGCTGTCTTTCCAAAACCTCACAATCGGCTCAGGTGGTATCAATTTCAAACATTTTTTGACAGCATAATCTCCCAACCCAATCACTACCAAAATATATCTAACAAAGGATTCACTGCCCTCTCATTACAGGGTCAAAAATCATCCCAAAGAAATTTTTTAGGGACTACATACAGAGGGTTCACCCCCAGCCAAAGTGCAATTTTATGGAATGGTGGAGCGCCCCCTTAAAACGGCAGGGAAAACGCGGAGGGAGACTTGGTCAAGTTTAAAGGAACCGCTGTCTTCTTCTACAAATCATCGCACCATGAAACGTGGACAATGGTCACCTATTGTTGGCAGATGCTTAGCCCTACCCCTAAGAAACTTAATCCATAGTTACAATACAAGAAGAGCATTTTACAGTCGGTCATTTATGAATATTCAGTCCAGAGTGGCTTTCGTTTAGAAACAAGAGTTGCTTTAGGAACCTAGGCGAATTCGGTATCAATAAAGACAGGTCTCCCGGCTACTTACGTAGCCGGGAGCCCTGTCTTTATTGATACCTTTCGTATCAAATGCAATCTACATGAAATATGGAATCGGTTTCATTGAAGAATGGGAAAAAATTCATAAAACTATTAGCAATGTCAACCGAAAAAATGCAACGTGGAAAGGGGGGGGGGGTGTACGACTTGATAATGTAGGCTAAATGCAATAGCGTGTAGTGACCTGATTTAGAAATTTACAGTAAGATATGATTAACAAAACGAAGCCTAATTAAGAAAAGAAAAAGTGAGAACGAAGAGAAGTCGAAAAAAGCTACAAAAAGGGAGATATGAAAGAGAAAACAACTGTAAAAAGTCGACGGTTCCCCAACACTAAAACCGCAAAACGAGAAAAACACACTGCCCAGTCTCCGGGAGGACTTGAACTCACGTACTTAACAGTCGGAGTCGACCGCCATACCAACTAAGCCACGGCAATGCTGATAATCCAGCGCACTATAATTAATATTAGTAGTCTATAGTGTTAAGTTGTGTGATATACAAGTAGAAGTGCCGGGTGTAAGGGGGGTCGGGAGCTCGTTGCGAGCACCCCTTTTCACCTGCATCCTTAAACATTGGTACCGTACTTTAAATTGCTTGAAACACGCCCCCAAAATTTGTTTCAGTATGCTTGAATGTTAAGCTGTTCATGTTTATAGCATGGCCTGTAATTAATGTTTCTTAGGAGCCTGCAGGCCCTATAAATGACATCAATAGGGGTGGGGAAGGGGCGGGGTAAAGCTCAAGAAGCCGTTGTCTTTGCCCGGTCGCAAAATTTTCCATTTCTTCGGTATACATGTAGTCGGGATAGTCCTAGTAGTGGTAGGTACGATAAAATGTGTAATCCCGACGCTTGTCGGGGGTAGCACCAGAATTTGCGCGACAGGGGTCCAAACTTTCCTACGTAGGACTGCAGCCTGAAGCCCCGACAAGGGAGACGAAGAGCCGTAAGGTCGTGGAGAGTAAAATTCAAAATTTTCGGCGCGCATTTTGGTTTTTAGGCGTGAAATTGGAAAATTTGGCCGGGGATTTACTACAGGACCTGCCCTCATTTAAATCAAAATATCAAGTAAACCACAAGGGGCGACTGGTTATTGTGGACTACTTCATATTTTAACGTTTCCCGACTACACTGGGAACTTTAAACGACCTTGCGGGGATCCGTCCTCGACGAGGGACATGCGTACATGGCACCCATCTGGTTTCACCACTGACCGTCCCGACGACGATCAGTCCCCTGACTTTCCGACTTCCTAGCTTGGTCTCAAGAGCACAAATCCTCCAACTCGAACACAACATTTTCAGCGCCCTTCCGGCGCTGTAGAGTTCGAGTTTTACTTACTTGTGACTTTAACATACTACAACTTTTCAAAGGCCTTCAAACGGACCAAAATCAAGTATACGCGAATCAATGGAAGAATGATTGCTGGTACACGTACGCGCTTTCTGAAGTTTAAATAAATGCTAAGACTTCTTTGCAAAATCCTTACCGTAATGATATGGTAATTTTAATATCTACTGACGGCCAGCTTGTCGGCCGCTGTTCTGTGATTGGTGTCTTTAATCTGAAGGAGCATTTTGCATTCAAGTGCGTATCAAGGGAGGGAGGTGGAGAGCGATGGGGGCACAGCGCCTCGGGTTGAAGACACTTTACTATACACTTCCATAGGCCGTCATACTCGGCATTTGTAAAACTTGAAGTCACCCCCCTTCATTTGAATGATCCTGCATAAGCCCTGGCAGATGTACAAGGCTGTCAACGAACCCGTCACCATTCCTTTATTATTAACCTCATGCAGCACTTAAAATTTGGTCCGACTTACACACTAAAACGGGCCTTAATTGTTACGCTGCCTCTCATTCCTTGCCAAAGTTTTCAACGCCAGCATGTGACCCATCAATGCAAAGCTCACGAGTTGGTTGTTACCAGCACATAAGAATTTTTGCAGCATGACCATTGACTTTTTGAGCTACAGGCGCATGAATAAAAAACGTGTGATCCGCCACCCCCCGCCCCTTGTCACTCACCAATATATCAGATAGGTCCGCTGTCTTTCCAAAACCTCACAATCGGCTCAGGTGGTATCAATTTCAAACATTTTTTGACAGCATAATCTCCCAACCCAATCACTACCAAAATATATCTAACAAAGGATTCACTGCCCTCTCATTACAGGGTCAAAAATCATCCCAAAGAAATTTTTTAGGGACTACATACAGAGGGTTCACCCCCAGCCAAAGTGCAATTTTATGGAATGGTGGAGCGCCCCCTTAAAACGGCAGGGAAAACGCGGAGGGAGACTTGGTCAAGTTTAAAGGAACCGCTGTCTTCTTCTACAAATCATCGCACCATGAAACGTGGACAATGGTCACCTATTGTTGGCAGATGCTTAGCCCTACCCCTAAGAAACTTAATCCATAGTTACAATACAAGAAGAGCATTTTACAGTCGGTCATTTATGAATATTCAGTCCAGAGTGGCTTTCGTTTAGAAACAAGAGTTGCTTTAGGAACCTAGGCGAATTCGGTATCAATAAAGACAGGTCTCCCGGCTACTTACGTAGCCGGGAGCCCTGTCTTTATTGATACCTTTCGTATCAAATGCAATCTACATGAAATATGGAATCGGTTTCATTGAAGAATGGGAAAAAATTCATAAAACTATTAGCAATGTCAACCGAAAAAATGCAACGTGGAAAGGGGGGGGGGGGTGTACGACTTGATAATGTAGGCTAAATGCAATAGCGTGTAGTGACCTGATTTAGAAATTTACAGTAAGATATGATTAACAAAACGAAGCCTAATTAAGAAAAGAAAAAGTGAGAACGAAGAGAAGTCGAAAAAAGCTACAAAAAGGGAGATATGAAAGAGAAAACAACTGTAAAAAGTCGACGGTTCCCCAACACTAAAACCGCAAAACGAGAAAAACACACTGCCCAGTCTCCGGGAGGACTTGAACTCACGTACTTAACAGTCGGAGTCGACCGCCATACCAACTAAGCCACGGCAATGCTGATAATCCAGCGCACTATAATTAATATTAGTAGTCTATAGTGTTAAGTTGTGTGATATACAAGTAGAAGTGCCGGGTGTAAGGGGGGTCGGGAGCTCGTTGCGAGCACCCCTTTTCACCTGCATCCTTAAACATTGGTACCGTACTTTAAATTGCTTGAAACACGCCCCCAAAATTTGTTTCAGTATGCTTGAATGTTAAGCTGTTCATGTTTATAGCATGGCCTGTAATTAATGTTTCTTAGGAGCCTGCAGGCCCTATAAATGACATCAATAGGGGTGGGGAAGGGGCGGGGTAAAGCTCAAGAAGCCGTTGTCTTTGCCCGGTCGCAAAATTTTCCATTTCTTCGGTATACATGTAGTCGGGATAGTCCTAGTAGTGGTAGGTACGATAAAATGTGTAATCCCGACGCTTGTCGGGGGTAGCACCAGAATTTGCGCGACAGGGGTCCAAACTTTCCTACGTAGGACTGCAGCCTGAAGCCCCGACAAGGGAGACGAAGAGCCGTAAGGTCGTGGAGAGTAAAATTCAAAATTTTCGGCGCGCATTTTGGTTTTTAGGCGTGAAATTGGAAAATTTGGCCGGGGATTTACTACAGGACCTGCCCTCATTTAAATCAAAATATCAAGTAAACCACAAGGGGCGACTGGTTATTGTGGACTACTTCATATTTTAACGTTTCCCGACTACACTGGGAACTTTAAACGACCTTGCGGGGATCCGTCCTCGACGAGGGACATGCGTACATGGCACCCATCTGGTTTCACCACTGACCGTCCCGACGACGATCAGTCCCCTGACTTTCCGACTTCCTAGCTTGGTCTCAAGAGCACAAATCCTCCAACTCGAACACAACATTTTCAGCGCCCTTCCGGCGCTGTAGAGTTCGAGTTTTACTTACTTGTGACTTTAACATACTACAACTTTTCAAAGGCCTTCAAACGGACCAAAATCAAGTATACGCGAATCAATGGAAGAATGATTGCTGGTACACGTACGCGCTTTCTGAAGTTTAAATAAATGCTAAGACTTCTTTGCAAAATCCTTACCGTAATGATATGGTAATTTTAATATCTACTGACGGCCAGCTTGTCGGCCGCTGTTCTGTGATTGGTGTCTTTAATCTGAAGGAGCATTTTGCATTCAAGTGCGTATCAAGGGAGGGAGGTGGAGAGCGATGGGGGCACAGCGCCTCGGGTTGAAGACACTTTACTATACACTTCCATAGGCCGTCATACTCGGCATTTGTAAAACTTGAAGTCACCCCCCTTCATTTGAATGATCCTGCATAAGCCCTGGCAGATGTACAAGGCTGTCAACGAACCCGTCACCATTCCTTTATTATTAACCTCATGCAGCACTTAAAATTTGGTCCGACTTACACACTAAAACGGGCCTTAATTGTTACGCTGCCTCTCATTCCTTGCCAAAGTTTTCAACGCCAGCATGTGACCCATCAATGCAAAGCTCACGAGTTGGTTGTTACCAGCACATAAGAATTTTTGCAGCATGACCATTGACTTTTTGAGCTACAGGCGCATGAATAAAAAACGTGTGATCCGCCACCCCCGCCCCTTGTCACTCACCAATATATCAGATAGGTCCGCTGTCTTTCCAAAACCTCACAATCGGCTCAGGTGGTATCAATTTCAAACATTTTTTGACAGCATAATCTCCCAACCCAATCACTACCAAAATATATCTAACAAAGGATTCACTGCCCTCTCATTACAGGGTCAAAAATCATCCCAAAGAAATTTTTTAGGGACTACATACAGAGGGTTCACCCCCAGCCAAAGTGCAATTTTATGGAATGGTGGAGCGCCCCCTTAAAACGGCAGGGAAAACGCGGAGGGAGACTTGGTCAAGTTTAAAGGAACCGCTGTCTTCTTCTACAAATCATCGCACCATGAAACGTGGACAATGGTCACCTATTGTTGGCAGATGCTTAGCCCTACCCCTAAGAAACTTAATCCATAGTTACAATACAAGAAGAGCATTTTACAGTCGGTCATTTATGAATATTCAGTCCAGAGTGGCTTTCGTTTAGAAACAAGAGTTGCTTTAGGAACCTAGGCGAATTCGGTATCAATAAAGACAGGTCTCCCGGCTACTTACGTAGCCGGGAGCCCTGTCTTTATTGATACCTTTCGTATCAAATGCAATCTACATGAAATATGGAATCGGTTTCATTGAAGAATGGGAAAAAATTCATAAAACTATTAGCAATGTCAACCGAAAAAATGCAACGTGGAAAGGGGGGGGGGGGTGTACGACTTGATAATGTAGGCTAAATGCAATAGCGTGTAGTGACCTGATTTAGAAATTTACAGTAAGATATGATTAACAAAACGAAGCCTAATTAAGAAAAGAAAAAGTGAGAACGAAGAGAAGTCGAAAAAAGCTACAAAAAGGGAGATATGAAAGAGAAAACAACTGTAAAAAGTCGACGGTTCCCCAACACTAAAACCGCAAAACGAGAAAAACACACTGCCCAGTCTCCGGGAGGACTTGAACTCACGTACTTAACAGTCGGAGTCGACCGCCATACCAACTAAGCCACGGCAATGCTGATAATCCAGCGCACTATAATTAATATTAGTAGTCTATAGTGTTAAGTTGTGTGATATACAAGTAGAAGTGCCGGGTGTAAGGGGGGTCGGGAGCTCGTTGCGAGCACCCCTTTTCACCTGCATCCTTAAACATTGGTACCGTACTTTAAATTGCTTGAAACACGCCCCCAAAATTTGTTTCAGTATGCTTGAATGTTAAGCTGTTCATGTTTATAGCATGGCCTGTAATTAATGTTTCTTAGGAGCCTGCAGGCCCTATAAATGACATCAATAGGGGTGGGGAAGGGGCGGGGTAAAGCTCAAGAAGCCGTTGTCTTTGCCCGGTCGCAAAATTTTCCATTTCTTCGGTATACATGTAGTCGGGATAGTCCTAGTAGTGGTAGGTACGATAAAATGTGTAATCCCGACGCTTGTCGGGGGTAGCACCAGAATTTGCGCGACAGGGGTCCAAACTTTCCTACGTAGGACTGCAGCCTGAAGCCCCGACAAGGGAGACGAAGAGCCGTAAGGTCGTGGAGAGTAAAATTCAAAATTTTCGGCGCGCATTTTGGTTTTTAGGCGTGAAATTGGAAAATTTGGCCGGGGATTTACTACAGGACCTGCCCTCATTTAAATCAAAATATCAAGTAAACCACAAGGGGCGACTGGTTATTGTGGACTACTTCATATTTTAACGTTTCCCGACTACACTGGGAACTTTAAACGACCTTGCGGGGATCCGTCCTCGACGAGGGACATGCGTACATGGCACCCATCTGGTTTCACCACTGACCGTCCCGACGACGATCAGTCCCCTGACTTTCCGACTTCCTAGCTTGGTCTCAAGAGCACAAATCCTCCAACTCGAACACAACATTTTCAGCGCCCTTCCGGCGCTGTAGAGTTCGAGTTTTACTTACTTGTGACTTTAACATACTACAACTTTTCAAAGGCCTTCAAACGGACCAAAATCAAGTATACGCGAATCAATGGAAGAATGATTGCTGGTACACGTACGCGCTTTCTGAAGTTTAAATAAATGCTAAGACTTCTTTGCAAAATCCTTACCGTAATGATATGGTAATTTTAATATCTACTGACGGCCAGCTTGTCGGCCGCTGTTCTGTGATTGGTGTCTTTAATCTGAAGGAGCATTTTGCATTCAAGTGCGTATCAAGGGAGGGAGGTGGAGAGCGATGGGGGCACAGCGCCTCGGGTTGAAGACACTTTACTATACACTTCCATAGGCCGTCATACTCGGCATTTGTAAAACTTGAAGTCACCCCCCTTCATTTGAATGATCCTGCATAAGCCCTGGCAGATGTACAAGGCTGTCAACGAACCCGTCACCATTCCTTTATTATTAACCTCATGCAGCACTTAAAATTTGGTCCGACTTACACACTAAAACGGGCCTTAATTGTTACGCTGCCTCTCATTCCTTGCCAAAGTTTTCAACGCCAGCATGTGACCCATCAATGCAAAGCTCACGAGTTGGTTGTTACCAGCACATAAGAATTTTTGCAGCATGACCATTGACTTTTTGAGCTACAGGCGCATGAATAAAAAACGTGTGATCCGCCACCCCCGCCCCTTGTCACTCACCAATATATCAGATAGGTCCGCTGTCTTTCCAAAACCTCACAATCGGCTCAGGTGGTATCAATTTCAAACATTTTTTGACAGCATAATCTCCCAACCCAATCACTACCAAAATATATCTAACAAAGGATTCACTGCCCTCTCATTACAGGGTCAAAAATCATCCCAAAGAAATTTTTTAGGGACTACATACAGAGGGTTCACCCCCAGCCAAAGTGCAATTTTATGGAATGGTGGAGCGCCCCCTTAAAACGGCAGGGAAAACGCGGAGGGAGACTTGGTCAAGTTTAAAGGAACCGCTGTCTTCTTCTACAAATCATCGCACCATGAAACGTGGACAATGGTCACCTATTGTTGGCAGATGCTTAGCCCTACCCCTAAGAAACTTAATCCATAGTTACAATACAAGAAGAGCATTTTACAGTCGGTCATTTATGAATATTCAGTCCAGAGTGGCTTTCGTTTAGAAACAAGAGTTGCTTTAGGAACCTAGGCGAATTCGGTATCAATAAAGACAGGTCTCCCGGCTACTTACGTAGCCGGGAGCCCTGTCTTTATTGATACCTTTCGTATCAAATGCAATCTACATGAAATATGGAATCGGTTTCATTGAAGAATGGGAAAAAAAGTCATAAAACTATTAGCAATGTCAACCGAAAAAATGCAACGTGGAAAGGGGGGGGGGGTGTACGACTTGATAATGTAGGCTAAATGCAATAGCGTGTAGTGACCTGATTTAGAAATTTACAGTAAGATATGATTAACAAAACGAAGCCTAATTAAGAAAAGAAAAAGTGAGAACGAAGAGAAGTCGAAAAAAGCTACAAAAAGGAAATATGAAAGAGAAAACAACTGTAAAAAGTCGACGGTTCCCCAACACTAAAACCGCAAAACGAGAAAAACACACTGCCCAGTCTCCGGGAGGACTTGAACTCACGTACTTAACAGTCGGAGTCGACCGCCATACCAACTAAGCCACGGCAATGCTGATAATCCAGCGCACTATAATTAATATTAGTAGTCTATAGTGTTAAGTTGTGTGATATACAAGTAGAAGTGCCGGGTGTAAGGGGGGTCGGGAGCTCGTTGCGAGCACCCCTTTTCACCTGCATCCTTAAACATTGGTACCGTACTTTAAATTGCTTGAAACACGCCCCCAAAATTTGTTTCAGTATGCTTGAATGTTAAGCTGTTCATGTTTATAGCATGGCCTGTAATTAATGTTTCTTAGGAGCCTGCAGGCCCTATAAATGACATCAATAGGGGTGGGGAAGGGGCGGGGTAAAGCTCAAGAAGCCGTTGTCTTTGCCCGGTCGCAAAATTTTCCATTTCTTCGGTATACATGTAGTCGGGATAGTCCTAGTAGTGGTAGGTACGATAAAATGTGTAATCCCGACGCTTGTCGGGGGTAGCACCAGAATTTGCGCGACAGGGGTCCAAACTTTCCTACGTAGGACTGCAGCCTGAAGCCCCGACAAGGGAGACGAAGAGCCGTAAGGTCGTGGAGAGTAAAATTCAAAATTTTCGGCGCGCATTTTGGTTTTTAGGCGTGAAATTGGAAAATTTGGCCGGGGATTTACTACAGGACCTGCCCTCATTTAAATCAAAATATCAAGTAAACCACAAGGGGCGACTGGTTATTGTGGACTACTTCATATTTTAACGTTTCCCGACTACACTGGGAACTTTAAACGACCTTGCGGGGATCCGTCCTCGACGAGGGACATGCGTACATGGCACCCATCTGGTTTCACCACTGACCGTCCCGACGACGACGATCAGTCCCCTGACTTTCCGACTTCCTAGCTTGGTCTCAAGAGCACAAATCCTCCAACTCGAACACAACATTTTCAGCGCCCTTCCGGCGCTGTAGAGTTCGAGTTTTACTTACTTGTGACTTTAACATACTACAACTTTTCAAAGGCCTTCAAACGGACCAAAATCAAGTATACGCGAATCAATGGAAGAATGATTGCTGGTACACGTACGCGCTTTCTGAAGTTTAAATAAATGCTAAGACTTCTTTGCAAAATCCTTACCGTAATGATATGGTAATTTTAATATCTACTGACGGCCAGCTTGTCGGCCGCTGTTCTGTGATTGGTGTCTTTAATCTGAAGGAGCATTTTGCATTCAAGTGCGTATCAAGGGAGGGAGGTGGAGAGCGATGGGGGCACAGCGCCTCGGGTTGAAGACACTTTACTATACACTTCCATAGGCCGTCATACTCGGCATTTGTAAAACTTGAAGTCACCCCCCTTCATTTGAATGATCCTGCATAAGCCCTGGCAGATGTACAAGGCTGTCAACGAACCCGTCACCATTCCTTTATTATTAACCTCATGCAGCACTTAAAATTTGGTCCGACTTACACACTAAAACGGGCCTTAATTGTTACGCTGCCTCTCATTCCTTGCCAAAGTTTTCAACGCCAGCATGTGACCCATCAATGCAAAGCTCACGAGTTGGTTGTTACCAGCACATAAGAATTTTTGCAGCATGACCATTGACTTTTTGAGCTACAGGCGCATGAATAAAAAACGTGTGATCCGCCACCCCCGCCCCTTGTCACTCACCAATATATCAGATAGGTCCGCTGTCTTTCCAAAACCTCACAATCGGCTCAGGTGGTATCAATTTCAAACATTTTTTGACAGCATAATCTCCCAACCCAATCACTACCAAAATATATCTAACAAAGGATTCACTGCCCTCTCATTACAGGGTCAAAAATCATCCCAAAGAAATTTTTAGGGACTACATACAGAGGGTTCACCCCCAGCCAAAGTGCAATTTTATGGAATGGTGGAGCGCCCCCTTAAAACGGCAGGGAAAACGCGGAGGGAGACTTGGTCAAGTTTAAAGGAACCGCTGTCTTCTTCTACAAATCATCGCACCATGAAACGTGGACAATGGTCACCTATTGTTGGCAGATGCTTAGCCCTACCCCTAAGAAACTTAATCCATAGTTACAATACAAGAAGAGCATTTTACAGTCGGTCATTTATGAATATTCAGTCCAGAGTGGCTTTCGTTTAGAAACAAGAGTTGCTTTAGGAACCTAGGCGAATTCGGTATCAATAAAGACAGGTCTCCCGGCTACTTACGTAGCCGGGAGCCCTGTCTTTATTGATACCTTTCGTATCAAATGCAATCTACATGAAATATGGAATCGGTTTCATTGAAGAATGGGAAAAAATTCATAAAACTATTAGCAATGTCAACCGAAAAAATGCAACGTGGAAAGGGGGGGGGGGGTGTACGACTTGATAATGTAGGCTAAATGCAATAGCGTGTAGTGACCTGATTTAGAAATTTACAGTAAGATATGATTAACAAAACGAAGCCTAATTAAGAAAAGAAAAAGTGAGAACGAAGAGAAGTCGAAAAAAGCTACAAAAAGGGAGATATGAAAGAGAAAACAACTGTAAAAAGTCGACGGTTCCCCAACACTAAAACCGCAAAACGAGAAAAACACACTGCCCAGTCTCCGGGAGGACTTGAACTCACGTACTTAACAGTCGGAGTCGACCGCCATACCAACTAAGCCACGGCAATGCTGATAATCCAGCGCACTATAATTAATATTAGTAGTCTATAGTGTTAAGTTGTGTGATATACAAGTAGAAGTGCCGGGTGTAAGGGGGGTCGGGAGCTCGTTGCGAGCACCCCTTTTCACCTGCATCCTTAAACATTGGTACCGTACTTTAAATTGCTTGAAACACGCCCCCAAAATTTGTTTCAGTATGCTTGAATGTTAAGCTGTTCATGTTTATAGCATGGCCTGTAATTAATGTTTCTTAGGAGCCTGCAGGCCCTATAAATGACATCAATAGGGGTGGGGAAGGGGCGGGGTAAAGCTCAAGAAGCCGTTGTCTTTGCCCGGTCGCAAAATTTTCCATTTCTTCGGTATACATGTAGTCGGGATAGTCCTAGTAGTGGTAGGTACGATAAAATGTGTAATCCCGACGCTTGTCGGGGGTAGCACCAGAATTTGCGCGACAGGGGT
This sequence comes from Holothuria leucospilota, assembly GCA_029531755.1. NCBI lineage: Eukaryota > Metazoa > Echinodermata > Holothuroidea > Aspidochirotida > Holothuriidae > Holothuria > Holothuria leucospilota. The sequence continues at coordinate 26,247,484 of CM055970.1, forward strand.
CCAAACTTTCCTACGTAGGACTGCAGCCTGAAGCCCCGACAAGGGAGACGAAGAGCCGTAAGGTCGTGGAGAGTAAAATTCAAAATTTTCGGCGCGCATTTTGGTTTTTAGGCGTGAAATTGGAAAATTTGGGGGATTTACTACAGGACCTGCCCTCATTTAAATCAAAATATCAAGTAAACCACAAGGGGCGACTGGTTATTGTGGACTACTTCATATTTTAACGTTTCCCGACTACACTGGGAACTTTAAACGACCTTGCGGGGATCCGTCCTCGACGAGGGACATGCGTACATGGCACCCATCTGGTTTCACCACTGACCGTCCCGACGACGATCAGTCCCCTGACTTTCCGACTTCCTAGCTTGGTCTCAAGAGCACAAATCCTCCAACTCGAACACAACATTTTCAGCGCCCTTCCGGCGCTGTAGAGTTCGAGTTTTACTTACTTGTGACTTTAACATACTACAACTTTTCAAAGGCCTTCAAACGGACCAAAATCAAGTATACGCGAATCAATGGAAGAATGATTGCTGGTACACGTACGCGCTTTCTGAAGTTTAAATAAATGCTAAGACTTCTTTGCAAAATCCTTACCGTAATGATATGGTAATTTTAATATCTACTGACGGCCAGCTTGTCGGCCGCTGTTCTGTGATTGGTGTCTTTAATCTGAAGGAGCATTTTGCATTCAAGTGCGTATCAAGGGAGGGAGGTGGAGAGCGATGGGGGCACAGCGCCTCGGGTTGAAGACACTTTACTATACACTTCCATAGGCCGTCATACTCGGCATTTGTAAAACTTGAAGTCACCCCCCTTCATTTGAATGATCCTGCATAAGCCCTGGCAGATGTACAAGGCTGTCAACGAACCCGTCACCATTCCTTTATTATTAACCTCATGCAGCACTTAAAATTTGGTCCGACTTACACACTAAAACGGGCCTTAATTGTTACGCTGCCTCTCATTCCTTGCCAAAGTTTTCAACGCCAGCATGTGACCCATCAATGCAAAGCTCACGAGTTGGTTGTTACCAGCACATAAGAATTTTTGCAGCATGACCATTGACTTTTTGAGCTACAGGCGCATGAATAAAAAACGTGTGATCCGCCACCCCCCGCCCCTTGTCACTCACCAATATATCAGATAGGTCCGCTGTCTTTCCAAAACCTCACAATCGGCTCAGGTGGTATCAATTTCAAACATTTTTTGACAGCATAATCTCCCAACCCAATCACTACCAAAATATATCTAACAAAGGATTCACTGCCCTCTCATTACAGGGTCAAAAATCATCCCAAAGAAATTTTTTAGGGACTACATACAGAGGGTTCACCCCCAGCCAAAGTGCAATTTTATGGAATGGTGGAGCGCCCCCTTAAAACGGCAGGGAAAACGCGGAGGGAGACTTGGTCAAGTTTAAAGGAACCGCTGTCTTCTTCTACAAATCATCGCACCATGAAACGTGGACAATGGTCACCTATTGTTGGCAGATGCTTAGCCCTACCCCTAAGAAACTTAATCCATAGTTACAATACAAGAAGAGCATTTTACAGTCGGTCATTTATGAATATTCAGTCCAGAGTGGCTTTCGTTTAGAAACAAGAGTTGCTTTAGGAACCTAGGCGAATTCGGTATCAATAAAGACAGGTCTCCCGGCTACTTACGTAGCCGGGAGCCCTGTCTTTATTGATACCTTTCGTATCAAATGCAATCTACATGAAATATGGAATCGGTTTCATTGAAGAATGGGAAAAAATTCATAAAACTATTAGCAATGTCAACCGAAAAAATGCAACGTGGAAAGGGGGGGGGGGGTGTACGACTTGATAATGTAGGCTAAATGCAATAGCGTGTAGTGACCTGATTTAGAAATTTACAGTAAGATATGATTAACAAAACGAAGCCTAATTAAGAAAAGAAAAAGTGAGAACGAAGAGAAGTCGAAAAAAGCTACAAAAAGGGAGATATGAAAGAGAAAACAACTGTAAAAAGTCGACGGTTCCCCAACACTAAAACCGCAAAACGAGAAAAACACACTGCCCAGTCTCCGGGAGGACTTGAACTCACGTACTTAACAGTCGGAGTCGACCGCCATACCAACTAAGCCACGGCAATGCTGATAATCCAGCGCACTATAATTAATATTAGTAGTCTATAGTGTTAAGTTGTGTGATATACAAGTAGAAGTGCCGGGTGTAAGGGGGGTCGGGAGCTCGTTGCGAGCACCCCTTTTCACCTGCATCCTTAAACATTGGTACCGTACTTTAAATTGCTTGAAACACGCCCCCAAAATTTGTTTCAGTATGCTTGAATGTTAAGCTGTTCATGTTTATAGCATGGCCTGTAATTAATGTTTCTTAGGAGCCTGCAGGCCCTATAAATGACATCAATAGGGGTGGGGAAGGGGCGGGGTAAAGCTCAAGAAGCCGTTGTCTTTGCCCGGTCGCAAAATTTTCCATTTCTTCGGTATACATGTAGTCGGGATAGTCCTAGTAGTGGTAGGTACGATAAAATGTGTAATCCCGACGCTTGTCGGGGGTAGCACCAGAATTTGCGCGACAGGGGTCCAAACTTTCCTACGTAGGACTGCAGCCTGAAGCCCCGACAAGGGAGACGAAGAGCCGTAAGGTCGTGGAGAGTAAAATTCAAAATTTTCGGCGCGCATTTTGGTTTTTAGGCGTGAAATTGGAAAATTTGGCCGGGGATTTACTACAGGACCTGCCCTCATTTAAATCAAAATATCAAGTAAACCACAAGGGGCGACTGGTTATTGTGGACTACTTCATATTTTAACGTTTCCCGACTACACTGGGAACTTTAAACGACCTTGCGGGGATCCGTCCTCGACGAGGGACATGCGTACATGGCACCCATCTGGTTTCACCACTGACCGTCCCGACGACGATCAGTCCCCTGACTTTCCGACTTCCTAGCTTGGTCTCAAGAGCACAAATCCTCCAACTCGAACACAACATTTTCAGCGCCCTTCCGGCGCTGTAGAGTTCGAGTTTTACTTACTTGTGACTTTAACATACTACAACTTTTCAAAGGCCTTCAAACGGACCAAAATCAAGTATACGCGAATCAATGGAAGAATGATTGCTGGTACACGTACGCGCTTTCTGAAGTTTAAATAAATGCTAAGACTTCTTTGCAAAATCCTTACCGTAATGATATGGTAATTTTAATATCTACTGACGGCCAGCTTGTCGGCCGCTGTTCTGTGATTGGTGTCTTTAATCTGAAGGAGCATTTTGCATTCAAGTGCGTATCAAGGGAGGGAGGTGGAGAGCGATGGGGGCACAGCGCCTCGGGTTGAAGACACTTTACTATACACTTCCATAGGCCGTCATACTCGGCATTTGTAAAACTTGAAGTCACCCCCCTTCATTTGAATGATCCTGCATAAGCCCTGGCAGATGTACAAGGCTGTCAACGAACCCGTCACCATTCCTTTATTATTAACCTCATGCAGCACTTAAAATTTGGTCCGACTTACACACTAAAACGGGCCTTAATTGTTACGCTGCCTCTCATTCCTTGCCAAAGTTTTCAACGCCAGCATGTGACCCATCAATGCAAAGCTCACGAGTTGGTTGTTACCAGCACATAAGAATTTTTGCAGCATGACCATTGACTTTTTGAGCTACAGGCGCATGAATAAAAAACGTGTGATCCGCCACCCCCCGCCCCTTGTCACTCACCAATATATCAGATAGGTCCGCTGTCTTTCCAAAACCTCACAATCGGCTCAGGTGGTATCAATTTCAAACATTTTTTGACAGCATAATCTCCCAACCCAATCACTACCAAAATATATCTAACAAAGGATTCACTGCCCTCTCATTACAGGGTCAAAAATCATCCCAAAGAAATTTTTAGGGACTACATACAGAGGGTTCACCCCCAGCCAAAGTGCAATTTTATGGAATGGTGGAGCGCCCCCTTAAAACGGCAGGGAAAACGCGGAGGGAGACTTGGTCAAGTTTAAAGGAACCGCTGTCTTCTTCTACAAATCATCGCACCATGAAACGTGGACAATGGTCACCTATTGTTGGCAGATGCTTAGCCCTACCCCTAAGAAACTTAATCCATAGTTACAATACAAGAAGAGCATTTTACAGTCGGTCATTTATGAATATTCAGTCCAGAGTGGCTTTCGTTTAGAAACAAGAGTTGCTTTAGGAACCTAGGCGAATTCGGTATCAATAAAGACAGGTCTCCCGGCTACTTACGTAGCCGGGAGCCCTGTCTTTATTGATACCTTTCGTATCAAATGCAATCTACATGAAATATGGAATCGGTTTCATTGAAGAATGGGAAAAAATTCATAAAACTATTAGCAATGTCAACCGAAAAAATGCAACGTGGAAAGGGGGGGGGGTGTACGACTTGATAATGTAGGCTAAATGCAATAGCGTGTAGTGACCTGATTTAGAAATTTACAGTAAGATATGATTAACAAAACGAAGCCTAATTAAGAAAAGAAAAAGTGAGAACGAAGAGAAGTCGAAAAAAGCTACAAAAAGGGAGATATGAAAGAGAAAACAACTGTAAAAAGTCGACGGTTCCCCAACACTAAAACCGCAAAACGAGAAAAACACACTGCCCAGTCTCCGGGAGGACTTGAACTCACGTACTTAACAGTCGGAGTCGACCGCCATACCAACTAAGCCACGGCAATGCTGATAATCCAGCGCACTATAATTAATATTAGTAGTCTATAGTGTTAAGTTGTGTGATATACAAGTAGAAGTGCCGGGTGTAAGGGGGGTCGGGAGCTCGTTGCGAGCACCCCTTTTCACCTGCATCCTTAAACATTGGTACCGTACTTTAAATTGCTTGAAACACGCCCCCAAAATTTGTTTCAGTATGCTTGAATGTTAAGCTGTTCATGTTTATAGCATGGCCTGTAATTAATGTTTCTTAGGAGCCTGCAGGCCCTATAAATGACATCAATAGGGGTGGGGAAGGGGCGGGGTAAAGCTCAAGAAGCCGTTGTCTTTGCCCGGTCGCAAAATTTTCCATTTCTTCGGTATACATGTAGTCGGGATAGTCCTAGTAGTGGTAGGTACGATAAAATGTGTAATCCCGACGCTTGTCGGGGGTAGCACCAGAATTTGCGCGACAGGGGTCCAAACTTTCCTACGTAGGACTGCAGCCTGAAGCCCCGACAAGGGAGACGAAGAGCCGTAAGGTCGTGGAGAGTAAAATTCAAAATTTTCGGCGCGCATTTTGGTTTTTAGGCGTGAAATTGGAAAATTTGGCCGGGGATTTACTACAGGACCTGCCCTCATTTAAATCAAAATATCAAGTAAACCACAAGGGGCGACTGGTTATTGTGGACTACTTCATATTTTAACGTTTCCCGACTACACTGGGAACTTTAAACGACCTTGCGGGGATCCGTCCTCGACGAGGGACATGCGTACATGGCACCCATCTGGTTTCACCACTGACCGTCCCGACGACGATCAGTCCCCTGACTTTCCGACTTCCTAGCTTGGTCTCAAGAGCACAAATCCTCCAACTCGAACACAACATTTTCAGCGCCCTTCCGGCGCTGTAGAGTTCGAGTTTTACTTACTTGTGACTTTAACATACTACAACTTTTCAAAGGCCTTCAAACGGACCAAAATCAAGTATACGCGAATCAATGGAAGAATGATTGCTGGTACACGTACGCGCTTTCTGAAGTTTAAATAAATGCTAAGACTTCTTTGCAAAATCCTTACCGTAATGATATGGTAATTTTAATATCTACTGACGGCCAGCTTGTCGGCCGCTGTTCTGTGATTGGTGTCTTTAATCTGAAGGAGCATTTTGCATTCAAGTGCGTATCAAGGGAGGGAGGTGGAGAGCGATGGGGGCACAGCGCCTCGGGTTGAAGACACTTTACTATACACTTCCATAGGCCGTCATACTCGGCATTTGTAAAACTTGAAGTCACCCCCCTTCATTTGAATGATCCTGCATAAGCCCTGGCAGATGTACAAGGCTGTCAACGAACCCGTCACCATTCCTTTATTATTAACCTCATGCAGCACTTAAAATTTGGTCCGACTTACACACTAAAACGGGCCTTAATTGTTACGCTGCCTCTCATTCCTTGCCAAAGTTTTCAACGCCAGCATGTGACCCATCAATGCAAAGCTCACGAGTTGGTTGTTACCAGCACATAAGAATTTTTGCAGCATGACCATTGACTTTTTGAGCTACAGGCGCATGAATAAAAAACGTGTGATCCGCCACCCCCCGCCCCTTGTCACTCACCAATATATCAGATAGGTCCGCTGTCTTTCCAAAACCTCACAATCGGCTCAGGTGGTATCAATTTCAAACATTTTTTGACAGCATAATCTCCCAACCCAATCACTACCAAAATATATCTAACAAAGGATTCACTGCCCTCTCATTACAGGGTCAAAAATCATCCCAAAGAAATTTTTTAGGGACTACATACAGAGGGTTCACCCCCAGCCAAAGTGCAATTTTATGGAATGGTGGAGCGCCCCCTTAAAACGGCAGGGAAAACGCGGAGGGAGACTTGGTCAAGTTTAAAGGAACCGCTGTCTTCTTCTACAAATCATCGCACCATGAAACGTGGACAATGGTCACCTATTGTTGGCAGATGCTTAGCCCTACCCCTAAGAAACTTAATCCATAGTTACAATACAAGAAGAGCATTTTACAGTCGGTCATTTATGAATATTCAGTCCAGAGTGGCTTTCGTTTAGAAACAAGAGTTGCTTTAGGAACCTAGGCGAATTCGGTATCAATAAAGACAGGTCTCCCGGCTACTTACGTAGCCGGGAGCCCTGTCTTTATTGATACCTTTCGTATCAAATGCAATCTACATGAAATATGGAATCGGTTTCATTGAAGAATGGGAAAAAATTCATAAAACTATTAGCAATGTCAACCGAAAAAATGCAACGTGGAAAGGGGGGGGGGGGTGTACGACTTGATAATGTAGGCTAAATGCAATAGCGTGTAGTGACCTGATTTAGAAATTTACAGTAAGATATGATTAACAAAACGAAGCCTAATTAAGAAAAGAAAAAGTGAGAACGAAGAGAAGTCGAAAAAAGCTACAAAAAGGGAGATATGAAAGAGAAAACAACTGTAAAAAGTCGACGGTTCCCCAACACTAAAACCGCAAAACGAGAAAAACACACTGCCCAGTCTCCGGGAGGACTTGAACTCACGTACTTAACAGTCGGAGTCGACCGCCATACCAACTAAGCCACGGCAATGCTGATAATCCAGCGCACTATAATTAATATTAGTAGTCTATAGTGTTAAGTTGTGTGATATACAAGTAGAAGTGCCGGGTGTAAGGGGGGTCGGGAGCTCGTTGCGAGCACCCCTTTTCACCTGCATCCTTAAACATTGGTACCGTACTTTAAATTGCTTGAAACACGCCCCCAAAATTTGTTTCAGTATGCTTGAATGTTAAGCTGTTCATGTTTATAGCATGGCCTGTAATTAATGTTTCTTAGGAGCCTGCAGGCCCTATAAATGACATCAATAGGGGTGGGGAAGGGGCGGGGTAAAGCTCAAGAAGCCGTTGTCTTTGCCCGGTCGCAAAATTTTCCATTTCTTCGGTATACATGTAGTCGGGATAGTCCTAGTAGTGGTAGGTACGATAAAATGTGTAATCCCGACGCTTGTCGGGGGTAGCACCAGAATTTGCGCGACAGGGGTCCAAACTTTCCTACGTAGGACTGCAGCCTGAAGCCCCGACAAGGGAGACGAAGAGCCGTAAGGTCGTGGAGAGTAAAATTCAAAATTTTCGGCGCGCATTTTGGTTTTTAGGCGTGAAATTGGAAAATTTGGCCGGGGATTTACTACAGGACCTGCCCTCATTTAAATCAAAATATCAAGTAAACCACAAGGGGCGACTGGTTATTGTGGACTACTTCATATTTTAACGTTTCCCGACTACACTGGGAACTTTAAACGACCTTGCGGGGATCCGTCCTCGACGAGGGACATGCGTACATGGCACCCATCTGGTTTCACCACTGACCGTCCCGACGACGATCAGTCCCCTGACTTTCCGACTTCCTAGCTTGGTCTCAAGAGCACAAATCCTCCAACTCGAACACAACATTTTCAGCGCCCTTCCGGCGCTGTAGAGTTCGAGTTTTACTTACTTGTGACTTTAACATACTACAACTTTTCAAAGGCCTTCAAACGGACCAAAATCGAAGTATACGCGAATCAATGGAAGAATGATTGCTGGTACACGTACGCGCTTTCTGAAGTTTAAATAAATGCTAAGACTTCTTTGCAAAATCCTTACCGTAATGATATGGTAATTTTAATATCTACTGACGGCCAGCTTGTCGGCCGCTGTTCTGTGATTGGTGTCTTTAATCTGAAGGAGCATTTTGCATTCAAGTGCGTATCAAGGGAGGGAGGTGGAGAGCGATGGGGGCACAGCGCCTCGGGTTGAAGACACTTTACTATACACTTCCATAGGCCGTCATACTCGGCATTTGTAAAACTTGAAGTCACCCCCCTTCATTTGAATGATCCTGCATAAGCCCTGGCAGATGTACAAGGCTGTCAACGAACCCGTCACCATTCCTTTATTATTAACCTCATGCAGCACTTAAAATTTGGTCCGACTTACACACTAAAACGGGCCTTAATTGTTACGCTGCCTCTCATTCCTTGCCAAAGTTTTCAACGCCAGCATGTGACCCATCAATGCAAAGCTCACGAGTTGGTTGTTACCAGCACATAAGAATTTTTGCAGCATGACCATTGACTTTTTGAGCTACAGGCGCATGAATAAAAAACTTGTGATCCGCCACCTACCCCCTCCCCTTGTCACTCACCAATATATGAGATAGGTCCGCTGTCTTTCCAAAACCTCACAATCGGCTCAGGTGGTATCAATTTCAAACATTTTTTGACAGCATAATCTCCCAACCCAATCACTACCAAAATACATCTAACAGAGGATTCACTGCCCTCTCATAACAGGGTCAAAAATCAACCCAAACAAATTTTTTAGGGACTACATGTAGAGGGTTCACCCCCAGCCAAAGTGCAATTTTATGGAATGGTGGAGCGCCCCCTTAAAACGGCAGGGAAAACGCGGAGGGAGACTTGATCAAGTTTAAATCAACCGCTGTCTTCTTTTACAAATCATCGCACCATGAAACGTGGACAATGGTCACCTATTGTTGGCAGATGCCTAGCCCTACCCCCTAAGAAACTTAATCCATAGTTACAATACAAGAAGAGTATTTTACAGTCGGTCATTTATGAATATTCAGTCCAGAGTGGCTTTCGTTTAGAAACAAGAGTTGCTTTAGGAACCTAGGCGAATTCGGTATCAATAAAGACAGGTCTCCCGGCTACTTACGTAGCCGGGAGCCCTGTCTTTATTGATACCTTTCGTATCAAATGCAATCTACATGAAATATGGAATCGGTTTCATCGAAGAATGGGAAAAAATTCATAAAACTATTAGCAATTTCAACCGAAAAAATGCAACGTGGAAAGGGGGGGGGTGTACGACTTGATAATGTAGGCTACATGCAATAGCGTGTAGTGACCTGATTTGGAAATTTACAGTAAGATATGATTAACAAAACGAAGCCTAATTAAGAAAAGAAAAAGTGGGAACGAAGAGAAGTCGATAAAAGCTACAAAAAGGGAGATATGAAAGAGAAAGCAACTGTAAAAAGTCGACAGTTCCCCAACACTAAAACCGCAAAACGAGAAAAACACACTGCCCAGTCTCCGGGAGGACTTGAACTCACGTACTTCACAGTCGGAGTCGACCGCCATACCAACTAAGCCACGACAATGCTGATAATCCAGCGCACTATAATTAATATTAGTAGTCTATAGTGTTAAGTTGTGTGATATACAAGTAGAAGTGCCGGATGTAAGGGGGGTCGGGAGCTCGTTGCGAGCACCCCTTTTCACTTGCATCATTAAATATTGGTACCGTACTTTAAATTGCTTGAAACACGCCCCCAAAATTTGTTTCAGTATGCTTGAATGTTAAGCTGTTCATGTTTATAGCATGGCCTGTAATCAATGTTTCTTAGGAGCCTGCCCTATAAATGACATCAATAGGGGTGGGGAAGGGGCGGGGTAAAGCTCCAGAAGCCGTTGTCTTTGCACGGTCGCAAAATTTTCCAATTCCTTCGGTATACATGTAGTCGGGATAGTCCTAGTGGTAGGTACGATAAAATGTGTAATCCCGACGCTTGTCGGGGGTAGCGCCAGAATTTGCGCGACAGGGGTCCAAACTTTCCTACGTAGGACTGCAGCCTGAAGCCCCGACAAGGGAGACGAAGTGCCGTAAGGTCGTGAAGAGTAAAATTCAAAATTTCCGGGGCGCATTTGGGTTTTTAGGCGTGAAATTGTAAAATTTGGGGGATTAACTACAGGACCTGCCCTCATTTAAATCAAAATATCAAGTGAACCTCAAGGGGCGACTGGCTTTTGTGGACTACTTCATATTTTAACGTTTCCCGACTACACTGGAAACTTTAAACGACCTTGCGGGGATCCGTCCTCGACGAGGGACATACATGGCACCTACCCCCATCTGGTTTCACCACTGACGGTCCCGACGACGATCAGTCCCCTGACTTTCCGACTTCCTAGCTTGGTCTCAAGAGCACAAATCCTCCAACTCGAACACAACATTTTCAGCGCCCTTCCGGCGCTGTAGAGTTCGAGTTTTACTTACTTGTGACGTTAACATAGTACAACTTTTCAAAGGCCTTCAAACGGACCAAAATCAAGTATACGCGAATCAATGGAGGAATGATTGCTGGTACACGTACGCGCTTTCTGAAGTTTAAATAAATGCTAAGACTTCTTTGCAAAATCCTTACCGTAATGATATGGTAATTTTAATATCTACTGACGGCCAGCTTGTCGGCCGCTGCTCTGTGATTGGTGTCTTTAACCTGAGGAGCATTTTGCATTCAAGTGAGTATCAAGGGAGGGAGGTGGAGAGCGATGGGGGCGCCCCGGGTTGAAGACACTTTACTATACACTTCCATAGGCCGTCATACTCGGCATTTGTAAAACTTGAAGTCTCCCCCCTTACGTTATTCAGCCCGTACGTAATTCAAATAAAATTGTTATTGATACTGCCTTAAAAATATGCATCAATTCGGTTCAGTAAAGCTGTTATTATCACTGCACTTCCGGTTCACACCGAAATTTATACATGCAATCATTCAAAAAAAGAAGAGCGTAACTTTGCTAACGACTTTCCTATGTAAATCAGAAAGTTAAAAAAACATGCTTTAGTATGTTTTTAAACCCAAATGTCATCTTTTGAAAACACAAAACTCATTTTGTAGAAGGTTTACCTACCCATCAAGAGTAAATGAAGAAATAATATGTCAATTCAAAAACAGACATTCAATTGATTCAACATCAACCTTACAAAAAGAACATTGGCTATCATTAATTTTCTTATGAAACAAGCGATAATTTATTTCTAAAAACGATATACAAAACGAAATTGAATTATCTACCTGGAAATCTCTTACCGACGGATATATGTCCTAAAGATAATTTTACCGTCAAGTTCCTCATTAATGTCAAACTGTGTATTCCACTTTTTTATCCCAATAGAGGTGTGTGACCTGTTCTCAATAAAAATGACTTTAAACAAATTAAAAAATCACTGTGATTGGAGAGTAGTATTTTCAAGACACCCTTCGTCCGCCAAAATAACAACTGTGTTTCAAACCAGCTGGAATGGCCGGCATCAGAAGTATTGGACGGGAACCCCCCCCCCCCACACACACACACTTCTTTTATTATTTATCCCCACTTCAGTAGTAATATGGGGGGAGTGAGTCTCCCTCCCCACTATATTTAGACCTTATTTGAAGTAAACTTAAAAGACTTGACAGCAGGGGCGTAGCGAAGGTGTTATCTTTGGGGGGGGGGGGGGAGATCATGTTTTGCCGACTGATCTGGTAATGCGTAGCGCGAAAACGAGCTTTAACCGGTGGGGTCCTGGGCCCCGCCTAAGGACCCCTGGCTGGGTCCAGGGGGCGCAACCCCCGGAAGCTCTGAGGTTTAAGTATATTTCTGGGTGAAAAATTAAGTCTCAGGATGGATATATTTTGGTTCATAATGCATCAACAAATACAAACTAGATCCCACTAATTCCCACTAATTTTAATGTATTAGGCTATTCCTCTCGTCAGGCTGCTATAGTTTTAAGCGGTTGGGATCCAGAGGTCCGCCAGTGCTTTAGCTAGGACGTTTTCTCAATGCGACATTTACTGATCTGTGGCCTGGGGGAGGGGTCTAAGGGGAGGGGGACACCTAAGGAGAGGGGGTGTCCCCCTCCCCTTTGGGAAATTTTGGAATTTGCAAGTTGCCTAGATCGCAAATGGGGCAATATTTGAGTGGATTTCTGCCCTAATGAGGAACCTCAAAATTTACACCCGGCGGGTAGAAATTTCGTGTCAGATTTTTTTTGTGCGACATTTGTCCCCGTTTATGCGACAGTGTCCCACAAATAGGGGCTGGCTTAAACACTGGGCCGGCTCTAGGGCCCCTGGTGGGGGTCTGAGGTTTTAGCATAATCTCTCGGTAAAGGATTGGTATATTTTGGTTCATAATGCATTATTCAATGCAAAGATTCCGGTTTATTCTTATGTGTTAGGCTATTCCGCCCGTCATTCCACTGTACTTCAGGTGCTGAACCTGTCGTTCAGAACTGGAACACTATGTGTTCAGCATTTGAACACTAGATGCAACAGGCGTTCAAATGCGATAAGTGAATAGGCGTCCGGCGTTCAGAAAGGGAGAAAAAGTGTTCAGAATCTTAACACAAGCGTTCAAAATATGCTTTGAACGCCAGGATCTGAAGATGGGTTCTGTATCTGTTTCATTTCGGTGTTTAAAAGTTAAAAGCCTGAGATTGCAGTGAAGGCAAGACAAGCGCGGCACGCATTATTTTTTTTCCCGGGATGTTTGTGGGTAAACCGGATCCTCAGAAGTTTGCAAAATGTGTTTGAAGTCAAGGTTAGTGTTTAGAAGACGGGCTAAGGATACCCTCTCCATGGGTAATCGGGTGCTGCTCCCCATGGTGATGATTAAAGTGAGGAATAATGTGCAGAAAGTGGTTTTTCAAGAATGTCATATGACCCGAAACAGTGCACCTACACGGAAGCCGTTAATTTCCTTTCTTATCCCGAGTTCCCGACGGACTCAGTCACTCGTCCAATTACACCGACGGCTGTTGATACGGCCGTATAAGGCCGTCACATGCATAATTAATTGGCCGACGGGCCTTCAACTTCAATGGACCAATTAGATGAAGAGCCGAAATCGAAATAGCCGATAACAGACTGGCTCGTTCTCTCTTTCTCTCTTTTTCTTTTCATTCTCCGTCTTCCCTTTCCTTCCCTTCCTTTCCCTTTCTTTTTTCTTCTTCTCTCTTCTTTTCCTCCTCTCCTCTTTTCCTCTTCTTTTCCTTCCCTCTCCTCTTTTTGCCGACAGACCGAAAATTTGCCGACGGGCGACCAAATATTGGGGGGTGTGACAACCCCACACACCCCCCGCTCGCTACGGCCCTGCTTGACAGTTTGTTCTTCTTCTTATCCCCCCCCCCCCCTTTTGTTCATTTTCAGCTGATGCGTCTTTTCGAAACACTAAAAGCAGGTACCTACTGCCATTGTGCTCGGTGCTCAGAATAAGCAATGGAATAGGGAAAACACGCCAGTGAGCTGCAACTAGAAAGAAGGCCGTGGCCGGCCCGACTTAAACCAATTGGTTAGAAACTGAGCCGTAAAACCTCATCTAAGTCTAACTCTGACTCTAAGTAAAAGCAGGTAAAATAAGAATTTTTGTTTAATGAATATTCATAGGTCTATAGACCTAAAACAATGCACGTCACGGAAGATCTGTGCGTACCGCACTGCTGCATGCACGCATCCTTCCCATGTAGGCCTACTTCAAAAACATGCTAGCAGACAAATTAGTGTTAGTGCACAATGGCAGTTTTGTTAAGGGTTATGCACAGTACAAGGGTGACCACCCAAAAGCCCCCAGACCAAACCGAATCACTCGACTCCGAAGGTGGTTTTAGGTGATTTTGGTGACCTCGGACTGTCGGTTGGGTGGGCTGACCTATCATGAGACCGACAGCATTTTGGTCAGGGGTAATTTTGGAGTGGTCTGCCTGTTTTCAACGTAAAAGGAGAAAAAAATCGAAAACAGACGGTTTTAATTGAGGTAAATCTAATGCCCTTTTTTCAGGGCACAAATATCATCCCCACTGTCCAAAAACCTAAACCATAGGTTATGGCCTCTGTTTACTGGAGTAAATACAATCTCCTATTTTGAGGTAAATTTTTAGTGTTCTCTTTTAATTTGTATATCATGGAGAAGACCTTATCAACTATAAGTCACTATGCTTGTTCCATGAAACTTTGCTTTGGCTTTTACAGGTTCATTTCTTAGAGGTCTGAGAGCTTCGTGAGCTTGGGTCTTTTGGCTTTCACCCTCCCTCAACCTATACCGGTTTGGTCTTCAATAACAAATCAATTGGATAGTTACGTTAGCACACCGAGGATCGTGCGTCACTCCTTCCCCCAAATCTCTTGTTCGGTATCACTGTTATCACTCACTGGGCGGTACAAGGACAATAGTAGCCATTGTTTATGTGCTGTTTGTAGTAAAATTCTTTCTTTAATTATATCTGAATTTTACCTTCAACTGCATGACATGTAAATTACTAGAGAATATACACAGTAGAACTTACTTATTGTTTCCGTGCTCTTGTGACTGGACAAGTGGGTATGTGTGATACAGTAATATGGTAGAAAAAATTTGCATCTAAGACACCTAACACAGGCAAAAGTGGGGACGTCGTCCCTTCCTTTTAGACGGCATCTCTTGCCAAACGCCCATTCAAAATAGTAAACAACTTAATGGCAATTTCTAAACACATTATCAGTTCAGAGCTTTACCAAAGATAGCGCAACTTTGCACCTAAGCCAGACTTTAAGTGTCATCCCTTCCCCTCAGCACCCTCCCGCAGGATGACACCCGTACACATGTGAAGAATCAATGGTCCGCCCTGGTGTCAACTATCTGTAGGCACGTCACTGGGTTTGAAAAACAGCTTTGTTTTGGCACAGTAAATACAGCATGCATGCACCCACAAATTTATTCAGGGTATTTGTCTGTGATCTTTTAAATGCGGCCACCCTTATGAAAGAATACGTTTATCTTTAGTTAAGTGTAGATCTGGAGAAATTCTAACGTGTTCAGGTTAACTTTACGTAAGCAATGAAATATGTTGTACCAAATTGAGCATTTTAATGCAGTTTAGTCAACCGGTACTTCGGGGTAGGCTGGGCATTAATGACAATGTATCCCTTTAAACAGGTAACACAAGGGGTCTGGGCTTCACTCAGGAAAAACTTTGAAAATGAAGAACTCTTAGATGCATGCTGGAATCTGACAATAAAAATAACTAGTGCAACTTTAGTGTGGTCTCAGAAATGTAAGTGGTGCCGAAAGAGGGGGTGGGGCTGAAACCGGAAAGACCCCCTCTGGATCCCCTCCTGTCAAGGGCTGGCGTCGAGACCTCCAACGTTAGCGAATGAGTGTATCAGTGCAAAGTTCCATTTCACTCTAAAATGGCGAAAGAGTACTTCATCGCATAATATCAGGTTACAGAACTTTGGGGCAGATGTCCAAGTTAAGCAGTCCTGCGCTATAAATATTTGAAGGGAATCATCAAGGACTTTGAAACGTCGATTAAAACTGTTCTCGGAGTGATGACGATAATCTTTCATTCAAATCTCAATTCTGTTTCAGTACAGCTTTCGGTGATTGATATGGTACAGTGGCTATTTAAACACACCAGCGTAATAACCTCAACAGTCTTGCGTAATAGTGGGATACTGGAACTTGTAGTTTCAAAGTTACACCATGGTGGTCTGTATTGGAAATTATTTCCCGAGCCTTGCACTGGGCTGATATAATCGAAATGTTGCACAGCGCCACCAATTTATAAAGTTTTAATATCGAAACATTTGGTGTGGCTGTTGACATCTGAATTAGACGGGGCGTATCAATCCAAACTACTTGCTGATTTTGAGGCACACTTAGACAGGGGATGACCTCACTACCCTGATTTCTTACCCAAGTCTCCTGAACTGTAACAAAACGCCCCCTAAAAATGCCGTAAGGATCATTAAACAGAAAGTCGGTAGTTTTCCTCAATAGACCCTTTTCCAAATATCAGTCCCAAAGGATTGAGAGATACATTTTGGTGTGCGCCGTTCTTGACTACAGTAAAATGCCATTGACAAAAATGATGCATACAAAGGCTTTATCCCACAATCCTTTGTAATTGTTACTTGAAAATGGGTCTATGAGTATATCTCTAACCTTCAAGTATATTATATCTACGTCTTTCTTGAATTTACGTTTTCAAGCTGAAAATATGGAAAGCTAAGAAGCACAAACGACTGAACCAAGACTACATGCGACATTACTGCGGTTTGCGTTCGGTGTGTCTACAGAGGGCGCACTCAGTCGAGTATCAATGTCTCCTTGACAACCATGAGACTACAGTTTGCAATGCATGGTGAGCCACGGTGAACGAGCATTTAGATGTTTCAATCGAATTTAAACGCGACTTTTCTGTGCGACTACTTGAACACGAGAAACAGGTCATGTGACCCTGCTCATTCGCAGGGTGGGATGATCCATCTGTTGTAGTATAAACCTTATGCATTGACGTCACGTGACATCATTTTGGCGGCAAAACAGTGAAGCACACTAAACGTACGACGTAGTCTTCGCACGCGCTTGTTGAAGACCACGCGCGTATCCGACCGATACACGAATCAGCTGTCTGCATATGTTGGTATAAGTTGCAATGATACGCGCTTGTCTCCATTGGAGGGCACACTTTCTGTTATGTGACGTCATATGCATAATGTCTATATGTTGTGGCCAACGCACCGACATAATGGAAGTAGATGGATCACCAAATCCTGTAAAATTGAAGCAGTTGAACAGGGCCATGTGACCTGTTCTGCGTGTTCAATTCATTAATACCCGTACTTTCATTTGTAGTGACGTTTTTCTTGGTTCACATTCCAGGCACCGCCAAGATAACCCTGTCAATAACGTTTATGTGATCAGTATGTGACAACAGTTGTCCAACAAGTGATGGGGACATTCTGCATTCATTGGTGACGGGGATGACACAGGCAGCGAACTATACAACAGAGACTTGACAAGACATCAAAGAAAACAAAACTGGAAGAAAGCAAAAGAAAAAAAATCCAAAGAGTCTCTTGTCGATGATACACTTGCGTCATTGCCAGCTTCCAGACTGTTGTTCATCTTGTGGACCACTGAAAACTAAATTTCAGAGTGCATGAAATTTTCATCACACATCGGGACACCCCCTTTCTTCTGTTGCCCCCAAAAAGTATTCAAGAATTTATGGAGCTCTAGAATTGTACGGGAGTTTAAGACTTCGGAGTCCTGACTGTTGTCTGCTGTTCTGTGGGAGCAATAAAAGTGGACAAGCTGGTGGCACAGGAGAAGAAAGCTGCAGCAGCCAAATTGCTTGAGGAGAAGGGTTGGAAGGCTAAGCCTGGTGACCGCCAAGACGAAAGGAAGGTTGACAATTTATGGGATGTTGCGAGAGAATATATGTAAACGAGAGTAGGTGTAAGCAGAATGTTATGAGAGTGGGGAATATGTTAGAATGTACTGAGAGGCTGAGACAATTTGGTGTGAGCCTGTAGGAGCACCAAGAAACAGTGACATCACTTATTACATCTTATTTCTTATCAATTTCATATGGACTGGTTTAAAAATGCTCCATCCAATTTGTTTTTTCTTATCAATCTTCATAGACCTTATGCATTGACGTCACGCAGAGGTAATCATTGAGGACAAACAATTAAGCACGCTGTAGACGTAAACTTTGCATGCGCTCGTAGTGGTATCAGACTTGCCTACGTAGTAGGCTGTACGGCATATTCCTTGTTCAGTCATAGTGGTTTGGGAAGCTGAGAAGGCTGAGCAAACAGAGTCCGCTCCGAGGGGTAGTATCAGACCGGTACACAAATCAGCTGTCAGCGTTTGTGCCGGTGTAAGTTGTAATGATACGCGCTTACCTCTTCCTGTTCTGTGACGTCATATGCATAAGATATATTCTGAGGTTAATGAAACCTTCTTATTGAGAATTTCAACTTTTAGAAACAAAACGTTGATTTGCTTAATATTGCACTGATTGAAAACTAAAACAATTTTGAAGAGACAACAAAGTTCGTCAACTGCTTTGTGAGTAGTTTATGACGTCATGATAAATTTTGTTTAACAAGCTCACCATCAGAACAACCAGTAAGTTTCACTATTTATTTGATAGACTCAATGAAAATATTGTACAGTAGCCAGGGATTTTCATAGGGGAGGGTGGGGTTTTGAAACAGAAAATGTGGACGAATGTGACCAATTGTACGAATTTGTAATGGGGGAAACGATGTAAAATGCCAAAGTATTACAGTTACCTCCATTTGTGGTTAAGAAGCCTAAATATTAGGGTGCGGGATGCATGTGCTTGTACGTCTGGATGTGAGGGGGTGGGGGTGAGGGGAGGCTGTTAATGCAAACTCTCTGGACGCCCTGGTTGAAGGCTGAAATGTCTACACTTGATGATCATCTATCTTTTGTGGACATCCTTGAATTCCCTCTCATTGTGGTACCCCCCTGTGGGCTGGGGGTTGTAGAATATGCCCACGGTATTTCCCGCCTGTCGTAAGAGGCGACTAAAGGGAAGGACTGGCACCATATTTAATTAAACTTTGCTTGACACTATATAACACATTTGTGTTGGTGTGTCGTTAAATTTCATCTAACTAACTAACTCTGATTGTGGTAACCTTACAGCCTTAGTAGGTGTAAGCATTTATTGTCACCGTGCAGTGGCTTGAACCGAATACTTGATATGGGCGTTACTAGTGTGTGTGCGTGTGGGTGGGGGGGGGGGAGTACTATTAGGAGATATGGGCATTTGTAGAATGGATGTGTTTTGTATGCTGGGTTGTGTTGAATGCCAGTGAAGCCAATCCCCCCCCCCCCCCCAAAAAAAAGAAAAAAAAGAAAACAACCTATAACCTCTCCTTCAACTTCAGTTCGGTGCAACTTAATTTGTGGGTTATTCAGAAATAGAGGAATGACACCAATGCAGTTTGCTTCAAGAGGGTGGGGGGTGGGTTGGGGTTAATGTAATGGAAAGTTAAACTGAAGCACAGGCCGCCCCTAGATTGTTCAGACTAGCACATAAGACATCCTATACTGGTCACTAAGTCTATTAATTTTTACATTTTTCATTTTTTTTTTATTTTTGTTCATTTCTTTTGTCACGGCAAGATGGAATGATTACTGATTTTCAGTCTCTAACTCCTGATGAGTTTTCCTCTTGGGTACATTATATATTTTTAGTATACAGTCCTTGTCTGCCATCCATGAAATTTGCGGCGCTCATAGTAGAAAGCTGTGATCAGGGGATTTTCCAAACTTGCTAAATACGAAAACCTGTTAAAAATCATTAACGTCTTCAAAGGTCTTTAACTTTGCAGTGGTTGGTTTCATGGGTGGTGCCAGGATTTGCCGGGAGAGGGCTACCTCCCCGGCGGGGAGCATCTCGAAGCACACTGGTAAACAAAAAAGATTGGTTGCCCGAAGGATGCCGAACGCCAAATTTTCGGCGCACTTCGTGTTGGGGTAGGTATTGAAGAAACTTTGAAAAATTTGGCTTACCATTGTAGAAACTTTGCAAATTTGGGGGTTTTATTGACGAAAACTTGAGAATTTGGAGTTTTTGTCAAATAAGGTTCCTTTCTCGGAAAGCAATATCGAATAAATCATCTGGGCGACTATAGTCGTCCTTGGGGATTTAATACTTGACCGTACCCATTAGGGGCCCCGACTGGTGGGGCAACTTTCCTCGATGTAAGGTTAAGGACCTCTGTCTCCCCCGATCGGCACCTTTCCTGACTGGAAAAAGTAGAATGGTCGAAAAAGTAGAATTCAGTTCATATTCGAGGACTGAAAATATGTACTATGTATGAAGAGCTAAAGGGAGTGGTCCAATGGTGGATAGGTTGTCGGCTTGTATAGCAGAAAATACATGCCAACATGTCACTTAATTTTTTATTCCTAACTTGGTCTTGGAGAAGTCTCGATGAATTTGTTCAATAAATATATAGCGCCCTCTGTAAAGAGTGGATTATACACCACAGCGGTCAAATATAATGCCGTTAGTTGCCCTCCCGGTGGATGAGCATTACTCCCGCACTTACATTAGCTGCACTCGTAATACCAGAGTATGTACTGAAGAAGAGGCGTGCTTATTCAGAGCCTGCCATTTACTAGGCCCGTGGAACTTCAAAGTTAAGCAGGAGCGTCGATTTGATTTGGGAAGTGGGGGGATCTGGCCTAAAATTTCTCTCCTATCTTCGTGAGGAGTCTAAGAGGAGGGGTCCAGACGCAAAATGGTGCCAAATGTTTCAATATTTGGAGGTATACAATGAAATTGGGGGTATACTTCATTGCCCAAAGGAATACAAGCTCAGCCAGGGGTGGTGCTTGGATTTGCCGACATGGGGGCTTAGCTAAGCTACATGGTCTTCGTCGGGGAGTGCATTCTTTATCTTACTCATTAGGACTCCCAGACAAAACTGAAAAAAAATTTTTCTTACAAAATATGTTTGCCACGATGGTGAGGTTGAAAAAGGAATCTTCCAAAAGGTAGGAAAAAGAGGTTAGAACTTTGCAACGTTGCATTTTCGGTGTTTCTCTATAAAATCACGACTACAGGATTTGAAGAACCTTTAACGTTAAACATAAAACCCAATATGTTTGAAATAGCGGGCGTTACAACTAGATAGAACTGAAGATGAAAGCGCGGGTAGCGCGCAAAAGTTTTAAGAAGTTATAGAAAGAATTGTTACAGAACTTACTGCCTACGGACCTGATAAAGAGCCATGTGGAATATTTTCTGAGAACATCTATGTCTTTACCACTACTCGCCTACATGCAGTCTTTTGGTTACCTCACTTATTAGTTTCAGGTCACGAACAGTGGGGGACAAATGTGTTAGGGTCCCCTCCTCTCAAAAAAGTGGAGTGGACATGCCCCCCCCCAAATCGACGTCCATGAAGTTAAGACATGATTCAGCTGTTCACTGCAAAAATCGTCTTCTGCTATCCAGGGCCAGAGCTTGCAAGGGGGGGGGGTGGGACCTGATATTTCAAAACTCGAGAGAAAATTGGTCTACGGTAACGAAGGAGTATCGCGCATGAATTTGACGTTTCAGTACAAGAATATTGGTACTCAATTTAAAAATAAAACTTACATAAATTAGCATATTACTATGTTAATTTTAATTGGAGAGGCTTCATTCAGTGCCCCCAAAAAGTATAGGCCTACTCTCAACGTGGAGAAATCCTGAACACTTTTGTGTATGGGGGGATGTTTGTGTGTGTTAGTGCGGGAGGAGTTGGGGGATGAGGCCCGCCCCTCCCCGTTTCCACTGGCAAAACTCGTATTGTTGTTGTTTTTAACTCGGACGTCGGGGTCTACACTACATTAATTGGGCCTTCACGTTCAATGTAAAAATATGATTTTTTAAAGTGGTTCTCAGGCGGCGCTGGATTACGCTACCCTAGGATGATGCCTTACTTTCCCCCGTATCTTTATCAACCTTTTAAACTCATGACCAGATTGCAAATTCCAGACAGCGCGATAGTGTTGCAACTCGTGTTCATTACTTCCAGTCATTGCATTCATAAATATTTGTTTTGTACTATATCGGCATTTCTTTATATTCAGTCACAGGTTTCTTCCAGCCGTTATGATACACTGGGTACTGGTCTTGATTAGCTTGCTCTTGACTGTAGTCTTACCAGTTACCGTCACCGAATAAGCTGGAAGGTGTTTAGTCATGGCCACTCAACCTTATATAGTGGACGTCCTTACTTTTGGCTTTTAACTTACGGTCCATCTGTAAAGGCCAAAAGATAGCACACCCCTCGCATCAGAATGGCAAGCAACAGTACTCGCGGTCTACTGCGACGATGAAACAAATCTTTAGGCCAACCAGGGTTAGGGTTGTCACTATTCTTTGTCTAACCTTCGCAGCAGGCCTCTAAATTTTTAAATCTCTTCTTAACTTACATATTCTAACGAATTCAGAGGCGATATCGCCAGTTGCGAGTATGATACGCGTCCTCCTGACGGGCAATATTTGCGCGCATGTGATTGGATACAAATATTGAACAAAAATACCATACCTGGTAGCTATAAACGGTTGCTATAATGGTTGTGCCATGGTCACCCTTTAAAGCGCTCTTGTGGCAACTTGCAATATGCAAGAGAGACTTGCCGCATGTGTCCGGGTTTAGTGCTGTAAGTTCACCCTTTTCTAATGTCCGGGCGTCCTGCGTGTATCCGGATTTTGGTGGCTGCTAGCAACCAAAACATTCAGGATTGTACAGTTAAGAGTATTTTAGAGTACCTTTAAAGCAGTGATTCTTATCCCTTTGAGGGTTAGAGTCAAACACATAGACTAGACAGAGGTCGAGGACCGCAGGGAAGGATTTCAGGCTTAGGGTCAAGACAAGCCAGTGAGCCACAACTGGAAAAAAGGCCGTGGCCGGCCCGACTTAAACCAATTGGTTAGAAACTGAGCCGTAAAACCACATCTAACTCTGCCTCTATCTTTAGGGTCAAGAGGCTAATTTTACGACCACAAAATCCATATTCAAGAGGTCCAAAAGCTTTATCTACTGAAAACGGTTCCAAAATACGAAGTTTTCATAGAGTCGGTTCCTTTAGAGTTTGACCTGCACTTTTACAGCCCCTTACAGGACCAGCTCGACCTCAGTCTGGTTGGGGCTGAGGAGTGAGAATTTGATTTTTCAAACCCCTTAAATAGCAGGAAATTGCACTCTAAAGCACAAATTTGTCTCTAAAATTCCTCGTCTATCATGCATGGGTCATCAGTATCAATTCAATGTTTATCATGCATATATAGGTTTGCAGTATGGGAGAAACATTTGGCATCCCAAACTAAGAAGGTTGCCGAAAAGCGCATCTTGACACCTGAAGAAGTCACGACAGTCTTGCGTCAATCATGTGTTACGGTGGCAGCCAGTTAGTGAGGAAACTATAGATCAGTGATTCTCAAACGCGATCAGACAGAGACGCGGGCTGACATCGAGGGCCGCATTCTACAAAATCGGAAAGCAAAAACTTGGAAGTTGATTGAAGGATTAGTGCTATTCATTTAACAGAGCTGTGGAAAAAAGGAAGCGCGTGTAAAGCGTCGCAAACGCATTGCTAGGTGATGTTACGCTGATTACAATTTGGTATAGGTTTCACATGTATTGAAAGATCACTTGCAACGAAATTTTCGTAAATCGTAATCAATCAAAGCACGTTCAACACGATATTATACCTTAGTTATAGGCTTTGTCACTAGAAATACCCGCAATTCACCACTGTATATCTGCGTGCCGCCATCTATGTATCTACCAACACGATTGTCACCGACACAGTACACGAAACAAAAAATTCCCAATCTTGGCTAGGCATCTGCAGTGCTATTTATTTGGTCGTTAGAGATTTATGGCCCTGGAGGAGCGTTCTAGGCATGCATCAACTCAACACCACTTTAGGAGAGCAAAACTGAAAAGAATCAGGATATAAATTAAAATACATGTCAGCATTGTTTGCCCTTTTTCCAACTCTGCTACGTTTTTTTTTTTTTTTCGAAGATGATTTTTCTTAAAACGTTAAATTATTTCAGGGGCCAGGCCCGGGGTCGCGTTTGAGAATCAAGGCTTTAGAGTATCTTAACAGAAAGAAAGGTATCCTGGATTACCTTCATCGGAAGCCACCTCATTTTCAAAACGTCTCAAGTGAACAATTTTATCCATGTCTTAAATAATGGTTCCTCTGTCTATAGCTAACACTAGTAAGGGGACAGACCACTTCCCAACCACCCAGAGGAGAGGACTCCGTTTGCTCAGCCCCTCTTTGAGACTTCCCACACACAGGGATATGACTAAACAAGGAATATGCCGTGCACTCCTCTACAAAAGCAACTTCACGACTTACGTGTCTAGGATGATACGGTCTTTTTACTTTCGGGATTTGAGCGTGTTTTTGTATATATGATTTGATTTCAACTTTATTTCGAGAGGGTAACTTTGTTATCTCATGAGAGCGTATCTTCCCAGAAGCCCTTTGATGTGTACACTTTGAATGAAAAAAAAAAAAAACAGAAAAATTGTGTCGTAGTAAAGTATTCGGTATCATAAGATGATGTTTCGTGGATATGACCGAAACTCAAGCTTGTTTTCTATATTTTACTGTAATAAAGAAATATCATGGTGAACGGAAAGTGAGATGACAAAAGAATGAAGAATAGGTCTAAGTTCTCCTGACTAGCTAAACGTGTCCCCAGTTCTCATGTTTTTTTTTGTTCATGCTAGGAGCTAGAATTAGGTTTGCAAAGTCAAGAATGTTAAGGAAACAACCTCTGGTAATCATGGAGCTGTCCCACGGACCGTATAATCCCTCCCCAAACATATTTAGGAATACGACCTAATCTCGTATAAATTGGTGACTGTACTTTGACATTAACTCAAAAGTAGCTTTACTATGGTCCAGAAATTTTTAAACTTTTTGAGGGTGAGAGCCAAATGGAGAGGCTGGAAGCATGAGGTCGAGGGGAGGATATCAGGCTTAAAGAGAGGAAAATAATTGGAAAGAGCGAAATCCATACTTAAGAGGTCTGGAAGCTGTAGCTACAGCAAGCATAGGCAAAGATACGAAGTTTTTATAGGAAGCGGTTCCTTCCGAGGGCAGTCTGCACTTTTGCAGCCTCCAACGGAGACAATCCAACCTCAGCACCACCATGTTTGGCATGGGCGAAGGAAGCTTTTCTAGACTGGGGACTGAACGTTGTTTCGGACCGCCATCCTGGGGACTGGGGTCTAAGAGGAGGGTGAAATTTTTTGCTAATATTTGGAGGTCTTAAGATGCCGTTTAGTAGAATATATTTGGCAAATTTTATGGAAAATTTCTGCAAAGTTTTGATATTCTTTACGGAGGAAACAAATAAGGGGTTTTCGTCCTTACTATTAAGGCAGTGGAAACATACTTCCGCCCACCACATTTTTGACTGGGACCCAGCTCCCCCCGCTCCCTACGCCTTTGATCGTTGGGGCTGGGGTCAGAAAAAGTTTACTTTTCAGCCGCTCTAACAGGAAATCGCACTCTCAACCACAATTTACCCCTTCTATCAGGTGGCGCCAGGTGGCAGCCAAGCTCCTCAACTTAACCACCGGGTTACTGAAAGGATGGCAAACGCGAAACTGGGCTCCGAAAATGTTGGGCTTTCTGTTGAAGAAAATACGAAAAACATGATGTTTATCATACTTCGGTTTGCGTTATAGGAGACACATTTGGCAATCCATACTAAACTAGGCTGGAAACGGAAACCGCACTCCGAAACGGATGAAGTCACAACAGTTCTACACTTATCATCCTGCGTTAGTGGCCAGCATGTGAGGATTACTGGGATTATTAGCAAACGCGTCACATATAGAATTCAGCTGAGTTCAAGGTCCACTTTCCCAAAAGTCTAAGAAAGCTTTTAAGTTGATTGAATGATTATATTTCATTTAACAGAGCTGTGGAAAGAGGGCGCTCATATAAAACGTCGCAAACACGTTGTTAGTACCGAGAGATGACTTGCAGAAATTTTAATTTTAGTAACCAATCACCACACGTTCAGCAGCATACGGTCTTAAATTGTACAGTCACCTCACGTCGCAATTAAATTTCAGGGATATGACACTTTTCTGCAAGCTTGGTCACTACAAAATACAACCACTCCGCAATTTACCCCTACATAACTGTATACCACCGCGTGCCCAACAATTTAAACTGCAGTGCAGATAACCACCCTCGCATGGAGGAATTTTTAATTTGGGAAGGGGTGGGGCGTGCGTGACTTTTCCTTTTACAAGCGCCTAATGAGAAAGTGTAGTAACTTTATTGTTTTAACCGGGGTCGCGCTCTCCAACCGTACCCCTGCATGGATACAAGCCTTGCAATTGTAGATGTACCGGACATGTGTATTTTGTTTAAATTGGGGGGGGGGGGCACAATTACACTTAGTATGGAAAATAGAGATTCTGGGGCCAGATTGTAGGGCCTTTAAGTACATATTTCTGTGAATACCGGCATACAGTGTATTGTTGTTGGACACCTTAAAGGTGATCGGTCGTCTTGAAATATTGTTTGTGACGTCAGCCTTTTCTTGACATGTTCTGTAGTTGTAACTGTTGAACGGATACACCATACAAGTAGCTATGATGACATCGGTATACCTAGTAGGTATGCAGCTACATGCCGTCTCGTCTTGCTTACCGATTAGCTATACCACGCTTGTACGGTGTATCTTGACCAGTGACGCCTCAGAAACATGTCAAGAAAAGGCTGACGTCACAAACAATATTTCAAGACGACCGATCACCTTTAATCAGTCCTTCACGGGAAGAAGGATATGTGATGACGCGGTGCTTTGTAAAATGCCTAACAGTTTGAAGCCGAATGAGAAAGAACACGTTCAATGGAAGTAGTGTAGGCCATAGGCTATAACCAAAAAACTGTTCGCTAAGACATGTTTAGTGACAGGCTCCATAATCTCATCTTGAATGAACTGTGGTCACGTTGTAACGTTAAACAGTTGGTTGAATCGTAATTTAGATGTTTGTTAAAAATAGTTTTCTGCTACACAAGACCACCCCTCCTCAGGTATACGGTCTGTAATGACTCCACTCCTTGGTACAACCTCCCAGAATGGATACCGGTAAACTTAAATAAAAAAAATGTATGTGCTATTACAAAACAAAACATAAAGAATAACAAAACAAAATAAAATAGTGCTTTCAATTAGTTTTAAAAAACTGACTGCACCCATGCTTGCATTCTTTTGGGATTTTTCTTTGTTGTCATTAAAGAGAAATTTTATGTTTTGCATGTAAGGGGCGAGTAACCGTGGTTTTTGTGTGGAGGCCAATGGAAGGAATGACATAATGCCGGGACAACTTAATAGGAGTGATAATGCATGCACGCATGCGCTGCAGACGGAAAACAAGACACCGGTTTCGCAACACCTGTCATCTAATGTGCTATGGAAACATCCTTCATGTATCCTGGGGGCGGTGATGCAAATTCCCGGTACCTTCTCAAGGGGTTGCTTTGATTTGCAACCATTCCCTACTATTTAAGAGGATTTTTTACCGTAAAGAATAAATTAATACTTAGCTACACTGGTGGTATACGGTAGGCTTGTTTCCACCCACCCGCCCACTCCCTGAAATAGCAATTGTTAACCTAAGTCAGTAAGTCATACAGTCCACATCATTCATAGCATTTTATTAGCTAAACTATACGTCATTTTGTTACTACAAAGAATACAGGCTATAAGCTACTTGTGACAAACATTTGCTTTAAGAGAGTGGCATACTTTACAAGCTTCTTTGATGCACAGTGGCACCTGAGAGTGGGAAAACTTCGTTCATCTCAAAAACCATAACACAGCTAGAATCCCCACAGTGAAATCAAGGATATTTTACAACTCCTTGAACTGATTTAAATCAGGGTGGTACCGTTTAGATAATTCCCTGGTTGAATTGCTATACTGTACTGCCTTGCCACCGGTACCTGTTTACGTTCTTTCAGGTTTTTTCCAAACAAACATATTTATTCTTATTTCACTGATCAACACAAATAACAGCTCTTTACTTCTTTAGTCTCATAAAGCTTTCGACGATTACCGAGAAGAACGACTCGAGTCAAGTTTATTTATCAGTAAACAAAGATTTCTTTAAAACCAATGTCAATTTATAACCGTTTCGTCCCTAAGCAAAATAACAAGACAATCTCTTCCGCACACAGCTTGTTGCGTAATTGTGTTTCCTTTCCCCAAGTTCAACGTTTATCTCTGTAGGAGCCTGAGGGGAGATGCTTAAGTTCATTGAACCCTTTGTGCATTCTGGCGCTTCTATAAACTCACCTGGGCTTTGTGCTATATAGATCCACACCTGTTATTGGACAAGATTTACCTGTGCTTAATTGTGCTCTAGCGTGAAAAAAGAGAGACAGCTCGAAAAGGTGAAACATCTTGAATCCCATAAAAAGAACAAAACCATTTTAATAGAAAATCGTGGAAAGTAAGTCAAAATGCTAAAATAGACAGCATGGTCTGTGTGGTTAAACTCAGGGGCTCATGCCTAGATTAGTAAGGTCCTTTGCCAGGTAAGCAACAGTAACAGATAATTTTGATCCACCATGCAGTGTGTTATCAGTGAAATACGGGGATCATCTGCTTACACTTGTGCACTTTACAGCTCTAAAAGTGTCCTACTACTACTTTTGAAAAGAATTTTAAGACAGATTTACATCACCCAAAGTATGACTTTTAGTTGGGGGTTAGCAAAAGTCTCAGTTGGTGACTACTCTTTGATTGACAGCAGAGTTACAAAATTCAAAAGATGCAGAGCAGCTCATATTACACAGAACACACAGAGAATGTTTTGATTACACATGGGGTCTTTTATGCTCACCAGGATGTGGCCTTGAACAGTGAACTGTTTGTGTCTGCACAAGGAGAAGCAGTAAAGACAATTATGGGCGGGGCTTACCACCAAGTAAAAGTCATACTTGGAGTGATGCAAATCCCTCTTTAATCAATAGGAAAACGAATCGGAGTCCTGTCAAGTTTCCACTAAATTTGGTTAAAAATGATTCCAGATTGGTTCATTAGTATAATTATGAGAAGTGGATTTTGTTTCTCATTTGGCAAATATTTTTATGCTGTCTGTATTGGCTGAACGGTATAAACTATAGCAAACATTCCAAGCTGTGCGATCTGATGAATGTCTCTTGCTTCATATACTTTGCACTAAGGTATAGCCTATTCTGCTCGATGAAACAATGTGCCAATTAGATTCCTTCACGATAACGAAGCTAATACTGCTTTGACAAGGTCACTAGTGAGTGACCCTGAAGATTTTACTTTCTGAAAACTTAAAATAAAAACCTTAAAATCGGTAAACCTTTTCTTAAAATTAGTTTAGGTATATTTTCTACAAGCTTGCAAAGTTGGCCTTGTGACCTGTTTGATATTCTTTACGCGTATGAGGTGGGACAGATGGGTGACCGCCCCCGCCAACCCGCTCAGAACAAAACTAATTTCCACCTCACTGCCAAAAAAAAACAATTGTTTCAGAGCAAAATTTGTGTCATAATTATGTCAATCAGGGAAATTTTCTGGACAAATACTTTTTGCTTCTCTCGTTAATTCCTCACAAATACGTACTTCATAAACTTTGCAAAGTTAAGAGGGTGTTGGCCAACTAACCCATGTTCCACCGTGTTTAGTGCTATACCTGTCTGTTAGTAGCAGTAGCAGAATGGTATTTCTTGAAATTGAAAATAGACGCAGTACTAACAGTTACTTAAGCTTATATTTACTAAGACGAAATCTAGCTTTTAATCTATCTTCCGGCTTTATACTGTGCTGAAATACTTCTAGGTGTCTAGGCAATGTGTGTGTTGACGACAGAGTCAATGACGACGCACATAGTACATTGCCATCAAGATTTCGCAACCTGATCTTTGGCTACAAGTGACTTCATGATAGGTTTCCCCGGGCTTGGGGAAACTTAAAGTCAGATTTTCATCACCCCAGATAGTTCCAATTCTCCCAACCTACTTATCAAGCCCCTTCCACATCTAACTAAAACTCATCTTTATCCAGACACAATCCTAGTTTATTGCTTCAGGGCATACACTAGTGAGCATACAAGCCCTTAATGTGTAATCAGAACACTCTCAGTGCATGCTGTGTAATATGAGCTACTCTGCATTTTTTGAATTTGATGTCAATCAAAGAGCTGTACCTATTGGGACTTTTGATATATATACATAGGGTGAAACTGTAGTTTGGGGTGACGAGTGACTGCCTTTAAACTCTCCGGTCTGGGCCGAAGAGTTAAGTTAAATGCCAGTGTACGGAAAATCAAATAGTGAAGACTACTGTATAATACATGAAGCCGGGGTATGACGGTAGGTCTATGAACTTATAGAGACACGACTGTAAATTGAACGAGAAGAATCATCCTATCTTTCGAGTCATTTTTTCCCTCTTCGCAATATCGTTAAAGAACCTTATCAAAGTCACGGATATTATCAATACCATACACAGATTATCAATGCCGTCATCGAGCACCTTGCTGATGGCAGAAAAACCAAGGAGCATCCAGAATATTTCAAAAGGACGGGAGGGCGAAGATGTGGACAAGGGCGAATATGGCCACATGATACCCCCCAAATCGGAACATTGTTAAGTTTTCTCGCCCCACACCCAAGAGAAATTAAAATATGTAATCACATGGAGGACTCGCATGCCCCTAGCCCTCTCGATCTGCCTCTGAATACCACAGACAGGACTGAACTTGTCCTCCAGATTTTAAGAGTATGAACTCCCCTGCAAAGATGGCCTACTGTTCTCCCTCATTCCTTACCCAGTGGCGTAGCCAAGATTTTTTGAGCAGGGGGACACTGGGGGTCCGGGAACCTTTCCTGGGGGGCACAATTTCTGAATTCTCTCTCTATAGGGCTTAGATACAGAATTGTGCATTCACAAAATTTTCCACGGGGGCACCTGGAGTGGCACGGCTTTGTCCTGGTGGTGGGGGACACGTGCCCCTTCATGCCCCTCGTAGCTACGCCACTGTCCTTACCTGATTACGGTACTATTTTAATTCAATAAACAATATTTTTCTCTACTATTATACAAACACTTGCTTCAATATTGCCACGGCAGTCACGGACATGCTAGGAGTCTCAGCCTAGTTGCCAATCAAGTTCACCATAATAAGGGTGCATTTACACTTGATCCGGATCTGATCGCCTGCGCGGGGTCTGATCCACTGCTCGAGATCAAACTAATATAATGCTAATATTCGTAAAGCGACGAAGAGACAGGGGTGGGTCAGTTAAAGTCATTAAAAAGTCTTTGCTATGACCTTCATATGTGCGAGTCATCCTACTTTACTCACATAACATACTGTTACTGATACCTATGGTGTCATGGTACATTGGTGGGGAAAAAAGTATGAAAAAGTGGAGGAGCGAAAGGCCATTAAGGTTAATTTACTGAAAATGCTTAAGCAGTCCGACGCCTCAAATTTATTTTGCTTTATGAGTTAGATCTTCCTGTGTGGTACGAGTGTCTTTGGTGATGTTTCCTAACTATCAAATGTGAAAGGTAAACCAATGAGAAATTAGTACATGAATTTAGTAATTCAGTTGTAAAAGTACCACGGGGGACGCCTGGATTTGCCCAAGAGGAGGGAGGGGAGTGAGCAGCAGCCCGAAGCCCCGACAAAGGTGACGGGTTGCCCGAACTTGTAGAGGGTAAACATTTAATGGACTATCATTGAAGAAAATTTGAAAAATTTAGGAGTTTGTTGGGGAAAAATTGAAAATTTGGAGTGTTTATACAATAAAATTTGAAATTGTGGATATTTGTCGATGAAGATTGTAATGAAGAATCTGCCTTCTTTGAAAGCAACCATGAAAACCGTTGGGGCGAGTGTTTGCGGTCGGGAATTGACATGCTTATGGTACCCATCAAAGCTCCACGACGGAATTGGAAAATTTCCCGACGGAAGGGAGGGAGCAGCTTCCCCGGCGGGGACATGTTTCCTTCCCCCACCTGGCGTTACAACTGAAAGTACCATCACAGGATTAAAGAGTATTCCGTAAATTTGCAAATCGGCAAATCGGGGTACACTAATTCAAATTGGGGTGACGGCATATTTCCTTTCAGTAATGGCAGGCGTGTCCCACCCCTGGGGATGTGCACCGAGGTTGTGCAATATGTAGAACACCGTAAGTTTCAGAAATGATTTGAGACTATTCATAATAGTTTAAAATTATTACGTGAAAGGGTGTTTGGATTAAGACATTGGGGGCCGAGGGCTGAGAGGCTGGTCAATTGAGACACATGCTTTTCGGGGTCATGGCTTCTTGGCAGCAGTCTCACTGGCAAGTGTTACCCTGCAGTGGGATATAACCCACAAGACTTTCATGAAAACTGATATCTGATTAAAACACTACCACAGAGTTCTATTGACAAAAGCACAGGCGTAGCTGGGGGAGGGGGAATTTCTGTGGCACTTTTGTCAATTACAATGGAGAAAGGTAAGGTTTACCTGATGTATTGCCTACAAATGGACAAGATCAGATACATCCATGGACGCAAATTTTTCCCAGGACCGTGGGGCAACTAAATATTTGTACCCTAAAATGTCCGACCCTAATCCGTAATCTGACCATTGCTTTTCATATTTCATGATTTCCATGGATATTTTTGTAAAAATCCCCCCCCCTATTCGCTCTGGGGACAAATTAACAGATTAAGGGAGGAGCAAACTAACTCCGTCATTTGACAAATATCTCAGGTACATACACCCCTTCCTATTCCTTTGGCCAGCTTATTACATACTTTGCAGTGAACCCGGTAGCGTGGTGGCGATAAGAAAAGACATCAAGGATTTATCAGCCTACATACTTTACTGATACCAGATCTGAATACCTTATTTGCATAAGGTGAGAAAAGGCATAAACGGATGAAGGTGTCTCTATCGAGACGCCAATGGAAGGTGTCAATTCAAAAAAGGGAACATTGGTTGGTAACTGTCTTTCATGAGAATTTGTAGTCCAAATGGTAAAGTTTTTTAAATAGACAAATTTGCTTCTATTAATAAGTATTCAAAATAAATTTCACTTAACAGAGAGATAAAACAAGTATCTCTTTTTTGAAAAAAAAAAAATATCTAATGAGTGAATCTCTTAACCCTGCAGAGCAATGGAATAAGCCTCGACAGGTACCCTTAACATTGGCACGATTAGCTTTATCCATACAATAGTCTCCGTCATCTGTTTAGTTCCATTGTCTGATTACATTGATGTATAAGCCATGCGGTTTGACCATAGACGCTAAATGCCGTTAACAAGCTCTAGGTACGCCAACACCGATTAAAGAACAAACGGGAAAAGCCAACGAAGTGTTACTTACAAAGAATTTTGTACAACTGGGATAAAAAAAATCAATGTTATGTTGTTTTGGATATTAACTATAAAGAGAATCCTGTGAAGCAAGAGGCGTCTTTGGAATAAAATTCCCAAAGGTTACCGTTGTTCGGGACAGTTAAATCGCTGCTCATCTCATGCAAATGCCCGGTAGGGACAATAGAGATAAAATCGTCCAATTCTTCCTGGCTGTGGGTGTGAACACGTGGTCGGTTTCAATTAAAACCAGCAGCAACTGTTTGCAGTTGTTCAAGATGATAATTGTTTCTATTCCTCCACTAACAGTTACAAGTTCTGTTTATAAGAAAATGTACGTTGAAATTTAATACTGAGTTGTTACTTACACACATTCATAAATGTGTTGTGTAGGGAGATGGCCCAGCACTTAACTGAACCAATATTTGACTTTTACTTACCTCTCGTGCAACCTTTTGAAATTATTAACCCTGCTTTTAGCTGTTGGTCACAATCGGCCCAGCAACACCAAGGTTGTACATTGTGTAGTCAAAACTACAGGGTGGGTGCAGGATTTCTCGGCAGGCGGCACAAAAAGGCCCAGTGTCAAATATGGCAACATATCAAAATAGTGGAACATTGTTAAGTGGCAAAAAAAAGGGGAAAAAAAGAAAAAAAAAAGAAAGAAAAAAAGAAATCTCTAGATGCACCCCTATTCCAACAAGTTTAATCTGTTTAAACAATATCTGCGTGCGTTTGAAAAATATGGAAGTGATCCATAATAAAAAATAACGAAAGACATTTGATAAACGTTAGGCTGATCTGTTTTACGTTTCATAATGGGTAGGCAGGCGCGTAGTCAGAAATTTTCCAAGGGGGCGAAACCTGTAGGCAAATTATGTAAGCGTAGCCCCAAGAAAATTTGGCCTGAAATAGGCTCCCAGATCGCTGGAAATGGCACTTTCCAGGTCTTGTAGGTTGCATATAAACATTTTTTTTTACTTTAGTAAGTTACTAGCAATATCATAAAAAAGCTCATTAAAAAATACAAAAAATATGCTCAAGGGGTGGGGGTTTCCCCCTTCCCCCATTGACTACGCGCCTGTGGGTAGGTGTCTAAAACTAGACTGTAGCCTACTATCACTGAGCTCCTCGATCGAGAAAAAAGAGTCCGCTCCGCCAGGTAGTGTAAGGGGGAATATGAGATGTGCCAAAATGTCCTAAGGTTTTAGTAATTCAAAATTTTTGGGGATGAAATTTTCTAGGGGCACCTCCCTTACCCCCACCCGGCCTGCCTGACTACGGGCTCTCCATGGTTTTCCTAAGAATAATCTCAAACAAGTTTTTGATTGGCAGACTCTGGTTTTAACCCCTTTACATACATACATATGAAATAAGGAGTCGTGCCCTTTTTGTGCTTCTAGCCATTGTAGGGTTGACTAACCTAATAGCCCAGATGAACTTTCCCAGCAATTTACGTTGAACACGATAAAATTTTCAAGTCGCCTTTTTGTATTGCAAATACCTGGTCTTTCAGGTTGTAGGCCAGCCCACCTGTACACCATCATGGCATTACATGCTATGAATCAGACCAGGGACTTGTTATTTAGAAATATAACTCCCTGATTTACACCATACACTGTTCTTGTGCTAAGTATATGCATTTACAATGTCCTTTCCTATTTTGCTTAACCAGTTTCCAATTGCAGGAGAAAGATCGCTAAAAGCAGAATAAATGTTTGGGATATTTTATCTTTTATTTATTTAGTTTTTTTTTGTAATTCATTGATTTCACTTTTACTTGGTAACGGAAATCTTTTAAAGGCAAGGACGGTGAAAGACCGGACAAGATGCATGTAGAGGCTTATATAACTGTTTTATCCATTAGGTTCTAGTCGCCTGTTTACCACCACACTGTGTGGTTATTACGTAATCAAGTCGAACTGCATAGCTGAAGTCTCACAATCGAGCTGCATGCTTCTTAAAGAGGGAGCTTCATGAATGACAATTCTAAGGATCTATAACTTTGTGATTTACTTTCCGTAATTACGTGAGGTATGCGTTTTCAGTTTGCTTAAGTTTTGTGGATAAAAAAATAGTTATTTTATTCGGCAATATTATCGTTTTAGCTATAAAACCTTTAATACAACGGTATGAATTTTATCCACGGAAAATTGTAGGATACGGTCCATTTAAGGTTAGTGGTCGATTTTCCACGAAAATGTTCTCATTGACGCCTTTCTGTTGCATTGCTCAGTGCTGAAAAGCTGACTGAGGCGTAACGGATCGTTTGCGACGGCTAAACTTGATTATAACAATAGAATGGACCGTTTTGGTAGCTGGTTCTTATTGTTCATATCCCAGTGAGGCACTCTCCCTTGCTAGAGAAGGTCCCATTGTAAGTTAAGCGAAAGCGTGTCTCTTTATCGATTTTGGCTATCTGTATCAACTTTTCTTTCTTCGAAAAGAGAAACAGTCGCCCGTTTGACATTGAAGATTGGACCCGTTTACCTGTGCTTAAAGTTGGCTTTCTCCAGCCCAAGACTTTGAACTGAGTAAGCCCAGGTTGGAAAAGTATCTGATTTAAAGGAAATCGACAGAAACAAATGTAAAGTGTATTACATTGATGGGCATCGGTCCAGGATCAATGACACCGAAGTCTGTTAGCTGGAATTAACGCTGAGAAAAAATTATCTTGGAGCTGTATTGAGCTGAGAAAGTTTACCCCTATCAAAAGTCAAGGAAATTTAAGAAAGAAGTTTTCCATTGCGGCAGAGCTTCGATTTTTTTAGTTTTCGTTCTACTTAAATGCCGGATTACATAGTGGCGGAATATGGTCTAAGTTTCAAGAGAACGACCTTGAACTTGTAAAAGTCGTCGATTCGTGATGGTGCCTTGGTGATGGCGAAGTCGGAGGATCCTGTTGAAAGCGGAACCAGTTACAACGAAAATACCAATGATCAGCGTCAAATTCAGTCAGGTAAGTTTCATATTTTTACCGGCTGTCGATCTGAGATGAACTGTGTTGCATCATGGAAGTACGGTATCCATTTTGTTGCTGCTGTCTTAAAAATAATATAATCGAAAAGCAATATCAACTGCGTTTGAAAATTTGTTTACAACAACTAACAGTTAGCCATCTTTCAATTATTTAAGGGTTCAAAGTAATTCTCGGGTTCGAGGCCATTGTAAGAAGCTTGTTAAGTGTTTTGCAAGGCTCGACATTAGGAAGTTCAGCTTCTCTCATAGAGTTGTTAACGAGTGGAATAGTCTGCCTGAGTGGGTAGTTAACTCTACATCTGTGCACTGCTTTAAGGTTAACATTGACAAGTTCTTCCATAACTGTGGTAGGATCTAATTGTGTTGGGTTCGTTTGGTGTTGGGTGGTTGTTTGTTTTCAGTTAAGGTTGTATGGACTTCAGGGCATCTTATGGGGCCTTAGCCCTCCTTTGCCCTTGAACCTGTTATGTTATGTTAGTGTTAGTAAAATCGAGTGGGCGAACTGGTAGGTACTTGGGGGCTAAACGACTTCCACTTTGGGGAGAACTGGCAAGGGGGCGAAACGACCGGGTACCATAAAAATATGTTACATAATAACTTTCTTTCCCAAAATTACACCTACGACTGTTTTGACACTTGGGGAACTGACCCCCTTTAAGTGTTTTCAGAGACTGGTCCAAAGGCATTAGGTTGTCCAGAGATTCCATTAGTACCGCATTAGCTACATTTTTTATAAGTGTCAAGAGAGGGAGAGACTTAAAGCAAGTCAAAAATTAAAAATGGCACCAGAAACAATTAAGAAAACAGCCTAGTTACAAGGCGACGATTTTAAGAATCTTTCCACAAAAGCTGTTCAACTTAATAAAGAAATTCTTATTTGAAGATTGAAAATGAAATATGTTTCATTTTATAGATTTTTCCTACAATGTGGTTTCAGAAGCCTGATCCAAGATGGAAAGGACTGGCTGTAGAACAAGTTACAGCATGGAATGGATGATTTTAGACGTATTTTGAGAGACACAATTTATTTTACAAAATGACAAAATATTCCGTAACTTAACACTCATATGCAGTACCCGTTCGTTTCGCCCCATTACCAGTTCGTCCGGGTGGTTTCACTAACACCTTATAAACAGTACACCTCCTATGGTCCCACATCGGCTACTTTGGAGGACATTGCAATCTTAGTCCTTCTGATTGCCTTAAGTTCGGTAGGAACAGATGGACGCCGTGCTTCTAAGCTCACCTGTAAACTCAAGTAGCTTGGTAGTCACTGAGCTGTCGTATTTAGGCCGCTTTAAGTGTTTTGTGTCGAAAAAGTTCTATTCAAAGGAAATATGTTATCAATCTATTCGGCATCACGTGAACATTATCGTGATATTATAATGTCTCCAGGCACATATGTTTAGGCTTCGAAGACCATCACTTTAATTTTCGTTTGCTATGTAGATTGTTCCAACTCATCTTGAAGAGCATATAACGATATGACCAAATAACCGACTTACAGAAGTGTGACTCCCTCTTCCTGACTCCTCACCTCGCCCTAGTATACGATTTAGGGAAACATGTATAGCTAGCTACGCAGGCAATGTGCCGGTACCGGTACTGGGGAAGTTGGGAAAAGTAGTAAGCAAGTGAAAGTTACAGCGCAGTAGTTTGAGATATTGAGTTGCTTACCAGGGAGTTGCTATTGGTTTACGGTCGTTTCGCCCCCTTGCCAGTTCGCACCCAACCAGTCCGCCCCCCCAAAACCAGTTCGCCCCCAAGCGATGACCAGTTCCCCCCCCCCCTAATTTATTGACAATAAACCTTTGTTATTTTCGGCATTTTTGTGCCTTTTCTTCCTTTATGTTGCATTCTTTGATGCAAATATCGAAAATTACACAAGAAAATTAGCAGAAAAGAGTTGTAGTGCAATTCACTTTGGACGTGGCAGAGAATACCGCGCACATGATACCTGATTGGTTGTTCTTAGTTGATTGCACATGTGAGCGAGTATGGAACAGTATATTCTGCGTGTGCTAGTTTTTGAAGGCATTTTACCAAATATAATACCATGCAATTCTTCAGATATAGGCCTATTAAAAAAAAACAGTTTTCCAATATACCTATCTCATGACAAGTGTATTTAAAGGGGATATGCAGTCACCCCAAGTTGAAGTAGTGCAGTAGACTGTCTTGTTTCATGATTGGCTCTTGAGAGTCATGTGACAATATTTTTTCTCCTCAGATGTGAAATTTACTAGAAGTAACTGATTGGTTTACCTTGAATATACAATACTGAAGTCCTAAAATATTGTGAAAGATACTTTGCAGAGAAATAAGAAGAAAATTGTGAGATTTAGCTGTTGCTTCAAAATAAGTTTGGGACGACTGCTCTTGCCCTTTAAGTAAGGTGGAAATGTAATCACGAACTTAACAAAACTTAACACTAAGAAACCACTAGACTTCAACTAGCACAAAGATGTGATGAGCTGGCCTCATGTAGGTAAAGTGGTATTTCAGTTCAACTGAGTCCCTCATCACTTTCGTTTCCACATTTCATGCCATTTTGCTGCTGCTGTCGTAAAAAGATATAATCGAAAAAGAAAATTAATCGTATTTGATTTTTTTTTTACAACAACTAACAGTTAGTGTTAGTAAACTCGAGGGGGCGAGCTGGTAGGTACCCAGGGGCGAAACGACTTCCACATTGGGGCGAACTGGCAAAGGGGCGAAACGACTGGGGCGAACTGGCAAGGGGGCGAAATGACCGGGTACCTTGCTATTTTGACCCAACCCGGAAGGTACCCGGTCGTTTCGCCCCCTTGCCAGTTCGCCCCAAACTGGAAGTCGTTTCGCCCCCAAGTACCTACCAGTTCGCCCCTCGATTTTACTAACACTGAACTGTTAGTTCAATGTTGTAAAAAATTTTCAAAGGTAGTTGATATTGTTTTTCGATTAAATTTTTTACGACAGCAGCAACAAAATGGCATGAGTTGTGGAAATGAAAGTGATGAGGGGGACTCACTTGAACTGAAATACCGCTATACATGTGGCCAAAATTTTATATACCAGCTCAGTATCACATATCTGTACTAGTTGAAGTTTAGTGAATTCTTGCTGTTGAGTTTTTTTATGATTACATTTAGTAGGGGGCGAACTGTTCAGCACTTGGGGCGAACTGGTAGGTCTTTGGGGGCGAACTGGTCATCGCTTGGGGGCGAACTGGTTTCTGGGGGCGAACTAGTTGGGGGCGAACTGGCAAGGGAGCGAAACGACCGTAAACCACACGGAATATGCCGTACACAGCAGGCTACGTAAGCACAGGGAGTTGCTATTTGACAAAAAATAGCAACTCCCTAGTCATATCCCTGTTGGCAGCGGGGTAGATATGACCAAGAGATTTGGAGATGAGATTGTTGCCTAAAGGCAGGTTAATACTTCCAAATTTTCACTCACTATAAAGCTACAAGAACTATATATATGGTCATCTCTTGCTCCATCGAGCCAATCACGGACATAGCTCAGAGTTGAACAGTGTCCAACGTTCAAAGCTTTATAGCGCTCTACTGGAGTAAGAGCCTGCCTCAGCCGAGGGCGCTACAGCTGTAAACAGTTACAGAGATGCACCATTATTAAAAAAGCAACATATAGTAGCATGAATGCTGATGTCACATCAGCTTTCCCTGCATTTCATACAAAAAAGACAAGTATACCAGCAAATTGTCGCAAGTGGTGGTGAAACCTAAGTTCCTTCAGAGGTACCCTTCTAATTAATTTTAAGTAGACTCGCAACAGATAAGAATGATTGTCCCAAAGGGCAGGAAAATATTTCCGACTGCATCTGGTGGGTGTTGCATGCATTGCTGCAGAAACCCGGCCAATTTTCGAAGAACACTTTGAGAAAATCAGAGTCAGGGTGGCCAACATTCGTAACGATTTGTATGATCAGGGAGTTGCTATTTGACATTGCCTGGTATGATAGTCTTCATTACAGATATAACACTAACTTAATGCATTAGCCTTATCATAGTAACTGTAACAACAATCTTTCGGTTTGGGACTTATTGATTGCATGATTCCGCCCATGGCGTACCATTGTGTACGGGGTAAGGTCCGTTTGTCCAGGCTGGTATATATGGCAGCTTGGCCAGTATCCACGTCCTCAGTGCAGTTGAGGTAGCGCTCCTCCGTGGGGGAGAACACACGACTGTGACGTCATTGTGTATAGCGTAATTTGTGTTGGTTTGGTATCTCAGCTTTGCCGGTAACCACGTTATAGGTAGGGAAAACACATGGATGTGACGTCATCGTATCTGCTGTAATTAGTTTGAGAACGACAATACACTCAATTCTTTTTGAGACCAACAATACACAGAGACAGCGATGATATCTGCAATTATTTAGTGATATCATTAAATAAAGAATAAAAAGTAAAACGGCTTGCCATACGACGGCCCCTCAAGGGAAGAACAGTAACCTGCATATAGTTAGTACAGTTTGGGAACTACAATACACAGTCAATTCTTTTGCAATAGGCTATTCCATCTGACTGGAGTCGTAGCCAGGTTCCTGGCTGATTAACAAAACATAAACTATTAAAATCTGAATTACCTAGAATAAACGATAATGTAAATTATCACGATCGTTAAATCCCAATCCTTGAATGTGAAGGGTTTTTCCTTCATTCTTCGAAAACAAAACGTTAAAAATAGTGTATATCTAGCGATATTTTGGTTCATTTCCAAAAGGGGCACACTCTAAACAGGTTGGTAAAAATTTCACCAGCACTGGGCACGAATGTGAAAATAATGAAATTGGGTAAACTTTACCCAGTTATTGTTGATAGATGGGTTTACCCAGACGTTGAATACGCAATTCAGTGGTTAACATATTCTCCTCACACCCATTAATCAACAATTATTGGGCAAACATTTCCCAATTTCAGTATTTTCACATACGTGCCCAACGTTGGTGAAATTTTTTACCTAACCGATTTTTGAGTGCAGCTTTGGAGTCGTATGAGGATGAATGTTAAACTGATACACTCCTAAAAGCTTACTTACTTCAGCGGAAAAAATCATATAGCTGGATTTTATTTGAAACGTTTTGTCTGCAGAAGACCATCGCATTTCGAGCTCTGTAAATTACAAGACAAAAGAGCGGATGGGGAAAGGTGGAGGAAGGGGCTTCCGAAATTGTCATACTAATTAAGGTCTTAAATTAGACGTACAAAGAAGAAACCACTCCCATTTGCTTAAAAACCAAACTTCACTCTCTGTTGACTGTAGATTTGGTATGTTGCCAATGTTTGTTGGAGCGTTTTCAATGTTTGGTATGTTGACAGATCACAAGCTTCTTTAGAAAGACTTAGACTGCACGTCTGGCTGTACAGTCTCTCCGTAAGTAAATGCCCTGTAAGGGAGATGCCTGCTGTCGGTATGTGTCGGTTTGTGAACCCGAAAAAAGTTATCAAGCTCAATATTTGTGTTCGTACCAAGAATGATCTTTGGTGGGCCCTCAGTCTTTTCTCTGCATCATCAATTTGGAGACGGACTATTTTAAAGTTGTTTGATTTACAAACGATAAACCAACATCCCCACTTTTTTCGTATTGGAAAGATCAGATTCTACAAGGCAATTTTCGTGTTCTATATATACCTCTCCATTTTGTGTTTCTGTATAACCTCTTTGCTTTTACAAGTTTCAATGAAGAATTCCAAGTGTTAACTGTCCGTCGGACACTGAGAGTTAAGTAACATATATCACTCAAAAAGTTGGGCACGAATTTCACCAACAAAGGGCACATCTGTGGAGATATTAAAAATCGGGTAAAGTTTGCCCAACAATTGTATAGATACGGGTTGGCCAAGAGGTAGAATACCCAA
Source organism: Holothuria leucospilota (assembly GCA_029531755.1). Classification (NCBI taxonomy): domain Eukaryota; kingdom Metazoa; phylum Echinodermata; class Holothuroidea; order Aspidochirotida; family Holothuriidae; genus Holothuria; species Holothuria leucospilota. Next base: position 26,289,548 of record CM055970.1, read on the forward strand.
TTTAGTGGTTACCAGCTTCTCGGTAAACCCGTTTTAAGGGTTTCCAGCCTCAAAATTCATCGACTTCAAAAAAGCAGAAAATTCTTCTGCTTTTGGAGCTGAAAACCGTATCTCAATAGCATGTACAGTATAGCATTTGGGAGATACTAATTTTCAAAGAAATGTAATTTGTTTAGAGAAGCAGTGCATTATGGGAAATCTGTGATGTCATCATTGATTAGACATAGGATTGTATTTTTCTTTATGATATTGACACCGCCGTAGAGAATACTTAACAACTATGTAAGCTATCACATACCGTACATATGGTGTAGTTTTATACTACGTAGGTACAGTATACACGAAACAGATATTAAATTAAGCATTCCAATGTCCAACAGTATCAAATTTCAAGGACAACTGGACATTCGATTGATAAACAAAAATAATCTTAGGCAAGATGCCCCCCCCCCCCTTGACATTATATTCTGTGACCTTGATGAGAACTTTAGGTATTTGTGGACAAAAGTAACTAATCTTAAAAATGATATATCAATTGAGTTAGGAATAGAGTATTGCTACAGGGTTCGAATGACCTGAATTGGAGTTTCCTTTTTTTTCACATGAAACTCTTGCCAAACGCCAATGAAATATGCCTTTAACCAAGGATTATTGGGGCAAAGTTTACCCAATTTCGGTATTTTCTCATACGTGCCCGGCGTTGGTGACATTTTTACCTGTTTTACATTGCATGACTGCCCGCACAACAGTAACAACAACAGACATCTAACAAAGCTGGATTTATCAATAAGTGTAGGCAGATAAGGTACCCTTCTACAAACATGGTCTGAAAGATAACAGCGGGTGTAACAGGAAAGAGGGCTTTGAACTGACAAAAGAACTTGACGGTGACCAGTGTATTGAAATCGGTTGTACAATAGTCTAATGGTTTCATTATTTACCAGACGCCTGGCTTAATTATTTCCTTGAAACGGGCGTCCGTTTTAGAACCGGTCGCAAAATTGGACACGAATTTATTTAATTTAGGCTTTGAAGGGCAGTTGTTTTACGACGCTAAGCGATTGCTAAAGAGAGAGAAGCCTATGGCTTATGAATTACAAGTTCACGTAGGGTGGCTAACCAACTCAACAATTTAGATCAAATTGGATGGGGTTGGATAAAAATTGGATAAAATCGAATGGGGTTGAGGGGGTGCTTCAAAATGTGGTTGAGAGGAAACATGCTCCTAACATAATTCAAGGACGAAAACCCCTCATTTGTTCCCTCTGCAAAAATGTCAAAAATTGCGAAATTTTCATTAAGATTTGCCCATGTAATACCAAATTGCACCCCTCCCCGAGAACATGCAGATTCCTACGCTTATGCACTTCATGTTTAAGTCTAAGTTGTACCATGGACGTAATGGAGGTAGTAAGGCTTCCATCGTTGTACAGTTTCCTCTTTTCTCTGGAACCTTCCTGATCAAACAAAACAACCGACCAGCGTGGCTGCCCTTACAAATCCTCTACCCGCACAATCGGCTCTTATTTGTTCAGGAGCGCGGAGAGACGTTGTGAATGTTTTGTTCTGTGGGGTAAAAGCAGAGAGGTCATTGAATTCTGAGAAAGAGAGGTATATTACGTAATACTGCTTTTGAACGTGTTGTGTGGCTCTAGAAGGTACAGGGTTCAAGTGCGGTCGACCTGTTGTATTGTAACGGTTGTTCGTGCGTGAACGGCTCCAAATGATATGTATGAGCACGCTTATTATAGCTGTATTTGTGTATTGAGATAAAACGTGGTCACGGAGATTTAATGAATGCGCAGTCAGAGGTTTTTCAGGGAATGAAACCGCAGTATGCCATTTTGATGCCCTTTTCTGCAGTAATTTAGACCAGGGAGTATCTAGCCACTCCCTGTTTACACTTTGCAATGCCTTCGGCGACTTACGTCCCCTCCTTGCAACTCCGCCTTTCTAATAAGATGAAAAAAGAAAGAAAAACATCTTTATTTTTTAAAACTCCATGCATCCTACATCAGTAAACACTAGTTAATGATTTGTAGGAAGAGCATCAAGAGGAGATATTGTGGGGAGCAACATTGGCGAAAGCGAAGGGTGGATGGTATGGGGCACGGGCCACCTTTCCCCCCCCCACCATTTGGTCAACCGACGACCATAATATTTGCTGATACTGTGAGTGTGCTACAGTCCGCCCCCATTAACTTGGTTGAGGGGTACGGGATGTCTTTGATATTTTGGTGAGAACCGTAATACATGTTGATATTAGTGTGACTATTTTAAACTTTCTGACCCAACAGTCATCAGAAACGTGTTTTTCCGCTGCGCTTTGCTCGCACACTCATAGGCGTACGGGAAGACATTTCACGGGGGGGGGGGGGGGGGCGGAGGATGTTTCCCCTGAAAATTTTGCAAATTGCCCTGATTTTTCCCTTTTACCACGATAGCACTCAGGACGGGTGTGGATGAGTCCCCCCACCCTCAAATATTATTTCCCCACAGACATTATTTCGTTCTGCAACTAATAAGCATTTTCCTCTGTTGTGCACACTCTCCAGATTGCACGTTCGGAAGCCATTCGTAGAAACACAAAAATATATACCCCCAATGCCTTGGTTGGAAACTTACTAATACCTTTGTTTAATCTTCCCTTAGAGTTGATCAACTGCAGTTACGAAATTGGTAGATGTGAGACATAGCCCCCTCAAATAATATGGTTAGGGAAGAGGAGTACTTATAGTATTTTGTCAAAACCCGCAATATTTGCTTACACTTGCGTGAAGGCTCATAAGGCATGATCCCTATAGACCTTATGCATTGGCGTCCCTCTACGTCCTTTTGGAGGCAAACACGCACAACGAGGATTTGACACGCGCTAGTCTTAGATTTACGCACATATCCCACGGGTACACATATAAGCTGTCTGCATTTTTGGTGTAAGTTGAAATGATAAGCGCTTGCTTCCATTGGAGGGCGCATTTTCTCTTCTGTGACGTCATATACACAAGGTCTATGGTATTTTGACTGAAAGGGACGGGATCCCTTTCACCCCCTCTCAGTTTTTGTCAGCGAACTTAGTATCATAAGTATTAAACTGTGTTGACTACGAAAGGCAATTTTTCTCGACGCGCTTCGCGCGCATGTATTTACACGTACATGCCTGGTGAAACACCATTAGACACACACAGGCACACAATATATTCAACTGTATATTCAGGGTATTCAAATTAATGCACTTCATTGAGATATCCCTATGCAACCCTGCGAGTTTTCTTCAGCAGGCGTGTTTTTCTGCACCCTTCGCGCGCACGTGGAGCTGTCTCGTGTTACTATCAAGAACTTTATCTCCAGTGTTGTATCCTCCCTATCAACCACTCAAATCAATCGACGTCTGGTTTTAAAACTTCATGGTTAAGTTTAGTTGTCTCTTTCATGTTCACTTAACTCTATTTTTGATTACGGAAAAGGAAGATTTGTGCTCCTTCGGTGTTTGGCGCCGCTTATGAACGCATTTGGTTACCAGCATCATTTAGACATATACGTTTACTTTTTTTACGTTTATACGTTATAGGGTTTCGTACACACATACGTCTTCGTACAAACATACCCCTATGTCTACGTCTCGTATACATATGCGTATACGTATATAGATGCACCGTATGTGTATACATATACTTATAGAGGTCTTTCATCGAAGTCACGTGATCGTGCGTGTCTTTGGTTGTTATACATTTTGCCCGTCAAGCATCCATTGTGTCACAGTGGTAGGCTATCTATGGTCATGAAATGTGCGTGTGCTGTAAAAACGCTTACTGTGCGTGTGCTTTTGCCCGACACTGCCGGGAAATCCCAGTCGCGCGACGTCACATAAAATACCTGTAGGCTATATTAATCATTTTGAGGTCTCCGAACCCCCAGGTCCAAAACAAATAGCCGCCCTTGGTCAGGTTGGTGGAGTAAAATGTTCTGACCACAATTTGCAGAGTATAACCGTAAGTCTGTACATCTCTCTCTAGTTAGCCTGCGAAGGCGCTTTCTGACCAGTCTTCCCATAGAAAATAACTTGATCTTCCAATACACAGCACTATGTCTGGGATTTCCATTCTACTGACAGAATGGATTCACTATCATCTTACACGGTCACGTCGTTGCCGGTCGTTTCGACTTATTGTCAGTTCGCAGCAACCAGTTTGTCCCCCCCCCCCCCTTTATGTCAGTAGCCTACCAATTCGCCTCCATGATCCCTTACCAGTTCAGCCATATGAAAGTAATCCATAATGAAGATGTGAGAATTTGATTATCATGCTCACCACTCCGTTGTCCGTCACCTAGGCTCATTTTATGTTTCGAAGGCAAAATGATTCATTATTCCGAGTGTTTAGGTAACACACCCCCAATTGTTCCTCCATCGACTCGCACACTAATTTTGGTCACTTTCGTAGCCCTGGACCCTGGTAGAAGCTTTCATCGGGTAAAGCTGCCTGTCATATGAAAGCTCACTAGTAGAGCTTTCAAAATGAATTCAAATGCGTGTAAGTTGTTTAATCATAGGCGTAGGAGCCCAAGTTGATGGGGGGGGGGGGGCTGGGATGAATTGCCCGAAATAACCTCAAAATTTCCTTGTGCTCCACGAACGTTTGACATGTTAATGTACATATCATATAGGCATGCATCGGTTATTACAACGCATGCCAATTACATACAATCGTTTGCTGTGTTACTACCTTCTTTATTGGTTTTAATTTTGGCCGAAGTTGGTGATCGCTGTCCTGAGGGAGGGGTCTAAGAGGAGGGGGTTTCCCCTGCCCTTTGAAAAATTTTGATAAATTAGGTGTCCTTAAATGTAATCTGGTGCCACATATGCTACCTTTGAAGTAAAATTTGTGTTAAAACATTTACGTATTTTAGGTACTTAAAACAAAAAAATAAAACAAAAATGGCATTACCCCGTCCTCTTTGAACATTTTTGAAAAATTAGGTGTCCGTACATGCAATCTGGTGCCACATGTGCTACCTTTGGAGTAAAATTTGTGTTAAAAAAATTTATGTATTTTAAGTAGAAAAAAAATCAGCATCAGTGAGGGTTGGGAATGGCCCAATGGCCCCTCAAATACACCACTGATAATCATAATATAAATTCAACCATTACAAAACACAGATGAATTAATTCGGAATATATAGGTGCTGGAGCACTTCAAATCAGAACTTTATATTAATAACCAAGGAAGTTTTTTAACTATCAATACCTTTTAGCTACTTTATTGCATTATTTTTCCTTCAGTAGGTGCCCGAAAATTTCTCAGCATTTTGCCCGAATTTTCACAAAAATTTTTGGTTGGGGGCTGCAGCCCCCAGTCCCCTTCTCCTACTTCTATGTGTGTAATTAGATGTTGGTTCCAGCTTTTTCACTTCAGTCGAAATACTATTTTGCATCGCGGCATCACATAATGCAAAAAAGTGTCAATGTCCTGAGTTTATTTTTGCATGATGAGCACTTCAGTTCCTTTCCCATATGCACATCACAAATTGAACCCATCACTTCAGCAACATGGTCTTCTCTGTGCCCCCAAAATTGTTCTAGGGCATTAAATTGGTCTAGGGCATTAAATTGGTTGGGTAATATCCTCCGCGGGAATTCCCTCCAATTAGTGGTGTACTGCAGTACCTTTAGGGAGAGGCAGGCTAATTTTATTGCAATAATGATTTACGCCCTCTATTAAGGTCAAGTTTGTTGATAGGAGAAATTGCGAAAGATCAACCAAGGACTTTTAATCCAAATACAGAATAGCGATAACTCTCTTGTTCCACAATCAAGAAAAAGGTATATGTTTTAATACTTGCACACTATTTAGGGCTGCAAAGATGCATTTATTTTCTTGAGTCAGACTTCTTGTTGAAATCTGAGGCGGACTGCAATCTTAGGGCGAACTGGTGAGGAGGTATTAGGAACATGATGAGTAAAGCTGGTAACTTGTATCCTGTACAGCGGTGGTTTATTCTGACAATTTCTGACCTTATTTAAACGCTTACTCGCTACCCCCTCCCCCCCAAATCATATGATAATACATTGTAAGCAATTTTATCAAATGATCCCGAGATTTGATGACGCGGTTTGTTGTAGCATTTTGCTCTCCGTCTTGAATCCAGCATATTGACACCTGAAACCTATCACTTCAACAGCCTAGGTCAAACCAGTAAGTGGGTGCCCCACATAACGACCTAAAGGACAAATTAAGATTATTTCTTTGGCAAATAATTATTTTTTTCTCACTTCTTGTCTTTCCATTTCTTCTCAGATCACGAAAGTCAGAGTGGTGCGCAAGTTGGAGTGTCGTGTAGCGGCTTCGGTATGCAAGAAATATCGACAAACCCAGCATCATTATTACAACATTCGGGAAGCACTGCCCTCCTCATAAACAATCCCATTTCCCGTCAGATCTATTCCTGTTCTTCGAAACCGTCAAACGGTTTGTTTAAATTTATTTTACATCGAAACGGTCCATGCGACACAAATGGATCCAAGCTTGACCAGCAGAGTACTTCGGGAGGCGATCGCGCGGATCCCCTATTGTATGCTCTTGCCGAAATATGTGCCGATCGCCCTCGAGTACCTGAGGATGTCACTACAGGATATGGTGGGGCTAATGAAAGTTTTACCTTAAACAACCATCGACGCATTGCAAACAACGTAGAAAATACAGGTGAACCAGTTTCCAGTGAAGATGAGGAAACTACACAGAATAAAGGCACAAACCGGTGTTTCACTGGTGGAAATGGAGGGCGCCCTTCTTTTAAAGACAGCCAGACCAACAACTCGATCCCGCCAAAAAAGGTCGGATCAAGAAAAAAGATCGATAGCCATGAAAGTAATTCAGTGACGCAAAGAAATACTGTATCTAGCCATTGGCTCTTGACAAAGAAATCTGATGGGGATTCTTCGCCAAATATTGTCCCTGCACGATCTAATATTAGTCCTGTTGCGACTGATACTTTTAGTTTGACTTCAATAAATAAAGCCGTAACTGTAGGAACACTACCCTGTTTACCAAATGGCTCGTTTCAAAACATGGCAGATTTACCGCGGGAAGCTCTACCTCCTCGAAAACGGCACAAACTGGCTTTTTCCTTAGGATCGAATGCTACGACGTGTAGCGAAAGTGCAGTATCAGTGACTCGCAAGAATATAGCTGAGAGAAAATCTGTGTGGTCACCCGTTGAACTCATCAATTCCTCCAAGCCTTCAAATGATGCTGCCAAGTTGTTGCCTCAGAAAAGCCTCGATCGAAAAGGGGAGGACTTGTCCGCCGACGAGTTCAATATATCCACAGGCGCTACGTCAGCCCAAGTATTCAGATCTAATGAAAACGACAGCAGTGACTCAGATAAAACTGTTGTATACCCCCTAAACGAGGACACAACAGAAAGAAAAACTTCCGTCTTGCCAGGACAAAACATTGGTTCAGGTGACAATGCATTTCGTGAAGGAAATATATCCAGGAAGGACTTTGAAGCATGCAGTGTCAGTAATTCAGCCAGTGAAAACTTAAAACGGACTTTCAGTGAATCTGAGGAGCCCACCCGAAGTTGTGTCGAAAGTATGACGCCACCAGTTTGTGTATCCATATTGACGTCATCCATGCCAGGCCTGTACACAATGGCAAGATCAGCGACTACTCTCCCGGATGTTGTAAATACAAATTTTATTCCAAGACAAGCGCACCTGCCAAACGGTCACGTGATGACCACGGGAGATATTAGAATACCTCTCAATATCGATCCCTTGGCGTCATCAAGCAACCATACACACCTCCGCGGCCTCCCTTCACTTCGTGGAAGTCCACTGCCTCATGTACTTAGGCGAACTTCGCCACAAGATGTTTTTCAGGGAACAGCAGGGAGATACAAGGATAATGACAACCGAAACCCTACACTACTTTCTGTTCTTCCTACGGCTCAACCCACTACTCCGTCCAGTCCACAGGCAATAAACCACAGTCTGCTGCCGCCTGTTTCTCTTGTCAACTTCTGTTCATCCCAGTCCATCCGACCAAATCAGGTTATCACATCAGTACCTCTTCCCCTTCCTAATATTCATCAACATCTTGTACAGCCATTGCCAATAATGACCCACCAGCTTGCCCCTAGTGTTTATTCTGAAATAATGCCGTCCATCCCCACAGCGTCCTTACCACAGCGTCCAGTGCACCCACCCCTAGTGATTCGACCTTTGGGTGTACCCTTTGACGTCAGCAGTACTAGAAACACTACTTTCAATCCGGTAGCTCCAAGACTTCCAACGCATTTAAGTGGCAACCTCCATACAAGTCTGTTGCAAAGCAGTTCTCCCGCGTCGATAGCAGAAGAGAGTCAGTCAGACCTCCCATCAATGACGTCGTCCATTCTCCCGTCAGTGACGTCACGTGTTCCTTTCAAACCGACATCATCATTACCACCTTTAACGTCAGGGTCTAACGTCGCTCAACTTTTGCAAGCCAGCAGAGGGAAAGGGAAACCAGCGGACGATTTCGCTCCTCTAAAAAGAGCCCCTGGACGCGGTAAGCTGACTAACCATGTATCAAGAGGAGTAACCCAGGGCGAATCTAGCTTTCTTTGTGACGTATGCAACAAGGTGTTTCCACTCCAGAGACTTCTTAATCGACACATGAAATGCCATAGCGCCGTTAAACGATACAGCTGTGTTTTCTGCCAAAAAGGTTTCAACGATACCTTTGATCTGAAGAGACACGTCAGAACACATACAGGTTAGTAGTATAAGGAAATTTTAATACAATAATTCCAGAGATGGCGCCAGGGTTAATCCGACGGGTGGGGGAAAGCCTCACGAGAGAGACGGGGGCAGCAACTCGAAGCACCGATACAAGCGACTGGTTAGCAAAAGGACGGGAAACTCAAATGTGTGGAGCGCCAGACGCACCGAAAATTTTGGGATTTAAAATGTTGGGTTTTCATTGACGAAAACTTGAAAACTTTAAACGTTTATGAGAGAAAATTTGAGTTTTTTAAACAAAGAAATTTAAAAATTTGGAGCTATTGAAGAATCTGCCTTCACATGAGGGTAATATTAAGTAAAATGTTGGGACAACTGGTCGCCGTCTGGGATTTCATGAGCAATCGTACCCGTTAAAGCCTCCTGGCAAAATTGAAAAATCCCCAATAGGGGTCTGCCATCACCCGTGACGGAGGTGGCATGGACAACTGACCCCACCTGCTTCCATCCCGGTACTGTGCATCCTATCTTACTCTTATTAGGGAGGAAGTTGACACGGCAAAGAACCCGCTCTAATTAGCCCCGTAAAGGAGGCGACGATATAGGTGGTAGAATCTCTCTCTCTTCCGTCTTTGCCGTCTTAATTGTGATTTTATGGAATACTTGACGAAAGTTAAGTATTCATTACGGTTTGTCTTTACTTATGCAGTAAGCTTAGTTTTATTCGGCCACAATGCCCCCAAATTAATGAGATAGGTATTCTATAGTTAGGCTACTTCATGTTTTGATGACGTACACTCTAAAAACATCGGATCAGAGGGGCACCGACCTAAATTCCGGATGTGTTATTTTATCAGATTTGGGTCAAAATGACCCGGATTGGGTCATTTTAATCCAAATCTGATTACTGCAAATGACACGGATTTTGGTCGGTGCCCCTCCGATCAGGATTAGGTTCAAATTTTATCCCGAGGTTTTTAGAGTGTAACACATGATCCACAGGCGTAGGAAGCTATTGTAGACTGAGGGGCTGAATGTTGTTTCGGACCGTCGGTCTAGGGGAGGGGTCTAAGGGAATGGGGTGTCTCTCCTCCTTTGGGAAATTTTTGAATATTTGAGAGTCCTTAGATGCAATTTGGTGCAACATATTAGACAAATTTTGAGGAAAATTACTGCAGTTTTGTGACATTTTTGACAGAGGAAACAAATGAGAGGTTTTCTTTCTTATAATAGCGACTTTTCGATTTCAGGACGGTAGAGCAACAGGACTGAGACTTAAACGCACGCGCGCCCGGCGTTCTGTCCTGTCATTTAAGGCGTTTCGATTTTAAAGAAGACGGTGCTGTAGAATGAGAACAAAACTATGACGCGCTCATTTATTAACTAAGTTGCAATGTTTTGTTAGCATCCACACTCATCGCTAAGTTGTAACAATGACGAACCTTTACAGGATTAGAGATGCCATCGTTACAATTGTGAAAGTTTCTACCTCAAGATAGCTTTCCTTAGCTTAGCACGGAATCGTTCGTAAAATGGCTTACCAGATATGCACTGTTGTTTATCATGTTCATTTTTGTCAGCAGCTTGCATGCCACATGAACAAATGATGTACGTTTGCGTACTGCTAATTTTAAATTTAACGTCACGGAAACACGTACGTTATGGATGAGGGAAATTATCATGGCAACCCCTGTACCGTCCTGTTTCTAACAGAACGTTAAATCGGTCGTCGACGGAGCCGATTTAACGAAAAAATCAACAGGAAAATCAACAGGACGGAGCGATGCTCGCTTCTGCTCATGCGCAGTCCAGTTTTTTTTTGCCGCGCGTTCCGTCCTCTTTGTCTACCGTCCTGAAATCGAAAACTCCGTATTGAGGGGCGGACGCATACTTCCGCCCACTACATTTTTAGTATCTCGGAATTCTGACTTAGTATCTCAGACGTCTAACTTAGTAACACAGAATTCTGAGATAGTATCTCGGAATTCTGAGATACTAAGTCAGAATTCCGAGATACTTGTAATATCTTTGGACGCGCCGGACTGAACCGCCCTCTAAATTCTCAGGTGGCAGTGTGATTTATTCCAGCTGCTGTGCACCAATGTGTTACACAAGTGTGTGGGTTCGAATCCCGTTCAAAGTACTTGGTTTTTACTCCGGGTACTCCGTTTTTCCTCCCACTTTGCACTGCTTGCCATCAAAATCGGTTGCCCAGCCGAGGTGCAGGACCAAAGCGTCCCCTGAAGACCTGTTAAGTAACCGACTTTGCTTTGCAAAGTATAATTCAGACTTTCTTCCCCTTTCATCCAAATTAGGAAAGAAGGAAATGTGCTTCTGACAAAGCTGTTTTGAAAAAAAGGATTAAAAATCGTTGCAGGAAGCCCATAGCCCATTAGATTACGTAGTACAGTAAAGTGAAAAAAATATGTTTGTTTACTTTTTTCATAATAGGTGTTCGACCGTACAAATGTTCAGAGTGTGGCAAGTCATTCACTCAGCGCTGTTCTCTCGAGAGTCACTTGGCTAAGGTGCACGGTGTTAAACATGGCTACTCCTACAAGGAACGACGATCTAAGGTCTTCGTCTGCGAAGAATGCGGAATGGTCAGTAACATCGCAGACGATCATTATCTCCACATTAAGGAGAAACACCCCGAGAGCTCAGAGCTTCGTAAGTACCAGGACAAGCTTCAATTTCGTCGCCTCGTCTCGACGGAGTCGCCATCTTGCAGTTACAGTGATGATAGCAACTCCAAGGAACCCTCGAGTGAAGGATCTGACCAGGGCTCTAGATTTGGATCCGATCATGGTTCGAATACGAGTTCTGTTCGAAGTTCTCCTTATCAGTTGGATGAAATGAGTAGGGTAACGATATCGGACGAATCTGAGGTTGACGGTTGACTTATGACAAGTCTGTTGCCATATTAACATGTAAATTATAGTGAGAACGAAACCTCCCAAAGTAACGGATATTCAGAAAGTTGTGCTATTTTATTCCAAAATTCTGCCAACTCTTTTTTTTTTTGAAAAAGAACCACATGCTTCAATTCACAGTAGGGCACCACAGTGCCAAGAAACATTACCGGTATAACCGTTCTGTGAGTGCTGATTATATCGCACATAGGCCTATCAATAATTTTTCGAACTGGTGAGTATTCCATTAGTGCCATTTTAAACCGTCCGTCAGGTCACTGGTCAAATTGACTCACGTGATTCATGTGCCGGGTTACGAGTGCGTGGACATTGCTCTCCTGCCAAAAGGTCCAGTACCACCTTTGTGCCCACAAATATTTATATTGCAGTGTTTCCGGTTTAAGATGAAACCCAAACTGTCAGTATGACGATATCGCCTGAAATACCGTCTTTTTATTTCAAATGTATCCATACCTTCGGACCCTACAGTACCGTCCCATCAAACCATTTGTGTACAATATACCCGCCTACATTTACCCTATTCACTTAATCAATGTCCATTTGAATTCGTCAATTTTAACCAAAGTTATAGGGCTCACTGAAATATAGCCTGAAATAAAATAAGAGACTTTGAAATGATTTTTTTCCGCAGTGACTGAAAACATTTGACCCTCAGTCTGACCCATATTTCGATAGCCAATTGAAATGAGCAGAGAATGTTTCTTGAAGAAACGATGAAACTTGATAGCCTTAACATGGAAAAATATTATTTTCCGTCTAATAGATAATTTTAGAATTATGCATTCCAAGCACGGTAACCTTTGAAAGCAATTAGAATTATTTATTTTTGTATTAAGTCAACCGATGTTTGAAGTATACGATAGAAGTGAGCCTTAATGTTTATTTGTAGCAAAGGGTTGACATCTTCCAAACGAGAAGTCTTCCAGACAACATGGATTTTTTTATCAGTGACGAAATAATCATAAATTCTTATCTTAAGAATAGTCCGTTGTTTACAAGTTTTTGTTCATTATCAAAGTTATAAGTAATAGCAAAGGATCATGGGAACTGGAAGTAATACAATACAGTAGTAGCGCTAGCGCTAAATTAGCAGCAGGCAATCCATTTATGCGTGACGCCGGTTGTTAACTCCCAATTCCCATCATGCATTGCAATCACTTAAGTCTGCGTGCATAAACATTTCAATGACATCTATTATTTAATACAAGGAAACCGAAAAGGACGGAGCATTAGTCCATCTGTCTTGAGGTATATACTTCTATGCATATTTTATCAGAAATATTGACGAACAAAATCAGAGACCATAATGCATTATCTTAGAGACTGAGTTGTCGTACAGTATTCAGTGTGCTATCGTGTCGTTTTATATTGAAAACATTTGTTTGAATGAATGTCCCCATGCATATAAAGTAGATGTGGGAAACTATTCTCGGCTGGGGGAGGGGGAGGGCGAACTTTGTTTCGGACCGCCGTACTGGGGAAAAGGGTCCCCCCTTTGGAAAATTTTTGAATATTTAAGGGTTCGTAGTTGCAGTGAAGAGCTACAAATTGTGAAATAACTGCAAAGTTTTCACATTTTTAACAGAGGGAACAAATAAGGGATTTTCGTCCTGGAATCGAGGAGGTGGGGGCATACTTCCTTCCCATCATATTTTTGACGGCCCCTCCTTCGCTCCCTACGCCAGTATCCTAATGGCAGCTGTATTTCAAGTTGTGTGTGCTTTAATCACAAGCCAATAAAACTAAATGTTTGTCGAAGGTCTTATTATTGAAGTAATATGCGACGAGGATTCTTGGATTGTCCACATGATGGTCAAAGGCGGCTTCGTTACTTACAGAACATCGAAACATTTTGTCCTTCACATTGTGCGTACCGCCAGATACGAACTAACCACCTAAAACTAACAGCGTAAATACGTTGACATGCTCGGACGGGAATTAAGGTTGAGAAGAATGATACTTACCTCAAGTTTCCATCGTGTTTCCATATTCATGAAAGAAAATATAAGAAAGTGTTATTTACTCTCAGCACTATTTAATGCATTCAGCTTACTTTAATTTAACCTTGAATGGGCATTTGCGTCATTTCCTGGACGCACCCAAGTATAATGTGTAGCGTAGGGTCTGTCAGTTGGATGAAATGAGCTTTTAAAACTAACAATGCGAAATTAATACGACGAAAATTAGCGTTAACTTTTTGTGCTCATCTATACGTGATATCGACTGCAGAAACGAAAAAAAAAAACCGTAACTTGTAAATTTCCAATTTAGCTAATGCATTTTAAGAGCAACTGAATTAACTTTCCATTACGATGGATTAGAGCAAAGAGACTGCTTTACGGACTTGCTGTTACTGCATTATGTGAATAGCTTCAAGATATCTTTACAAAATTCAACTTTTCCTCCCCATATTGCCTTGTTGACCTTTCTAAAGATTTACATGTCACTCAGTGATTACAGAGACTAAGGATATTGCACGAGTGAACTAACAGTATTCACATAACTAAGCATAGGTATATGAAGGTGAACGTCTAGAGCAGTTCTAGGGCTCGAGCAGGATTCAAATGCACCACATATTTAGACTAAGCTCACAATTTTATTGTTGGCATAACGTCATTGTAAGGTTTGGGCCTTTGACGTTTCCATGCAACATGTGTAGCTGTCTACAGGCCCCGAGGAGATACCCATTGTTCAAGCTTGATGGGCCCATGACGAGTTTTCTGTTATGATATTTGGCGTGTAGGTTAGCATTTAGTTCACAAAGTTAAGCTATCAGTTAGGTTCAAAAATTTATGAAAAGGTGTGAAAGTATATTTTCCACAAATCTTTTTGATATTTTCACGTTTTTCTTTTCGCCTAACTACTGCTAGATATTAGGATTTATGAAGGACTGTATCTTGAAAGAGGTAAATCCTAAGCAGCCTTCTACTGATTAAAACATATAGCCTACGCATGCAGCTGTTTAATTGGATGCATGTTTGCTAGGCTAAATAGACCGTATGCATATTACATCACATGACCATAGATATTGAAGTGCGCACTCGACTAGGCTGAGGTAATCCCGTAACTGAGTATAGTATGCATTACATTCAGTTTGTGCCCTTTTTGTGTCACTTGACGTCAGGCTTGGACACCGCGTAGATGGTGACGTCAGTACACAGGGTCTATTGTTCCCTATGTCAAATGAGGCAAAAACAACACAAGAAACCGGATGCCTATTCGACAAGCAATAACGATAATTACAAATTAATTGGAACTTGGCATATAAAAACAAAGTTTCTTTTGCGAAAGTCAACAATTCACCTTCTCTTTCACTGGTCTAGAAAATGAGGATTTCCTGTGTACAATTTACTGTCCTCTCTCATTTTAAATAAAACGGGACGCATTTACAAATTTTCCGGTATATTCATGAAAATGAGCTGCCATCTTTCATACCAATTTTTCAATGAATATCAATTGTTGACCATTTTATTCATTTCGCTCTGAAGAAAGACGCGCTCTTATCACTTGCATTATTCCTATTTCAATGGTAAATTTGTGTAATAATATTTAAAGAAGCTGTCTCTTTTTTTTCTAATCTACGAGGTATCCTGCATTTTTTTCGGTAAGCCTTCACAACGTACTGTATTGTTTAATGGCAAGGAGTATTTCTGATTGTTAGGCAAGAAACTTCAAAACTAATATTTTGTGTTCTTCATCATCTGAAAGCTACGCACTGTTCTTACGACAATCTTCTTACAGATAGTAAGGAACCGTCCATATCCATCATCTTCAGAAGAGTACAAGGCCCCCTTTAGGCCTGAAGGGGGGGGGGGGGTGGGGGTGGGGGGCTCAAAGACCATGCCTTTGTCTTCAGAAATATTAAATGACCACGATTCTGCCCCAAATCATCAGTTTTCAGATTTTCTCAAGATACACGGGGTTGGTTCCGAAGTAAGAGTACGATTCGTGCTCGTCTGAATATGATCGAAATAGATGGCCCCGTAGGCTTCGGAAATTTCGGGATGTTTCATACAGTTTATAGATGTTAGATTGGATACAGTTGTACTTGATGAAGTAGATTAGATACAAGTAGATTAGATTGTAGGGTGGTGGTGTATTGGGTTGGTGCAATTCGTGCTGAAATAATGGATGTTTCTTCAGTATATGTTTATGTGGACTGAATTAAATTACTTTCGCAATAAATTGAAATAATGAAATTCATCTGAACTAATTTCTTTTTTCCTCTGTAGCGTTTCCTCACTCCTGTCTTTGGTATTTTCGGAATATTATTTTCAAGAATACAGCAATGGCACTGGTTATAGCCTTCGCGACGTTACACAGGAGGGTGACGGTGGCACAATAGGTTAGGAAAATTTGTACGCTTTCATATGGGAGCATTTGAACGCTTTGAGACATGCATATGCATGTTATATATCTCTGATTGGCTAAAACCCTAACCCTAACCCTAATTCTAACCCTGATTGGTCCTAACACTCTGTGTCACCGTCGTAGTGCACAGTGTTCACTGACTTCTTGGAATAGTCACTGGCTTATGCTAATTAGGCTCAATTAGTATTCTTACCGCCCCATATAGCCTATCAGGCAGCAGCGGAGACTTGTGTGAAAAAGTGTGTGTGTGTGTGTGGGGGGGGGGGTAATCACAGGCGTTCTCAGCATTGTATATACATATCCATACACTATGCATGTAACATATACTAACAAGGTAGGACACGTCTCAGGAAGAAACACAAAACTTGGCCTATTTTTACACTCTTACGCTGACTGCGAACCTCGTTGAATCCTTTTAGTCACATCGTTTGTGGAAGCGGAGCACCTAACACCCCTTCGAGCACAACTCCAGACTTAAAATTACTTCTACACGGAATTATTCCTAAAAATGGCGATTACTAGGGTTGGCGACCATGGCGATTTACAGGGGCAGATTACGCATGACAGTACCTGCGCAGTTATCTGTGCCGTCTCTCAGGTGAAAACACAGCGCAAGGTCAAGTGAAGCAAAAGAACGTTCGCTCTGCAGAAGGATAGATATCTCGTCACTTGCTTCATCTAATGTTACGTGCATTGTGATTGACCTACTTTGCCAGTAGATGGTACCCTAAGCCAATCACAATTATTGTTACATAGTATTTGTCGAATGAGGAGAACTCTTATTCACACTCACGCAACATGAAGCAAATTATGAAATTTTTAATTCCCAAAATTTAATTTCAATTTCTTCGAAACTGATTGAGAAAGAGGGACAAAAAACTGGTGTACTTGTCTCACTTGGTATTTATTCGTATCGCCCCTTTGGGCATTATCTTAGTCTAACCATGGAGCTATAACAGCTCCCTGGTCTAGCCTCCTATATTTATTTTTACAATGTATTTAACTTCAAAAAAAAAAAAAATGGAAAGGAGATCCATAAAGCAATTAGACATGAGAATTAAAAATTACAATAGACGAGCTTTATTTCCACAAGTGAATACATGAAAGCAACGAAAATAATCATTAGTTTGAAATGTCATCACAACTGGAATGCACTTTCGATTGGATCAATAATCGGAAGAAATTATCATGGTGATAAGGTACCATCCATGTATCGACGAACCATGCACTATTACAAACACAAGGTCACTTCTCGGCCTTTTGTAGTATCTGTTTACTTCACAGGGTCACGCATGACATATTCATGATGTGGAGGTCTGGGGGAGGGTCACGTTTGTGTCCCTTTAGGGGATGTAGCTCCCTAGGGGATGTAGCAGAAAACCGAAGGGGAAGCGTTTGGTTTTTGCCCTCCAGTATTTAGGCGAAGGGAGTTAAAGAGAACTAGAGCAAAGAGAAAACTCACAAATACAAACACACACACACTCACAAGAAACTAAGTGTGTTAACCCATATGTAGTTACACGGCAATTATGCAATGCCTTAATCAAGAAGCAAAAAGGGCAATTTTCATCCAACTACACCCAGAAGTTCATTTAGTATCAGATAAATCAGGGTCCCAACAGGCGAAGCAGTCTTGGGGAATCTCGGACCCCCTCTCTCGAATGGCGATGATTTAGTTGGGGCACATGTGGTTGAATAAAAATTTGTTAAGTTTCAGTTATCGAGCCTTCAGTCGATTCTCGTATAGACACCATTCTAAACCTGACCGGACAACTTCTCCCCGACAGGTAACACCGAACGATTTTCCCACACATTCCCGGGACAATTCACGCCCGGACATTTTCCCCGGAAAAGTCCTGCCCATGACAATCACCCTCACACAACATCCCCCCGCAGAAAAATTGGAATTGTCCAGGTAGAAATTATTGGCCCAGGGAAAATTGCCCGGGGGTATTGTCCGGGCGGGAATTATTTTTGTGAAATTCAATTCACTGTCACCTACGACACAGGTGCTTTTTAAGTCAGTTATAAGAAAAACATGCAGGCCAGTAGCCAGACAAGGTACTGAAGGGAGGCGAATAGCTGGGGGGATATATGTAAAGGGGGATTTACTAAAATCCATAGAGGCAAAAGTAAGTTTTGTTTTTCTAGGATGCAAAAACTTTTCCAAGGGGCGCCGCACCCTGCCACCCCTCCTGCATTGGCAGGGTACTGGAATTGAAGATACAGTGCGTTATTTTTTGAAAATTGAACTTTTCCAATACGGACACGAAAAATAAGACCCACGAATTCTTTGCTTCAGGTACCCAGTCCGAATGTGATCGTCTACACCAGTGGGGTGCATTTTTCTGGGACGGTGACGGGTGAGAGTTATACCTACTCGTCAAGCCTACTTCATGTAAAACGTGGCTGGTATTGAGGTCAATAAACTAGGCAATCATAAACTATAAAATTTTAAAACTGGACTTCTAACACACAATTTCTTTTCACTAGTTGCGGGTCTACCATGCGTAAAATGACAGTGCGGTGGAAAGGGCCCCGCAGCTTGATCTCAAGGGGGATGCCTCTCTCATCTCACTTCAAAACCTCTATTCACTACCCGGTATACCCCTGAGATTTCTCCAATCGTAGCTTATAAGCTTTGACAAGAAGAAAAAAAAGAGAAAAGTATGGCAAGTTACATTTTCAGCACCATTGCTGACGGATTAGCTTACCTTTAAAGTCAACTATAAACAAGCAAATTAGTCACTTTTGAAAGAACTGCTTTTCCCTGAACACTCCAAAATTTCCTACAGCACCGTTTTCAGTTCGTTTTCCCCGAAAAGTAATATGTACAATGCAAGTGTTCTGTCAATCTGGTAATGTATTACCATAGCAACACATTCTATATCTAGACGATTTGTCCTAAGGCACAATGATCGTTTCAAGATATTTATCAAAAAAAAAAAAAAACAGGAAAATGAAAAAAGAAAACAAAAGAAAAAAGCCTCTGAAAGTAATTTCGACCGGAAATGTAAGCAGACAAAATCCTATCATCGTGTAATATTACAGTCTCATTAAGTTTCAAAATATCTCAATAAACAAATGTGAACAATAAATGATGACATAAAGCGTTTGCTGTAAAACAAAAGTAATAATGAATTGAGGCAAACTTGAGCTTGTGCGATTATCATTAAAATTTTATAATTATTACATCGGGTTGTATGTTTGTTTCACCAAAGCTTACTTCTTTAGACCTATAGGGAGAAAGCTATTTTCTACCGAAAAATGATCCGGAGAATGACGTACGAAATTCACCAATCTTGAAGTTTACTTAATACTACCATGAAGCCGTGAGTACTCAAGGCGACTACAACTTTAACCCCGATAACTTTAAATGTTAAATTTTATCCAAGCTGAAAAGAGATTACTGTAGCTACAAATTCCTTTGCATCAGCCAGTTTTCCTCTTATATTTAATCCTTGTTTATTCTAAAATCTACACATAATACTTAAATAATCCCATTTAACCTTTGTGTTTGTATTTTTAGCGTATCGAATTTCACAACAGAGCGAAAAGTTGAGACTGAAGTTTCCCAAAGACAGCTGTAACTTTTCGGGTTATTAACCTAAGGGTAAGACTAACCCTGCAACCACTGTGGGGTCGGTCACGACACTTTCGCAAGACAACAATATGCTGGAGTGAAAACATTTATTACGCGAGTGTGTTCCCATATGGTCAAACTGTAGTCATTTGTTGTTTTCACTCCAAAGTCGGTAGGGTAACGGAGAAAGACCTGGGTGACCGACCGACCCCATTGGTGACTGGCACTGCGTGTCAGCTCTTGACATGTGTCTGGGGGCGATACGCAAGATCAATTGGCTCATGTTGCGAAGTAGCTAAGGGCTGATGTGTTCAGTGGGCTCCTGATCAAATGATTTTTGCTCTGTGTGATATAATGATGGCGCTGTATAAACTATGTCAAGGTGTGCATATCATAGGCACCCTTTATGACCGGTCGTTACATTATTTCGTGGGAGGCGTACCGAAAATTCAGCAGCTTTATACGAGGATGTAAAGTTGTAAATAGTTGTAAATTGTTCATGGTTGTGTTTTTGCCGGTCCGGTTTTGGGTCTTTCTGTTTTACAGTGCCCGTTTCTATGCACTTAAAAAGCACGCTTTATACGAGGATATCACAAAAAATTGAAGTGCAAATTGGAAAAATTTCTGTCCGAAACACATTTTATATGCTACATGTAGTCAATGTTTTGATGAGCACTGAGATAATTTGAATCATAATCATCGAAAGTGTCTGCCAAAATTACGACAATTTCCTTTTTAAGGCACATTTTCTTTAAGTCTATCGCTTACAAAGAAAATTTTCATGCAGAGGGCTTGCGTTGCACATTTAAAATGTAGCCTAAAATGTCATTTGAAAGAATTGAAGGAAAATGTCTTTTTCATGATCTAGCATTTCCACAGTCACTTTGTCTGTGGTGCGTATGAGCTTTTTGTTTGGCCATTATACTCTTCCTTAGGAAGCACTTCTATGAATGACGTCGTTTCTATTATTTTATTTACTTCTCTACTTTCGCCCTCCCATCATGGTGACGCATGTGACAGTCAATGCAAATTATCGAATGAAATAATTTCAAGTGACTGTTTCTTATTAATATCAGCCTCGTTAAAATGATTTCTTAACCCTGCAAAGGAAAAAAAAAATGATAAGTGACGTTGGCATAACGTAAATGAGACCTCCTGAACTATCCCCCCAGCAATGGAGTACAGGGAAGCAAGCCAGTGAACCACAACTGGAAAAAGGCCGTGGGCTGCCCGATTTAAACCAATCGGTTAAAAACTGAACCCTTAAACCTCATCTAACTAACTATCCCCCCAGCAGGATTGCACCAGCGTCGGGTAAGGTTAGTCCCCCGTCGGGGAAGTTTTCAAATTTTGTCGGGGAGCCGTAATGGGTACGATTCTCGTTTCTCGGCCTTCGGGGTTAGTCGTTATTTTTGGGGAAGTCATTTTGGAGAGTTTTTTCCTTCAGTGATAGATAGTAATAAGTATACTTTGTTTGTTTTGTATAAGCAAAAGTGAAACAGAATATAACTTTTATCATTATGAAACCATCCAATATCATGGATTGACTCTGTAAATATTTCTAATTCCCAAAATATTATACGTCACTAGACTTATGAATATTGCGTTGTATGAAAACCTGGAAGTTTTCGTGAGCAAATTAGTCTTGGTCAGTGGCGTAGCCACGGGGAGGGTTTTGGGGGTTGAACCCCCCCCCATGACCCAACCTTGAAAAAAATAATTGCAAAAAACACATGATCACTGTAAACTTTATTACATTTGAGGCACAAATATTGCACCATTGTGCATCTGGAGACCTAAAATAGCCGTTTTTTCTCCCTCCCCTTAGACCTTTCCCTCATGTCGTACTCCAAAACCCTCCCCATGACACAATCCTGGCTACCCTACTGGTCTTGGTCTACACGAAGTGAATTTCTTTCTGTGAGAACCTTGTTTCTTGAAAATAAAAGTTACCCAACGACCCTAACTTGGAATGCCCATCACTGTGTAAGTGTAAACCATGGTTATAAAGACATGAAAATTTTCTGGATCAGAAATACAATAATATTTCCTTTTAGAGTACATCTTTGTTCTCAAAGTCTCGTGGTTTGTACATCGTTGCTTTTTATAAGACAACATGTACAGCAGCACTGTCTGCTGCTATCAAAGGACGAACTCCTGTCTTGAGTAAAACGTCGGGACCGATGTGGGAAGGTGTTGAAAATAGGAAACTCATTCGTATGGCTGATTATAAACGGGCCCTTACCGGTCCCGGGGCTGCCTGAATCTTCGGAGGAGGTCCCTGGTTGGCTCTTACTAGTAGAAGGAACATCGGGACTGCAATGAAAGAATAATAAGAAAAAATATGGTTAAAGGGGCTGTGGAATCTCCCAGATATAAATTATTTAGAAATAGCACCATAGTTCTAATTACAATTGGTGCCTGACATTGATTGACATTCATTCATACAATAGCTCCACAGTAGTTGGTCAATGATGACTTGTATGTCCCAATTAAGCTTACAAACGATCATGTTTCAAATACGTAAGTGTAGGAAGCTTTTTGAAAGTGTGGGGGCAGAATGTTAGTGATCAGTGCCCGGGGGAAGGGGCGCCTCCCTCCCCTCTGGAAATTTTTTGACTACTTAAAGTGCTCTAAATGCAAAATGGTGCAATGTTTGACAAAATTTGAAGGAATTTCATCCTATTCAGTGCCATATTTTGGCAGCACGTCATCCAAAATGAATGGCAAAACGAGGTTTCCTCCCCCACCAATCAGATTGGGGGCGGTCGTCCCCTTCCCCCTTTCCTACGCCTATGAAATATGACCATGAGCAATTTCTGTCTTGGAGGTATACTTAGACATATGTTGTTGCTTACATTACAGGAGGGGCTGGAAGTAAACTTAGTAGGGAGAATTTTTACTGTTTGGGGTGACATTAATGAGCCTTTAAACAAGACACATGAATGCTATATCAACGAAAGATTTACATCTGACTGTGGCTGGTGAAAGTAAAAGAGACTGGGCGAGTTGAAGACAAACACAAGAGAATTTAGAGGCGGGTCGGTAACATGACGAAGTGGCCTCTCCTCCTTAAAAGTGGTCAACTACTACGGTACTTTCACAGTCCTATTTGTTTACATTTCAGTTGAAGCAGTTATCTCGCAGACACAATTCATAGGCACAAAAATCTTCCACAGAAATGCATTGTAGAGCTCCCTGAATTTGCCACGGCCTCATGCTATGGACTGACAACATAATTTACCCCACTTATACAATAAAATTGTGGGGTGTGAAAAACAACTTCTTTTAAGCGTAGTCAATACAGCATCATGAATATGTGCAGGAAATTGAAAGCCTCTGTAACGCTATAGGTGGGTGTGGTAAACCACTAGAGTGCGTGGTTACTTTCAATTGAGGCTGAGCACTTATGCCGGAACTTTTAAGCAAAATATCACACGATCCCTCTAAAATTAGCATTTGTTTTCTCGGAAATAGTATATAGTCTGCCCAAATAGAGGATGTAGCCCCAGACCCGCCTCTTACGCTTATGTGGCAAACACAATTTATGCAGTTGACACAACCTTATGTTCCTCCCCATCAATGTCATTACATATATCAACCTCACCTTAGTAACACGTTTTGTGATCATGGGTATTCGATTTCCAGCACGAGAAAAGTAAACCAGTGTTACAAACAGCTTAGAAACAAGGATAAAAATGATTATGATCATTGGTTTGTATGATTATCACAGATTACACAGGGAAACATTCACTGTAAAAACACTTGGGTCACGAGGGAACTTAACCAACATTTTGGGTAAAATTTTGACCCAATTTGGTTCAAAGGAAGTCTTATTTGGGTCATTATTTGACACCCAATAATTTAGGTCGGTTCCCTCCTGACCCACCTTTGGGTCAAATTGACCCAAATGTTTTTACAGTGTATGCGTTAAGAATTATTTCGATGAGAAATCATTCTATGTACTAACCAGCATTAACATGTTACACAAGTTACTCACTCAAAGGCTAATGGGTTGTCTATGGTAAAGTCGCCGTCAATTCCTCTCGATGGTGGGAGTAACCGAATCCGGGCCTGGGCTTTCTGAATGGTCCTCCACCTTCTAACTCCCTCTGCCGCCAGGGCCAAAAGGGTCAAAAGGACCATACAGGGCATGATGTAGAGTATTGATGAATTCCTCTGTATCGACACAACCAGATTGATGGACTCCGATGAATCTCCCTCAGGACCTTGTTTAGCTATGGACACAATTATAACAAGAGTTGTGAGTGTGTAATGCTTGCGCTTATTGAGAAAATCACAGCTCTACCAAACGAAGAAATAAATTAAAGGTATAACACCCTAGACCACCGATTTCTGAAACAGAGTGCGCTGGTAGAATTGGAAGTCCGTTATATAAATACAAAGGGTCATGAGACAATATACTAAAGGTTTTTGACTACGGTCAAACAGGGAAGAAAAGAATTGAAACAGAGAGAACTGAAGTGGTAGTAAATTTGTAGCTTACTGGGGAATCCGATCGATAAAGTTTGCCTATATTCTTCAAAATCATTTCTAAGTTTAGCAGGGGAGGTGAAGATGCTAAAAATCCTTGATTATAAATTTCAAGCTAATGTAAGCCGCTCTTAGTCACAGTGAAGTATAATATGAGTATAGAAAATCCAAACTTCAACTTCGTTAAGGGGGTGGGAGATAGGCTGTAGCTACTAGCCAACCCTGGATCTGACAGCCCTGGCCCATGTTTTAGCAAAGCAGCCGTAATTGTCACCTTAGACTGGCGCCTTACTATAATCATTTAGCGGCATGTAATTAGGTATCCGAAACCATGCCTACCATACTTTCTGTCGGTGATAAAAAACGTAACACATACTATAGTCCAAGTGCAACAGGGCGGTCAACACTCGTCGAAGATGTCACGTGCTAACTCTTAATTTCAATGAGATTTTGTTTCAGCAAAAATGACTCTTTTCACAGGAATTATTCAAGGCAAAATTATTTTCATATTTTTGGTGCCTTACTCGACAATTATCCTTCATCCCGTTTGCTGTTAGTTTAATAAAATAAAAATTCTGTGATTATACTTGCCATCCATTTTACAGATATTTTCCCATAAGTGATCTAACTTTTATAATGCGAAATGTATATAACCCCCCTAATAGCGTCTGTCGGTGGAATAGCTGCAGTGGTGGGGCCAGGTGGGGGCAGGGGGCTATGTCCCCCCAGTCGGGAAAGGCTTCCCCCGTCGGGAAATTTTTACAGTTTCGTCGGGGAGTCTTAGTTGATACGATAAAGTATGCAGTCCCCGAGGGCGAATAGGTCGCCCCCACCGACAGTTTACCTGTTTTTGCTCTCAAGAGGACAATTTCTCCAATAAAAACCCAAAATTTCGGCGCGCTACGCGCGCTGTAGAGTCACCCGAGAATAGTTCCATTCCACATAGCTAGATAGCATAAGTCCTGCCCACCTTATACCAAGTAACATGTAGACAGAGTACACAGTTTGTGCAGAGGTCGTAGGTTTCATCCCATATCGCAAAGCCTAGTTGCTGCTCTCTTGTCTGTCATGCGGTACGGTCAGTTGGTGAGCGACTCACGGAACAAACTTTCATTGAGTAGTCCAGGTGGTTTCGATACAATGTATGTTATCCCCGATACAAAATACATCCCCTACAGTTTGTCTTATTTGTCTTTTTGTTCTTAATGGTTACATAATGTTTTTTGTGTAAGCCTACCAAAAGTTTTTGCGTGCTTCGCGCGCTTTGCAATCTCACGATTCAGATTCAAAAGAACACTATCAATGCACAACTCGGCTCTTGAAGTATTATGTGATATTATGCAAAAATGCTCTGCAACGGGATGGGATAGTTAGACTCCTTCATATCCCTTTCTCACCACCCCTTCAACATAGAGGCTGTCGCAACTTGGGGTCGCTGGCATGGCCCGGCTTCCTGAAGGGAAAATTCTGTCGCCACCCATGGTAGGTTTACTTATTCTGGCTTTGAAAAAGCTTATTTATACAATTATAAATCCAAAATTTTCGGTTCGCTTTGCCCACTCTTCCTCATTTCCGTTATTTACAGCTAAATATAGTGCAAGCCCTTTTCACCTTTTCAAGTAACTAAATAAACAGAATACATGGATTTATGTAAATGTTGGGACTTTCATCTCATTTCACTAAACATAGTTAAATGTTCTCTTGTGTCTGTGTGCGGTACGGCTACTGACTCGAGGAGGGAAGTGTAAGTAATGCCCGATAGTGCCCAACTGCCAGAACAATTGACCTGTATAAGCTTTAAGTAAGTACAGATTCCTTTTAGTCTAGGCTCACCCCCAAATTTTTCTCTCACTTCGCGGGCTTTGCAATTCACAGTTTAGATTCAGGGAAAAACATTAAATCAGAGCGGAACTGTATTTCTCTAGTATACACAAATTTTATGCAACATATGCCCCGCAATGGCATGGTGTAGTACATAGGTTTTCTTTAAATCCCAACCCTTCGACGGCATCGGGCTGTCGGGGCTTCGGATCGCCCCCCCCCCCCGTCGGGCAAATCCTAGCGCCACCCCTGAATAGCTGACTACGGCACTGATGAATGACGTGTGCCGCTATAGAGGAAACGAAATCATCAAAGTAAGTGAATCTGCTATACCACTCTAAAAACAATTTGACCACTTATTGGTCAAAGTTGACCATAGTTTAGTCAAACTATTTGACCATATTTGGTTCGGTGCATAGTTGACCCAGTCATTGGTCAATTTGTCCAAAGTGTTTTTAGAGTGTAGAACATTCTTCATTCTTAACAATTCAAGTAAGGTTCTAAGGAGTACTGGTAGGCTAATTGTTGATAATGAATTCAATTGGCACAGTCATATCGACATTAATCTTAAAGAGATAATGCATTCTCCCCAATTTGAATTAGTGTACCCCGTCATCAGGACCCCTAATTCAGGAATGGTTCCTTTCAGTCATGTGACAATATTTTTGTTACTTATTTGCTAAATTCATGATAACTTCTTGGTTTACCTTCAATAGTCAATGCTTTCACAAAAAAGTCATAATGAAAAATACTTATGAGCGAAATAAGCGGAAATCTGAAAGATTTAGCAAATATTTGAAAATAAACTTTGGGGCACTGCTTCTCCCTTTAAATAGTTAAAATGTCTAGCGCTAGAATGTACTGTTTGCTTAAACGAAACTCTTTCAATGTTAATCCAAAAATCTTGAAACAGTTTTATAAATATTTCATAGTTAGTATTTGCGTTATTGTTTGGTATGTCGGGTGGAGGGTGCTGTTTGGCATGATGGGGAGGAGGGGGTGTTGTTTGGTATGTTGGGGTGGAGGGGGTGTAAGTTCTTATAAGTGTGATTTGGATTTATTGAACAAAATTATCAGAGAAGCGAGAATGATCATCGGTGAGCTTCTGCATGTGAAAATTGTGTATAACAGAGAGGTGGCCATTACGTTGAAGGAAATCATGGAAGACAACCAAGCCCGCAACCAGACAGGTACTGAAGGGGTCGATAAAGCTTGGGGGCAAAATATTTTTTAGGGGCGAGATATACTAAAATGCATTAAGCAGTGGTAATCTTTAACTTTCCAGGGCCGAAACGTTTCTAAGGGTGGATGATCCCGCCCCTTTCTTACCGGGCTTGATGACAATAGAACATTTTTTCATTTCATAATTATCGATCTTGTTATTCCTTAATCTGTATGACTCTGAGTTTCGTTGGCAGAAGCTAATCGACATCCGCCCTCCTTCGTTTCAGTCAAATTAAAATTTTGTAAAAGGGCTATTTGTGGAAAATGACTCCCTTTTACTACTTTTGTAAATGTTGCATTCTTTTATATTTTATATATTTATATGTTTATATTCTTCTTACATCATATTTTCGATTCGTTCTTTATTATTTTGTTAGCATCATCTCCTTTATTGTTAACAGTTTTATGATGAATTGTAACGAGCTGCATGTTTGGATTAGTGGTGGAACGATTATCGGTATTCCGACACCGACGGTATCTGCCGATATTCCCCATTTTCATCAGGCACGGTATTCTCGGCAAAATTTACCATAAATACCCAGGGGCGGACTAAAGGGGGGGGGGCTTTCCCGGGCTCAGCCACCCCTTTTTCGCCACATTAACAATAACAAATACGCGAAAATTAGCATAATGTTAATCTAGGAGAATATTCAAGGGGGCTTTCAGCCCCCTCTTTTCGAAATGTCTGGATCCGCGCCTCATGCCGATATTACCTAACCAATATTTATCGTTCCATATGTCATGAAAATGGTACACTATTTGAACATGTTTTTATGCAAAATCCAATATTTTATCTCATCAAGATGAAAGGACACTTCATCGTGGTGCCCGTAGCCGATAATTAGTTGGTTAATGCTTATTTCCCAAATATCGGTATCGGTATCGGTATCGGTATCGGCCGATACTGAGAACTGACATATCGGTATCGGCAATACCGGCTACTTGTAATGTCGGTACAGCACTTAGTTTGGATGCAATCTGAATTTTCCTTTCATTGGGTTCATTATATTATCAGCTTTTATTCATCCAAGGACTGTCTATACAATTCTTTCAAAATCACAGACCACTTTTCTTTCATTTCCAGCAATGTTGTTTCATATTACATGCTGAAAGAGTTGCAATATTCTGTATGTTGGTGAAACAAAACGAAGGTTAGCCGATAGAAGCATAAAATTAAAAGAAAAAAGAAATTTTTCTAATCGAGATGTGACAATATATACCAAACATGGTCATTCCATGTGTAATCATTTGCTTGTATGATACGAAAATTCCTCAATGAATTTTACTAGGCTATTTCACAATATTGAGGAAAGAAGAGAAAGAAATGAACAAAAGTTGAGAGCGATTGTAAAAAAAATTAATATTTCGGTCACACCTGGGGTTTTCTTTAGTGAAATATGACGAACGACTAAATTTAAACACCACCGAACAAGATTGCCAAAACGCGTGAACATAATCAAGAGATACATGCGTGTCATAAATTACGTAAAAAGGCCAAGGTGTAAAATGAGATTGCAGAAATACGTAACATGTCAACCGCTAAACTAGGTCTACTTGTAGCAAACACAAATGTAAATACTGACTTGTATATCACCTTAAGGCGCATAAATGGCGTACATTACACGGCTTTTCTTCATAATGGATTAAGTCTGTCCGGACATTCGTTTCATGAGGAGACTAGAGAAATAATACTGTTGACCAACGTGGGTTTCCACAAATACCACCTCCCCAGAGTATTAAAAAGATCAAAACAGAAACGAATGCCGAATGACCCTATATGTTTGCAATAACAACCCTTCGGAATAACGTATGAAAACTCCTTTCCTGGTTACAGAACTTCCCGTATGGTGAAACTACAATACGTAGAGTGTAAACTATAGAGGGATTTCATGTGACGTCAACCGCAATGGATTTCCAGGCACTGAAGGGCAAAATACACACGCAGTAAGCGAACTTACAGCTCACGCGCACGGCATAGATATGTGACACGATGGATGCGTGCCCGTCAAAACCAAAGAGACGCGCGATCTTGCCCTTCAAAATTGCATTTAGTTGGTTAAAGTCACGTGACTGAAATCCCTCTATACATAATTCTACATGTCCGAGCTGAGATTGTCGTTCGTTATTCCGAAGGGTCGTTATTCCGAATATAACATTGAGACTGTATTCTGAAGAACGGCCCTAATGGTTTGTTCGGAATAACCACCCTTCGGAATAACGATCCGACCCCGAGACGATCCTTATGCAACAAATGGGTTGATACTCACTGAGCTCTATAATTGGAGGACGCAAGTCAATGTGAAATATACCTCGATACTGAAGCCTTCATTGGGGTCACGTGATGTAGGTTAGCTTTCTCAAGTCGATTCTGCTGTCACAGAAACCGTAATGCTGATCATCTGTTCTTAAAGGCCCTCTAAGCTCACCCCAGGCAGAAACAATTCTCCCAAATAACCTAACTTCTAGCCCCTCTTTCAGTTTAACTACAAACAACTGTCTAGTAGTAGAACACTACCAAGACAGAGCCACAGTAGCCTGCACTGCAAAGTTTTAATTGCTTGAGACAACATTGAAAAACAAACTGTGTGTGACTGTGTGCATAATTAGGAACGCAACTGACTGTCCAAGTCATCATTACCAACCAGAGTGGGGCTATTATTGTTTGAATGAATGCTAAAGTACAGTCACCAACTGGATTTAGAACTATGGGGGTATGTCTAAATATATTTGGGGATGTCATAACTCCTTTAACTTTTGTCTGCTGACTGCACTGCATTACCCTGTACGGTGCTTACTGGACATTACGTAGTATGCAGTCGCCTGCGCCACAATAGGTCTCATGTATAACAAATCTTGGTTAGCCTGAAGCAGAATCTCTAGGCATGATAGGAAAAGTATTCACTGTATTTCTTCTGCCACTTCGGGTGAGATTTTTGACACCTTGGATCGCATTTCTTCAACAGACTGGCTAGTGAGACATACGAAGTGAAATCTTGACAATCGTGCCAAGTATAGGCAGGAAGTTGTCAAATAGCAACTCCCTGGTATATGGTTGTCAAACCGTACTGTTGTTACTGTACTGATCCGACTTGAGTAAGCTAATCTATATCACGCGACTCTCCGTGAAGCTTCAAAACGTCGTGGATTTATCCTTCCCAGCATACAGTTCAGCTTTTGTCAAACTTTATGTGACGTAAAAATGGGCGGAAGGAGAGAAAAACACACGTGCACTCACGTAAACTCTCATCCTGTACTTTCTCAACGTTAATGTGTTCAGTTGCCATAGCACGGCTTACTCCACTTTCTCCAACGCGGTTCACCCAAAAGTCAATATTTATGCCGCTTATCTCCTCATTTTGAAAATAAATTTCAAGGTAAGCCTATCTAGTTTCTCAGAAATCAAGTTTTCGTCTTCCTCACTGTGTAAAACTGATGTGATACCCTCATCATTTGTCGATAAAAAGCCATATTTCAAAAGTGATTATTACCTTCACTCGAAGATAACAGATTGCTTAAGAGCCTCAGGTAGAGATACTATTAGTTACTGTATACACTAAATATTGAACTCATCACGAGAATTACACGTGTGCCCTACAGCTCCTCATGCTCTGTGTACTGTTGCATACTGTTGGTTTGCCAAACTGGCGCATATTAGCATCCGTACAATCTGGAAACTTTCTATTTTGCTTTGAGCAAAAATGATTTATGTTTTTACTTACAAGCTTATCGTGTTAGAGTTGCTTTCAATATCGCTCTTACTTTAGCTGTCACTCAGAAATCAGCCTGCGCAGCTGTTTTTCAGTTTTGCAGCCACTCAAGACTACCTATCAGTTTTTTATGTAGTTTTGCAACTTTGCCTGACTATATGGTTGCAGAGCTTTTGCTGTATTTCGCAGTTTCGTCCTGATTCTATTTACTCTTCTTTTCAAAGCCAGAAAAATGATTTTGCCCGTAGTCTGCACGCTTTTAAATGAAATTGGTATGTACTTTTATTTGTAATGCTCGGAAAATGCTGAAAGTTCACTAACCCTTCGCAAGGGTAGACCACACTGTATGGCATCTATAAAAAGATCTATGTATCACTTAGCCTCGTACGCAGTTGGCCTATGATAACGCAGCCAATTATACCTCAGCAGCTCTGAACAAAACAATTTACATATTAGACTGCGCCGTTGCTTTAAAAAAATACATGCTCAAGTTAACTGTTACCAATACTCATTTGTCGGTCGGGTACACGCCAAATCCCAAGTGGCGGTAGCCGTCGGGGTGATTTCTAATGAGTCGCGCAAACAATACACACCACCTACGAGCACTGTTTAGGGAAACTATAATTGCGTGGCTGTTTGGATTAACCGCGGAGGCATGAAACATAAATTTGAAATTTCTATCATAAGCGATGTTGATTGCAAGGGGATTTAAGAAAGATGAATTTGTTGTTTACTAGAAGTTCCTTGGTGTGATCATGAAAATTTCTTTCTTCGTGCTATGACCTAAAAAGTACAATGTGAATGTAGATAATTCACTTTATTAAACTTGTTTAATAATTCGACACGTTCATATTGTAAAAAAAAATGAAAATTAAATACTGGTCAACAATTAAACACGATCTTACAAACACTGTGAAGGGTTACGAAATGTTCCATTCCTAAAAAAAAAATGTTTACACGAAAGAAAGAAAAAAATGTGTAGTGTACTATCATACGTGGTGACCTGTGTCATTAACATTCAAAAGAAGATAAGTGCAGTTACATGTACAGAGGGGAAGTGAACTACTTTCAATGTTTGGCCGCTGCCTCCAGCTGGTCGCCTCGTATTTGTTTACACAGTTTCCGTGAGTATGCAATACTTTTTATCCTGCCTACTGCGTGTGGCAATATTATGTTTGCCTAGGGAGTTGGGGGCAAATGCCCACACCCACTCGGATTCAGTGTTATAAACGTCAAAGAATTGATGATTAAGATGAGAAAAAAAACATTGCATCTTACTTTTTTCTCAAACTTGAGGTACAGGAAGCGCATGGAGAAAAAGAACAGGCTCTGTAGATGTCTAGCACTTAGGCCTATATTTATTTATGTATATAAAAATATTCCCAAATATTTTTTGTAGGGACTGCCTGATTGTAGCACAAATTTTGGGGAAGATTTATAGAGGCCCTTCATTGCAAAGCAGCAATTAATCCATGAAATATATTTGTTGTTATAGTGTGAAATCATACACTGTGAAATCCTTAATTCATCCCTGGTTTGCAGCCAACTCTTTGGCATTCTGTTTCGTGTTAGGAGGAAGAGGTGTCGTGCCTATTGGGGCCTTGGGGCACAGACCCCCAAACTTTGTCAAGCGTTTCATACGTTTTTGTCTGAAAATGGGTTTGAAAACCCTTTATTTGCCAAGTTAATGATAGAGGTAAAATGTTTTTGAAAAATATAGCACTTTGCTTTAGGTTACGCTACTTTTCACCCACCCCTCTAATTTTTTTCGCACGACGCCTCTTATACCTTCACTGAGCCACCAGTCATCCCCCAAAATTATTTTTGCACGAAGTCCCTGGTTAGGCGCCCTGACTAATAATAGATCATTTTTTGTTCATCACCACCACCACCACCACTACCACCACCATCGTCGTCTTCGTCGTCGTCGTCATCATCGTCATCGTGATCGTGATCGTGATCGTGATCGTCATCGTCATCGTGATCGTGATCGTCATCGTCATCGTCATCGTCATCGTCATCGTCATCGTCATCATCATCATTTTAAAGGGCTTCTTAAACCTCCAGGACTCAATTCCCCATAGTCTCAGACAGTTAATTAAAATTCTCCAAACTAAGAACATGTCCAGGTAATCCTCCAATTGAAACACCAAAATTCGAAGCTTCCACACTAGCGATGAATTGCGCGAATGAGGTTTTACTTTTGATGCAAAACGTTGCGTTTGTGGTATTGAGACTTTGCGTATCTAACAATTGGAAGTTTACATGGAAAACAATGGTTTACAGTTACACACAGTCGAGGAGATTTGTGCGAGCAAGTGAAAGTTGTGGGTAAATGACTCTTGAAACAAAATTTACTGTATAAAAGAGTAGAAGTCACAAGAAGTATCTCCGAAAAGTAGGGAGATACGGGCCGGAATTTGTTGGGCCCCACGAAAAAAAAAATGCAATACATATCATATGTAGATAAAAAGTTACAGCGACTTGAGGGAACAACCTGTGAAAAATATATTTTTCAATTTTTTCATTGCAGTGGAATATAACTAAGTGTTGCCTCAAATAGTGCAGCCCAGAAGGACCGCCCTCTCCAACCCCTCTATAGCTAGGCTATAGGATACGGGTAGGGTCTTGTCGGAAGTAACACACTTGCCGGCAAAGAAGACGCAGATACAACGTGTCGCCGCCAACATATCTCCCCTTTGATTAGTAGGACACACAACATTTCAGTTAGCATTCATGGTGGCCTGTATATGCATTTACGAAGCACTACAAAAGTGGTACGTGTAACGTGACACAGTGACACGGCAAGGAAAATGCACATCGCAGAGATTTAAAGGCAATAGGCAGTCGTCCCAATTTTTTTTGAAAAATCAGCAAACTCTTGCAATGTGGCCTTAAAAATACCTCTGAAGATGTTTTTTAAAATGAACATTACAACAAAAGGTAAAGCATGGAGTTATTACCAATAAATTTATTAATTCAGAAACAAAAATGTTGTCATGTGACCGGAAAAGCCATTCATGATTTAGGATGACGGGGTATACTAATTTCGATTAAAGGTGACTGCATTTTCTCTAAAGTTTACTCAAAGATAGTCTTTGCTTGCAGACGCAAGCAAAGAGGTCACATAAGTTGACCTTGGGAGATCAGCAGAAAAAATGACCACATTGAAACTAGGGAATTTACTGAAAACATTCAGCGGTCATCTCAATACAGTAAGATCATGTTATTTAACAATCAAAATACAGTAAAACAATGTGTGAGGGTAGTACTAGAACTATTATACTTTTAATAAATACCACTTCCTCCCGAACAATGGAACTGAATATTCATAACAACCCAGAGAGATACGGTACCAGGACAGTGTATTAGAGTTCTGCATGTCCGTTTCAGTAGGATACACTGAACCTATTGAAAGCGTTCAATTGAATACAAAGAATGATGTATTGACAATAAGTAAGTAAGAGAGAGTGTCTAAAACATATTGTCATTGAAAAAAATTGTCATTTTGATGGAGTTAACAGAGCTGACGAGAATTTAAGATCAAAAGAGCACTGACAAAATACCCTGCAAAGACATCACAGTTTTAACATTTTGGGGGGGGGGGGGAGGGGGAGCAGTCGCTCCCTCTGCTCGACCTGGTTATATCCCTGGGTAAGGCTGAAGAACTTAATGTACGAAAAATAAAGTCAGTCTATTTATGTGAGCTTATGACTTTAAATTCGTGCTGGTACAATTGGGGTGTAGCTGAAATTTGCTCTCAAGTATCTATATATAGACATTTTATCCGAGTGCATGCTTCTTGAGGTTTGCTTCTATGAGTGTGCACGTCAGGTAAAACTTTTCTTTTAGGTATAGACTGCATCGCTTAATAGTTGTATTGTACGATTTGGCACGTTTCAGTTCTTTCAATTTCACGTCAGAGTCGATGTTTTGATCTGTTGCGCACCAGATGTCTTTGTTTAGTTCTGTTCTCATAACAATGACCAAGTCACGTTGCTTTGGAAAATTTAATTTTTTGGAGTTTGTTCATGCCACAAAAGAGTTAGACATGGTTAGTAAATTGAAGTTGGTCTGCCATTGTCGAAAGTGTAATATGATGTCAGGGTCAAACGGTCACGACTAGTGTTGTACGTCTCAAAGTTAGCTTACATTTTGTACTTAAAATGACGTTAATTCGAAACACGTGTACTGTTTTGTTTTCGATGTAGGTCAAAAATTAAGAGATAGAAGTTTAATGAAAAATCCAAGGAATCACATCTGTGTCTCCCACTTCTGGCCAAAAAGTCAAGAGCAAGTAGTTGTGTCAATAGTTTACATAGGTTATTGTAAAACAAATAAAAAAAAAAACGAAAAAGAAATGGACAGGAAATAAAAATAATTATCCTAAAAAATATGGCTAATGGAATATCAACTTAGCTAAGATGTTCTTGTTTATTCAGGGACCTCAGTCAGACTGTAATAGTCTTCCTGCTAACAAATAGATCTCGATGTGACCTTTATTCGAATAATGTTATTCTATTTTTTGTCGAATGTGTGACCTTCGGTGCCTACGTACGAATTAGCTTGTGTCAATTACATCATGACACTCGGTTTGTCCATGTCATTATACACTTTGATCTAAACGCTTTCTCTGCTGATTGAAAGGAGGCGTAAGTTTCAAATTAAGGTTGTGTTTCCTAAAATAATCGAGTCACGGTGGATACATAACCGAGTAGGCGTTATTTCTTTCCAGGTCTTTACATAGGTTCTCTTTTGAAGACCAACATGCAGTCACACCACGTTGGTTTTGTGTGACAAGTTAATTCAAACAGGATTTGATATTTTATGAAGTCCCAACAAGCGAAGCGTAAGGGCGAAAATCAAGAATTCCCCGCAGAAAAGGCATTCCCCGAAGGGACACCAAACTATACGTGACCAGCCTCTTAACCTTCACACCTGTACATCACGGGTCTGTCAAGAAAGGCCCCGTTTAATAGACTGGCTAAAGAAATGGCTACTAGATGATCCTCGCCAAACTGTCGAGAAAGCGAGAGTTTGACTTACCGTAGATTTCCAAGTGTAGTAGGCAAGAAGAATGATAACCTACATATGCCCACTCACTTAATAATATTTCAAATGTTTGTGACGCTTTCTATAGGTTCCTTAAAGGTCTGTGGACATGCAAATGCCGTATCCGCCTATTTAATGTAAAAAAAAACAATAAAAAGTTAAAAACGTCAAAATTTGCATCAAGTTCATCAAACAGTGACCATTTTGTACGACAGGTACTGTTTTGGCACTTCCATTATGAATAAACATGAGCTACATATAAAAATTTTGTGACGTGAAAAGAGGGACTCATGAGATACGTCTTATTTTATTCTTTGTTTGCTTACTTTCACTCCACTTAATTACAGATGTAATGTTGGCAATCCCTGAGGGGTTTATTTGCAAGTATATGAGTCACTTTAAAATTTTCCCCATTAAACATCAAATTAGACACTAGATGGTAAGTAATTAACAGCTAATTTATTAAAGATTAACAAAACAAATAAAGAACCTGTGCCCCCCACGCGCATCACAATTTCTGCAAAGCAAAATTAATCAGAAATCTCAGAAATGGTCAAACTTTTAAGAGTTGAAGAGATATATCTTGAGAACAGTAAAAGATATTCAAATAATTCTTTCGGATTTTTCATCAGAGGATCTTAAAGGGCAATTCTTATTATCCCAGACAGTTCCAATTCTCCCAACTAAGCAGCTTGTAGCTCCTCCCATAACTGTATAAATCTCATTCTTGTGCAGACGCAAACCTATTTTATTGCTTCAGGCCATGTCCTGGTGAGCATACATGGTTATAATGTGTAATCTAAACACGCTCTCTGCATTGTGTGGAATGTGGGTTACTCTGCATCATTTGAATTTTCAAACTTTGATGTCAATCAAAGATCAGGAACCAACTGAGAATTTTGATACCCCACACTAAAAATGTCCTTTGGGGTGATGACTGCTTGCCTTTAATACATAGTGTTGAGTAAAACAACTGTTTTGGTTACATGTCCACAGACCTTCATGGGTCTAAGAATATATGCTAATTTCACACTCGTTACTATGTGATGTAAAAACATTGAAAACATGACAAAAACAACAATTTTTACCAAAATCTATAAAAAGAGGCAATTTTGCAAAACTGTATTTTTTTGTTTTATACCGACATCACAAATAAACATGAGCCCAATATGAAGATATGTTTCAATGTAAGAAGGATTCACAAGAGGTTATGTTATTCTCTGTTAGCCCTTAATTTGAAGTACAATGCTGATAAATTGCTAGCCTATCGTTCTTTTACTGTCGTGCGACACTGCACATCAATATTTTTGCAAAACCAGTAAATTTTCTCAGAAATTGTCAACCATTGAATAAGGATATCTTGAGGACGGTAAGAATTCTATTAACACACTTTTTTAACGAATTTTCCATGGGTTTATCTTAACTAGCTGTTGGGCAATGAGAGCTTCGTGTTTTTAAGTATACAGTGTCAGACAACCCCCAGCCCTTGCTATGCCTCGAGCCGGTTAAGTTACCATCTCCCACCAGGGTAGCTAGGGAAGGAGGAATATGGGCCTTCCGCGAAAAGGTTGGTTAAAAAACGTTATGGGTCATCAGTCTGGCTATGTGAAGTTCTCAACGGAAAGTCAGGATACTGTATTAGACTGCCTCTTCACTATCACACATTAATTGACAAAACCTTCCCCAGTTTTATCGCATAAATGGTGGACGATATCACCTCAATAGTACTTATTGAACCATTACCTGCATCCATTAAATATCCTCTCAAACTCCACTAAAGTAAATCTATTTTTAAAATATTTTACAATGCAAATATTTCATGTAACGGGGAATTCAGCGGGTAATCTAAACACACATTAATCGAGGCAGCTTTTTTTTGTCATTTGGGGCATCACTTTGACTAAAAGAAGTCAAAATGACCTCATCTCCGTTTAATTCAGGTATTTCCACGCCGTTAATTTCTCAGACAGGGCATCATTTTGATTAAACTAAGAAAGTTTTACATACATGTATATATATATATATATATATATAGTTAGTTAGTTAGTCAGTCAGTCAGTCAGTCAGTTAGATAGTTAGTTAGTTAATTGGTCAAAATATGGTAGATCGAACTATGAATAAGAAGGTCGAAGTTGTATAAACTGTTTCGATCAAGAAACAGTTTATCGAAACAGTTTCATACAATTTTCGACCTTTATATGTATGAAGGTGTGTGTGTATATATTTGTTGTATACATGCGTATATATATATATATATGTATATATATATATATGCGTGGGTGTGTGTACTAATTAAGGTCATTTCTACGCCTTAATGAGTATATAGGGCATCACGTGACTAAAGTAATTTAGAAACATGCCATATTTATATGACCAATTAAGGTTGTTCTTTCAGTAAACATATTCAGATATTGAGATCCCGTAATTAATATCTAAACATTTTACGTTAAATATTCAGATAACAAGATCTCGGATGCCACGATCTCAATATCTTCCAGTGGAGGTGTTAAGATATTGAGATTCTTTAAATTAACATTTCAATAGTTAACGCTTAAATAATGAGATGACAAGATATCGAATGCTAACGTCTTAATATCTTTCTGAAAAAGTATATGCAGACAGATAATATCTCAATATTTCCATGGCACCTTAAAGCCCCGTAGTGATTCTCAAGATATTAACAGATTAAGTTATCACTGTTCAATCTAATTTCACCAGAAGTTTTCGTTAGTTACTCTCTTACATGTCAAAACTTAATTTTGCTGAAATACTTTCTTTCATAAAAACTTCATTATAAGTTTTCCCCCGAAAAGCGAGCTGTTACGATTTAGTTGATATTTTCCACTTAAAGTGATACAAATTTAATGCGAAAGAATCGTGCATATATCGTTCAATATTAATGAATCCTGGCTCACTATCTCGGAAAATTAGCTATGCACAGATCAAGGAAGTAAAAATGTAGGTTATGGTTTATATAGTGTCCAGGAAGGAGGCCAAGTTTGCTTGAGTCTGTACCCTAAAAACATTTGGGTCAATTTGACCTAAAAGTGGGTCAGGAGGGAACCGACAAAAATTATTGGTCAAGTAATGACCCAAATAAGGTTTCATTTGACCCAAATTGGGTTAAAGGCAGTAGGCAGTCACCCCAAACAGAGTGAGTGTATCCTGTCACTCTAGTTCATGATTGGTCTATTTTGATCATGTGACAATATTTTTGTGAGTGAATTGTGGAATTCAAGGAGAATTTTGCCTTTCTTTACCTATTGTTTGTAATAGTTATGTTCAAAACGTCTTCTGAAGTGCTTTTAATGCAATAAGAGGAGATTTGTAAGAGTTTGCTGATTTTTCAAAGAAAATTTTGGGGCGACTGCCTATTGCCTTTAAATTGTGACCCATAATGTTGGTTCAGTTCCCTCCTGACCGAAAGTGTTTCTAGAGTGTGTATCTTAAATACCGTAGACCTAATTTTCTAGCCTGGACCCAAACTGACGCGGTAGTAAGGGATCCGAACTTTTTCTAACCCTCTGTCTTTTAAATTTGTATGTTTTAACTTCCAATTTTAGTACCTGTTAACCAAGATGGAGAACACTGTAAAAACGCTTGGGTCAATCTGACCCAAAATTGGGTCATGAGGAAACCGACCAAAATTATTGGATGAAATAGTGACCCAAATGGGGCTTTATGTGACCCAAATGGGGTTAAAATTTAACCCAAATTGCAAGTTCAGTTTCCTTGTGACCCAAGTGTTTTCAGAGTGTGTAATGTCTTATCAGTCCAAACATTGATTAGCAATTGTCGCTTATCAATTCTCTCACACTATTTCGCCCTAAGGTAACCACCGAAAATAGTCCTAGCGAATTTTTCGCGGACCATTTAAATGCATGGTCGAGGGCTGCCTATAGACTGCAGGTAAAATACCCCTCTGTTGCAACTCCCGGGTATAAAAAACTCCAGGCTTTATTGCTGAGGTCAGATAACTACGTGCACGTTGCAACCGAAAGGTATAGTCCCTATATGGACACTCACACTTGCCAGACTGTGACTCACATTTTGTGGAAATTGTTAGTAAACTTGATTTCAAGTTTGCCCATTAGATTAACCTTTTCATCTGAATGCAGTGAGACAATGTGACTTTCAATATGTGTTACAGTTAGATGTTCCTATTGTAACGCATTGTGAACTATCTGTACGGCTGTGCATAAAGTTATTCTTCTTTAGTTATACCTATGGACCTTATGCATATGATGTCACAAAGGAGAAAGTGCTCCCTCCTTTGGAGGAAAATGAGGAAAAGCGCGTATCACTGCAAATTACACCAGTAAATGCAGACAGATGATTTGTCAACAAATCGTGTACGCGCGTAAGTCAACTACACGTGGCGAAATCCACTCCGTTCGTGCACGTGTGCTTCATTGTTTTCACCCAAAATGACGTCAGTGTGATGTCAACGCATAAGGTCTATTTTGCTGAAGGCTGCCTGCGTTTCAAATGGGCCTGCAGTTATTTTGAGACAGTACAGCTATAATTATCCGTCTCCATTTAAGATACCTGTTTGTGCTATGAATACAGTCATTTCTCTGCTATGCCTTATGTGGTGTTACTTACAGAATATGTCGCAAAAAAAACCTTTAAATGAAATAGTTTTCTTATTTAAGGTAACTCTTCTAGCCTTCTGGCCAGCACCCCCATCCCACTCCTCGCTTCTGTGGCCTAGTGGAAAATGCAGTGACGTTTAAAGCGATCAAGTTTAGCAATCAGAGGTTTGGTGTTCAATCCCCGTGCGGGTCAAAGTAGGGTGGGGTTTTCATCCAAGAGCAATCTACAGTTTTTTTCATCTGAACTGGCCTTTCAAAAGAGCCAATTTGACCGAAATGATTGAGTTGGTTAACCACCCGACGTGAAGTTGTTATTTATAAGACTTTCGTGGCGGCTTAGCGTCGTAAGACAACCGCCCTTAAAGGAATGAATTATTGTTATTACTATCACGATTCTAAGCCCACAGAACTTTTCATAAAGCAAAATTAGCATTTTTCGAAATAAGCTGCATACAAAATTATTCCAAAAAGTTGATGGAATTTTTTGCCTCGTGATTCCTCATTATACTCAATGAAACTACAAATGAATGCCTAAATCCTTGGTTTGATGTAAAAGAAAATCTTTCACTGACTCGTTGATGCTTATGATTTCTATGGTCTTCTTTCATTTTTTTTTTTTGTAAAGAGGATAGTGAATGTATAAAATTTCAATCAAAAGGGATGCATTTACATAAACCTTTGCAACAGCTTAGAATGGTTGCTATGGAAACAACTCAATGAAGTGGTAAGGATTATTTACCTGAAAAATACATACTTATCGGCCTTCGTTGAACTTCCTGTCGATGGTTACGTTTAATTTCTTTCTCTCGTTTGCTTTGTTTAAGTCCGTTTTGTTTTTTGTCATTTAATTTGTATTAACTGTTAAGTTGGTCATTAGCTTTGATAGCAGTTTCCCTGTTTTCTAGTGTCCTTCATATGTTTTTAAATCTACAATTCTTGTTGTTTAACTTTTGAAAATTTTTGTAAAACATATGAGAAATAAATTTGAATTGAATTGAATTGGTGATGCAATTTGCATGTTAATTTATATAAATTCACTAGTTTTGCTTCTCAATACATTAAAGGGATTTGCCAGTGACAAAAATCAATACCTTCAAAAAATGCAGAAAATTTTTCTCATTTAGGAGGTGAAAATCGCATCTCAATAGCTTGTAGCGTTTGGAAGATATACATTTTCAAAGAAAAGAATTTTTTCTCAAGACGAAGTGCATCATGTGAAACTTTGATGTCATCGCGGCACATTAATTTGACAAAGCCTTGAATTTCTTCATGATATTGACACCGCTGTAGGAAATATTTATCAACTTAGTTTACTGTGCCCTACATATGTTGTAGATTTATGCTAAATCTACATGGAAAGATATTCAAACTTTCCAGCAGTATCAAATTTCAAGGACAACAGGACATTCAATTATAAAGAAAAACAAAAGAAATCTGAGGCAATGTGCCCACTTTACATAACATTCTGTGACGTTGATGAGAAGTGGAGGTATTTTTGGACAAAAATAAGCAGTCTTTAACGTTAGATATCTCGAGTTAGGAAAAGAGTATTGCTACGGGGTTTGAAGGGCATGAACTGGAATATTTTTGTCTTTCACATAGGATCCTAATGAAAAGCCGTTGGAAAATGCCTGTAAATCTCTTTCCGCCTTTTTCGTTAACAACTCCCCCAGTTTTTGTTTCTTATTGTAAGAAGCATATTTTTCTAGTGAATAGTTGTATTCTTCTTCTTTCGAATTATTATCAGAGTAAGGGTTTATTGGTGAATTACTTAATGTATGCAGAAAAATCCTTTGTAATGTAAATGATGATAAAAGACACTTCTAAAAGGATGAAAAGCAGAGTTTTAGATCTTTAGGGAGTAATGACGTAAAATTTAAAGTGAGCTGTAGAAACTGTGCACATGCACAACAGTTTATTACTTTTCTGTGCACAGTAAAACAGGATAAAGTTAACAATTATGACGTCATTTCACACTCTGTTATCTGACAATGATGCTTGTATTGATTTTTTAGCGAAACTGTTAACCGTTTGTGCTGAATTATTTTTCCAACATGCATTAGTAGTGACTGTCTTTTGTCTTTCCTATACATTACTTTTTTGTGGGTTTTTTTTTCGCTTTTAAGAACTTATAGTTTTTCTTGTCCTCTTTACCGTCTTTCTTTTAGTTTGTTGTCTTGAGTAAATGGTTGTCTTGAGTAAATGGTATGTGAAGCGAAAGCTCTTCTTTAAATAAAAAATCTTTTAAAATGGACTTTGACCTGACAGAATACCTCCCTATGAAGATCGGCACATCAAAATTGGCCAATTACATCATGGAGTGGGCAATTTTTTGAGGTTACGAAACAACAGGAATTTCAATGAACTTTCTCTACCCTTTTTTAGTGCCCATTTCTGCCTGGCATTTCTACGATAAAAGTATCATGGGTTTTTCACTAAAACTGAACCGATTTTACCGTTCAAAGTTTGTTTTAATGTTATTTTATGAGCTGATTTGAATTTTAGTAAATATAGTTTTCACAACTATAAAATAAATTCTTTAAGTTAGCAGGACATATGTTCACCGTAAGTGTGTTAACTGTAAAATTGTAGAGCTAACTCACCACATCTTGAAACTAAAGACGTGCAGTTTTGTCCTGTATTCAAGAGAATAATTAAATTTTATAATACCTAATTAACGACATCGCCGCCTCCGCGGCCGCCGTCGTCCCCAT
This sequence comes from Holothuria leucospilota, assembly GCA_029531755.1. Classification (NCBI taxonomy): domain Eukaryota; kingdom Metazoa; phylum Echinodermata; class Holothuroidea; order Aspidochirotida; family Holothuriidae; genus Holothuria; species Holothuria leucospilota. The sequence goes on from CM055970.1 coordinate 26,332,767, forward strand.
AGTCATTGTCAGCGCCATCGTCAACGTTATCACCATGGCTATCGCCATCGTCATCGTCAAAAACATCGTCATCATCATTGTCATCGTCAACAACATCACCATCATCATCATCATCATCATCGTCAACGTCATCGTCATCGTCAACAACAGCGTCATCATCATTGTCATCGTCAACATCATCATCATCGTCATCGTCAACGTCATCGTCATCGTCAACAACAGCGTCATCATCATTGTTATCGTCAACATCATCATCATCGTCATCGTCAACGTCATCGTCATCGTCAACAACAGCGTCATCATCATTGCCATCGTCAACATCATCATCATCGTCATCGTCAACGTCATCGTCATCGTCATCGTCAACAACAGCGCCCTCATCATTATCGTCATCGTCATCGTGTCTTTTCAAGAGAATATAAGAACCCGGATAGACTTGTTGAGTGGGGGGGGGGGGACTCGTACCCCTAAAGAAATTTGTTTTTCAATGGACTGTTAATTTTGTTCAGTGCATCGTACCTGTTGCTTCACTTATAATACACAATATATCGGACACCGAGGGAGCAAAACTTATCAAGTAGATAAGAAGAGATTTGATAGGTTGAGTCAATGCTTCAAAAATAAGTTTGGTGAATGTGCAAGTCCATTAGACGTATGGTCTTTGCCATAATCCGGTAGTATACGGTATACCGATACATCGAAATAGCGTCGGTATTGTTCCCATATTATATCGATACGTTGAGGATTTTGACTTAACACTGATGTACTGTCATGGTGGTCTTTCTACAATCAAGCACCTAACCTACTTAAGGTTTAAAACTTAGTTTTCCACATCAAGTGAACAACCAAAAACATATTTACGTTCTTGAAAAACTTCCTGCCTGGAAGATGATTTGGTTTTATCGATATCATAGTGCTAAAGGTTGAATAGCGGCATCCTTATCGTCATACCACTGGATAGTAACGTTCTCTTTGGCTGCAAGATGATGCTTCGAGGATGTGGAGATCTCATGGTGTGTGGGAAACATGCGACATACACACCAGGGAGCTGTTATCCGAATGGAGATAGCTCGCCAAACTTTCCTTTGAAGTGAGATTTGCTTATTTAAAGTCACCTAATAATCATTCAATTATCTTGCTCTTTAGATGTTTTCAAGAACTAAGCTGGATTAGAAAAAAAAATCACAAAGGGATTTGTCGTCTGCTACATCATGAGCAGATCTAATGGCAATATTTTTCCATTGCCATGACATTGCCAGTCGCCTGAAAGCTAAATATATTTTCTCTCTGGTGTCGCGAATGAGACCACATCGGCTTGATTTTAAGTGAAATTGTGAACACAGATTTATGCTCGGTTAATTCAGGAAACTTGAGGAAACTTTTCAGAACGCAGGAAAAGAATTAGGCTTCTGTCTCTTTAGCTCCTTTTCATAAGGTCTCTTTAGATGAGGTAGGGGCATTTGTATGGAACTAGTTCTATCAAAATTCGTTTTGAGTTAAAGAAAACCATTTTAGGGTTGGCGGTACTAACCTAGCCTACACATCAAAGCATTGTTCAATTTAAGCATCTTGTTAAAGTATTAGTGGAGATGAATGATGTCGCAAGGAGATAGTTCATCAAGTTGAAAGCGTCAAAAGGACCTAAGTCCTTGTAAGCCTTATCAACAGCTTAACGTTGGTAATCTTTTCACACTAAAACAGGTATTAAAGTATTAGCATAAATTAAACTCCTCGTGCTATCTCCATTCAGATAACAACTCCCTGTACACACATACAAGATGATTGCATATAAAGGAAGTACTTTCATATGTAAATCACACGGTGTCATGTAGTTCGGCGGCAAGAAATCAACCTTCTGTCAGTCGACCGTTGCTAAGTGTCTAGTAGCTCACTACCGACTGCTAGTATTACTGCTGCTACTACTGCTGCTGCTACAGCTACGGGTGCTATTGCTATACTCCTACTACTGCTCCTCCTACTACTTCTACTGCTGCTGCTACCATTACTGTTACTGCTGCTTCTTCTGCTACTGCTGCTGCTGCGACTGCGACTGCTACTGCTACGGCTACTGCTATGACTACTGCTACTACTATGACTACTACTACTACTGCTACTACTACTACTACTACTACTACTACTACTACTACTACTACTACTACTGCTACTACTACCACTACTACTACTACTGCTACTCCTACTACTTCTACTGCTGCTGCTACTATTACTGTTACTGCTGCTACTGCTGCTTCTGCTCCTGCTACTGCTGCGACTGCGACTGCTACTGCTACTACTACTACTGCTACTACTACTACTACTACTGCTACTACTGCTACTACTACCACTACTACTACTACTGCTACTCCTACTACTTCTACTGCTGCTGCTACTATTACTGTTACTGCTGCTACTGCTGCTTCTGCTCCTGCTACTGCTGCGACTGCGACTGCTACTGCTACTACTACTACTGCTACTACTACTACCACTACTACTACTACTGCTACTCCTATACTACTACTACTACTGCTACTACAACTGCTACTACTATTGCTACTACTACTACTACTGCTACTGATACTCCTACTACTACTACTACTACTACTACTACTACTGCTGCTACTACTACTACTGCTACTACTATTGCTACTACTACTACTACTACTACTACTACTACTGCTACTACTACTACTACTGCTGCTTCTACTACTACTGCTACTACTATTGCTACTGCTACTACTGCTACTACTACTACTACTACTACTGCTACTACTGCTACTGCTGCTACTACGACGACGAGACGACGACGACGACTAATAGGCCTATCGTTCCTAATCCTCCAGTCTGGATCATCAGTTTTAATTCCCCATTTTTGATTCCCCCTTGCTCTATATTTTCTGTATCAAACCTATCAGTTCCCAGGTACATAACTTATTGATATCTATTGTACAGAGGGCGTATTTTCAACGCTAGACGACATTCCAGGAACAGAAGTAAAAAAAACAACATTTTATGTGGTAACTGCACTGAATCAAAGCAGTTTATTTAATGCAGGGCCTATTCGTGGTCCTATTACTCAATATATAAAGTTTCATATTTGCCATCATCACGCCCACGTTTACGCAAAACTGATTTAAAAATAAACGCGATACGTTGCGTTGGGTGTTGAGCGTGGTTGCCGCTGCATTGCGATTTTGCCCTAAGTTGCTTCAGATTACCATAAATATGATGATTTATTTTAATAATAACTGCAGCCGATACCGCAACAAGAACTCACCCAACGGATGTTATATATAACCTTGGGTTAATATTACTCGTTCCTACACCTACGTATAATTTGATTTCCATTACCAACGTGTAACATAATTCCCTTCTCCGGTAAACGCCGCCTTCCACATTGTTTATTAAGGAATTTTTTATCAATTTTAAACTTTGCACAGGGTTCGATCTATAACTTACACTTCAAATACTGGCATTTAGGAAAACAAACAAAGAGGTAAATAAAAGGGAAAAATCCATTTCACGGACAGAGAGTAAACATTTCATGTCAGAATTTGCGATTTAGACTTGTTGTAAGTCCTTTGCCATGAGTCACTTTTCAAATGCAGGTATCTCCAAACCTAAGGCAAATGAATCAGGTTTAATCGTTCCATTGTCATGTTAATTGTCATAAATGAAATCAAGATGATACTTCTCTAGCTATATTGATTGATTGATCTAAAATATCACCTTTACCTAAAATATGATATGCATACCTAAATGGATATGAATGTAACATGACACACACGCATATATATATATATATATATATATATATATATATATATATATATATATATATATATATATATATATATATATATATATATATATATATATATATCTTTATGTGTGTGTGTGTTACACCTACGACACGAGATGAAGGGTACCTATGTACAATGAACCATGCTCTTTGTCAAGTTGAGTTTCCTTATAAGAAATATTCAGTCATCACAACCTTTCCGTAGAACATCACTTAAATCTTTCCAATCTTATCCAGTTTCCCTTAGGCTACAAGAATCTTCCAATGTGTTTTAGAATATAAATGTTGCTTCTCAACCCAATACAAATAAGCGGCCTATAGAGGGCGTATTAAACCAAAGGTAAATATTGTGAGCTGTACTATAAGGATTTTATTTTTATTTTTATTATTATATTTTTTATTTTCGTCCCTTTCAGATGGCGCTTTCCGTCTTCTTTCTCTATTCTGGGATACGGAAGTTATGACAAATGTATACATTAGGGCTTTCAGCAAACGCAAACAATTGTCAAAGTCGTAATAAATATTTAGGTCTTCGCTAATATCGAGTTTATCTATTTTAAGCACCTACTGACCTATGGAAAAGAAGACAATTATGTCACTGGCCGCCAGTACTATTCTAATCCTTTAAAGCGAATACCTCTATGACCTGGTTAAGCCTTTCAACTAACAGAAAAGAGGTCCAAATAGGTAGGAGTGATAAAAAAAATCATGAATTACATGAACCAACTCAATGTGCCCCTTTAAATTTATTGTTTGCTCGTTTTCTCCCAAGACCAACTGGTGACATATAAAAGAACACAAAAAGTTTTCCCCGTAGACCTATGTTAATTGTTTTGTCAGATGTCATGCTGAAACCTTTTTTATTTTTTTTTTTAGATTATTTATTTTTTTCTTGAAATAAGTAATCACCTTGACCAAGAAGCAAAGTAGGCTAATGGCCTACCTTGGCTGTACATCTCGCATCACGGCCTCATAAAAAAGAACGCATATTATCCGCATTTAAAGATGCTATGTTGTCTCTGAAGAATCCTAGCCATATTCCTTGCCTGATTTTGTCACGACGTCACAGTTTTCAGTTTTCTGGTATTCGATTGAGAGCCGATTGGTGACGAGATCAATGTTATACATATGCACACAACATTGCACTGGAGCTAGTCTTAAGATCAATCGATTAGAATGTCTTCTCGTGTACATTGGTGTGTTACATCGATTAGCCTCACGAAGGCTCTCCATCGAAAGTCAAAAGGGAAAACTGCAAACGTCCGTGAAACAGTATCGTTGGATTCCGCTGGGGGAGGCACACTGCCTTTAATATTTGTAATTTCCTTTCTTGTCTGTCATTTAGGGATTTCTTATCTCAAGAGTATTATTAGTGAGTCTTTCAGTCTTTCTCCTAGAAACGCCTCCACCAATTTCTTTTTTTTCCCCTTGTTACACTTTGGCAACCTTATATTGTACACTGTAGGGCATATTTCTGTTACAAATGTTATGACGTGATAAAAGCATTAACTGGTACAAATTGAATTGAATTGAATAGAATCAAATCAAACTGGAATTGGAATAGAATTAAAATGTCCTGAAATAAACTGTATTGAATTGAAGTGAATTCAACTGAATTGAGTCGAATTGGATTAAAATGGGGTCTAACCTTGAATGGAAAGGTTGTCTCCACCAATGCCCTCAAATACGTATGGAGAGAAAGGGACCCGTAGCAGTGACGTATAGAGAAGGGGGCATTAACCTGTCCCTGGGGGAAAGACACCAACTCTATATCGCCATGCCATAAGTGTTTTGCACTGGGCATTTGTTTCAACTTGACAATGGATGCAACTTAAATTATTCCCTGTACGCAGGAAATGCTTATTACACCACTGATTTATAATGCAATTAAAAACAGTGTCGAGAGTCAGGAAGAATACCAAAACTGCATTATCAGAAAGGTTTGTGGTTTGAATGTTGAAATCTTCCTCCCATACTGCTCACTTTTTAACCAATTCCGGGTTATAAAGGTGTTACACGGACTTCCTTTATGTCAAGTATGAGCATTGAGAAGGGTGGAAGTGTCAAAATCATAGAACTGCAGTACGTTTGTATCAACATCAACGTGGCGCCATTTAAAACAGTCTAACTTAAGCTTGAGGAATAATTACTTGGGCTATGATACAAGGAGGCAAGTTGTCATGGAACTTATGTAGTACAGTTATAGGCCGATTTGCAAAGTTGTTACTCAAGAAGAACCGCCATATATATATATATATATATATATATATATATATATATATATATATATATATATATATATATATATATATATATATATATATATATATAGCCATAGCCTATATATATGTATATATATATAGCCTATATATATAGCCTATATATATATATAGCCTATATATATATATATAGCCTATATATATATATAGCCTATATATATATATATAGCCTATATATATATATATATATATAGCCTATATATATATAGACTATATATATATATATATATACACACACACACACATACATATATATATAGATATATACACATACATATATATATATATACATACATATATATATACACATACATATATATATACACATACATATATATACATACATATATATATATATATATATATTATATATATATATATATATATATATATATATATATATATATATATATATAAACCTAATTTAGAAAGTGATGGTCAGTTGAGTGATTCGTTATTGACTGACAAATTCCTGTCCAGCAGGTTACGTGAGTCCACGTTAACCGATTATCAATCCTAGATTTTGGCATTTGGAATTCTTTGGGAAGGACTTAGAGTAAGTCGATGATGTCATAGCAAACCCACAATAAGTAAAGTTGCAATAATTTTTTTAATTTGTCTTTTGTCAGTTTTATAATTTAGTAGTGGATATTTCACAAGGGGGGGGGGGGGGGGGGTAGGTGGGGGCTAATTCGGCGAGGGCAAAGTTTGCACCTGCGAGCTTCAAATATAAGGGGCCTTTATAGAGTGAGGTCTTGGGGGTTAAACTTGGAATTTCGACATTAAAATGGTATTTTTTGGCATCTGAAAATCAAAAGAAACATAAATAAACATTGTAGTGCAGCCTAGGGACCTTCTCAAAAATGAAGTGCGGCCGAAAGGGGGCTGGAACCGGAAACAATCCCCCTCTGGATCCGCGCCTAGGATCATATCCAGTGGCGTAGCCAGGGGAGGGCGTGGGGGGCGCCAGCCCCCCCATGAAAGCTTGTCGCCCCCCAGTCGCCCCCCCCCCCCACTGGCGATCTGGGCCAAAAAAAAATTCACTCAACTCACTACTCAACTTGATAATAATATACGATATACCTGTTTTTTTGCTCTGAAGAGGGCAATTTCTCTTATAAATGACCCAAAATTTTCGGCGCGCTTCGCGCGCTGTGAATTACTTTTGTTTCTCCAATATATTGTAAGTTCCATTCCACATAGCTAGATAGCATAAGTCCTGTCAACATTACCAAGAAAAATGTAGGCACAGTACACAGGTTATAGATGTCGTCAATTGCATCCCATATCGCAAAGCCTAGTTGCTGTTCTCTTGTGTGTGTCATGCGGTAGGGTCAGTTGGTGAGCGACTCACAGAGGAAAGTTTGGCTATTTCATCAGGTAGCCCAGGTGGTGTCGACACAATGTATGTTTTCTCCGATACGGTTTACAAGTTACAACCCCAACCGTTTTTATTTTTTTGTCTTTGTACTCAATGATTTCATATGGGTTTTGTGTAAGCCTACCAAAAATTTTCACGCGATTCGCGCGCTTTGCAGTGTCAAAATTCAGATTCAAAAGAACACTATCAGTTCAATTCGGCTGTTTAAGTATTAAGTAATGTTATGCAAAATATGTCCTACAATGGCGTTGGCCGATAGTTCGGCTCTTTCATATCCCCTTCTCACCATCCCTCAATAAAGGAGCTGTCGGAACGTGGGGTCACTGGCATGAGCCGGCCCCTGTGGGGAAAATTCTGTCGCTACCCATGGTCCATTTACTATTTTGGCTTTCAAAAGGATCGTTTCTGCAATAAAACCCAAAATTTTCGGTACGCTCTGCACGCTCTTCCTCAGTTCCGTTACTTATAGCTAAATTTAGTACAAACCCTTTCCTCCTTTTCAGGTAACTTAATAAGTAGAATACATGGATTTATGTAAATGTCGGAAATTTCATCTCATTTCGCTAAACCTATAGTTAATGTTCTTTTGTGACTGTCGTGCGGTACGGCTAGTTATTCTAGAAGGGAAGTACAATATACGTTAGGCAAGATAAGGCCCAACTGCTCGGACAATTGACCTATATAAGCTTTAAATAAGTAGGCCTACAGACTTTTCTAATGTAAGCTTACCAAAAAAAATTTCGCGCGCTTCGCGCGCTTTGCAATTTCAGAAGTTATTCTGCTATTGCACGTCGTTTGATTTGTATTTCTGGGGAGTTCATATTTTCAAGCCCAGCAGGGTTTTTCGTGTACTTCCCTTCACCTCATGTACATATGTCTCTATTACCATTCATCATGTATTTTTGTATGAATGCGTGAAGTGATAAAACAAATAAACGAAACGAAACGAAACGAAAAGGGAAACGAAGTTGGATTCCGGGAGAAACATGAAATCAGTGCCTCTGCTTCTCTAGTATATACAAATTTTATGCAATATATCAGTATGGCATGGTATAGTACACAGATTTTCTTCAAATCCCCCTCACCAACCCCTCAAAAAATCGGGGATGTCGTCACTTGGGGTCGCTGGCCCCGCGACGGGCAAATCCTAGCACCACCCGGTCTGCTGTGAATTACAATGAGACCAATGGTATGTGAACTTCACAATTTACGCCGAATGCAATGGTTATCATAGGCTATAAAAGTACCCACCATAGTCTAGGCCTAGGTGCGTGGCTTTTGTCACTGACAGCGAGTATCAGTATGTGCAAGAACCTAGCCCACCGCTACCTCGTGAGAATAAAATAAAATGAAACTTTACGTTTTTTCACCAAAACTGCACATCTTGATGGCTGCTATCAAGCCTGGCAAGCGCCATTTCCGGCGATCTGGGATGTATTAAAATCTCAAATTTTCTTGGTACGCTCCGCGCTAACTCATGGCGGCGCTCCGCTTAGATAGTAACAAGGCGCCCTCCCATGAAATGGTCAAGCCCCCCCAGCGCCCCCCCCCCTACTAAAAAAATCCTGGCTACGCCACTGATCATATCAGACATTGGCAAGTCATATTTTTTTTGCAAATTGTAGCATCCGTTCCAGCAAAACAGCACCAAAAATAATTGTAATAATAAAAACGTGATGATTTCCGATAAGTAGAAATGGTTTCACAACGGAAATCCATACAAAATTTAAGGTTTCAACGAGTACGCGGTACACGGACTTCAAGGTAGTCAAGCTTTCGTCAGAACCTCCAATTTCTTTAGGACTGTTAGAAGTAGTTCTGTTTTTTTTTCTTTCAAAACAGTCCTGACGAAGTCAGAGCCACTTCTCACGAAAGCCTGACTACCTTCAAAGTTGCCCCGTGCTAATTTTCAAAAAAATACTATCTTACAGATCTCCTCATACTTCACTCACATGTATCTTTCATTATGTTTCTGTTTAAAAACATTGAATACTGAAAGGTAGCTTAGAAGCAAAAATGATGCTATCTTTTGACAAAGTTTCAAATTTCTCATATTTCATTGGATTGTTCTTATTTTCGTTGAGTGTAAGGGAAAGGTGTGGTGTCTAAGTAAAGTGGGTGAACTCCTTCCAGTGAGAAATTTTTTATATAAGGTGGCTTAGATGATAAATGGCGCTATCGTTGGCAACGTTTTGAACTGATTTCATTGTTAAGGAATTATCCTTATTTAGTGATATTTTGGCCGTGGAATGGCGCCCCTCCAAATCTGGTATTATGGTACCGGCATTGGGCCTGCTAGAAGGTCTGAGCAGGGAGGTGTTAGGACAACTCTCTGGTCTGAGGTAACAACAGAATGACTACGTTAGTATAATGTTTTAAGTGACATCCAGATGACTCTACAAGAGAGCCTATCAACCAGTTCACAACACGTAGGGTTTACTAATATTGAACGCAATTCCGAATGAAGTTAGTTAGATGTTAGTTAGATGAAATTTAACGACACACCAACACAAATGTGTTATATAGTGTCATGCAAAGTTTAAATACGTTGCAAGTCCTTCCCTTTAGTCGCCTCTTACGACAGGTGGGAAATACCGTGGGCATATTCTACCCCTACCAGCCTACAGGGGGCGCAATTCCGAATGAAGAGCTTCCAATGAGGAATGACCGACAGAGGAGTAAAGGTATACCAAAAGGGGTAGAGGATGGATATGCATGTTTCATAATGCATATTCTTTGCAAGGGAGGCGATTTGTTCTCAATACTGGGGGTGGGGACATGACCCCATTTCAATAGTTTTCTGTGTGAAAAACCAAAGTCAATGGGAGATTTCTAAAATATTGGGAAACATGTCCCCTTTTCCCCCTGGATCAACCCCATGATACTTTGTTAATGCACTTAATGACCTTTGAATAACATGTGTAATGAATATATACTTCAAATCATGTAGGCTGCAGCACGCTCATAATATAAACTTGCCACACAGTTGCCTCTTGATGGATGCAGGCCTCAGATTAGACTTGTGCCCCTTGTTTTCGAAATAGTTCTCGATAGAATAATTCCATGCATTATCGTCCTAATAATGATCATCAGACAAGGAGGTAAACCGTGACAATTATGCGAGCAGCGCGCCGAAATTTCGAATGAAAACTGTTATTAAACCAGTATCGTACCTTTGGAAAAATAGGTTTGGGAGGCCATTAAAGTAAAACTAGAACTGGGTTAAAGCGCACAGAGCGCAGGGAAAGTTTGATAGTTTGCCAAGGATTTAAAAACATTTTTATAGTTTACGACCAATTTGGGATAGAAATGAACGGAACAGCTAGCCTAGTAGAATTTTTTCACTGCTAAAAATGGGAACTTCCGGACCTTGGTTCCCCTGGATCCGTCTCTGCAATTGCATTCAATTCAATTTTACGGCATGTTTTGTCTTGTTGGAAAATCTTATTTCAGACATAGTCCGATTATTTGCATTTTGTGTTAATTTTATAAGGACCAGAAAATAAAATGCGAAATTACTTCCAGGGTCTTTACTAAAGCATCATCCTAGTATGGACGTAAAATATTCAGTATGGTTCCTGCTTGGATGAACATGATATCTCATTTGGAACATTTTAATAGCTTATTCAGTTTGAAAGCTTTTTTTGCACTACACACGAGGTTCAAAAAACATAAGCGCCAACCTGCCATCTAAGAAAATGACGAGATAACAACACTTATTCAATTGGAACGAGTTCACCACGCAGAACCCGACATGCTTATAATTCACACGATTTCATGAATATTAAAACATGTCTTCTGGCCTGTGTCTAACTCACTAACTACTGACGGGAACGTAAGTATAAAAGTATAACAACTTTAAGCGAAAATGTAAGTTTTATGGTAGTAAACTGTTACGACTTGCAACAAACAAATTGAGCTCACGAATGGCTGCATGTATCACTTCCGAAATAGTATTTGTACCCATATTTTTACAAATTAGAGGCGTTAATCCATACTATTGACGGAAACCATCAGGCGGAAAGGTTACACTATTGATTTTTGTGTAAACATATCCAAGAGTCGAGGGATTTGTCACTTAATGTCAGCAAAAGGGCGACACGTCCTTACAAAATTCCGACCGGCTGATAATACACGACAAAATTCACTCATGTTACTGTTTGGCAGTGAAAAGGACAAAATACAGCGAGACCTAACTTTTGCCAGTGCGGTAACGAAAGATATACAATGTAAAGCCTTTAGGCACAATTAAAACTGCGCAGCATGTACATTAGAAGATTTAATTAATTATCATGACTCACGAACAGAGACGTTTGTGTAAAAAGTGAGGCTGCTATACGCAGTCATTTCAAGAGCTATACTTATCTGTAAGTGACTGATTTATTCTCTCCTTCTGGCAAAAGATGAAATCATCCAAAGAGTGGCCAAATAGAGAAGAGGTTTTGGGGTAATAGTTATCAAATTTATTTCTCGACAACTGCCGCCAAGTTAAATACAACTGCTATAGAAAATGAACGGGTAAGGGGGTGTAGCGAAACCAGCTTTGCCACTGATTAGCTATCAATGGGACGAGTCCCTGCCCCTCGGAGATGTTTGATGAGTCACCTGACCGGTATATTAACTGCAAAAGATACAGATGTCGCAGAAAATGTCGTCGTTATTTGAATGAAGAAGACTTGTATGAAAGGGATTTGTAAAAGAAATAGCAATTATTGAGACAGTATTTTTATGTTGTCTTAAAGGCCTATGCCGTCATTCCTATGTACACAAAAGCGGTGCTACGGCCCAGTGGAGAAAAGGGCTGACGCTTGAAAGGATGAAGCTTAGCAATCGGGAAGTTCGGGGTTCGATCCCCAGCCGGGTCAAAGTTAAGTTTTTTCATCCATGAGTCAAATATGTTTTCCCATCTGATCTGGCCTTTCAAAAAGACCTAAATTGATCTAAATTGTTGAACTGGTTAGCCAACCGGGAAAAAAGAAAGTTGTATTCCCTAAGCCATAGGCTTCTCCCACACTGTCGCTTAGCGTTGTAAAACAACTGACCTTCAAGTCCTAAATTATAAAAAGCTAATTTCGTTAATCACTCCATAAGTGAACTTTTATTATCGTGTTCACCTCATATTCCATAAGTAGAATAAAATTCAATGATTTGTCTGTTTATAAAGGTTCGTGATGTTAGTACTGGTCATTATGGGGTGGTCAGTGGTCTCCATTTGGTAGTAAAATGGTCTTTGGTAATTTAAGTTGACGAAGAAGAACATTGAACTAAAAGGCAACAAAAGAAACCTGACCGCACACAAAACATGCAGTGAAATAGCCGAAATACACGCTCCAACCGGCTATTTTAAATAGTTATGAGAAGAATATCGTGACTGGGCAACTCCCTACCAAACAGACATATCCCACCCTAGCAATTTCTTACCAGAAAATAACCCAAAGAAGAACAATGTCCATCCTGAACAATGCAACCTGGACAATTACCAACCATAACAATAGCCTCCGGACGATCCCCAGAAAATTCAACAACCACGCCAGTTTATTCTACGCGGGTCACTTAGGCCTGTCCAGAGAATAATTGGGATTTTTCCCATGAGGAGTTGTTGTTTTCGACAAGTACCTTTAAGAGAAGAGTTTCCGTTTTTGTTTTATCGAATTTTTTTTTGTAGATGGAACCATTCAAGGATGGAACCCTGCAGGCTGGAAAGCAACGTAAGTATACAGTGTAAGTATGTTGCAATTGATGGGCCGGTTTTACTCCTTTATGCCCTAGGTTCTCAAATGGCGACCAGCAGGGTAAACAAAGGTAGTTTATGGGAGATTCAAAAAGCCCAAAGTTTTCACAAAAAAGCTGTCCAGCAAAGTCCTTGCTACTCCAAGTAATCACAAGATAAAAATCAAGTAAATGTGGCCTTCGGTCCAACACACTTGAGAACTCCTCCTACCGTGGGTGTCATGTTGAAAAGCATGTGGAATGTGGAAATCAAAAACAGTCCATCCCTGATGATATCTGTGAGCATGTTTCTGGTTAGAGAAGCTAATAATCCAGGCCCGTAGCCAGAAATTCTGATATAGGGGGGCACCGACACCTCATAGAGGGGCACCGAAGAAGATTATGTTTGTTGTCAGTAGTGCCACCACATGATTACAGTTTGCCGGAACTACAGGGGATTATATCTCAAGCTTACCACAAATAGCTTAAAGGTATCGGTTTTACGTGTGCACATGCGCGCGAAGCGCGTGAAAAATTTCACTCTTCTGATGGAAATTTTTCCCTCCGCTTGCAATACAGAGACGTAGAAATTCTCCACAAGTGAAAGGGAGCAAGACTATAATCACGATATATCTTCAGCTCAGCAAGCGCAGGTGAAGCTGGTTGAGTACTTTACGAACGGCGAGGCGGGACCAGGGGCTGCCATTAGGCAGGCTTGGTGTGATCCAGTATGATTTTGTTAGGACCCAGAGGGAAATTCCCCGAATATGTGGCGAATTAACAATATGGGAACACCAGCATGGAGCTTTGAGCAGGACTTTGAATGACAGTGAGAGCACACCAATGTCTTCACAGTTCACAATTCAGATGGTCATTATCGTATTTCTACTTTGAACGAAATTTTACATGAAAAAAAAGTAAATTTTGGAATAAATTTTTGGTACGAGTATATTTAGCTTTAAACCGTATAGCCGTCGAGGAGCGAATGTTACTCAAGGTACTATATTACTACATGAAAGCCCCTTGATGTCCGGGATCTAACTTTGAGCCTTCACCTAGCTTTGGATGGAAGAGTTCACTTGAATTTTTGTACTAATAATGTTCATGGGTGATATTACTTCGCTTGTGAGAATTGCGCACGAAGCGCGCCGAAATTTTGCAGGAAAATTATTTACCACGGTAAAACCTGCATACAGACTCAGCAAGGGGTGGTGGAAAGATAAGCCCGACGAAGGGACCAGGCTCCCCTAAGAGGTCCAGCAACCCGAAGCCCCGTCATGCAGAAGCAATGGGTTACAGATTGGATGCCAAACGCGAAATTTTGGGCGACCGGCGAAAAATTTGGGGTTCTGTTGAAGACAAATTGAAAATATTTGGTTCTTATTAGGTTTCTATGGAAGAATCTGCCCTCTTCGTCCTAGACAGTTCCAATTCTCCCAACTAAGTTACTCCTTCCAAAACTGTTTTGAGCCCCTCCATGTGCAAACACAAACCAAGTTTATTGCTTAAGGGCATATCCTGTTGGGCATACAAGGCCATAATATGTAACCAGAACATTCTCTGCGCATGCTGTGTATTGTGAGCTTTGATGTCAATCAAAGAGCATTCACCTATGACCAATTGAGAATTTTACTTTCTCCCAACCAAAATGTATTTGGGGTGATGAGTGTCTGTCTTTGAGAACAAAACCAAGACGCCAGGCGACTGGTCGCGAGGGGATGTCCCCTTCCCCCACCCCTGGACAATGAGACGTTTCATACAAAAATGATTATCATGATGTTGAGTCTGAATTAAGAATCTTCCCGATCATAAGAGAAAGAGGATGGAACTGTTTATGGATTCAATTTAGTGTTTTTCCGGGAATCACACCTACAAAAAGAACAATAGCCTAATTGTGGAACCTGAACATTTAAAAATTAAGCCAACATATCTGAAACGGGTGTTAAAGCTTTATTTAACTGAAGATGAAAGCGCGCCTAGCGAGCGAAAATTTTTGTAATTTTAGAACAAAAATGTTACAGAGAACAAAATACGTTCATTATTAAACTCCTTTTGGGATCATTTTTGGTTACAAATCGCTTGGTGTCATACCAGGGCCACCGTTTACATGTACTTAAATTTTATTTTCGATCGATTTTCCGTATAGGGGGGCACAGTGGTCCGCACGGGGGGCACGACCCCCTCGTGCCCCGGTCTGGCTACGAGCCTGTAATAATCTCTGGAATTCTGCATTTTGCTTTCAGTAAGAACTTCCAAGAACCAACTTTTATTAGAAATGGTATCTCAATTCCATTTGAAGTAGAAAAGCTGCAAATAAGGGCCTGTTTCTAATAGGTAATCGCCTTTTGGCCCCAGATTTTGGAGGAAGAAAACTGTACTTAAAGGGATAATGTAGTCACCCCAATAAAGAATTGTATAGTAGACTATCCTATTTCCTGAATGGCTCTTGAGAATCATGTGGCAGTATTTTTCTCACTCAATTGTAAAATTTACAAGGAGCAACTGCTTGATTTACCTTGAATATGCAATATTTATGTTCTAAAATATCATGAAAAATTCTTGGAAGCGAAATAAGAAGAAATTTGTGACATTTAGCTATTGTTTCAAAATAAGTTTGGGTCGACTGCTTCTGACCTTTAAAGTTATTATATTTCATATCCTTCGGATGTTTCTAATGCAGCAACTTAAAGCTATTTGTGCTTTTGCAGATATAGAGCTATGAGTTGACCAGAACGTAAGGGTCTGATTCTAGATAGAGAACTCAGTACTACGTATCACTAACAAAGGCTACAACGTATCATTTTGGGTTCACTTAAAACAACCAAACCGCTTTTTATCATCATTGATATCATTATGTCATCGGTATCTGAAAGATGCAGACCATTTAGTGTGATTGCCGATAGCTTCTTTTCACAAGAAACAGACATTGGCCTGTTCAAGTGGGATGTTGTCTTTGAGCGCTGGCTTTCTGATGAAAAAGAAAAATAATGTTACATATCGGTATCGTCTTCTTTTTCTAGGCTGCTTTTAATGCAGAAAAATAGCGTTATTTTGTGTTTTTCCCAATTAGTCTTGCAGCCATAAGGCCTTTTTCTAGTGAGACATCGCCTTTTAGCGCAAACTTTTCGAAAAAAAGGAAACGACAAATATCGCTCTTATCTCAGTCCAATTCGTTAGCTGTTTTCAGAGCAGACACGTAGTAGTACTGTAAGTTTTTGCCGATCTGCCGTACAGATACAAGCCGGAGCTCATTGAGTAAGTGCGTCTGTCTGTATCTTCTGAAAAAAGCTATTGGCAATCATCACTAAGAACCTATTATATTCAGGTTTTTCATTCCGATAAAATAGCGATAGCAATTCTGATGAAATGTAAGGCCTGCCTGTTTCTAATGATCTCAAACGCCAGACTTTTGTGATTAGTAGTGATAGCCTACGTAGTGATAAGTTTCCTCACTAATAAAAGGCCCAATATCACGTGGTAGGGACTTAAAAGAGTTACAAAATGCCATCTGTAAACTGACATAATTGGTGGTAAATTCATATTTGTACATCTCCCAAATACGATATATCCAGTAGGGCTATTACCGCACCTTCCCTATAAGAACCCACTCTCACCCACACATACACACAAACACACATACATACAGACACACAGCTGAGCTGGTAAATCCAGCTGACTTAAATAACTCCTCTTCCACCATTTTACATTTTACAACTGGGCTGGCTAAAAATGGTGGCAAATACATTGTGACGTCAGATTTCATCCGTGCAGTATAGGCTCTAAGTGAAATCCTGGAACGTGTTGTTAGTGAAAATATTGGTGGAATGCAAAGGAGTCTCAAGGCCTTACCTTGAGAAACATATCTGAATAAATAACAAGTTGGCAAAAAAGATTTATAAATTGTTCATCCGTTGGGGTAATAATGGGAAATAATCTCATACACGAGAATGACCTTTCTCTTGTCGACGATGGATACCCATCCATAATTCTTATCTCCTTGCTACCAGTTTTATTGAAGAAGTAAAGGGAGAGAAAGAATTAGACTAATGCAAGCAGCAAAGAAAATTGTAATTGTACTTAATCATACGAATGCTGGGTGGTAACTTTATGTAAATGTAATAGCAAATAGTTGATGCGTGCTGACCCGCACAACGACATATCTCGTTATACATCACAGTGAGCACAAATGCAATTAGAGCGAGGCAAATAAACACACTACATATGAAGTTAGGGATTGTAGTGTGTAGTTCATATTTGTTTTGCTGTAGCCTATTTACAGCACAGGCCGGGCACTAAATATGTAGGACGACAAATACAAATACGATGTGGAGGTATGATTGTTTCTGTGTAAAAATAATAATAGTAATAATAATAACAACAACCACAGCGACAAACACAACGACAACGATAACGACACTACCATAACAAAGACAGCAACATTAACAATAACTAGAAAATGTGGTTACGAAAATCGTAACCACTTACTGTCCATGATTGTTCCTGTGCTGGTATTTGGAAACGTCCTCAGTGGTTATGCTAGCTTTAGAATATCGCCTTTTTCAATTTTCAGTGTTGGCACAGTAAAGATGTGAGAAAGCTCGACCATATCCGTCAGACAATAGGCCTATATGTACTTGAAGATAATTAAATCCTCTTCATGTACCGAAGTTTGAGTGACAGAACACTTTGCTTTTACTGTTTGACCTTGAGAAGCACACATTTGTGGCTTTGCATGCAGGAAATGGTACTCCGGCTCCAGTTCTTGTGGGAAGTATTCAAAAATATTTCATGTCTAAACAAATCGTCCCTTGTTGAGACATGTTTACCACGTACACGTGCATACAGTATACTTCATCCGTTCTTAATTGCGAGGGACCGCCTAGTATGCACTGAGCACTATAGGCCTAATAGCCCAGTGCATGGCCGCGACGCAGCTAGGCGTTAGTGTTAGTGTACTATAGAGAGCAGCCAATGAGCCTAGCTGTACTTCTCGGCAGATATCATCACAATGGACTTATAGTAGGCTGCAAACTTCATTTCTTGCTTCAAAATGCTCCAAGAAATCTCACTTTTCGTGATTGACCTTGCCCACACTACTCTAAGCAATCGACCAATCAGCATACGCGACAGCACTTTTAGCCACACAGTGTGTGTTTTACGACATAAGAAGCTTGCATAGAGTACTGTGCGAAATACGACAGTACGACCATGGGCCACAATATACTGTACAGTACTACTATTTAGGTAGTTTGACTTACTCAAGCCATCCTTAACAAAACAATAAAATACAAAACTGCCAAAATAAAAACCAATCATGCTCAGCCCCATTCCAACCAAAAGTGACCAAGAAGTCTCGTTCCCATCTACATGATTCACTCTACATATAGAGCTGAATGGTAGAACAAAGCACTCAATGAGAATCAAGAAACATTGAACGAAAGAACTGCTTCTCGAAATGAGAAGCGTGCCTAAGGTACTGTCCATGACGTCATGGACAGTGTACAACTAGTCTTGTATAGCGCAGGCTCCAACAAGAGTTGACAGGAACTAATAATGAAAGCAGAATTGTACCCACACAAGGTATGAAAGTATGAAAGTACACAGACAGGTGAATACTATACTCACTTTTGGCGGACAAATCAAATAGATGAGGCAATTGTGACCTCACTTACATGTTTTAATTGTTGTTATTCATGAAAGCAATACCAAACGGGATTACTCCAAGAACAAGACAACTCGAGTAAACCGAAAGAAACCCATTGAGGGTTTTTGTAGATGTCCTACCGTTTACGCTATCGAAAGGTTGAAAATGTTACAAATTGCGCACATAAAGTTTTAGATTTTTGTCTAAATATTTCTAACTTGCCAACCAACGAGGTTTTAGTCTAATACTAAAATGCTTAGAAAATCAAGTATGGATTTGACAAATGAGAAGTGTAATTCACAAAACCTTATCACAAACAGGACAATTCAGCTGTCTGCTGGAGTGTTTGGAATTTTGGTGTTTTGTGCTTGATATACTAACTGTATTGAATGTGTACACAATAGATACAAACAGTGTGGCAGATTTAGGTCTAATTTACTTGCATCACTACTTGTGAACCAAAGTTTATTCCATTGCATGACGAACTTGTACTGAATAATGTCTCTCTGTTGATGTGATCATATCGGCAACCTCTGAGACATTTTTTTCACTTTCTGACTAGTGAATTAGAACTATCCTGAGTTCCGACTAACTTTAGGAAAAAAACTTAGAATGTAACCAGCGGTAGAAATGTTCCAATTCCAGTTACCATTTAGGCAAAATTTGCAACTAAATGCCTGTTTATTAACCAACAAGGCTTAGTAACGTTTCGTGGGCATGACCTAATGGACAGCTTTGTCTGATTTATCTTTGTAGCATCAGGATTAGCCTCCATATCTATTCTGTGGCTGCCGACCTTTTGAGCTCCGCTGGTTTATTTGTAGCAATAAACTGCACGAAAAAAAATGTATTCACTACTGGCTACATCAGGGACAAATAGGATGATATGATGGAATTTCACATGACAGGAAATTTACAACGCCTATTTATAATTGGCAATTTCAAATATATTTTGATAGAAATTAACTAAGTTTGAAAGAGTGAACCAGGGCAAAATTACATTATCTGCTTCCAATATCCTTGAACATTTCTTTAACTTTTTTGACTTTGCGATGACATTGTGTGGGAGTATGACCAATTTCAGTATCAAGTTCTTATATTTTTTGTCTAGATATACCGTAGCATGTGTTATTGATTAGAGATAATTTGGAAGTTATTCCCCATCTGTTGTTACTTAACAATATCAGCATCAAGGACAATCATTATACCTCTATTATCGTTGGACAATGAAGATCATAATATATAAGCAGTATTACTGGCAATGCATTCCATTAAAATGCTCTACCTTTAAGTCGGCGCTAATGTCATACGAGTCCTTCTGTTCATGGTCTCTTTTTGCATAATCTTCATTTTTCTTTAAAAAAGAAAAATAAAGTAGCAAATGAATTTATACAACCAAGGACAATTAGTCACTATCGCAGTCTAATTCGAATCTTACTTCACAGTGTTATCTGTTGTTGCTTAGCAACCAACATTCGACATTTCCAAGTATGTGGTACTCAGGTAAAGTGTAAATCTAAGAACGAAATGTCTAACAGTGACGAAACTGAAAACCTCACAGACTAATCACAGTTTCAACGTGAACGCTTTTCCCTATGTATATTGATTAGGCTCTCCACTTAACAAAACCAGTTAAGCATATTGTCTTTGGCGATATTGCAGTTTTGTCGCATGGGCGTATTGAAACTTTACTCCTGCGTATGCTGCTTTATGTATAGGTTAAAACATCTATATATGATGGCCATGGGCGTCCGGAGGGGGGCAAGGGAGGCACTTGCCCCCCTGGAAAATCAAAAACTAAAAAAACGAAGAAAAAAATAAAGAAAAAACGAAGAAAATATAATATTAACATTTCTTAACAGTTCAATCAGTGTGAATTTCTACTCTCAAACAGGAATTGAATAAAAATATCAACACTCGGGCCCCAGCAGCCCCCCGAGCATATTTTGGTATTTTTTATAGTTTATATTTACGATATTGCTTATGTTTCCCCTTTTTACGCGGCAAAAAGGGCTTGGAAGTGCTATTTCCAGCGATCTGGGAAGCATTTTGGGCCCAAATTTTCTTGCGCTCCGCGCCAACCCAAGGTGAGCGCTGAGAGTCTGTCTACACGCTTCGCCCCCCCTCCCCAACCCCCCTTGACAAGTTCCTGGCTACGCCTTTGTCAACACTGTGTGAGAAAGTAGCATCTAAACTCTTTTCTGGGAGTAAAATATTTCCCATGGAAAAAGTTGGGCCCCTAAAAATTTTGCCCCCCCTTGAATTTTTTTCTGCGGACGCCCATGATGATGGCGTTTGATCTTGGTGACTTATACATTACTTCTCTCACCAATATGCCTCATCCCGGTAGGACAGCTCTATAGTTTGTACGCAGTCACGGATTTTTCTTAGTATAGAGCGTTGAGACACCTGACAACCTGCGTGACACTTTGACATGAGTATCCAGCAGATTTCTTCTAATGCGCATACTCACACACCATCTTAGAAATGTTGTACCTTACCTGAATTCTTTTCTTCCCTCGTGAATGTTCTCCTACTGCCATCTGTATCTTCCGTGACTTGAAAGTCCGTTTCCATGGTAACGACTTCTGACTGTCCTACACTAGTTATAGTTGTTTTGACCTCTATGAAAGATGTCGAATTTTCCTTCTCTGTTACTGAATGGCTGGTTATTATGTCTAATGATATGGTACTATTTTCCTGCTCCAAATCTCTTCTTTTTCGAAACAGATGTTGTTGGGCTTGTGTCTTCTTTGTCTTCGATAAATTTCGTGCCACTGGAACATTTTCTCTCGCTAGACCTAGCGTAGGTTTCCTGATTGGATCATTCTGAAATGACTTTCTCGTAGACACCCAATTGTAATCAAATTGAAAGTTGGGTGGAGCATTTTCTTTATTTAAGATCTGATTTAAATCCGTCTTATCTTCTTTCGGTAAATTTACCTTTTCATTTTGACCAGAATAATTAGGTGATGTTTTCGACTTTGTGACTGCACGTTTGTCCAATGTATTGCTGTCAGCCCCCGTGTTTACAATCCTTTGACCTATTTTATATCTTCTAGTTTCCTGATTATCCCCCGAAGGTTTAAAATGTGTGTTAAACTCAAAACCTGATGGCACGTATGAAAATGTTTTGAGTCTAAGTTTGTTTACCTGAGATAAAGGTTTCTCTAGTTTTCGAAATTTCTTCTCAAAGTTTCTAAATAACCGCTCACCGTCCAAAAACGTGATCAACTTTAATTGATTAAGGTAGGTATTTATGGATTCCGAATTTCTTTTTAATTGTTGATCAGAATGGAAGGGCACCTCTACCTGTAATTCATCCCTTGGATACGACTTGGTATTTACAATATCCTCATCACTTGTTTCTAAAGTGTTGACCCATACATCATTATCAAACCTAGCATTCAGAAAGCGTAAAAAACCCCCATCATGTTGCCAAGGTAACCCATTTCTAACTCTACCACTTCCATCGACTTTATCTTCTCTCACCATCTCAACATGATCGTAAATGTCAACTATCTTCTTCGAAGATTTATCCCAATTTTCCTCCGTAAACTCCTCCAATGTTTGAACAGATGGCAAGTTCACCACTTGATCCAAACCAAAAGTTCTTCTTCTAGATTCTTCAGTTCGATCGTGTTCCATATTTTCTTCATATATGACATTAGTTTGATTATTTGACTTAATCTTATCATTTTCTTCAACCCCAGACATCATGGATCTCATTTCTAATTGTTCTCCTTCAGACCTTAATTTCTCGTAGGAAGAAGATAGGTTTTCTGATTCCAGCATTGAAGTTTTCTCAGCTGCTGGAGATACGATCTTCAATGATCCTAGGAGGATGTTTTTTGTACTTTCTGTTTTATCTTTCCTCCTATCTGGTATTAAGTCAGACTTTCTACTTCCCATGTGTCTCCCAAGGGCCTGAACAAGACTCCCCAACTGGTGTGAAGGAGGCGCTAGGTCAAAGTCATTGTTGATGGATCGCCTTCCTTTTACGTCAGCAACATGAAAGCTTTTCTTGTTTGAGTTCGCAGATGTGATAGCGCGGTCATGCGACGACTGAGCGACTGTAAGATTAATGACATCTTTAAAAGGCACGTTATGCTTTCCTAAACTTGTCGACTCGAAATTTAATGAAAGACTTCTCGGTAATGATGAAGTGAAATTGTTGTTCGTCTTCCAGTAAAAATGTGAAAAATTATAAATTTTGTGATTTATTTTCACCCCATTAATTCTGTGTACCTCACTAGAATTATTCTCAATGACGCTACTGATATTCCTTTGTGTTTCTAATATCAAATCTTCCCTTCTTGTATCGACTTTTATCTTTTTCCTATGTGGGACCGGCTGAAAATACTTTTCAAGATCGTTGATCGCAAGTAAAGTTTGTTTCAGCGTAGTCTTAGCGTATGACGTCATTGTCTGGTCAAAACTCACTCGTTCGTCTATATTCCTCTTTGTACTACCATGCATGTCTTCCGTCGTTTCTAGTAAAAAGAAGTGGTGCAAAGGCTTACTGCTTACACATCGTGATAAGAAAAACAAAGGAAAAATTAGTAAGAAATAAGCCTCCATGTAGGCACTAGCATAGCACATGAAGGACTGCAAACATCGCAAGTGAATGGGCTGCCGTAGTAATTTACATCCACTCAATTAAAGTAGTTCTGTCGATGTGATCTTATTTTACATGAAGGATAGAAGCAAAACTCACAAGTGTTTTATTCTCTTGTTCAGTGTCGTTCCAGAAAGTGGCTAAAGCCATCCCTCACTTAACTTCTTCAGTATCATCAAAACATAATTGTTTATGGCATCTCACAATTGAAATGTTCGATAATCACAATAAATCGTTATCCAAACTAACAAACAAAATAACCAAAACATTCTCTGATTCGTGTACCTCTCGGATGCTGTATTTGTGTTGCTCGGAGACGGAAAGCATTCTAACACAGAATTGATAAGATATAAATGTTCAGATCAGCAAATCAGACATGCGATGTATTTTTGCCCTTCAAAGCTTCATTCATGTTGCTGTAGTAAATAAGTTTGGTTGCTTAGTCCAAAGTTTGCGGTCGTTGATGTATGTTCACATCATGACGGTTACAATGAATTTCCAAAACACGAGAAATATTTTGCCCATTTTGCAGGTCGACAGCAATCGTTGTGATGCGTTGTCAAAGGTTAGCATATTCTGCTATGAAACTCATGTAATTAACAGTTCTCAGCGTTGGCAAAGGACTTAAGTATCCTCTGTTACATGAACATCAACATTTATGCCTGTTCTAATATTTGATAAGAGGTTGTTACCGTGGTAATATTGATTTTCTTGGCGGGATTATCTTCTTTTACACTCCATGAAATGCTTCTCAGCTTCATATGAGTTACTCACTCCTTTGTTCACATCGTATTGTACATGGTTTGTCTGAAAGAACGGGCTGCTCTATACAAAATCGTAAGAATTCATTTTTTTTTTTTTTTTTTTTGCCGTTTGTACTAAGCTGTTGATATTCTATATGTAAGCCGTACTATCACTCTTTTCTCTATTCATACAACTTATACTAAGTGTCAAAACATATGGAGACTTAAACGGCATCATTTTCTAATGACGTTTGCGATAAGCCTGTAGTTTTCCCCGTAAAACCGGGCATGTCAAATATTCTTGCAGAAAGGAGACATTAGTGTTACACAGTACGCTAATTTGATAGCAGGTCGCGTAAAATGAAAGATATATGAGAATAATTACTTTTCGTTAATGATGAACAGAGAGTCATGGAGAAACCAATTCGGCAAATATCACTTGATCTTGATCACCATGAACAAACCGAAACGTGCGGTTCTGTTGGACGGACGTTCTGGCGTTTGATGCAGACGTGCACTTTACCTGGATTTATCTTCACAGAGTAAGTCCTGGTCATCAGAGCAATGTATCTGTAGGAGGATAGTAAAATCCTACATTAAATATGACAGAAATTGAAAATTATGCCCAGGTGGGTATTCCCTACCGAGCTTGTTTGGGTCCCCTTGGGCCATCGCTATATATATATATATATATATATATATATATATATATATATATATGTGTGTGTGTGTGTGTGTGTTATATATACACATTCATATATATATATATATATATATATATATATATATATATATATATATATATATATATATATATATATGAATGTGTATATATAAAGAAGTTCTGCTCGGTGCTCTGCTAAATGGTAATCCCAGGATATGTATAAAGATGAGCAATGCTAAGTGTGAACCCACAGCATGAAGGCAGACCGTGCGATTCGGGTTGCTGCTCCAACCAAGTTATCTTCACACTCCAAATCCTCATCCGTTTCTGACCACTTGAAGTGTACATTTGTGCATTGTTTTGATGAATTAGGCCCTTAGTCAAGTGGGTGGGTAATGAAAGTCCCCCTACAAAGATCTTTCCTTACACTCTCAAACCGTCCCTATCAAATTCAAACCGAAGCATTCCGACTTGCAGCCGGAAGGTCTGGGGTTCGACTCCTGGCCGGGTCATACCAAAGACTTTAAAAATGGAACCTACTGTCATTGTACTTGGTGCTCAGCTTAAGCAATGGAGTAGGGAAAACAAGCAAGTAAGCCACACCTGGAAAAAGGCCGTGGCCGGTCCGTCTTAAACCAATTGGTTAGAAACTGAGCCGTAAAACCTCATCTAAAATCTAGAAAAGCTAAACCGAATCAGTTCAAGCTGGCACTGAACCGAAATGTAGTCAAATATTTGACTAAATTTGGTTTATTTTGAACAAAAAGTAGTTTTGAATCAAAACTAGTCAAATATTTGATCCTTTTTCAGTTAAATGTCCATTTGATCCGTTTTCAGTTTAATTTGAAGCGGACGTTTTAGAGAGTAAAACAGTCTTGAGACCAAAACTTAAGATAGCTCAAGTTTAAATAAGATAAAATAAGATAAAATAAAAAATAAAAAAAATTCCCTCAGGAAGCAACTATCTCGTCACCTTCGACAGCTTCTCTGACCAAAGGTCCATCAATATATACAAGGTCTAAAATTATTGCCTGTTTGATTTAAAATGGATATCATCAAACGTTCATATGGGTGTTTCACTTTTCACTTTCACAACGTCATGAGGGATATAACAAATTAAATCTAAACAAACCAGTTTTAATCGACTGACAACAGCTCTGCTTGAACAGGTACCAGTATATGTTGATACGAATTTTTATAGGTCTGTTTAAATAGGTAAGGTCGATTTAAACTTGTAGATGTCAAATTCGAGTAATGTGGTGCCGATTGCCGGTCATAATTTCTTCCAGGAAAACTGTCCGATTCTAGCAATAACGCAGTTTTGAAGGTAACGGAATAGCAACAGATATCAGCCAGATGCGGCCATCCCGACTAAAAACTGCCAGGTGCGGCCGCGCCAACTAAGATATCGGCCAGGTGCAGCCATCCCGACTGAGATACTGGCCAGGTTCGGTCACCCGACTAAGATATCGGCCAGGTGCGGCCATCTCGACTGAGATACAGGGTCCAACTAAAGAACACTGTAGATGTGTATCTCTATAGTTATCGCAAGAATAATTGGGCGGGTATTGGTATCAGAATAACTATCTGTGAGATGGATAAGCACAGTAAATGACTGAACGAATATAATCACATGATAAAGATAATGACGTCAATTAAAGTGCACTCTGCAAAAACGTTTATATGTTTGATATATATGTTAATTTTTCTTTATGAAAAACAACTTGATGTTTACAGTAACCATGAAATAAACGCATAGACGTGTTTACGAGATGGCGTTAAAGTGGCGTCAATGTGTTCAAGTTGGATTTTTGGACGTTTAATTTGCTTTTGTATTTTATTGTTTTTTTCGGTTACATTAACGCCAAGACGCGTTTATTAACTGTTACAAAAAAGTGTTAATCATTTTTTACAGTATATATATATATATATATATATATATATATATATATATATATATATATATATATATATATATATATATATATATATATATATATATATATATATATATATATATATATAGTAGGTAGAGTGACCTAGCGACTTTATATGAATGAGTCAAATCAACGCTGTATTAAATAGTCGCATAGAGACTAAGGCCTAAGGTCTCTATGCGACTATTTAATACAGCGTTGATTTGACTCATTTATATATAAATATATATATATATATATATAGGTAAAAATGAAGTAGTAAATAGTGCTAAAAGTTTGTGAAAAATTCCACGACGTTTCGGGTTTAAACCCTTCATCAGGTGGCAAAAATGCAACTGATCGTTGACACGGCCAAACGTACAATTTAAAAAATACACAATAAAATTGGGCACGGTAAAACCGGCTAGGAAAACAGACAGTGTTAAGTGGTTACCACAAGTCAAAAAATGCAGGAATTGCTGCGTTATAACAGTTCAAGTCTAACGTTCAGACCATGTGGGGACAGGGTTCCAAGTTTCATGATTAGACGGTTTTCGGCAGCTAGGCGGTCATGATCGGAACCTCGACACGAGATGGCCGCCGAAACCATCAAGTCACGGATCGAGCATGTTGACGGGGGATTGAAGTGGGTGGCTACCGGGAACCCTGGGAGGTTCTGTTTGATTGATCTCAGGTGCTCGGTGACTCGGTCAGAAAGACGACGTTTTGTTTCTCCCACGTACAGTATATTACAGCGTTTACATACGAGAACGTAAACAACATTGGCTGAAGCACAGGTAAAATGCTGATGAACGTTAAACCGGTTGTTGTTGGGACCTACAATGGAAAGGTTTTTGTCATAACTGACCACCGGGCAAGTATTGCATCTCCCACGGTTGCAAGGAAAAGTTCCTGGGGTGTCAGGCACTACTGCTTGAGGTTGAGAGGCACGGACCAAGTGCTTGGATATGTTCTTTTCAATTCTGAATGCCGTGATGGGGGGATCAGGGAAATGGTCACGGGTGGATGGGTCATGACGGAGGGTCTCAACATTCCTGTAAATGGCACGTACAATGGGGGTTACAGATGGGTGAAAGGATAGGACCAACGGGATACGTCTGGTGGGTGTATGGTCAGTTTTGGGGGCAAGGGCAGAGGCTCTATCAATTCCTTGTATGCGTTTCAGGGCATTAGAGAGCACTCTTTGTGGATACTGGCGTTGTTCGAAGAAAGAAATAATCTGCTTGGAAACTTTAGCAAAATCCTGGTCGTCGGAACAAATCCGTCTGGCCCGTAAAAGTTGTGAGAAAGGAATCGAATTGGTACAAGATCTGGGGTGGTTGTAAGGGTACATGAGGTAGTTGTGAGAGTCAGTGGGCTTAAAGTGGAGATTGGACTTGATTTGACGGTCGGAGATGGAAAGTTCCGTGTCTAAAAACACTACTGAGGAGTTGGAAATACAGTGAGTGAATTTCAAAAACGGGCAGAACGTTTCTGCAAAGTTAATGAACTTTTCCAAATCGTATTTCCAAAATATATATATATATATATATATATATATATATATATATATATATATATATATATATATATATATATATATATATATATATATATATGTGTGTGTGTGTGTGTGTGTGTGTATGAACCCTAAATTGTACATTATCTCTCTAAGGTCCTATATAGATGTATATTTATATATTAATATCTCTGTATTATATATTTTCAATTTGTTCGTGCTATTATAATGAAACTGCTTTGGGTATATTGTTTAGAAATCCCTCTCCTCGGATGTATGGCCCCAAGTACGCTGTGTAATGTGGTTTTTCTCTCCTAGGACTGATGCTGTTATCTTGTAAACAAATTAAAGAAGTTAGGATATTCTTTTCTTTTCCACAAATGTCCAGCGACCTTAAAAATTCTACGCAACCCAAATTTGGATAATAACCCTAATTGGAAAGATAGAGGGCTGTACTTTACGCAGTTCATACGGCAAAATGTATTTTGCAATTTAAATCACAGTTCTTGCGAGGCAAATTATATTCTCCCTTTTTTAGTTTTATTTTCAATTTGTGCCAAAATTTCAAGGCCTTGAATTGACCTTACGTTTTCTCCATTCTAAGTGATATGGATTCTTTTATTTTAGGTGTGAGTGGCCGCCATAACGCACTTTGTTCATTCATTGTTTTTCCAAACTTCGAGAATGGATCACCTTCATAAGCAGGGTACCTCTCAAATGCCCCTATCTTTCGATACAACTGAGAGAATTAGCTTAAAATGATGAAATTTGTCCTGCATTCACGACCATCTCGTGTGTGGCTCAGTGCCTCTTATTAACAGTACTATATATAGACGGAGAATGACGAATGATCTTATTCGCGACGGAATGCAACGCTTAACATCGTGAATTATTGGGAGCACTGTTTACTTCCTGAAAACTCACGAAGAGAATTTATAGCCAGATCGTTCGTATAAGGCTTCTTGTTATAATATCCAACGTAAAAATCCCCCGTAGCTATATGTGTTTGTGGCAGGTAATATTCGAAACATAAAAACCAGGGCGATACAGAGGGTGAAAAAATTCTGTCCTAATGGATTTTAAGTATGATGAAAAGATCAGGTGGCATCTACCTTAGCTTTACAGCTGCAGCATGGAATGTTCTCTAAAACAAGTTAACACCATTTGGAGAAAATATTTAGAGATACCCTACAACTAAGGCTGTTCACAAACCGGTTTTGATTTTAAACCGGTTTGATTCAGTTTATTAATTTTTGCACAACCGAAAAACAGGTTGCTGAAAAATGAACGGTTTAAACCGATCAGGGTTTGACTTCCGTTTCAAAATTTTACTCTACCAAGCATTTCACACCTTTTCGACACAAAGTCTGCTATCTTCTGAAACAAATGTATCGTTCACCGTAACTTCCAGAAAACTGCCGACAATTTGCAGTACGTGGCTAGAACTCGTGCAGTGTTCATATGAAAGGTCAATGTACTTTTTGAAAGACCGGTTGTGATTTAAAAACCGGTTTTAGCGGCTGCAGAAACCCGTTTCTGGTTTTGGACTAACCGACACAGACTAACCTACAACTACACTCCAAAACACGGTAACGCTATGAGAGCAAAAAAGGGATCCCGTTGGAATACTTACATCAGTGAGAGCGACAGACACAAGAAACAAACTCATCGTGGAAAAAAGGTCATTTATTTCACAAAAATGGAGCTGTAATGTTTTATGTTACATGATATCTATCCGTTAGTGAATATATTTTCATTTTGGTATGTGTACTTCAATTCGTTGAATACCTTTGGGTATGGGGGGGGGTATGGGTGCTTAAAGTTGCTGGTACACTCTAAAAACAGTTGGGTAAACTTTTACCCAAGGTTGGGTCCGTATGCCACCTCCTTAAAAAACTGCCCAACGTTGGTCAAAAGGACTCCCATGGTGGGTGAATTTTCCCCAAGTATAGGATAATTATTGACCTACTTGGGTAGTTTCTTACCCAACATTTTAGGATGTGGCATACGGACCCAACGCTGAGTAAAAGTTTACCCAACTGTTTTTAGAGTGTAAGGTAAACGAAAAGGCTCAATATCTAGATGAGGGGTGAGCTGCTGGTATTGCGTCTGTGAAACGAGCCAAATTTACTTCATGAAAGATTTTTCGAAAACAAAATAAACACTAAACCTTAGAACTTTTACTAGGGTAATAGGCTAATATCTCTTCTGTGAAATGTGGCATGTAGGCCAACTCATCGCATGAAAATCGTTCAAGGTTGTAAAGGGTATACCGCGAATAGGACTCGGTTTGTTCAGCCCGTGTCTTCAAGTCTTTCCAAAGGATATGACGAACAGCCTGCTAAGTAGGCAAAATAAATACTTTCAATACCTCAACACAACAGAAAGAGACTATAAGGACCGGTTTGGACTTAAAAAATTATCACTACCATAAAATATAAACAACATTACATGGCATGAACCTGGTCATGTTTGGTACGTTTGTATTTTGAAGCGGCAATAGTCTGTGTAATACATGGGCAAAGGAAGATGTTCGAGACTGTGGAGGGGAACAATGTTTCGGACCACCGTCCGGGGGGTGTCAAAGGGGAGGGGGAAATTTTCGAATATTTCAGGGTCCTTAGATACAATTTGGTGCAATATGTTGGGTAAATTCGAAGGAAAATTACTGCAAATTTTTGACATATTTTGGACAGGAAACAAGGGGTTTTCGTCCTTGGATCGGGGGTAGGGAGCAGAAGTATGCTTCCGCCCAACCACACTTTTGACTGGGGGCTAATGCCACCAGCCCCCCATGCTTTCTATGGTGTAGTATGAACAAAGGGTTCTGTAGTCTTTCACTGGAGAGGTGGTTAGCTGAGCCCTTTTGCCGAAACGTTTAAGCAAGCTTGCTCTAAAAATAGCCTAAAGTTTGTCCGGGAGTAACGTAGTAAATTTTCTGCCCCAATGGGGGTGGGCAAAGCAACCAGGCTCTGATCAGATGTTTGTGAGTATGAACCTGTATTAATATTCTACATGAATGACCTCAAGAGACGAAACCAAATCGACTTCCAATTAACCAAAATACTTCTTACTAACATAAGCCAGTAATATTTACGCTAAAAGTTCAATTTAGCAAAACTTCTATCTGTTTTTTTTTTTTTCATTTTATTTTCTTAGATTTATATCAAGCCGCTGACAAAATTGCCATATGTGGTTTCAAACTAGGAGTATTTGGCTGATATTATGAAACCATATTTTTTTACCTTCACGCTGTAAAGGTGTGAGCCCATTAGCGTTAAACATGTCTATTACCATGCCGTGGTTAGTCAGATATTAATCGTTTGTGGACTATATTGAATAATCTATAAATAGTATTCGAAAGAATTCACTGGGGCTTTTTCATAAGTCGACCTTGTAGGTCAAATTAGCTTCGTTAGTAATGAGTGTAAAATTGCCGTGGAAAATTGCAAGTCACGGTGGTCACAACCTCAATTAGTCAACACCTCGGAGAATTAATGAAAAAGTTGCAACACAATTTGCGCAGTGACGGGGTACTCTCCGCTTTGGAAGAGGTTCAGTACAAACCTACCCATAATTTTGCCTCCCATTATTAAGGCAAGCAAACGGTTGAGGGTCGTAAAATACAAAACAAAAAAAAAACAAAAAAATTCAAAGAAAAAGAAAAAGGAATTAATATTAAAGGTCTAGGCGAGTCCACCTAACCCGATTCAATGTCAATTCCGATTCCAGTGGCTACCATTCGAGGCCAATTTCGAGTGGCGGGTGCACATGATTAAAACTGTTACTTTAGGAGTCGATTTCATATACTTTACACCCCTGGTAATTTAGTTGACTGCATATGTGACCAGTCATGCGTTGAACTTTACACCAATAACAATCCAGCCTTACGTAACGTCTAAGAAAAAGTTCATCTTAATAGACTCGGCGGGAATAGAATTCGAGTCCTAGTCCAGCTGCAGCCCATTTCGGGCTAATTTTGAATCTGGGACTCCAATTTTGGGCCAATTTCCAGTCTGGCGAAAAACAAAAAACGAACTAGATTCACCAATCAAGTTCGAGTCCGAACTCGGACGTTAACATTAGAACCACTGCTATATTTTGAGATGAAAAAAAAAATCATAAGTAAACT
Organism: Holothuria leucospilota; assembly: GCA_029531755.1. Classification (NCBI taxonomy): domain Eukaryota; kingdom Metazoa; phylum Echinodermata; class Holothuroidea; order Aspidochirotida; family Holothuriidae; genus Holothuria; species Holothuria leucospilota. The sequence goes on from CM055970.1 coordinate 26,365,168, forward strand.
CACTAAAGTGTCAATTCCCCGATGGGTAACCCGACTTAATGTGGCCCCGTCTCAGCCGTCAAACTCTAATACAACGCCGTGGGTGACAAAGTTATAAACTCGCTGAAAAGAACAGTGTCTTGCATTGGTGAGGGCAAGAACTGACTTAAATGCTTCAACAGAAACTGGCTTAGAGTTAGAGTTAGATGAGGTTTTATGGCTCAGTTTCTAACCAATTGGTGTAAGTCGGGCCGGACACGGCCCTTTTCCCAGTTGTGGCTCACTCGCTTGTTTTCCCTATTTCATTGCTTTTGTTGAGCACCAAGTACAATGGCAGTAGATTCCACTTTTAAAGTGTTCGGTACGACCCTCATGAAGAGTGGTTAAGACTGCCATACACTCTTTTGGAGTTGAATGTGCTTGCGCATGTAGATGTTATGTTCCGAGGTGTCGTTATGCAGCTGGGTAAACAGATGTCTTTAGGTACAGGCTTTCTTTAGCCGTGTAATCAAATGTGATCACTTCAGGAGCTGTTAGGGCTGACAGCTTTCTGGTCAATCTATTACATTCATGTGACACCAGACGTGTAGTTTCGTTAAAAAGCAGGCAGTTGACAATTGAGTGTGCTTCCGAGATAGTCCGGCGAAACCATCTTTGCATATGTGTAGAAAAAGATGTTAGTGGAACTGCATTTACGTAGTCAACTGGCAACTCCCTAATGAAGTGCAGTAGATGATAGGCCTACCCACAGCGTCAGTGACGAGGAACGTACAGAGCTTAAGCAGAAAAAATGTTGAAGTAATGAAAAATTGCGGAGAGGGGAATCTTCAAGCAGAGAATGACACTTTGATATAGTGACATTTCTCTGATTTAACAGTCAGGGGAGTTTTGCACCGCGCATTCTATGTCAGTGAGGAAAAGGCATTGAGAAAAGTTCATAGAAGATGTTCTCTACATTTTGTCGTCGACCGTATACGCAAGGCGTTTCATTCTTTCGCTTAAAATTTGATAGACTGGGCATAGATATGCAGAGACGCTTCAAATAAAACCGCATCTGATGCAATTTCCGTTTTTCTAACTTGAATAGCGACGGTCCTTGTTCATAACATGCTCTGATTCAACAATTTGATATATGCTAAATGACAAAGAAATACAAAATACGGGTAGACAGAAATTGCTTCATCCAAAAGGAATTGCAACCATCGACTCTGGAATATATTTGGAAATTTCAGTCTATGACGTATAACTCTACTGTTGCTTTGTTGAATCTATAGAACATGAGGGTATATAATTATTTCTCTAAGATCTGGAGATTAAAGCAACAAGCCAGTGACGGCACCAGGATTTCAAAAGTAGGAGGCATTAGGGGATACGCAAAAAACCTTTTATTGGGGGTGTGTAAAACGTTGTGAGTGCGCATTGTTCCTTTTATGGTGTATGTCATCGTGCACCGGGGAACTGGGGAAAGGGGGAAAAGACCATGACTGGGGAAAATTTTTCCTCCCCTGGTGGAGCCGCTGCTCTAACTAATATCAAAGAACGAATATTTCAGTCATATGTCTAGGAAGCTGTTTTACCGGGAGGGGGAGTTGAACTTGTAAGACACCAGCCTGGGGACGAGTATGAGGGGAAGGGTTCCCAATCCCCTTTTGACATTTCTTGAATCATTGATCAATGAATTTTGATTCATTTTTGTTTAAGTTTTGAAGTACGATACATTTCTTGACAAATTTAGTTTTATTGATATCTTATTTACAAAGTCGACATATTCCTCACAGGGAAAAGATAAAGAGTTTTCGTCCCTTTTTTCTTCTTCTTTTTGACTGTGTGGCCAAAGCCCTCACGCTGCCCCCTTCCTACGTCTTTTGGCATTAGAATTTACAGATTATCGCTGCATTGCACTGATTAGCTTATATCGGTACCACTTACAAGTATATAAACATTGCTAGGATTGCTTTAGAGACAACCAATAATTTTAGAAGCAGAAGAGACTTGTCTTGTTAGTATGCAACGTATAATGCTCAAGGAGGGATGCTTTCCCTAATTCGAACTTCCGCAATTATATATATATATATATATATATATATATATATATATATATATATATATATATATATATATATATATATATATACTCTTCCTCACGTGGCAAAAATGCAACTGATTGTTGACACGGCCAAACGGACAATTTAAAAAATACAGAATAAATTTGGGCACGGTAAAACCGGCTAGGAAAACAGACAGTGTTAAGTGGTTACCACAGGCAAATACAATGCAGGAATTGCTGATTTATAACAGTTCAAGTCTAACGCTCAGACCATGTTAGGACAGGGTTCCAAGTTTCATGATTAGACGGTTTTCGGCAGCTAGGCGGTTATGATCGGAACCTCGACACAGGATGGCCGCCGAAACCATCAAGTCACGGATCGAGCATGTTGACGGGGGATTGAAGTGTGTGGCTACAGGGAACCCTGGGAGGTTCTGTTTGATTGACCTCAGGTGCTTAGTGACTCGGTCAGCAAGACGACGTTCTGTTTCTCCCACATACAGTAAATTACAGCGTTTACATACGAGAACGTAAAAATTTGGCTGAAGCACAGGTAGAATGCTGATGAATGTTAAACCGGTTGTTGTTGGGACCTACAATGGAAAGGATTTTGTCATACCTGACAACCGGGCAAGTATTGCATCTCCCACGGTTGCATGGAAAAGTTCCTGGGGTGTTAGGCACTACTGCTTGAGGTTGAGAGGCACGGAACCAAGTGCTTCGATATGTTCTTTTCAATTCTGAGTGCTGTGATAGGGGGTTCACGGAAATGGTGACGGGTGGATGGTTCATGACAGAGGGTCTCAACATTCCTGTAAATGGCACGTACAATGGGAGTTACAGATGGGTGAAAGGATAGGACCAACGGGATACGTCTGGTGGGTTTGTGGTCAGTTTTGGGGCAAGGGCAGAGGCTCTATCAATTCCTTGTATGCGTTTCAGGGCATTAGAGAGCACTCTTTGTGGATACTGGAGTTGTTCGAAGAAAGAAATTATCTGTTTGGAAACTTATGCGATACATATTTATATATATATATATATATATTTATATATATATATGTATATAATATATATATATATATATATATCTATATATATATATATATATATATATATATATATATATATATATATAACGCTAATTCCCACCTTAAGGGGAAATTGTTATATCTGCTTGTACATAGGGCGAAAAAAAGATAATAAAATACATAAGAAATAAATTCGCCTTAACGTCTAAACATATAATTAACGTTATTTCAATGGCCAGCCATCCGTTCGTGTGAACAGCTAGGTGTCCGTAAATTTGACAACTTTGAAGTAATGGCATCTAGTTTGTAAAACAACAACTTTCCCCCTAAGTGCCGAATTAGTGAAATATATATATATATATATAGACATACATATATATTATATATATGTCCTTGAAAGACGTTTGGTTAAAATTTGAACGGATTGGGTTCTGCAAGAACACCTAACTAAAATGTGGTCAAACATTTGACTAGATTTCGTTCATTGTTGATCCGATCAGGTCAAACATTTGACCAGATTCGTTTTAGATGCCCCATGGACCCTTATACATTCATATTTTAACCGTAGTTTTGTTAGTGTGAAGTCCCACGTATATCCACACCTGCGGATTGCGAGACATTAGGACCACGATTAGACTGTTGTTATACCCTAACAGTGATACCATGCCAAACATGAGATTTTACCTTTAGTGTGACCTAGTTGCCCTCTTTTTGTCTCCAAAGACATTACCTGAGATTCATAATTCCAAGTTAATTGTCTCAAGAATAAACAAATTTCTAGTTTTAATACTTATTTACTTAAGCTATCTACAGAAATTTATCTATGGGCATGAGAAATGAACATTGTTACACGAAACGCACAAGCAATAGTGCAGTGAGTATTATCGGCGCCTAAGACAAACTGAACTAATGGAGCCTCCGAGCCTACTATGACAAGTGAAATCAGTTCAGATATGTTTATGGCATCAAACTTGGATCCCTTGGGTGCCCGGACGCAAAGGCCGCTTCCCCATTCTCTACCCCACGGCCTGTGAAGTAGGCTAATGAGGAGGGGTGAAACAGGTGGGGAGGGAGCTTTCTCACGGAAATATCAGCTTTCAATGTAAGAAATGTATTAGAACCTGACTCTTTGAGCCAATGAATGAATGAATGAATGAATGAATGAATGAATGAATGAATGAATGAATGATTGAATGAATGAATGAATGAATGAATGAATGAATGAATGAATGAATGAACGAACGAGTGGGTAAGGAGGTGGGTGAGTAGGTGGGTGACAGAGTTAGTGGGTGAGTGAGTGAGTGAAATGAATGAATGAATGAATGAATGAATGAACGAACGAACGAACGAACGAGTGGGTGAGTGAGTGGGTGAGTGGGTGAGTGAGTGAGTGAGTGGGTGAGTAAGTGAGTGAGTGAATGAATGAATGAACGAATGAATAAAGAATGAATCAAAGAACAAATAAAAAGCAATTACTGATTTCATAAGGTTTTTATCTTCTCTTCACACCCAATTATTTGCTTGTCCCCTTCAAAATTATCTTTAACATGCTTTCTGCTACGATTGAGTTTTTCTCTCACTTAGAAGATTGAATCTGATACGATTTCGTTCCGTAAAAAGACATGTGGCACAAAAAATTAACAAAATATCATATAAAATGGCCAATAAATGGAAAAGGAGGTATAACATGTCATTCTTACCAAAACACAGTTTTCCAATAAACTATTCAGCCGATGATAATTTTCGAAGCAAAAATATCCATTAATTTTTTTACTCCAGTCGTCTGCGGTTTTGCTGCAATAAATTGATTAAGTAGTTCGAGGTATTGTCTCAGGAGCATTCCTTCGGCCACAAAACATGAAATCCAACCTAATCCAGAAATATATATATGTTAAGAAATCATCGTTGTTAGATACCAAAAGTATGTACAATATTAGAAATGACCTCTTGATGAACTTGATCACAGTACAGCAAACTATATAATCGCTTTGCAAAATAAACTGCGCTTTTTTTTGGAAAGAAATGGGTCACGTTCACAAGAACTGAAGATGTTTCACCGAAAACAATTACTGAGCGAACTTTATAGTGTAACACAAGTTTATAACAGGGCAGAACAGCACCACTTTTTCCCAATCTTGATCGATATGAAAGTTTTTAAGACACGTTTTGATATTGAAAGGATAAATGAACCTTCCATCAGTTTTGCTTTAACGAAAGATGACCAACTCTCGACGAATCGTCTTTTGCGTGATAAGCACGCCGTCGACTGGGATTTAAGTGAAACACTACATTGCGTGTCACGTAGCTTTATCGAAGTCATCAAGATTCCTCATTATTGCTACAATAACGTGACGAGTCCGTCAGTCGCACCGCGCGGAAAACCAATTAAGACATCTGCACTTTGCCAGCAGATTGTGTATCGTGAACGACGCCGAGTGTTGGGAGTGGACTTACAGACTAGTTCTAATGTAAGTGATCGTAGTGAAACTAGTGGGTGGTTAGGTGGTTATTAATCATGTTACATGGAAAACAGTAAAAAAAAAAAACGAACAATGATTTCAGCTCGCTGTGTAAACGAAAGAGACTTCAAAGTCTGTTTGGTAATAACTCTCAGCGGAACTCTTCAGTCACTATGGACAATCCAAGACGAATGCGCGAATTAAGCAGTACTTTCATGACTAGACTCAACTGTTTCTGACACTCGTGCAATTGCCAATATTTGCAAGGTTGTTTTCAAAGGCGGCCTTTCCCATGTAGGCTGCACAACAACTCGGTTGAACGACAGAAGTACGTTAGAGCAATAGTTTGACGTTTAGTTATTCTATTTACTCTCTACTGTTGTTCCAAATTGTTGCAAGGAATAAAAACTATTTGCGATACACTGTACAGAAGAAATTAATAACAATAAAACGATCCATTCATATACGGGCGAAGGTGAATGAAATGTGATGGATGCTTCTTATGGACATCGTCATTTTACACTCTAAAAACATCTAGTCAATTGGGGCACGAACCGGAATCTTGTCAAATATTTGACAAGATTTGTTTCAAAATTGACTAGAAATGGTTCAAAAATGAAACTATTCGTTTCATTGATGAGCCGAATCTAGTCAAAGATTTGACAAGATTCCGGTTCGTGCCCCTATTGATTAGATACTATTCAAATTTGACTAGGACTTTTTAGAGTGTAGTCTACCCTTACAGAGATCATGAGATCATTAAATTTATTGTACACTTTGCTTCACATTTTAAGGGTATGACTGTCTTTTCGGCAAATGAATAAAAGAAATAGATCGTGTTTATCAGAAATTTAGTCAGCCGATTTTGATCCATCTACGGTATAGGTCGAAAGCCTAACAAAGTATGTTAATGATCTCAGTTGGAGGTTGTTCAGTGGTGTCATACTTACACCAATTTTGAAAATTCATGATTGTTTCACCGAAAGTTCCCAAACTGCCGATGCTGCATAGTACTAAGTGTGGGCGTGGGCTTCAAAGGGTCAAACTTCCACCAATTGTGGTATAGGTTATTTACGTCATTACGTCATTACGTCATTACATCATTACGTCTAACTCAAAAAGTCAAAAAGTTTCGTTTCGTTTCGTTTCGTTTATTTGTTTTTGTACATCATTGAAAGGTACCGATACATAATATGATAATTACCAAAAACATAATGAAGTAGAAGGAAGTAAACTAAAAACCCTGAGGGGCTTGTCGAGAGTTTTACTCCCCATAACTACAAAACAAAGGTAACTGACGTAGCTGAGTCGGAAACACAGAAAGCAAAAGAACAAAGAATTAAAGATATAAAGGCCAGAAAAACAATTAACTAAACAAAAGTAAAGACTAAGATAATAGGACTCAAACTTTCCCTCTAAGACCCCACCCCTTTCAACCCGTGCCCCCCCCCCCACTAAAAGACCACAGCTTTCTACAAACAAAATTCGTAGTGACAAAACATACATGTAATGAATGCATTCAAACAGTATAAGTGATGGAGACTGCTTAAGTATTAGTACAAAGCTATGTAGTACTGGGTGAAACCTCTCCGAAAAGAACTTATACTTGGCCTGTTAATTAATGTATTAGGTATTGAATTCCACAGTTGTATAGCTCTGTAGCGTAATGTCAACTGTGAAGATGATTTACGGGTACCAATAGTATGTAGGAGATGAGACTGGCGAGTAAAATAGTTATGGACTAAAGAATTTTTGGTGAAGAATTCTGAAAATGATTTTGCTAAAAGGCTGCGCATGAAACGATAGGTGAATGAAGTAATGTTAAGGTTGATCATATCGATCAGTTTCAAAAGATTAAGGGACTTATACAACTCGCTGGTGTGATCACGGGATCCGGATAAAGAGATGTAGCGAATAACTCTTTTCTGCAAAAGAACCAGCTTGTGAAGGTAGGAGGTTTTTGTACCTGACCAAACTGTGGAACAATACATTAGATGAGGATACACCAGAGTAAGGTAAATTGTACGGAGAATACCTTTTGGCAACAAATGTCTTAATCTACCAATTACACCGATTCCTTTGGCAATTTTTGAAGAAATATGATTGATGTGCTCTTGCCAGGTAAGCTTGCAGTCAATAATGACGCCGAGATATTTAACACTTTTGGCAGGTTCAAGCTTTTGCCCATTAATGGATATATTGAAAACATGATGATGAGTATTATTAAATACGATAAAATTTGTCTTACTGATATTAAGGGATAGCTTATTTGCTATGAACCAATCAGAGAAGAGGCTTAGTTCGTTAACAACAAAAGTCGATTGTGCAGTGCCCCCGGTCAGATCAGAGTTTCAATAAACGTAAAGAAGCTATACATAACTAACCCACAGTAACTTACCCATACTGGTCGCAGAGGAGTTTATAGCATCTCAGACAGTTTACTAAAACTACAGGACTTTTATTGAAAAATCCGTAATAGGCCCTATCTCCATGATGAGACTTAATAACCGTGAGTGAAGCTATTAAACGATTTCGTTAGTATAATTATCCTGCTTATGGAATATTTAAATCCTGGTTATCATGTTTTTACAATGTATAAGCATTTTACACCGAACTTATCTCTTTCCTGAAAGCATATAGGCTCACGGAATGCTTTTTCATGGGCTGAACTTTTTTTTTGCCCGAACTGTCTGTATTTCCTAAAAAACTACCAGAGGATTTTTAAAGCTCTGCGTAATAAACACTGGGGTTAGCCGGAACTCTTGGACAGGAGCTTGAGCTCTTGTGTCTTGCTAGTACTCACTACAAGTGAAAGTTTGGTATTTTTGGGAAGTGTTTATTTAATCTTTGACATAATGTGTAACCACCTCTTTATGAGTTCCAGGTCATGTGACTGAGACCAAGAACCAGTTGTTAGGGAAGCCTACATAGTGAAAATAAATATATTCAAGGATTTCAGAAAGTGGCTGCACAATTACAAAACCAATACAAAAGAATACCAAGTGCTGTCAATCAATTAAAAAACGACAGCACTATGTTTGTTTTCTTTTGCGTTTCCCTGTGAGTTCTTTTGTGCCCGTACCACTTAAAGGCCCTCTAAGCTCACCCCAGACAGTAACAATCCCTCCAACTAACCTAACTTCTAGCCCCGCCTCCGATTTGAACACAACTGCCCAGTAGTCGAACACTTCCAAGACAGAGCCACAGTAGCCTACCCTGAGTTTAAATTACTCAAGGCAATATTGAAAAACAAACTGTGTGTGTCTGTGAGCCTAATTAAGATCACAACTGACTGTCCAAGTCATCACTACCAACCAGACTGGTGCTATTATTGTTTCAATGAATGCCAATCAAAGTACAGTCACCAACTGGATTTAGAACTATGGGGATATGTCAAAATATATTTGGGGGGATGCCATAGCTCCTTCAAAGCTATTTCTACAGTGTCGTGTAAGATGTTACCATGGTCGTTGTAATTAGATTTTTGACAAGCAACAGCTACTTTCATCACATGTCACGCTAGGCTCTTTTAGTCGTTTATTTCAGTTGCGTAGCTAGATGTTTTTTGGAGGGGGCAAAAGCAAAAAATTTCCTACAGATTATTATCTTGAAGTAATGATGTACTATCTAAGCGTAGCGCCACCATCATCTGGCGTGTAGCGCGCGGAAAAAATTAGATTAAAATATCTCCGAGATTGCCTTTAATGACACTTCCAGGCCTTGTCAGTAACCATTTCGATGTGTAATTCTGCTTAAAAACATAAGAAGTGTTGTAAGTGTTTCAAATGAATTGTTTTTTTACTTATTTCCGACAGAGACTAGAAATTTCGACAGAGACCTTTGGAGGCTTTGTGGGGGGGGGGGGGCGACCGCCCCTGCCCCCCTCCAGCTACGCCACTGGTTTATTTCAACTAAACCATGACGAAATTTTCACTTACGTTTGCAAACCAATTGCAGTAGACACTATGCATCCTTGATGCCATTTCCGTTGTCTCATTAAATCTGCTTGAATGTCAAAGTAATATATTCCGATATTTTCTTGTTCTGGTTTTAAACGTTTCATATGTATGCAACCTGCACAAATTAGGCTACAGCAAAACAGACCAATATTTTCAGTGTGCAGCTTGCCGAGTAAAGTCCTGCTAAAACTTCATTTATGAAACACTTGACTTTCATAACACTGGGAGAAAGCTCCACATCACCTGTCTTCCGATGGAAAATTGTTTTCAATATTAGCTTCCGTTAAAACTGTTGCCAGTATTAAAAGCAAATGAACACCCAAGGTTACACATTTTGTCTATAACAGTCTCGTCTCTGGTTGCCTTGGTAACGGCAATTCGAAGGTTAACCTATTGAGAACTAATATTTTCATTAATATGCTCCGAACATCTTTAATACTGGGATCCTTTTTTGATAAAATGAGATCATTAGACATTTCCAGAGATTTTTAATAGAGTGGAAGCCCCTGGGAATAAGATGAAAGATGGAAAAGAACGATATCGTTTTATAGCAGAGGACTTTATGACGTCACTTCGTTCGTTAGGTGTGCGTACTCTTACTCGTTGGGTCAATTGGCTTCCCCATTTCACTCAGAACAGTATTCTGAAGGTAGCTGAATGCTTCTTAGTCGAGCACTCGCCGGGTATTGTTCATCTATCCATCTACTGCGATGGCCTAGTGGTTAGCGCATTCGTCTTTCAGCAGGGAGACCGGGGCTTAAAGGAGCTGAGTAGCCCCCAAAGTAGAATGAATTCTCGAACCCGCCGACTTCGTTACGTCACATCCGGTTATACTTCTTGGTTTATCGATTCAATCCGATACCGATACTTATCAAAGTCATGCATGCAGTGTGCCTGGTGTACCAGTACACTTGTTACTGTCGTTAACAGTACTAACGCTAGCATAACTTAGGCTAGCGTTAGGGCCTAGGTTTACCACGAAAAACAAACTCATTGATCGAAAAAAAAAGTTTCAATACCTGCAAAATCCACAATGTTCTTCATAAACCTCCTCAGATGATGCGCGAAATAGGCATGTGCCTTGCCACTAGTAACGCTAATATACTACATACGTACTTAAGTTGTGAGTTGTGTGTACTACATGCCTGGGTAGATGCATCGATCAGAACTAATACAAGTGAAAACGATTCAAAATTGCCGGTGCCAGAAGAAAAAGTAACGAACTAAAAATTCAAAGAACAAATTGTAAAATAATATCTTGCAAGTGTAAAATCAAATAACCCAAGAAGTAGTGTAGGAACGTTACGGCCAAATTACTTTGCAAGATTATTTTAAATGAGAATATAAAACGCATAAAGATTAATATTTTTAAAATTAGCCCCGCACAGAGGGTAATCATCTCGTTTGGTATGATGTATTTATTTTGGATGTACGCCACTACTCAGCTTCTTTAAATCCCAGTCGGGTCATACTAAAGAATTGAAAAATTGGATCCGGTGCCTTCTTGCTTGGTGCTCAGCATAACAGATAAGAACAGAAATTATAATTATAATACACATGTGAGAAAATTTAACCGAAAGCTCCGCATTGGTTGCCCAGGATATTATAGTAAACAGGGGCTTGAGAAAGTTTAGGAATGACAAGATTGTGATGGAAACGTGTAAAGAGATTTGATGTCCAAGCATTTATTATTATTATTATGATGATGACGATGATGATCACGATCACCACCACCACCAGAATCATCATCATCGTCGTCATCGTCATCGTCGTCATCACCATCATCGTCGTCATCATAATCGTCGTCGTCATCATCATCGTCATCGTCATCATCGTCATCATCATCATCATCATCATCATCATCATCATCATCATCATCATCATCATCGTCATCATCATCATCGTCATCGTCATCATCATCATCGTCATCATCATCATCGTCATCATCATCATCGTCATCATCATCGTCATCATCATCATCGTCATCATCATCATCGTCATCATCATCATCGTCATCATCATCATCGTCATCATCATCATCGTCATCATCATCATCGTCATCATCATCATCGTCATCATCATCATCGTCATCATCATCATCGCCATCATCATCATCGTCATCATCATCATCATCATCATCATCATCATCATCATCATCATCATCATCATCATCAGCAGCAGCAGCAGCAGCAGCAGCAGCAGCAGCAGCAGCAGCAGCAGCAGCAGCAGCAGCAGCAGCAGCATCTTATTTACTGTCACTTTTGTGTTCTTCATTTGTAAAAGGCCGTGGCCGAGTGACATTTGGAATAATTGATAGAAAATGTATAACACTGAAGCTAACGGGGAAAGAAATCACCTGTGATAAAAATTAGAAGAGAGGCTGTGAGCTGATATTGATTATTCAATGTACACGATTCAAGAGTCATGTTCCGAAGCACCCTTTTGAAAATGGCATGAAAAAACGTTGAAAATCCTCACCAGTTGCTTACGTCTTTCCCAACACCTCGTCCACGTGAAATATACTAAACAGGGATAATGTTCCAAAACAGTGTGCATTATTTTGCACGTGCAACAATATGCTTTTACAATTTTATAGCTTAGAAATATAGTAAGCCTTTCTTAACGTAGCGAGGAAATGATATATAGCTACAAAATGAGATTTTTATAGACCTTTTGCATATGACGTCATAGAACAGAAAGTGCGCCTTCCAATTGAGGCAAGTGCGTATCACTGTAACCTACATGAGACATTTGGTTTGTGTACCGGTGAGATACGCGTGTTAACCTTCGTCGTGCATGCAGTTTGATTCACATTGTTTGCCTCCAAAATGACGTTGTCTGAGGTCAATGCATAAGGTCTATTGCAGACTTTGAGAAAAATGAAATCCACTTAAGACCAAGAACCCAATTTTGACTAACGTATCTAACAAAACCAGGAATGAATGGGATAAAATTGAACTTTACTGGAATACCATATGACATTTGCGTGTACTGTAAATTCAACACGAGGAAGTCTCATAAAGCATTCAAATGTCTCCTCGTGATTATGAGGGGGTAACTTTTATGACAGATGGCGGTGTCCGTAGAATGGAAACAGTAACGTACTAAGGATGGGCTTAGGTAGGAGGGTTGGAAAAGAGAAAGACATAGTTTATGTAAGTTTATGTATAGTACCAGCGTAATATACAGAAAAGGATTTGATAATACTCTCCACCACAACGACCACATACTCCAGAAGGCAAAGAATTTGTATTAAACAGTGTCAGAGCTTAATTATTTGCGGAAGAATGAAATGATTCGGAAACCGCGTTTTGCTGCCTTTGGATTCTACTTTCACTGAAATTCACAGAAGTCACGGTTTTGTACAATGAAAGTCGGCAGAAACCAAGTAACTGTGTAATTCTGTTAATATTTACAATTTTTCTGCCTTCATTAAGGGGAGACAGATAACATTAAATAATTTTCCTCTTGTTGGAAGTAAACTGATGTGGAAATTACCGAGTGCGTCAGAAGTGCAATTAGCCGTTTAACCAAGTTCGCGTTTGCCAAATTACCAGCGTGGTCACGATTTCGTTTAAAGTAAGCGAATCACTTTCGCAAGAACTGCACTGATCGATTTGACTTACAATTCCCTGTTTTAAGGTATGGCCATTATATTTGAAGAAAAACATCTTTACTTGCTGAGTCTGCAGAATTCTGAAAAAATAATGTGATTTTGGAGGAAAATCCACTTTATGAACTAAGCTGAACAGGTGAATAAATGTTACTGATTTTACAAAGAAGTTTAAAGGTTGTTGTCAAACGCATCCTTCTATGAAAACTACGCAGTGTAAAAGTAAAATGCAATATCCATCTTTAAAGCAACGGAATACTAAAGATCTACTTCACAGTACCACATGTGAAATATTGTTTAGTTATTTCTAGTTTTGGTCCTTATGTGGCATATCTTGTCTGGTCGCTCCATACTCAGTGAGTATATTTACAAGGGATCTGAAGATGGTGATCAATTGGATCCATTATGATAACATTATGAGGAGCAGCTTCTAAAATGTATAAGGGGGCGTAACTTTGAGCAAAACTAATGTAAATGCGAAGTCCCAAGGGCATGGGATTTATCCTAAATGCTTTGTGATATGCCGTGGTTATTTTCCACATCCCTACTTTGTAGATATACGTGGTGGCAACGGATCAGTCGCCTTCAATTTCAGATCTTTATTGCATGAAAATAGCTGTTTGCACAATTTTGGAGTTGGGTTCATTAGATCAGTTATTGTGATAATTATAACGATAACAATAACGGTAGTGATAACCAGCATCATGATAATGGTGATAATGATGATGATGATGATGATGATGATGATGACGACGACGATGGCCATGACCACGACGATGACGATGACGGTGGCGGTGGCGATGGTGATGGTGGTGATGGCTTTAATAATGTACTTATATATGCAGGGCCACGATCAGCATAGCTGACGGTAAAGCTTTACACTAAATACAAATAAAATAGTGATAAAGTGTGGAATATATCTTATGCTAAACTCTACTAAATCTTTAGAGAACAAAATCAACAAAACAAAAGTAGAAACAAGAAAAGCTATAGCATCGAGCATATGCCTATTATATTTACTGTATATATATATATATATATATATAATAAATATATATATATATGTATGTATATGTGTATATATATACATATATATATATATATATATATATATATATATATATATATATATATATATATATATATATAGGTCGAACGCAGTAAGATCGACTGTAAATGTAGTTCGAAGTGTTAGTAACTGATTCGATCATAAGTGAAAATCAACCCAAGTACTGGAATAGTTTTTGAACAAGGGAATATATATATATATATATATATATATATATATATATATATATATATATATATATATATATATGTATACTCTTAGGTTTCAGAAAGCCAAAAGCTTAGTGATTTCTTGCCTCTTGGATATAATTTTACTACTACGGTTTCCGTTGACACAATATCATGGTGAAGTAACTGTGCTATACAAAAAGTTAAAAGTCCATAGGCATGGATCAAACAGATTGATATTATTCGAAAATTATTACAAATTAGCTCTTTGTTTCTAATTTTGATCATTACATGCCAGGTGTATGATCCAAACGTGTTTCATACTTGACAAATCATGTTAACAAGGTTATCTTGTTTTGCTCTTTGAACGTCTCAAAAGATAAAGAGATACTATAAAACGTTGAGTGCGGGCGCTCACATGCCAAATGTGAGATTCATATAGAATTTCTTTCTTGTGATATCAAGTTAACGAGGTTTTGGTGAGCCCTTTAGTGACCTTAAATGCCTTTTGACCCCCAACAAGCATTGTAGAGACCACATACTTAATATGGAGTACCCACCTGCAAAGTATGAGATTCATACAAATGTTTCTTCATCACGTTGTCAAGATTTTTGCAGTTTGACCTGCGGTGACCTCAAATGACTTTTTAACTCCACAAAAACAACACTACTTAATATGGGACATCCGCATGCCAAAAATGAGATCCATTACTATTATCTCTCTTGAGATATTGGGTTTCCACTGTAGACCTTTGGTGACCCAAAATGACCTTTGACCTTCACCAAACTCTTAAGGTAATATTTCTATTTTATGTGGGACACTCACAAACCAAGTATGAGATTAATTGAAAGTTTTCTTCTTGACATATTGTGTTTAAAAAGTTTTCACAGTTTTGACGTCTGATGGCCTCAAGTGACATTTGATTCTCACCAAAAACAATAGAGATCATCTAATCAATGCGGGGTATCCACATGACAAGTATGAGATCCATCAATGTTACCCTTCTTGAGATATCATGTGTACAAGTAATTTTTCATAGTTTCTTCAATTTGACCTCAATTGACCGAAATGACCTTTGACATCCACCCAATAGTCATAAATACTTTTTGAGAATGCTGGCTTGTGATTGGTCAGTTACCCATGTTCTAATCCAGTGTAGAGACATAGGGTGTATGGAGAGCAACTTTTTGATCAACATGATTGTAAACACAGCTCTAACACTACAGTAAACTGTTTGTATAGGCTAGGTAGGCCTGGGCCTTCAACTGTAATTTTTTTTCAGTAACTGTCCAAATTATAAATAATATATTTTGGTTGACAGCAATGTTGCACATCCAAACAAATAATCAGCTTCTAGGCTACAAACGATATTTCAGGCCTTTTCAGAGAAATTAAAGTGATTTCACGCTGAGTAAGGTGTTTTACAGGCCTAAGGCTCTAACGTTAGCTTTAAAAGCGTGTCAAACTATCGTGCGTCCGCTTGATTTTAGTACATCGCCGATAAGAAGAAATTATACAGCATTTCTTACCTCAGTAATAGACCTTTATCTGGGATGGGTAATAATATAAATACAGTTGTAAAATGAGTGATGAGCACTCACTAACCTTAAAACTCATCTTTCATATTCCAGAAAGATAGCGTTGGCCCCACGTATTCTGTGCACTATATTTCAAAGAAATATAGCTCCAAAATCATCAAGGGGATTTCCAATCGAAGAATAGAATATATGCTATAGAAACCATGGCCGAGGGCTACTGTCCAATATGCCCAGGCCTAATGACAAAGTAGGCCTACTGCATCAAGAAACCTTATCCAAATTGCGGCATCCTACATTCTTTTTGTAAGAAAAGCTCAACGTCAGTAAAGAAATCTGTCTGGTTTAAGTTCCACTCGTAAAGTATACAAGCTCTCTGCGATGACATTTCCAACCACTAACGTTAGGTCTAACGTTAACTTACAGCACAAGTCAAGCAACTAACGTGAGGCCCTAGCACATGATAACTGTTCTGGGTAAGCACGCTGGTTTTACTTTGATCCGAAACAGTATCAATATTGTCAGTGCACAGATGTAGGCCTAAACAGTTTTAGATCACATTTGAAAAGTCTCCTTTGTATCACGAAATCGCAAGATGGAAATTGCTTGCAAATGACACTCGGGTAAGGAGACTTCGTCTAGTACGAGTCTACTTCGAACTGACTCACCGTTCGAAAACAGCGTAACGATAAGTTAGTCGGTAGCCTAGGTTAAGGCTAGGACAAACGTTGGCCTAACGTTATTTGTTTTCAACAACGACGTAGCAGCACGTTTAGTGTGTTGAACCTCACGGTGAGCAATATCGCAAAAACCACATATCCTCACGCTAGTAAGTCCACCAATTGTAGTTTCAGTTGAACTGTCAAGGCAGAGTACATTTCCAATTCAAACAGAGAAATCGTTTCAAATATGACCTCGCTCAAAATATTCCAAAAAATCCACATTCGAAAAGAGACGTCACAAAGTATGGCCATGTGTTTACAAACGACAAAGCTATAGCGTGCAGCTAGTTATATAGCCTACATATTACATAGCTCGTAATTTAGCAGGCAGCCTATACGCAGTCTTATGTGCACTCTGCGAAAATTTAGTCAGTTTGGGAGAATAATTCATGATCAATGGAAAATCGTTAAAAAAGCAAGCTTTTCCACTTTTAAACGTCTCGAAATTAAAGTATTTATGAATGGGAATAAAGTCATGGTGCCTATGTCTCTACATCAGATTCGAACAGGCTATGACGTCACGCATATAGGCAGAGACCCTCGGCTTCGCCTCGGGTCTCTCAGCCCATATGCGTGACGTCATAGCCTGTTCGAATCTGATGTAGAGACATGGGCACCATTGACTTTATTCCCTAATTACAGAGCCCATTTATTCAACACGGAGTTCCCAAATGGAAAGTTTGAGTTTCATATACATTTCCTTCTTGATTTGTGACATTTACAAGATTTCTTACACTTTAACCTCCAGTGACCCCAAATAACCTTTGACCTGCACCAAAAACTATAGGGATCATCTGCTTAAGATGGAGTATCCACATGGCAAGCATGAGATCCCTTTAGCTTGCGCATCTTGACACTGAATGTTTACAAGCAATTTTGTAAGGTTTTGCGGTTTGACCTCTAGTGATCCCAGATGATCTACACCAAATAAAATAGGGATCATCCTTTCAACATGGATTATCTACATGAAAACTATGAGATCCCTAAAGCTTGCCCACCTTGAGATGCCCTGTTTACGACTAGTTTTCAAGTTTTCACTATTCGGCTTCTGGTGACCCCTAATGACCTTTGACCTCCACCAAAATCAATAGGGATCATCAACTGAATATGCGAAATGCAATTTATCGAAGTTCCCCTACTGGAGATTCGTGTTTACAAGCATTTTTCATTGCTTTTACAGTCTGGCCCCTGGTGATCCCAGATGATCTTTGACCTCCATCAAATACATAACGGATCATCAAATTAATATAGGTATCCACTTGTCATATATGAGATCCCTCGCAGTTATCCTTCTTGAGATATCGTGTCTACAAGCAAAGTGTCACATACGGACACACATACCCACACGACATCGATCACCATCGCACAGATTTTTTTTCTGCCTTTGGCAAGGAATCAAATATGGTGGGAAGGGAATATGATATAGTATCCCGCTTTCACAAGTGGGGCATGCACCCCTAGGCTACCTGTTGACTCTTATGGATTACTTACACCATAAAAGTTGGGTAAATTGGACTTGTGCAGAGTGTCTGTCAGAATCGGCATTTCAGAAAGTAAGGAAATGTGCGTAAATATTGTGCGTAACTTTAAGCATGCTAATTGTACCTCTAATGGGGCTGAAATGAGAAATTGGTAAAACAAGAATGTCACGTTTTCGCAAGGGCGAAAGAGTTTATGCTTGGAAAAAAGCTGAACTGCCACGATTGCATACTTACCTGTTATTAAAGTTTAACAATTCGATGGAGACAAACTATTTATTTTTTAAAACGAAATACAGTTTCATACCGCAATGTTTGCTTTACCTTCATTAAGATCTCAAACCAGAATGAAAAAAAAAATAACAATTCAATGTCATTACGACTGAATTGGCAAGTTTAACTCAATAAGATTATTATTATTATTTAATGCTTAAGACAAGATCAAGGTGTGAAATCCGTTGAAGGTCCGTATTAAAGCAATGTCATGGAAATTGAACGAGCCTCCGAGCATACATTTGATGACCTTCTGCACAAGCCAAAACCTAATCAGCCGGGCAATAGAATTTTTCCTTGATTTGAGTTATATAGGCTTTGAAAATGTCCCTGCTTAACTGAAGTTGCTTTCAACAAGGAACCCTAGGATTTTCATTTTTATTTTTAGAAAGGAAAACTCGTTATAAAGATATAGATACCTTGTGAGGATTCGAAGAAAAATGATGTAGGCTAATTTAATCAAGAAGATTTTTTTCCCTCGAGCACGACGGATAACCTTGGGAGTGGAGTATGGATGTGTAAAATTTAACCATGGATGTTAAGCGATCGATAATTGTATGTACTTGCATCTAATCCCAAGGCAGACTTGAGTGTTGTTCGTAACTTTTTACGACCGCTATAGATGTTGTAAATGTCACGCAAAACTGAAAAAATAACTATCGTATTAACTTTGAAAATGTATACGAAAATGTAATTTATGGTTTATCTACAACAGACTCTAATCAGAAACGTTTCATTATTGTAATGAAGTTTGATACAAATGCTTGGTCGGAAGAATTGCTAAACAACCACTATCCTACCGTAACTCTATTAGTTGCCGGGTAACATAAATTCTACAGCGTTTCAGCGTATCACTTTGAGTACAATATATGTATGAGTAACCATAGAAATAAATAGTATACAAATACCAATCACTTACGGGGATTACCTTGTAGCCTGTAGAGATGCCTTAGTATTAGTCACATATGTTCGCAGTCAGGGTCTACTTAACTCACTGGGGTTTGGGTGGGGTCCAAGAGACCCAAACTGCACTCCAGTAGGCCCGGCGCATAACTTTGAAAGGTTCGGAGCTTTTATGTAGGCATATATATATTTAGAATCTAAATAAAGAAAAACGTCAGCAGGTGAAGTCCATAACTTAAACTGTTAGAAATTAAAATATTTAAATTGCTATAAAAGTATGGATTTTAACTTACACATGAGGCTTTAAAATGTTGGTCAAATTTTTGTGTCCTATTCGGTGGTCGATTGATGGGAACAGCGTAAGGCTTATAACGTGAGGAAAATATAAGGAGCGTGCTTCATAAAATGTAAGGCACCGCTAACAGTGATGTCTTAGCCATTTGCAATGTCAGATGGATGTAGCGGTGGACATTAGATGAGTCACACAAAATCAGCTTAGGCCCCAAGCAGATAGGCTATTTGAATTGACCACATGTAAAACAGGTTTTGAACGGCAGTTTTCTGAAAGTAGCAGTTTTCTGAAATAAGGTACGGTAGCCATAAACAGAAAATCCTTTATTTAATTTTGAGGGCATAGACGTATGAAAAAGAATTTTGCAAGTAGAAGGAAAGTGTTTGCCCTAAAATTTCCTTATTTAGAAACAACCATGGTATATATAACCATTTACTGGCATTATAGGAATGTTTCAAAAACAATCTAAATGACTTGTTTCACATGTCGGCTACCTGGCTACTGGATAAAATAGATTCAAAATGGAGGAAGGGGTGGGGGTGGCGTTTCAACCCTTAAAACGATTCAATGAAGTTAAACTGATTCCTTTCTAGCTCGCTCTGTGGCTGTCATTATACAAGGTTTGGGGCCGCTCCTTGAAGATCTTTCACTCTGCCTACTGTACGGTGAGTGATGGAATGGAAAGTTTCGTTTGCTCCGAGGCGTAACCGTTTACTCGAGTTGACTTACCCGATAGAAAAACATGTTCTTTTTTTCGGAAGTGAAAATTTGCCTACACTATTCCATGTAATTTCCAAAGATGAGGTGATTCTGTCTAAATGATCTACTTTGTCCCAAGCAGTCTGCAACAGGCGCGCTGCCCAGAATTATTACGTGTACAAGGTAATTGATGAAAGCTTCAGCTGAGCTATTGCTGTCGTAAGCGGCAGCAAATGTCTGTCATCTGTCTGTCACTTTCGACATCGTGTTTAATTGCGTAGCATTTCGCTATTTCTTCATGAAATTGACTGAAATTTGGCTTTGTAGGTGAGGAAAATATCTTAATGATGCAATCATTTTCGATAAATATAAACATTATTCGACCTCGGGAGAGGGTTTTGTTTGAAAACATAAAATTTCCTTCTCTTCCTTCAATTGTGCACTAAATTCGCTGAAACGTTTCATATAGATAGTTTGAATAGTACTGAACTAAAGTTAAATTTCTCATTTGTTATCATTGTCATCTGATGACCCAAAAGAGCATTTTTGAAAAAAATTTACAAATATTGTGCATGTTTAAATGCACAGAACATCGAGAATCCCGACTGTCATCATCTGAGAGACTGTACAACCAGGGAGGTTTTATTAGCTATAAACACCTCCCTGGTACAACGAAACGAGGTACAAAAGTATACTGAACATATATAAATGTACAGGACGTCTCGTGCTTAATCGTGTGGCTAGTGTTTACGCAAAGTGCAGTGTATCGATTTTTGAATACCGTACGTGAGCTACCCCGCAAATCAGACTATGTTTGCCCAGCTCTTCGCTTCCCAGACCAGGGATATGACATAAATGAGGAATATACCGTACAGCCTGCTATGGAGGCGTTACGTGAACATGTGGCGCTGATCACTTTCAGGCATTTAAATAATAGACTAGCTAAATTGGTTGGATGTTTAGGCCTACTCGAAAAGAAATGCCAGACGTTTGAAAGTTGTGCAAGTTCTTGCGAATAAGTGCCCTTGTGCGAAACAGTGATAAAAGGTAGGCCTACACATTTTTGTGTAGGGGCAGAAACAAGTATTCAACTTAGCCTGATGTCTGAATGGTTTTAGGAGTTTGGCTTAAAGTTAAAAGAGAATATATGCAGTTGTCTCAAGTTTCAATTGTAAATATTACCTTAATCTTTCAAATCTTCTTGTATCTCCTTTACAAACATTTTTCTTAACATTTCTGGACAAAAAATATTTTTTAGTATGAAAGGTAAACAAATGACGTATTCTTCCTTAATAGCAAATTAGTTTATATTGTCAAATGAAGGAAAGAAGCTACTCGTGAATTGAGATGCCGGCGCGGGGTACACTACTTCAAGGTAAGGTGAATGCTGTCTAGGAAATGTAGTAAGGGGAAGAGGAACCCACCCGGCCCTTTCTTTAAAAAAAAAAGAACATTGCACGTTGAATGAAAATACAATGCTTCATATGGTTTAAGCTTGACGGTTGTGCTAACATTCCAAAAACAATTTTCGGTTTGAAAAGGAAAACGTGCTTTCAGTGAAGGCGTGTGCCATATGTCAGTCTCGGAGGCAGGAATTGTGCAGCTCAGGCTTCTAGCCAAGTGGGCAAAGGGGGCGAATCCCTCTTTGAAATTTTTTCGTCCCCTGGCAAGTTTTCAAGTTGACATTGGCTTAATGGCATTTGTACACATTTGACCCCTTTAAAAATTTGTTAGCCCCTGGAAGCCATTTCGACCCCCTTCAGTACCTTGTCAGGCTACGAGCCTGGTGCAGTCACATGGGCGTCGACACTGCAGGAACCGCCTCAATTTTGTTCTCCGTTACCGAAAGCCCCACCAAGGTGGTAAGGGGGAAGCCATGGGGGATGATATTTCAATAGCCTTAGACTTAGTATAAGTGTACATATTTTCCCAACGCTCTCTACGAACTGTAGTTACCCTCGGGCCTGTTGCGATACATTCACCGGTCCTTTAAGCAATCGACGATTTATACCTGGTAGATCCCAATCATAAAAATGTATATGCAGTAAACAGGGGCGGCGCCAGGGTTTTTCGATAGGGGTGGCAAAGCATGCTGGGTCGGACCCAGCTTTATTGTTTGGAGGGGTGCAGGCATTGAAGACTTCCGAGCTTCACCCACCCCCCTCCCCCTCCCTCCCCGTGTCAGAACCTGCATTTTGGCGTTTTCATTTTCTTGGACTTTATTTTTCTCTAAAAAAAAACTTTTTGGTCTGAAATAAATACGAACTGTGAGAAGGGTTGTTTGTCTGTCAGTGAAAATCGGCCCCTCAATGAATGAGACGGTTCAACTATGCAGCAAGCGCGGCGGAACGAAAAAATATTTGGGGGGGGGGGGGCTGATTGCAGGAAGACTATCTAAGCGGAGCGCCACCATCGGTTGGCGCGGAGCGCACAAGAAAATTTTGGGCTTTACAAACCCTCCAGATGGCCGGAAATGGCACTTCCCGAGTGATCTAAGCTGCATGTACCCAGCCTTGAAATATGGATCATATGTCTGCAATTTCTCAATTGAGGAGGAAAAATAAATCTATGAAAAATGGTAATACATATTTCTAAGCGGAGCGCCACCATCAGTTGCCGCAGAGCGTTCAAGAAAATTTTTGACTTTGCAAACCCTCCAGATGGCCGGAAACGGCACTTTCCGAGTGTTCTAAACTGTATGTATTCATCCTTGAAACATGGATCTCTTGTCTGCAATTTCTTAATTAATGAGAAAAAATTAATCCTCATTATGTGGTTTTTTCTTGCTTATACAAAAGCCGAATCACTGAGGAAGAGTTATACGCAAAATTGAATTTTATAAAAGGGAGAGGAATCTAACTCTTATGAGATAACATTAAACTTTTACCTATAGTTTTTCGAGTTTTTGAACCAATGATGTAACCAAATTTGCAAGCTGAAGTAAACTTTACGCAAACAGGAGTGACGGCATTTCCTCACATTAATAGACTGAATTGTGTGTATCGTTAAATTTAAATCCGATTTAGTGTCCTTCATAATCGTATGGTATCATTACTTAATATGCATAGGAGATATTGAAATTTTGCAAATTGCACCCTTAAGAGTCTGTAAGCCAAAACGATTGAAAGGCACAGAAAAGGGAGAACTGCTCATCAATGTGAGAATGTGAAATCACTCCAGCTTGCTTTGAGTTCACTTTGCTTTGAAAATACAGTTAAATCAGCTTTTTATGTTGAAAGAAACGCACATAGGAAATGTATTTTGTGGTCTACAAAGAACTGCCAAATTTTAGCTAAATTTAAAGTGTACCTAAAGGCTAAAAATTCAAAAACATATGTTACAAAGCTTGAAAAATGAATCCAAATGGTCTAACTGCCATCTTTACAGGAATTCCTGAGCTGAGACATATAAAATGTTGGTGCTTATTCAATTTAAAATGGTAGATGGCGCAATAATTTGTAATGTCATTGTTGTACTACTCAAATTACATTCTTTGTTTTCTTTATTTTTTCGAAAGCCTCTGCACCTTGTGCCAGAATGTGATCACTTTCTCACTGTTATAGGGTGACTTGTCTATACAAAACCTCACCGTACAACAGTTATTTTTGCAAGGTTATATAAACATTTCAATTTCAAAAGGAAACAAAAGCAAGTAATGTGAGTTTACAAGAAGATCATCACAAATTATTGCGCAATCGACTATTTCAAATAAAATGAATAAATTAAGCGTAAAGGAACAGAACTGACAATGAACGGATAGGTAACGTACGTATAACTGAAGAAACTAAAAAACACAGGCAAAGAAACGTACAGGGGACGGACATAGACCGAAGATGCAGCGTACTTACATCCTGTCCCCTCCTCATACTATAGCTTAACAAACGTTTTCGCCGTTCTTTTTTTTTTGAATTTTTTGGGTGCGACTGATTCCTTCCCCCGGCATTCGCCCCAGGCATGAGATGAGTGATCGCGGTTCTGAGGGAGGGGTTAAGGGGAGGGGTGTGAAAGATTTTTCGACTACCGGGAAGCCTTAGACGCAATCTGGTACAATATTTTGCATCTTTTGAAGTCATATTTTTTCTCGAGAAATCTAGTTTCTAGGTAAGTAATCCAACGTTCTTTACTTTTGGCCGACTACAGTTTTCTAACTTTGTTGCACTTATTGTCGACGATTACATAACAAACGGGCAAGGGCGGCTATTTGTGTTGGCTATTGGGGGAGGGGCGCAGAATGGAAGTTGCCATCGAAGTGGAGCCATCATAGTTTTGTGCGAAGCGTACAAGAGAATTTTCGCCCCACAGACCCCCCCCCCCCCGACTGCATGAAATGGCACTTCTCGGGATCTTGGAGGCAGTTTTGAACAGTACGATACTTGATAAGTGACGACTGACAGGCATGAGCATGTGAACGGGTTTGGTTGCGTTGGTATAGAAGCGGAGCTCCACTAACGTTTTTAAAATGTTGCCAAAATGGCTTCTATATCGCAATTAAATGGTCCTTCTCAAACCTTTCAAATTGCACTGAAGCCATCTTGATATGTGGCATGATTTCTATTGGCTGGCGCGGACTGCTCCGATAAAATTTTTGCCAAAACAGCTCCCATATCGCAAGAAATGGCCCTTCCCAGATCTTTCAAATTGCACTGAAGACATCTAGATATGTTAAACGTCTCATATATATTTTCCCACTTTCACGGAACTGCTCCCTCTGGTATAACCTTCCCTGCGTACCAATTTAACCATTTTGTGATTGTTGTGACATGATTGAACAATGTACACGAAAGTGAAAATCCTACCCCCCCCCCCCTCCTCCACTGATTGGATACGATACTCCACTACAGACATGTCACTGCATGTGTAGGGCAAGTGTACAACTAGAGCTGGTAGGTCCATGCGTACTGGATTTACACACTAAAATATGATGTAGGCCTACTTCTCCGTGAGTCACGGTCGTGAAGGTAGCCATGGAATTCAAAATAGATACCACATTCACGCGTAGTCCGAGAATTTACAGAATATTGATAAATACGTCGGTGAAATACGGATTTGAATTAACTTTTAATCACTCAAATCAGTCAGTTTAGTGTTGAATACTGTATTTTGCTTGTTTTCAAATAGACAGCAATTTTCACAGAATCTCGCTAGGGGATATACTGTATTTTCGGCCCCCTATTGTTTACGCTACTATAGGTTTTAACCCTTAAACGACAAAAAAGAAACTCAGAGAGGAATTCAATCATGGGTCTTCTGGGATGTAGAAGGGGCCTTAGTGTAAGCTCTGCGGTGGATGCAGTAAAGGGCGAATGTACAATGAGTTAGACAGAGAAGACAACGCGCGCGAAGCGCGCAAAATTTTCGAGGATTTACACCGAAAATGCCCTATATGCGACGGATAATGTATCACAATACTTTATTCCATGATACTGTTACACCTCACCCTACCCCCTACAAAATTATGTGTCTTAAAACGTTATTTAGACAATTTTATTTTTTGGGTCAAAAACCATAGGGGGGGCAAATGCCTGCCCTGCCCCCCCTGTGGCGCCGCCCCTGGCAGTAAAATAATTTTGTAGGGGAAAACGGGACTAAAGAGTACTCAGAATTAGGCGTGTAAAGAATTTAATTTAGAAATTATCCCTTTATATTGAGCAATTGAGCAGTTTTGGTTTTTCCAAACCATAGTGGCAACCCGCATTTGAAGTTTTTTTTCCCTGGACAAGTTCAAGGAATATCGTTGGGGCAAAATATCGTTTTTAAGACCTTTAACCATCTGTAAATTTGTTTATCGGAAGTTACTATCTGAGTCCAATTATAGAAAACAAATGAGGTCTTCACAGCAGCACACTCATAAACATTCATTATTTGTATACTAACATCTGTGCAGTATATAAAGTTAACTTTGTGTACCAGATTTAGTCTTTCAGAGACTTAAGGAGTTTAATACATATTTCATTGCATTTATATTTATCTCTTTGTTTTCTAACGTACGTATGAACAACATGAGTTACAGACCCAACCGAAATATTGACTGCAGACTTTTAGGTCAACAGGAATAGCTGAGCTTCGGCAACATTGTTGCACTTGTTAACTTATCCTAGGTTAAGGACAGGACCAACTTGGCTAAAGGCCATGTTTTTCAAATTGGTCGAAGAACAGGCCTAGTTCCCAGATAAAAGTTTGTCGTCATGCGATGACCTCTCTGTGAGTGCAAAGACTTCTACAAAAAGTCACTTCAATCTCGTTGTTAAGTTGTTTTTACCGAAAAGAAAAGATATATATTTTGGTGATTGAATCTTCTACCGTAGGAAAATGTGAACAAGAGTAACACCAGAGTCAGGTTAACTTACCAGCTTTCACACAATAGAGGGCGCACGACTACAACAACCATCCCTGCAACCACATCTACCATTACATTAGTGGCATCTCCTTGTCAACACTGAATCAAATTTATTACAAAGGTGAGCATCCAACGTGTAATTGCATTCAACGTAAAACTGCATTCAGCGTGTAATTGCATTCAATGCGTAGGTTAAGTAAACAAACGGAGATGTTCCTTGGGGTCGATTTGCAAACAGTTACATGCATCCGTGAATTTTAAGTAGGCTAGGCTAAAATGTTACAGGGTCGGATAGCATTATATTAGATAGCAGTGTGCTCGCGGTCCTTAAAATGTCACAAGATACAAGTGGGTGTGATACAATAAGGAAAAGTAACATTAAGAAAAATGGAAAGTACCGCCATGGAATTTAGGCAAGTAAAGAATATGCATGTAAATAGTATAATTCATTAAGTTGCTGTTTTGCTTGAGTAAAATAAATGCTAGGTTAGGCCGAACAAAGTGGAGATAAGTAGAACAGGGCGTTGTTAGTTATGGAGCTCCAACGCCACGTATGTCAGAAGAAAACGTTTGATTCACGGTCTCTCCATTCCCGTTCTTCAGCTTCTTTTGATTGAAACTTCTAAAGATGATCTTTTTACAAATCTAAGTAATCCAGAAACAACGGTCATTGTTAACCAGTGGCGTAGCTACGGGGGAGGGGGGGCATGAGGGGCACGTTCCCCCACGACAAAACCGTGCCACCCCAGGTGCCCCCCTACGGAAAATTTTAAAATGTACAGTTTTATAAATATTAGTCCTATAGAGAGGGAGAGAATTTAAAAATTGTGCCCTCCCAGGAAAGGTTCGTAACCCCCCAGTGCCCCTTGCTCAAAAAATCCTGGCTACGCCACTGTTTTTAACACGGTGCTTTAAAGAGCAGACCCATTACCAACGAGGGCCGTGCTCCCATAAATACTTTCAATTACACAAATGTCCATAAACGTCTAAATAATCTACATTCTTTGTATATCCCCAAGATTTTGATGGGATGCATCTTTGAAATAGGCCTACTGTAAAAAAAGAAAAGAAAAAAAAAGAAAAAAGGTAATTGCCGTATCATTAGCAAGTTTCATAGAAATGAGAGGATTGAAGAAATTCTTTACCAAATTTAATTTAGATGTTACAACAACGGAAGTTTGAAATTTTGAATTTTCCTTGACGACTGCAGAGTCATTGCAAATGATGAAATCATCGTAATGACTCTTGGAGATGTATCAGACAATCCAGACTATTGTCCTTACTTCCAGACCTTTTCAAGTTTTATAAACGATTAAATTACAAGACAGTAGGCAGCTTTAAGTTGATGAATACTTTATGTAGACATGCAAACACCTCCTCAAAAGGATGGGTGAGAGTTGTGTATTACTCCTTAACAGCTCCCTGATT
Source organism: Holothuria leucospilota (assembly GCA_029531755.1). NCBI lineage: Eukaryota > Metazoa > Echinodermata > Holothuroidea > Aspidochirotida > Holothuriidae > Holothuria > Holothuria leucospilota. Next base: position 26,393,157 of record CM055970.1, read on the forward strand.
GAACCAAAGTGTAAGCTCGTATCTTGTTCCTGACACACAGGAGATTTCTATTAAGAAATTTTTGGATGTCGCCCTCACAAGGTTGCCTCCTTTATAAATCCTGGAACTCACGGAATGAAAGTTTTTCACTAAAACCTAAATTAGTCGGGATAGTGTCTCTCACGACTAATTTGACTGACTAGCGTAAAATTAGTCAGTGTAATAGTCAGTGATCACAAACTAGTCAGTTGATTAGTCGGTGTAACACGGACTAATTCACTGACTAGTTTGTGATCACTGACTAATACACCGACTAATTTTACGCTAGTCAGTCAAATTAGTCGTGAGAGACACCATCCTGACTAGTTTAGGACTAGTTTAGGTTTTCAGTGAATTGGTGTATCTTTTTGACACTGGTTTTATTCAAAACATACGAGATCTCAAAGTAAAGAACCGTTAGACTGTTGGAAGCAACTTACAGCAAGCCCCGGGACGTACTCCCTTTTCTTATTAATCTTACCAAGGACGTCTCTTCAACATTTGACAAGGGTAAAGTAGTCATTTTTTTATCAAGCTAAGTGTTAAAGTAATATTACCTGTTTAAGAAAAGGGAAGTACATAACACTGCCTTGTCCAAAGTGTTAGAATTAGGTTTAGGCAGTCCATCCGAACAATAAAGATAAATAAAGATCCCTCACAAAGGTAGTTCTTCCAAATATTGTTTCAATTATCATAAAAACAACTAAAGAAAACTATGAAAATCGAAAATACTCGGAAACAACCTTTATTCCATCCAATCCTACTCCTGGTTGAACAAACCAATGGGAGTGCTCGAACATATGGATTTGCAAAAGGCAACACAACGAAAGGTGCCCACGTTTATGCCAGTGAACGGACACTGGACACATGATATTCACGCTATAGCCTATCTACGTACTTGAAAACTGACTGTATAGTACCATGGAGCTAACATCCGAAAGGTTTTATTGGCTCCATAACAGTCGCTAAATCGGAAGGAAAATTTTCCGTTGAAGCCCATCGGCCGACCAATTTGAATTTCCGAACAAACTACAGGCAGCCCTCGTGAACTAGTCGATAACACAACTTGGGACTAGGTATCAGTGCTAGCGTAACTGAAGGGGGGCAGGAGGGCCGCCCCCACCCACTTGGCTTCCTGGGATGGTCTGTCGGTACATTTGCTGATCTTGTCGGTATATCCGCCCGGTGTGAACGACGACTAGTTTCCCCGACGGTTTACCAGTTTTTGCTCTCAAGAGGACAATTTCTCTAATAAGAACCCAAAATTTTCGGCCCGCTATAGTTCCTTTCCACATAGATAGATAGCATAAGTCCTGTCACCCTTACCAAGTAACATGTGGGCAGAGCACACAGGTTATGTAGAGGTCGTAAATTTCATCTCATATCGCAAAGCTATTGCTGTTCTCTCGTGTGTGTCATGCGGTAGGGTTAGTTGGTGAGCGACTAAGGGAGCAAAGTTTGGTTATTTCATTGGGCAGTCCAGGTGCTTTCTACACAATGTATGTTATCCCCGATACGGTGTACAACCTACAAATTTTATGTTTTCTTTATTTTTCTTAATAATTATATATGTTTTTAGTGTAAGCCTATTAAAAATTTTCGCACGCTTTGCAATTGCACGATTCAGACTCAAAAGAACACAATCAGTGTAATGAAGTAATAAATGGTATTGTGCAAAATATGCCGCGCAATGGCATGGGATAGTCAGGCACCTTCATATCTACTTCTCACCACCCCCTCGGTAAAGGAGGTGACAGAACGTGGGGTCGCTGGTATGGCCCGGTCCCCTGTCGGGAAAATTCTGTGGCCACATATTGTCAATTTATTTATTTTGGCTTTCCAAAAAAAATTTCATTTTTGAGATAGAACCCAAAATTTTCTTCACGCTTTATCCACTGTTCCTCAGTTCCGTTTCTTATAGCTAAATATAGTAGACTGCAAATCCTTTTCATCTTTTAAAGTAACTTTATAAGTAGCATACATGGAATTATGTAAATGTTGGGAATTTCATCTCATTTCGCTAGACTTAGCTAATGTTCTATTGTCTGCTGGTATCTGTCTTGCGTTACGGCTAGCGACTCGAGGAGGGATGTAAAATGTAAGTTGTGCCCCATAGGGCCCAACTGCCAGGACAATTGACCTATGTAAGCTTTAAATGAGCACAGATTCTTTTTAGTGTATAGGCTCACCCAAAATAATTTCGCGTACTTCGCGCGCTTTTTCACAACTTAGAGTCTGGCAAAAACATTAAATCAGCGCGGAACTATTTTCTTCTAGTAAATACAAATTTTATGCAAAATATACCCCGCATTGCGTGGTATGGTACACAGGTTTTCTTCAAATTCTCCCCTCACCAACCTCTCGACGGGATCGGAGCTGTCCGAGGCAGTCTGTCCCCCTGTCGGGCAAATCCTGGCGCCACCCCTGGGTGGATGATGGGGGGCCACAGGTGCGGGGTGACTTGTTAAGGGATAACCCTTTGACACTGAGTGTCGGTACATTGACTATATGCTGTCGGTACATTTACCTTATTTTCGTCCCTGCCCCCCACTTCAAGCACCTCAGTTACGCTACTGGGTATCAGCAAGAGCCGCTGCTACCTGGAAGGGAAAGGACAGTAAAATTTGTGCAGTAAGTGATCTTTCGTGATCATCGAAGAGTGTTTTTTGCATGATTCCGAAGGTAGACTCAAAAAATACGAATATTTCTAACTCAATTGACCCACGAGACTGGCCATCGATATAATATGTGAGTACTACATCCAACGAATAATATTGAACAATTCTTGAGACATTCATATCCTCGGTGGTCAACGATATCAGCTTGGAGTTGACATCTGAGATGCTTACCCTGCTTCGCAAGGTCATACCATGGAGCTACTAACTGGACACACTTTCCCTGTTACGTTTCCCAGCTGAAATGTACACAGTTGCCTTGATTCAAACAGGGAGTTCTGATACAACGAGATGGGGTTATCGCGCTTACGAAGGCTAAATCCCTGAAAAAAATGGCTAAATTTAGATGCCACTGAGCAGTTGAGATTTGTTTTGCCAGCCAAGGTCGCACCCCCAATGCATATGCCTCCAAACTTCCCACACGGCCCCAGGGTACATACGGAATTTTTCACAACTCCATTTGGGGGTATATCCGTATTCGTTCGGGAAGGGGGAGGGGCCTCGGGAAGCATCGCACCTCTTGCGATTTGTCTCCCATTGACTTTGCACGTAAAAGACCTCTCGAAAAATGACTAAGTCCAGATGTCACTGAGCGGCTGAGTTTTGTTTTGCCCGCCAAGGTCGCACTCTCAATGCATATTCCCCCACACTCCCCACATATCGCACTGCACTTAATTAATGCACTGCACTTAATGGTTATGTTTTTGTGGGGGCCAGATTCAGGATTTTAAGGAAAAACGGACTTACTTTGTGAAGATAAAGATTAAAATATGTTAGAGCCAAAGGCAAGAAACCTAAAGGGGGCAAAATTTAGGAATTAGTCACTGTTAGATGTAGGCTACATTTTTTGGCATCTGGAAATCAAGATAAAAACACAAAGAAACATACGTTTTCATTAAATCGTACATTATTATGTGACGGCTTTGTAACATCCAGTAATTAAGTGCATTGTTGGAACTTATGGCCAAAACGGACTGACAGAAGGTCTGCATGGCCCTTTAGATTACCTCCATAAAAAATGAAAGTTAACTTTATTAGATTGTGATCACGTAGCATTTAAAAATCAAGAAAAGAAAGGAAGAAGCATTTCTATGGCATTATATCATACAGTGTCATATGACTACTCTGCATTTACGGAGTAAGCGAGAAAGTTATCATGCCCATATACCCTTGAACATGGTCACTTGCAGGAAAACAAAAAGAAAGCTGCTGCTCATCAGATATGAGTCTAGTACTGACACAAAGCATTCCTACTAGGACAACAGTTTTACTTTATTTTAGCCAAAAGGCTCTTTCAAATGTTTTGTGAAACAGGTTGTGAGAGATTTTGGGGATCTGCATAGACTATTTTTATCAGTTTTTCCATGTTGACCAAGTGAGGCGATCCTGGGAGATGGGGGATATATCTCCCCATGAAATTGGATGGGGGATGTTGTACACCATATTCCCCCATGAAATCAAGCCGGCAGATCCGGAAATCAGAACACTTTATAATATCTTTTTTTAGACTTTTTGAAATTGACCTATTTATTTTCTTAGGAAATACTTCTGACAGTTGTCATAGTATCACTTGCAAAGACTGCGAAGGGTCGTTTCCGGTGATCTGGGGGTAAAAGTTTTTGGTCAAAATTTTATAAGTTCCGCGTCAACTGATGGTGGCGCTCCGATAGTGCCACTTACTCTATCCTGAAATCAGAACACCTGACCCTTTGTATAGATAGGTTACCCATGAGTAGGCATCTGCAAACATCTTACAGAGTCCAGGATCGATGTTCTCTAAATCGAATCCTTTTCTAATGTAACACAAACTTGGATTAAACTTAACCTGTCTTTGCTCTAACGGTTGAAGTTAATGCACTTGCAGTATTAATCCCTTAGTGATCATACTAAATAATCATAAGAGTATCATCTCCCATATATGCATATAAGTAGAACGGCCTCCTGCTCAGGCCTGGATTTACTTGGGCCAGATGGGTCCCGGGTCCAGGGCTCCCAAATTCAGGGGCCCCCAAATTGGAGGAGTGAAAATTTAAAATGATGGGAAAAGATAAAAAATATAAAAAAAATATATTCTCAGACAGAGAAAGAGTGTGTGTCAGAGCAAGGAGAGTTGGGAAAAGCGATGAAAAATTTTCTAATACTTTACATTATTAATATTCTCCTGTTTCAAACGGAGCCGCCATAAAGTATCCGCCCCATGACATGCATGCATAATTGCAAATGTTGCAATGACGCCATCATGAACGCCATCAGTCTCAGCCTCTCTGGATTAAAAGTTTTACATAATTTCCATCAGCCTATCCAGTGTCCTGATGGAATATCAGTTCATCACGGTACACACATCATCAAGAGTAGCCTAGTAGACCAGAGGTACTGCGAGCGCTTCTCCTGCTCAAATTATTTACAATGTGTGAATTACAAAATAATGAAGTAATGAAATAATTTCAAATACTCGTACAACGCTTCGTATTGACGTTGATTCCAGTGAGACTACTTTGACCGGTTTTGTGACTTGTGTCCTGAAAAATCTGACAATTCAGTTGAAACACATGAACACTTCCATTTCAATTTTCTCATGCCATCTCCATCAGACTTGAATCCAGTTCAATTCATAAGGAAAAAGAATCTCCAGTCAACATTTCCCAAGGTAGAAGTATATCTATCGTATATCGCATGTACCTTACAAAACTTGTCACGAACTGTGAAGGAGAACAATCGTTCTCACGGCTGAATCTAGTGAAGAACTCATTCAGGTCAACAATGACCCAGGAAAGACATAACAGCCTGTGTGTTCTTGCTACAGAATCCAGTTTGGCCAGAAGTTTGGAGTTTGATGGTATGATAAATGACGTTGCCAAGGCAAAATCAGGAAGGAAGAAATTTTAGGTTTCAAGCTCCATTAGCAGAAGAAGATGGGCCCCAGGCAGGGCTGGCCCAGGCCCCCACAAAGGTAAATCCGGGCCTGCCCTACTTCAGAAAGAAAACATATATAGCTGTGGTGTAGTATAGAATTGTAGTTTTTGAAATTACCTTGGATCAATAACTTGGTCAGCTCAAAACCTGGTGATTCAGCTGACATTACTTTAAGTTGCTGGCAAATGTGTATTTAACAATAATTTAGATTTGAGACTGACTGACATGTTTGTGAAGAGCATGCAGTAAAAAATGGCCATCCTTGCAAGTTGATGATTCGACTTCAAACCCCCACGCTAATATTTATGCTCATATCTGAAAAAGTGAAGAATGCAAAGCATTTTTATAGCACTGGAAAAAATCATTATTATACCACAAGTATTATTGCATTTACCTCTAAAAGTCATTTTTTTACAAAATGTTATATTGATAGTAGCTTATATAACAATGCAGCATTTGTAATTTTTCAAACAAACATGCAGTTGCCATAAAAATCAATTATATGTTGACGTTACTGTTGTTTTGATACCCCAGTCTTTAATTCTATTTTTGTACTTAGAAATGTAATCATACTCGTACACGTACTCGAGTACAATTTTCGGTACTCGCTTCGTATTCCTGCTCGATCATGGCTTTGGACTTGTACTTATACTCGTAATAATGATTTTTTACTCGTACTCGTACTCAGAGAGTTTGAAAATCAAGTGCTTGTACTCACAATTGTACTAGAGTCCTTGTAATCGTACTCGTATGCGTACTCGGAAATTTGTACTCGCACTACAAGTCGGCTCTCAAGTATAAGTGCCGTCAATTGCCTGCAACACGCTTGTCTTTCAATATATTCACATTTATGCCTGTATATACATTGCATATAAAGGGGTCTAATGATTAAAAATTAAAGAAAAAATCGTGAGTAATTGTTTACGTTGGTTTCTTGACACTTGAACCTCTTATCAGCATGTAAGCTGGGCCGGACTAACATAGAAGCAAAAGTAGCTTATGCTATGGACCCCTCGCTTTCCGGGCCCCGCGCTAAAGGTATCAATTTCTTCTTTTTTAAAAATTGGTTTAATATTTTCCCTATAGGCCAGTGGCGTACCCAGGATTTCTCGGGGGGGGGGGGGCATGCATTATGTCGTGCGATAGTCGGCCTGGCGGAGGGGGCTAAGGGAAGGTCTCCCTCCCCTTTGAAAATTTTGGAAATAATAGGTGTCCTTACATGCAATCTGGTCCCACATATGCTACCTTTCGAAGTAAAATTTGTGTTAAAATTCTTATGTATTTTTAAGAACTAAAACAAAGAATCGCTGGACTGGGGGAGGGAAATAAGGGGAGAGGGTGTTCTCCTTCTACCCTTTGAAAATTTTTGAAAAATTAGGTGTCCTTACACCGAATCTGGTGTCACATATACTACCTTTGAGGTAAAATTTGTGTTAAAATATTTACATATTTTAAGGAAGAAAAAAGAATCTAAGGGAACCCTCCCCTTTGAAAATTTTTGAAAAATTAGGTGTCCTTACATGCCATTTGGTGCCACATATGCTACTTTTTGAAGTAAATTTTTGTTAAAAAATTTACGTAATTTTAGGAACTAAAAAGAAAAAGAAAATCAGCATCTGTGAGGGAGGGAGAGGGGGGTGGCCTAATGGCCTCCCCCTGCGTACGCCACTGCTATAGGCCTATCGGCTGAAGATCGTTGAATAACAGTTTTTGTCATAATTTTGTTAGTTGGTTAGTGGGCGCTCAAAACCGCACTGACTCATTGAGCAGTGAGTTGGAGATTGTGAAGGGAACGGCGCTCCTCATTGTGTAGGCATAATGTCATAGACGAAATCTCCGTCGCCTTATAGAGGGCGTACATGACTTTTTTGACTTGTAGACTTGTGACTGCCATCAGAGATCTCTCCTGTCATTTGCCGTTCGGCCCAAACGTGGGTACAACAGTTTGTCTTCAAATATATTTATGTGTTGCTTTTTGAAACGTAGGGCCCCTTTATAACATATGCTACAGGCCCCGCATTAGCTCAATCCGGACCTGCATGTAAGTGAAATTTGCATACTACGGAAACAAATTTATCAGGGGTGCATATGGAGAACACCAGGCCCGCAGACCGTATGTATAGTCTGCTTTTGGAGAGATCATGATCTGTCCTGAGAAACAATTAGTATTGCAGTTTCATCAAAAAATGTTTTAACTATTTTAATCACCATTTAGGTAGGTGTTGGGCAAGACGGGGACAGGGGCAAGGTGCCCCATATAGAGATTTTTTTTCCAATTTCTTCAGGAGCTAAAGTCAAGAAAGTGGTTACGATGGAGTGTAATCCCCGATGATGGTCAGTCAAGGGAGTGCAGCTTATTCAATGCCAACACAAAATTTTCAGTACGCTTCGCGCCCTGCAAAGTTTCTTGGCTTTAAGGTTATAATTTACTTTCATGTAGTAAATAGAAACTAGCCTTCCATCTTACGTAGTAACCTGGACATACTGAGTTATTCTACACCGTTACTTCGGGTTTTTTAGGCTACTTTTTATCAAGGGTGGAAAGTTTAAGCCCAGTCGTATAGGTGCTCTCTTGAATGTGGCATGGCGCAGTGCAAACAAAATTATCCCCTATCAAGAAAGGTCCCCTTTTACTCACCTTCATCAATATACCTTTTTTAACATGCATTTCATTGGGGGGGGGGGGTCCCCGCACTTACGCAGACAATATTAATTAAACGCTAAATCAGCACTACACTGCCTATGCATGGAATAAGTTGTCTGAGTAGTCAGAGGGAATTATCAACGCTGGTCCTCTCCTGGCGATATAGTGTTCATGTTTTCCTTGGTTAAAATTATTTGTTGCTTTGTTTTTCACGCTGGTTTCCTTGACACTAAAAATGGTACTCTGTCGTGTATGAATAAAATAAAAGGAAATTAGTACCAAAGTTGACCATAGTTTAGTCAAACTATTTGACCATATTTGTTTCGGTGCATAGTGCAAAGTGTTTTTAGAGTGTATGACCTTGACCAGATCTATTACAAGCCGTGGGTATCACTTAATGTCCCTGGTAAAATGGAGGCAAGGCGATCTGTTGTGTATCTGAGTCATTTCTCTACAATTTCAATCCAGAAAATGGATGTTTTTACTTATCTTGGGTTTGATTTTATTGAATCAGCTGCTTTGCAAGCGAGCAGACTCTTGTCAACCGGGGATCTGGAAAACAGTGGGGGGGGGGGACGCTCCCCTCCACTTTCCAGAGTGGGTGGCATGTCCCCTGTCCCCCACCTTTCGACACACATGTCCCAGATCTCTCCCCTGGGACGTTTGACTCGTATGTCCAAATAGTTTGCTGTAGAAAAAGTTTCCTACACCGGATTTAGTTGAAAATTTTCTTGGTAGGCTGCGCGCCAACTCGCCATCTCATTGTGGCATTCCGCTTGGACAGTCTCACAAACCCCTCTAGAGGTCACTGACCATTATTGTGATTTCTCCTCACACCAGAATACCTTATCAGCCTATGAAGGAACTGCACAGAAAAAGTAATTGTCATATGACGACGGCTTAAATGCAAAAGTGACACAAAGTTTTGCCGGTAACCCGGAAATTTTATAGCCTAGTCACGAGTCCGGACTGAAGGAGACAGAGTCTGTAAAATTGTTATTCGAGATCGGTCTTGAGTCCGAAACCGGTCTCGAGACTTACAGAACCCATTCTAGTGCTCACAATTAATGTTCCAGAGCTTCCTGTGGCTTCTCCCCCTTCCCCCACAGAGGGGCATTACTGAAATGGGCCCTAGCACGGATAACTGAGCCAAAGACGATCTTATAACCCTACCATACAAGTGCTACGTCGGACCTAGAACTTCCATGTCTAAATCGATTTTGCTGTAGCCTACAATAGCAGACAATTGAAATGGATACGCCAAGGTAAAATTGAAATTGCCAAATGCTAAACTGCATTTTCATGAAGGCTTTTACTTTACATTTTATTTTATTCTTTGTATGTAATCAATATTATCCTCCCCTTCTAAATAAAATCTCCATTCTGTACTTTTTGCAAAAGCTACCTTAACCAAAAGGCTAAGTAATTCCCTGTTGAAATAGGGTGATTTGTTGCACTGAGGTTCGTCCCTCAGTTTATACTTCTTGACTATGATCATTTTACGATGTTTCACACCTTGACCTCTGCTGACCTCAAGTGACCTTTGAACCCACCAAAAAGTGAATAACAAAAAAAAAATAAATAAACAAATGGAGGGGGGGAATCTCAGTCCCCCTCCTCCGTATGGCGCCACCTTTAATAAAGTGGTTACGTGCTATAGTTAATCTAATTGGCAAGAAGATCTTCGACCGTACTATTTCTAAAGAGGAGGAAAATATTATTCTTATAAGTACAATAGCTAACTACAAAAAAAAAAAAAAAAAACGGAGTTAAGGGTTCTTCCTTATGAGTATAACTGCAGGTCGTTTGAACTGATGTGCATTGATCTGGTTGATGTTTACATCAACAGGTAAACGAGCGGGGGAAGAAAGGGGCTTCAGCCTTCTAGGGTTTAGCAAAGTCCAATTTTTCGAGCAAATGATTGGAAAAATCGGACAATATTTAAGAGTTTTCCCGGGTTTTTGTCGGACAAATAAGGTTCAGCCATCAAGAAAAATATCTCGTACGCTTGTATAGCTAACGATATTTTTTCTAACGGCACTTAATCCTTCTCATAACAGACTGCTGTTATTTTCTTATTTTTTATTGATTAATTTATTTGTTTATTTTTTATCATATTTTTATCCTGCTCCCAAAAGGCGAGCTTGTAAACCAAAGTAATTGGCGTCCGATAAGCCTGCTAAAAATAGACTATAAAGTTCTCTCAAAAGTCTTGGCACAAATATGACTTTCAAAGATAATGCCGTCTTTTGTCAATAAAGTCCAGGGCTCTATTTCATAAAAGTTAAGAATATTCCTATCTTGGATTTAAAAAGGATTCATTCCTATCTTCATGCTGAAGTTGTTCCTAGGCTTGAGGATGATCTTTGCTAGACTTAGAAATGTTCTTAATTGATTTGGCAGGAAATTCGCCGATAAAAACAATGTCACTTTTGATTTATCCCTAAATTTTGGAAGAAAGGAATGATTTCGGACGAATCGTTCCTAAGCGGTTTAGCAACTTTAATTTTGAGAATATTCCTAACTTTTATGAAATAGAGCCCAGATCTGTTCCTTAATGGGTACTATTTTAAGAATATGTTTCGTGAGTACGCCATCAAACAAATGCCTTCATATAGAGGGCGTTTAACAAAGTAGACAGGCGATTTTGTGTATGCAGTTCCCCCAAAACATAGTTTTTCTGATCAATATAGTAATAACGAGTGGCTTTTTTAATTAATGGGGAGCCTCGGACCTTGCTCAAATCGTTCATGGGGTTTGACAGGGTTGTCCGCTGCCCCCTTTTCTAAATGTTTTATTTAACCAGCCCATTATTTGCTTCATCAACAGTAAAGGTTAATGTTAGTTGGTTTCATAATTCCTGTAAGTTACGGAAAATGTGGTAAGGTTATTCAATATGTGGATGATGCTACTTGAATTGCGTTGCTATAAGCGCAAAAGATGTCTCAATCTTTATTTAAATTTTTAGTTAGTTTCAAAAGACGACTGTTGCTTTCATTGATATGAATAAGCCTTGAAGTCGGGAGGGGGATATCTTTGAAAAATACACCTTTTATATACTTTTCTTGGAGTATTGCTTCAAGCAAGATCATTGGTGTGATCTTTGAATCAAAAAGTGTCTCTATAGGTTCAATTAAATATCTTACTTAAATCTATCACTAAGCTTCTTGGTTTATAGAAGCACACTGCAGACACATGTCCCTCACTGGTAAAGTTCTTTAACGGTAATCCATACTGTTCTATACCCTAAATGTTTATTTTGTGGCCCCAGTGTATCAATTTTTGATCCGGCCATAGACCCTTTTCCAAACAGCAATTACAAAGGATTGTAGGATAACATTTTGGTCTGCATCATTCTTATCCACAGTAAAATGCCATTGACAAAAATAAAAGCACACAAAAACTATCCCACAATCCTTTGTGACTGCTATTTGTATAAAGGTCTATGGTTTTACATATTAAGTACCTCCCGAATGGATTTAAACTGGAATATTTCAAGGCCCAGATGAATGCCACGTATATTAAACTAACTTTCTCTTTACCTGAAGTTAACAACGAGATCATTTGGTTCTAGTTCATGCCTGATTTTACATAGTTTAACCTCTACGTCAGGATATCTCTCATCAGGCATTTTTGCTCTAATTCGTAATGAACTGCTTACTTTATCACAAAGAATTAAGCTTTCTTCTTTCTTTTAATTTTAATCCATTTCCTTTTCCTCTCTCGTTCTACTTTTTCCTTTTAGCTTTCTTTTTAGAATTAGGACAGGTTGCTCCAAGGCCCCGTGGATACGTAGCTTTTGTGTACCTCCCATCTAGAGAAGGAACAAAAATTTCCCGTATTTCCTGTGAGAGCGACAATACGACAAGACAGGACACCACAAATTATCTTTAAGTGCTCTGCGTATATATTTCTGTTTATATGTCTTTTTCTTTTCCGTCAAAACGACTCAAATTACTGAAGGTTACAATATCTTACAGTAATATGAATGTCCGAAATATATTCTGTAGTACATATTATTATCTGAATTTCTATAAAATACATATATTGTGAATTAATGACGTCATACTGAACTTTGTCGTACATAGCTGATAATTCACAGATTACAGACCAAGTCTCTTACAGAAAAATAATAATCAAGTCAACGCTGATTATTTACTAGAGTCACATTTTAAATTTTATTATTTATCTAGTAAAAATGATGTCGTTTATGAATAGCAAACGGTGTTTTAACCTAACTTATTTATGAAATACAGTGCTTAAAGATTAAAAAAGACATAAAAAGACGATGGAAAGAGCTTTCAAAATAAAAATATTTTCGCCAAATGGTGCATGGTCCTACTGCAGTGATAAACTGAAATGCTATGTTTCCTTGTAATGATTGTTATGTTCGAACATGCATCCTTACTTTAATTCAGATATACTCGAAGTTGATTTGTTCATTTGACGTCAGTCATGTGACTAGGGTAGAACACCTTATAAGGGGAGTAAAATGCCAGTACACGAGCAGAATTGAGATGAAATAACGTCTGCTTTATGCTATGCTGTAAACGTTATTTAGCTTTCAAATTTGCTGCATAAAACGTACAGAAACTGCCGTGTTGGAGGTTCTAAGTTAAGCTTTAAATTAGTTCCGTTGTTCCATCTTGGCCAGCATAATTATGTCCAACTCTACCGATATTAAAGTAACGAAATTTTTTCGTATTACCCTTTTCAATGTTGGAATTAAACACGCTATATATTTACGGTATACTATGGCGTCTGTGATGGCTACACCTGCTCATGCAACCATCAGTGTGGTAGGACCGGGCTTTGATCCAAGCAGATAGACAAGGGAGGGGGACAGGGGAGTCCCCCAAAATTTTCCCTTCCAGAAAATAAAGAAATACTATAGGCTTAATACATTTTAGCATATCCCGCACCACTAAAGAATATTTTGTCCCCTACTTCAGTGCTCTCTCTAGCTACCTTGATCAGAAGTCGCGCCATGCATATGTCCGCTTTGACGACTCTGCGTGGATCTCTTCCCTGGCCTTTTGGCTATATACATTTGTGTGTAGTATCTTTCATAAGAACACGGGACCACTTTAAAAGGAAGAGGGGTGTGCAGAACTTTACCAGAACTTTTAGACATGTTTGCAGGACAGTAGTTTATATTTTGCCCGTAAATAGCAAATCTACTGCTCCCATGGATGGAAGTTGCAGCCCACTCCAATTCCCCGATACTACGCCTATGATTTTTTTCTTATAAACTGGGCTGGAACGGAAACACACATTTAATTAATGTAGATATACAAGTCCAAGGAGGGATGTAGGTCAGTCTTGTACCCCTTGAAGAGAGGGGGTAGGGGAATTGTAGCTCCTTGGGAAATATTTCAGGTTTTCACTTGCTGGGATAGCCAGCGATTGCATGCAAATGCTTTGCCTTGATGTATTTATCTCAACTGGTCAATTTTGAAGAGGGATCGTAAAAGGAGTAGTGTGTGTTATCAGCCCTCTGGGCAAGATTAGCTTATGACGCCCTGCCCATTACCAACATGAAAATCATTAAAACAGTCCAAAATTTAGCGCATATACCGTGCGCTGGGTGAAAGTGCCCCCTTTACTATGGCACCGTTTGTCATTTGACAGGGATAAGTTTGGCAGTGTCATGAGCTAGGATGGAATTGAAACAGAAATCTACTTCTAATTTAAATGATTTGCTTTTTAATAGTTAAAAGTCGCCCCTACTCGTACCATATCTAACGACTAACTTATGCGTTTTGAGAACCTCTGTACTCATATTTCTAGTAAAACAGCATCTTATCGCTTATTGCTCTTTGCTAAAGTGTGTCCAGAGAGACAAGATATTTATGAAAAACAAGTTGAAATTGATAAATTATCAAAGTTTGATATCGATAAATAGACGAGAAATTTTGCTACAACTACAAAAATAACACTATTTTTGTGCGACATGACGCTGTATGGTGCATAAAAGTATACTGCAGTAGGTGATTTTATATGGCTGATATACCATCAATAAAAGCTTTTCAGACCATCCATCTTTATTGTATTTCGTTGTACCCCTCTCCCCCTTACAAATTACTTATACTTCTTGGGTATGGGTAACACAGTTTCATAGTTACAAACCCTTATGAAGAACCCAACGACATGGCGTATGGAAAGAAATTGGAACCCGAAGAAGAGTGGGGGGGGGGGGTTGGGGGGCTGAAGATGTTTGCTCCGAAAAAAAAAAGAAATCCTTCACTGGCAACAGTCATAACGTGAATTTTGCCCTGAAATGCTTTTGCCTTAAAATCGACATATTTGATCTGATATTGACATTTTTGTGGGAGGAAGGGGGAGGGCGTGGTGATGTTGACCTCATACCCAGTCTCTGCATCGTATTACTACTTCAACTACTAAGTGCTAAGACCGAACTCTGTCATTCCAGAGTTGAAATACCCACCAGCACTTGGAGCAATATCTCGATTTGTTCATCTTGATAGAAGGAGAGGGTGGCATTTTCGCGAATGCGATCTTCCGCCCCCAACCTTTTTGACTTTTGACCTGTGCCAACCGCCTTCACTGAAGATTATTGTCGACATAACCTTACTTCAAGGACAAATTCAATTAACCCTGCTCCAATTGGGACACGCCTTACCCAGAGTCATGTTGGCTTGTTGCGTTAATCATTTTCTAAGTCCCAGTTCATGATTGGCACTTTTAAATCATGTCACAATAAAATTAATTTGCATACTAAAATATAAAATCCATTCAAAAGGCCTTCCAGTTTTCATCTTTTCCATGAAAATACAACTTGTACTCATTCTTCTGACCTCTTCCCTCAAATAGTTTACAAGAAAATTGCGTACATGTGTCTTTTAACCCGTCCCACCCATCCAATATACGTTGTGTGCACTTGTTAAAGTGGTGAAGAAGGTGAACAATACCGTTGTTTCAATTACTTTCTACATCAATGATATGCAATATTTACGGTCTGAAGCATCTTGAAATATACTTAAAAAAGAATGACGAATATGTCGGTGTGTAGGTTGATCTGTTTTTTCTATATAGAATTGGTAACTTCTCATTTCCAATTTTGGCCGGAGGAATCAGGTCCCGACAGCGTCAGCGGGACGCGTTGCCACCACTTTTTATGAGAAGTCTATGCCCATGCTTGAGGGTTAATTGAGATTAATGTAATTAGCACTTATTTACAATCGACACAGCTACACAAGTGATATTTAACGTTGTGCTTGTCATCAGAAAGGTAGCTGGAAGCAACCATCTCTTTAAAAGGGGTTTGTCAGTGATTAAATTCAGTGACTTCAAAAAATGCTATAAGATACTAAGATACTAAGTTTCAACGAAATGACCTTTTTTGAATGATACAGTGCATAATGGGAAATCTGTGTCATTGCGGCACATTGACTAGACATAGTATTGTATTCCTTTATTATATTGACACTGCTAGGTGAATATTTAACAACCTTATTAGTCATACCCGTCATATGGTGTAGTTTTATGCTAGATCTACATGGAAAGATATTCAAACATTCAAACAGTATTACATTCAAGGACAAACATGACATTCAATTATAAGGAAAAACAACAGAAATCTTAGGCAATGTGCCGCACTTTACCTTGCATTCTTTGACCTTGATGAGAACTGGAAGTGTTTTTGGATAAAAATAATCATTTTGTAAAAAGAGATATCTTGAGTCAGAATAGAGTATTGCCACAGGATTTGGAGGACATGAATTGGTTTTTTTTTTTGTTTCACATGATATCTTGCGAAACGCCACCGGAATATTCCATTAATACAAACGTATGATCACAGCTGAAATGACCTGCCTAACCAATTTTTCTGGACATCAGTGCAAGACACGGGAACGGGCCTACCACCCAAAAGGTGAAAATGAGCGATTAACCAAACACCGGCAAAGTTGGGACATGGATTAAAATATTTCTTTGTAGGCCACCGTATATGGTACTCTTACTTTATTTATGATGACAGTACTAAACTGACTCATCCTTAAACATCAAAACTAGCCATTTTGCACGGTCACTGACTGCTTTAAAGGCTAGGTATATCGTAGTGGTGCTTTTCACCGCCACCCCCACCCCCAACTGAACGCAAGTGCCTCTCCACTTGTACAAGTTTCTTTACGCCACTGCTGGCGGTCTTAAAGGATTAAACTATTCCTTGCGATTATGACAGGTTACTGATATTTTCAAAATGATCCGTCGTGGTCAATTTGGTGAGGTGTCACAGTCACACAACCACAACCCCTGTAGCTTGAAAAGATTTTATGCGTTTGTTTCTTCAGTTTATATTACCGTTTATTCAATGAAATGAGCATTGTCAAACCATTTCTCCAAATTTAAAGTTTTAAAAGGTGTAGTTTTTGAAAAACAAAGAGACGTAATGTTGTACTATTCTATCAAAGTAACACTTGACCTAGAAAAAGAAAATGTATAAATACTTTGTAATTTTGCCCTGCCTTTCAATTTCGGTACGACGTGAACGACAGTTTTCAATTCCTTGAAAGATTTTTTTTTTCAAATGTAGGAGTGACGGTACAAAACCTTATACTGAACTCCTGAGAACACGTGTATTTGTTTTTATCTTATTGTGATACTCCTTTCAATCTTCATTAGAATAAAAGCAATATCTCCGTTTTGTTTTATCCTTTAAATATGGTGTAATCATCACAAAAGGATTTCCCGAAAACAAAAGTCACGGACTCGAACAAAAAAAAAGGTAAAATCATTCAACTGACCCATTAGTTCTGATAATTTTTAATTCCTTAAGTTCTCGTCTTCTTGGAACCTTTCAGCGTTATGTTGGAAAGCATGATTCAAGTGGTCATTAGATTTTCAATCGTTCCAAACTACCAACGTCCGACGTGCTCCCTCTCGACTCCCAGTGATTACAGCATTGTTTTAGTGAGTGAGGTAGTCCTGCGAGGCTCTCGTTCGTAAATGTCCCATTTCTTTACTTTAAAGTAGTATATTCCAGTGTTTTCGCTCAATGTAAGTACCTTTAAGGCAAAACGCTTATTTTCAGTTTTCCAAGCCGAAATACTGTACTCCAAAACATCTGAGAGCCTTAAATTTACTTTAACTTTCTGCGAGCAAATTATTTTTGGAATGTTCAGTAGATTGATATCAACATGACCGACTAAGAAACTCATGTTTTGAGTGTAAAGTCATAAACTAGGCACTTTCACTGATTAAAGATCTTCTTGAAAACCACGAATCGACAGCTAAATGTTTTACAAGCAGTTGTTTCACGTCATAGAGTATCAATGTCAGCTTCTAACCCCAACTGGAATACGTCGTTCAAGAAATAGCAAAACCAATGGCCTACCGGTATGGGCAAGAAGTAGCAGGTATAAAGGGGGGGGGGGGGAGTTTGCAATGATATTCCTCCCTTCTCGGTTTGACCAATCACATTACAAGAAGCTCCTGAAGAGAACTTATTCATCCAATGCTTATAAGGGAGTGCGAAGTATTCTTTGCATAAGGATGGATGTGAACCCTGGCTTTTCTACGGAATTTCCCAAATAAATCCTGGTTACTCAGAAGATGAGTCTTATGTTAATACTATTGTGTTCGTATGATAACGTTAATCCTCTAATTCACGCAATAATGTATTTGTATTTATAAAACGATGCAGACAGATGACGTTTTTGTAGTATAGGTCGGTGGCGTTTTTATGTGAATTGTTGTCTGTATTGACGGCGTTCCTTCTTCATCAGACTCCGTATGATGACGCGGTTCAAAAGTATCATTCCGGTCGGGACTTTTCTCGCCACTTACCACAACTTGCGGATTTCGATCGTGCCTGATTATGTAGTCCCTCGAAACCACCGATTCCTTAAATACGAATTCTGGTGGAAAAATAAATAATTGATGGAAAAACGTCACTACATATGAATATTCACAAAAGTGCTATTACGTTAATACAGACAACACATGGCTTCGTTGATTCATTTATTTGTTGGTTAGTTGCTCATTTAGTTCTTTCGACAATTCGTTCATTGATAGATTGATTATTGATCGATTGATTATTGATAGATTGATTATTGATTGATTGACTGATTGATTCATTCATGAACTCATTCATTCATTCGTTCAATCGTTCATTTGTTTACTCGTTCACTCTTTCATCCGTTCCTCCATCCATCCATTCATTCCTTCGTTCACTCGTTCATTCATCTATTCATCCATTCATTCATCCATCAATCCATTCATTCATTCACTCGTTCATTCATTCATCCATTCATCCATCCATTTATCCATACATCCATTCATCCATTCGTTTATTTGTTTACTCGTTCACTCTTTCATCCGTTCCTATTTTCATCCATCCATCCATCCATTCATTCACTCGTTCATTCATTTATTCATTCATTCATCCATCCATTTATCCATACATCCATTCGTTTATTCACCTTTTTCCTTTGGCTCTTCAGTCTGTTCATCCTTGATGATGATCAATTCATCGACTGATTCCCTCTTCTCAAGGATAAAATATGTCGGCATTTCACCCTTTCCTTTAACTTTTATGATGCCTCGGTACTGACAAACAAATCCCATCGATTTTAGATGTCTTCACACGCGCATAAAAAAAGAAAATCTAGAAAAGTTAACAATTTTATTCATATAGAGACAAATTTTATTCACCCACAGATATATAGAACGATATGTTTCTGGGCATGCATGTGGTTTCACATGTCACATATATGAAGTTTTTCCTTTTCATATGACGATAATCTGATAAGCAATGTTCTGAGTATGACACGTGTATACAAGTCACATGTTACCGCACTAAAATATACTTTCATAGATAATTGAAATATTGTAATTTGGAATCTTACATACTTTTCACCTGCTGATGTGATAATCCCTCCCTTAAAAAGTTCAAGACACGTCAGTACTTAATGCATCAGTGGCATTTACGAGGTTGAACGTCTGCAAAATTTGAAGGGCCTATTACTTGCGGTGTGTTTCACTCCGATGAATACCGCTCAGTAAATTGATTGCTTAAACGTACTGTAAGAGCATCTTCAAGAGACAATCCCCTAGGGAACTCGCGTTAAAACCCATTATAGTACTATACTGTTGTCTTCATAAAGGGATTACGAAATTAATATCTTGGCGGCGATTCAGACATAAGATTACTTGAAACGGAAGGGTTTGACAACGTGAGCCGATTCCGAGTTGCAAAAAACACCTTCGCTATTTGATAAAAGGTTATTACACTCAGTAGTGACGGAAAGGCGAGACTGGGGTGTGGGCAGTGTGTCATAGCCCCAACTTCACATTATGCTCAACATTCCTTTTTCATCGAATGAGATTATTGCGGGCAATTAGGTAGCTGACATTTGTCTCATCATTAGCGGTTAAATTTAACATGCAAATGGTCGGGCGGCATCCTCACTTTTGAAATTATTCAGTGATTTTATTTGTTTTCCATCTATAACACTATGCCATCTCGTGCAAGGTGGTCGAAAATATATAAAAAAAAATTCTGAGGATTATTCTGCTGTGAAGTCAACGTACATATCCAGTCAGCAGAGGAACATATAGCGAGAGAGGATGGTTGCGGGATTCGCAGCATTTTCTTGCAATGTAGGTTTAAACTGCATTTTCACATTATTAAAACTATACCTCTGGAGTATTACTTTGTATAGTATGCAGTTATTGACAAAGGCATTCGATCACCATTGCTCCGTTGTGACGTTTAAAATTCACAAACGTCAATATATAGATAGACAGAAAGACAGAAAGACAGACAGACAGACAGGCAGATAGAGATATATTGATATGGAATGTTAACTCTTCAAGTGAAAACATACTGACATATTGAAGAGTAATCAGTCTCCTCCCCCCCCCCCCATAGAAACGTATTTCTATACTAAGTTCATTTCTTGCCCCTCCTCAGAAAAAAAAAAACCTGTGTTGTGTACCATCTGGAGATAGCTGCAGTAGCCTGTATTGACTATAAATTGCTCAAGGCCATATTCACAAAATATTTTGTGTGCCGGGCTCTCTGCTGTGCTTTGGATACACCACTGACTGCACAAGTCACCATTGACTAATCAGTGTGGTGCTATTGTTTGAATTCATGACAATCAAAGTGTAGCTACTGTTTATCGAGGTATGGGGATATTCCTGACTATGTTTGGGGTGATGCAACATCTCCATTAAACAATTTGGGATTGAACGAAACGATCAAGGACAAAAAATAATTTACTTTAAGACCTCTTCGCTGACGTGTATCTTGCCTGGTAGGCCGTGACTCTCCATCCTTGAGGCGGTATTAACAGTATCACCAAACAGGCAGTACCGGGGCATCTTGGAACCAACCACCCCTGCCACGACTGGTCCGGTGTGGATTCCGACCCGAATCTGCAGTTTGCAAGAGGAAAAACGGTATAAGAATTTCGTGTGTGAAAGTTGGACAATGTTCGTTTTAGGCTATTTTACTACTCCAATGCAGCAGAAAAGATTCCTAGTTGCCTGTATCGACCTTATGGCAAACCGTTTTAGCATATAAATTGGAATTCCACTTAAGTGGAAGACATTCCTTGGAATTGAATTCCACTTAAATAAAATGCACTTCAAACAACGACGGCGATTTGTTTTTAATATTGGGGGGACATGTCCCATTTTTAAATAATTTACTGTATGAAAAATCAAAGTCAATGGGCGATTTCTCAAATATTGGGGGACATGTCCCCCAGGGATCGCCGCCATGTGCATTTCACTGAAATGGAAATGATTTCCACTTAAGTGAAACTGAATTTCGCTAAGGTGAAATACATTCCAATTTAGATAGATACTTTTCACTGAAATTAAATTTGATTCCGCTTCAGTGGAAATAAATTTTAATGAAGTAAAATGTATTCTAAGTCATGAAGTGGAATTGCAAGGTGCCGGTATGACAAATGTTAAAACGGCTTGCCATACGCCCTCAAACGAATTGTCACTCACTCACATACTAAAATCAAACTTCAAGGTTGGGTGACATGCCACCA
The DNA here is from genome assembly GCA_029531755.1 of Holothuria leucospilota. Classification (NCBI taxonomy): domain Eukaryota; kingdom Metazoa; phylum Echinodermata; class Holothuroidea; order Aspidochirotida; family Holothuriidae; genus Holothuria; species Holothuria leucospilota. Next base: position 26,414,438 of record CM055970.1, read on the forward strand.
AAAAGAGCTGTTGTTTCACTTGTCAGTTAAAGAATTAAGTCCTCCAACCAAAGATCCGTTGGAATTATTTCAATATCTTTTACCGTTCTGAAAATGTACGTCTTCAAAGTTTGATGGTTTATGAAGAAACTAATTGCCTATGCAAACATAATGATGTGGAGTGTTGCATAGTGTGAAGATTTCTTTTGTTAACCCTATATAAATTATCTCTTAATTACTGATCATACAGATTACAGTTTGGTGAGTGATATCAACATTTTTCAAGGACAAAATTTTAACTTTTATAATAAACCCCTCAGGGATTAACAATGCTACCAGTGTCCTTGAAATTAAGGTTGAAAAAACAAAGGCTAACATGGGTCATATATGGTATGTCCCTCTTTGGATGTCACATATTTGCATATTTAGCTCATGTTTATTCATGATACAAGTGTGAAATAGAAATTTACCTGTAAAATGGTCAATATTTGATGGATTTTAATAGGAATTGTGGCTATTTTCTGGATTTTTAATTCTTCTTACATCAAATATCCAACTATGTTATATTCATGTCACACGACCTTTAAATAAATTCAATGGCTATTGTAACCATGGAGGCAAAACCTCGAATACTTTCGTGATTGCCGTCATGACTGTGAATCACCCAACCTTACTTAACTTGGAAAAACAGGTATGTTTTTTTCAATTTGGGCAATAATTCATATTTATGTAATTAGGCAAAGGTCAGTTTTCTGAAGGCAGAAATAAATTCTGTGTCGTCAGCAGTGCTGTAGGATTCGCAGTAGCTTCATGGAGCTACAACGAATTAGCTCCATGAAAGCACCATGTACTAACCACAGAAGTCAAGATAGTGGATTTAAAGACTACATATGGACTTATCTTCTCTCATAATAGCCCCCTCCGCCCCGGTGGGGGCATATCTAGCCCCTGTATATTTGTTTCATATATTTCAAATGATGACCTGCATACCTAGACGAAAACAGGTCGTGAGAAGTACAAAATGTTACGGTACCTACACTCTAAGAACACTTGGGTCACAAGGGCACTGAACCAACATTATGGGTCAAGTATTAACCCCATTTGGGTCAAATGAAGCCTTATTTTGGGTCATTATTTGACCCAATAATTTGCTCGGTTCCCTTCTGATTCAATTTTGGGTCAAATTGAAACAAGTGTTTTTTACAGGGCACGTGTTGGTCAACTCACAATTCTGAGGCAACCATTTGTCTGTTTAACGAGAGATACCATATGCAATCGTTATTATCGTGTTATTCAGGATATAGTGCTATCATAGCATGTCTTCAACCTAGAGATTCATGCTTAACATTATAATCATGCATGTCTGAGTTCATTAAGCCCCATCGAAGAATAAAACAAATTCCTTACCGACAATGGCTCCGAAGTGTCTGGTGATTTTAGGGTTTTTATCGCTCTCAATTGTGAAAGTCCGAACTCAGCGACCCTAACGGCATGGGACTCCGATGGAACGGGGAGTCCCCCAACGACCATATAAGCGTCACCTATTGTTTCCACCTAATAAAGGAGAAAAATAGACGAGTTGGGAAATTCGGTATTTCCGGTCGGGTCACAAGGTCAAGTGTACCATGACAATACCATGACAACGGCAATGTATTTAGCTCTGCGTGCCCAGCATGCAACACCCGCGCTGGGACACTGTAAGCGTGGTACACTTCACCTTTGACTCATTACCCTAATGCATTGCGTGGAAACATTTTCCAACACGTCTATTCAATTTGTAAGTCACTGGTAGATGAGGTAATAAAACGGGTAGTTTTAAGACGTAGTTCTGATATGGTTGGCATCCATAGTAAGTATTGGTAATGTATGTTTATTCATGCTATCTGCGATTAGTCTGTGAGCATGCTTGACTACAAAGACTAATGTACCCAGCTTTGGAAAAAGAAATTATTACAGGATAAAAACAGGATTGATGTACTTCTGCCAGAGTCGCCGTCTGATGTCTGTTTACGCCAATGGCCAACACCAAACGACTCACTCGGGTTCAGCAGTCTTTGCTACTCAACTTGGAAAAGGACAGGAAGAATAATCAGGAACGTCTGCTTGAAATGGACCGCCATTTTGCCTATATCACCCACAATTTAACACGTTCTGGGTGTACACGTTCAGTGGAAAATAATTTTCGGAAATCCTTTGCAAAGTTTGTCAGTCTAGTGCTAATGGAACTAAATTCAGATTCAGCGGTGTATTGTCATAGATACCAAAAAGTAACGTCCTAATCGGTAGTTCACCACGAAGTTTTTGAGAAAAATGCAAGTTTGTGAGTATCTTTGTTCTTGCTAAACCTTGTCCATATAGGCTAGCAAGGCTACATACTGTGTTGAATAAGTTTATTCTTTTTTTTCAAACGGGAGAATCTCCAGGACTGGTGAAAGTGTTAAACACACAACATAACAGTATTTTCCTAATATGCTCTGGCACAGGTCCATTGGAAACGGGGGGGGGGGGGTATATCGGTGTTGTATCTCTCCCACAGTACTTCATGGTTTGTAGTGTCCTTAGAAGGGCCAATTATTACCATAGTAAATGCCATAATCTAACAGCTAAATGGTTCAGCCCTCCCCCATCTCAGTAATCTTTTGAAAGGAAAGTACAGCAACGGTTGTTTAATAGACGTTATGCATTGACATCACAGGACCAAAGAAATCGAAGTGCGCCCTCGGCTGAGATAAGCCCGCAGTGTTCATTGTGTCAAGTACATGGTAACGGCAATGCATAGTGTCTGTATATAAGCCCAACGTGAGGGTTACGGCAAGAAGATATTAGGCCGGAAGTTGGAATTTGTTCTAGAAAAACGGAATCTTACAGCATCCAGTTTAAATTAAGACTTGTTAATCTTTCTATAATTATTTTAATAGTTGCCGTCCAAGTTGTTACTAAAAAAATCATGGCTGACCATCAAACTTTCAATGTTTTCTGCTTCTTAAGGCTGATTAACTACTTAATTTGCCCTGTTTATTATTTCCATCAGGGCTCTTTTTATGTGTCCATCGCCTTAATTCAATTAGGAAGGGATGCATGATATGCAGTTTCCTTTTCCTTGTTTCCCACTACACAAAACGATTGGATTTTCTTTCAACTAAACCGCCTGCTCTATTTTTTATTATTTTTTGTTACTTAACCGCACCATATGTAGGCCCACTGGTCATTTTACAAATACGGCACAAATTTTAATGATACAATCAAAAAAATTATTACAGATGCTTGAAGTAAAGTTTCTTTTGGTCAGATAGTTCCGCATATAAATTCAAATTGAAATTGAATATTCTTGTTCTTTTTTCTTCCTCCCGATTTCTTTGTCTTTTAAGCTACGCGTACTTTATATGTCCGGACAGGTGCAAACTATTCGGCGAGAAATTGTCCGACGTGCGGAAACTTTACGAAAGTCAAACAAATTCTTCCTGTGTTTCCTCTTTTTGACTTCGTCCATTATGCATAAGCCACAGGAAAGTATAACACAGGTGAAGACTAGAATGAATTATTTTCTTTTGTAAATTTTGTCCCCCACAGGCTCGAGAATTGTATGCAATATTGATTTTGTGAGTTTCTTTGAAAGTTTCTTTAACTGTTTTGCAGTCCTGAAAAGACAGAAGACAAGTTAGAAAGACTTTAGAAAAAAACTGACATTTGATCTAATTTTTTAGATGGAGAGAATGGAGAGAAAGAGCACATTTAAAAATAAGACAGCTGCACGAAAAAAGGGTCGGGTGAACTTTTAATTCTTGGCATCCCGATTTTCTTTACAAAAGTCACGAAGTTCTTTTTTACAATCCGATAACGGTATCTCGGAAAAAAAGATACAACCCGTAACTTTCGGTTTCTTACAAGAATAGAGAATCGATTCCTTGCTTGTTATCTTCAAGGAACCGCCCTGAAACGTCTTATCGTTACTCCAGCTTTGATTGTAGTGCGTGTGAAATGATATTGATATATCTCACGCACACATCACATGTAATATTAAAAGCTATAATATGATTAATGATGCTGGGATCAAGAACTCAAGGCTATAATCACTGTAAACTGAGAGAGATATGACGTAATTTGTACACAGTTTGCTCGGACAGTAACTTATTGTTTGTAAAATAACATATAATAGGCCTGTCATGTTGATTTTTTTTTTCAAAAGATAAGTCATTCGGGTGGAACAATGTTCGATAGACCTTGAATAACAAGGAATGAGATACCGAATGTATCTTGATCATAATCAGTTTGTTAAAAAAAAGCAAAAATGCTAAAGTGCCGTAAAGTTTAAAAGAGAAGGCACTTTTAGTGGTGTAATGTTGATATTCAAAGCTTTTTCAAATTTGGCTTTTCGATGACTTTTTACAATTTCATGCAATATTACTATCGTGGAAACTAATTTCAATAAATGCCCTATTTCCCTTTAGGTAGATCATAATTGAAGGTTGTTATTTTCGTCCTGCTCATGATAGTGCCCCAGTCTGCCTTAGGCAGTAGATTACATTTTAATTGGTCTTTATATAACTGAAATAGATGCGCACAGTAGCATCGGATACGACTGCGACTGAATTCTCTTAAGGTGCGTTTACACGAAAAACAAAATCTGCTGCGTTTTGCGGGTGGGAGTCGCAAAGCCAATGGATTGTACGTATTTTCTACGGAATCGTTCACACAAACACTTTTTTCACAACGCGATTTATGTGTGAACGGTTGTATAGAAATACGTAAATGTAGAGAGATGATATTATATATATTATATATATATATATATATATATATATATATATATATATCTTTTTCACCTCGCCCAGATTTTTCAGCTTTACCGACTCAACTCTATATATATATATATATATATATATATATATATATATATATATATATATATATATATATATATATATATATATATCACCTCCCTGGTACAAGCCATTTGCTTTGCTGCTCCCGCAGGTAAAGCGCAACAGATTTCGGTTTTGGTGTAAACGCACCTTAAAACAGTATTTGAGCATGTGCGGTTTTCGATGCGTTGGTCCGGGTCATTAATAACCTATAAATATTGAAACTAACCCCCCTCCCCTTGCATGTTTATCTTTGCCGTGCACCCTCCCCTCTTTAAAGACATTCACAATGAGATGTTGAGTTGATATAACAATAGCATAAAAGCAAACCTCTTGATGAGAACAACCGATCGGTACCTCAATGTCGTTAACGCCTGTTTAGTCTTTAAATTCATTATAAACTGCAATGGCGTATCCAGGAGAGGCAGGGGGCAAAGTGCCCCACGGTAATTATCAGGGATAAAAAGAGGAAATTGGTAAAAAGAAAGCATACTTGCTGGGAATAAAGAATTAACAATTTTTTACAAGGCTCCAACAATTTGATTACGGCTACACATTGATGACACAGAGGTCCTGTAAACAACATATATATATATATATATATATATATATATATATATATTTAGGTCGAAAGGTAGTTCGATCTACCATATTTCGACCTACTTTATATATAAATATATATATATAAAGTAGGTCATATATATATATATATATATATATACGGTATATATATACGGTATATATATATATATATACGGTATATATATACAGTATACATACAGTAGGTAGAGTGACGTAGCGACTTTATATGGATGAGTCAATCCACGCTATAATAAATAGTCGCACAGAGACCTTAGGCCATTTTTTCTCTAACATAGGCGCTTGCCTTATAATGAAAGGGGATATTTATTTGTGAATGGAAAACTTAGCCTCAAGCAGGATTCAAACCAGCGACATGCCAAGATGATTCCACAGAACTGACAGTCGTGAGAGTTGGCAATGAATAGGGAAAGTTTGGCAACGAATTGGGAAGATATGTCCTTCACTGCTACTTAATTTTATGGACTTCTCAAGGTTGACTGGTACTGGGTATATTATGGCACAGGGTTTTCTTCAAAAGTACACATTTGTCAATAATATTATTCTAAAAATCAGATTCTACGGAAAATTTACACCTTCCTCGATGTGATTTTTGTCAAATTCAAGCCCCCAGAACGTTAAAAATGATAGAAGAAAAGTAAGCAATAAATCACAACAGCTTGACAGCTGAGCGACAGCTGCTCGACAGCTATTAAACTTACTCCCTGCCGTCAAGAGAGTTAGCACCACAGAATTCTGTGGTTAGCAAACGACTTGGTAAATAATATGGAATGTTTGTATAAAACGATCTGTAAGGTCAATTAAATTTAGTCAAGTGAGGGAGTGGGTGCAGCTAGGGAACACCTCGTTTATGAGCTCTGCTTTATGACTAGATAGATTTTGGGATGACGGGTATTTTATGGGATTGTACGACTGTGTCTTCTGTGGGATCAACTTCTCATGGACATCCCGCATAAATGGCGGATGCTCTGACCACTGAGCCATTGAGGCCTATGTGGTAGAACGAGGTCAACTGAGCTTAAATACTGTTGGGTTAAGTATAGCGTGGATTGACTCATATATATATATATATATATATATATATATATATATATATATATATATATATATATATATATATATATATATTGTAATTTTACATTTTCGGAACACTCTTAATTACCTTGTAGACATTGTGCACGTTGGTTAATTCGTCAAACTTGCTATATATTGCATTCAGCATATGGACGACCTTCATTGGTTTACACCGAGAACAAATGTCGGTAAAGCCAACAATGTCACTGAAGAGAATGGTTACTTCGTTGAATTCACCTGCAGAAGGGCAAAATTATGAGTATATGTAAATACTGAACTACACAATGTCAACTGCACTGAGCTCAGTTCTGAGGTCAGCGTCTCAGGTCTGGAGAGGGGTAGGGGAAGCTTTATGGAGTCTTTTTTGAGTTCTGCAATTGAATTAAAAAAGGCTGAAAATATAGCATAGAATAGAATAGAACTTAGTTTGACCCAAATAAGGGAACTCGAATTGCCTACAAACCGTAGGAGTAGGTAACTTTTCGAGACTGGGGGTAAACCTTGTTTCGGATGGTCGTCCTAGGGGAGGGGTTCCCCCTCCCCTTTGGAAAATGTTTGAGTATTTGAGGGTCCTCAGATGCAATTTGGTGCAACATATTGGACAAACTTTAAAGAAAATTACTGCAAATTTTTGACATTTCTTACGGAAGAGACAAAAAAGGAGTTTTTGCCCTTGGATCTTGGGGGCGGAAGCATACTTCAGCCCCCATATTTTTGACTAAGCCCCCAAGCCCCCCGCTTCCTACGCCAGTGCTACAAACAGCTCAATTCAACAGGTAAAAGTAAGAAATGAGTAAAGATATAAACAACATCACAGGGCGTATATACAAAGAAATGAATGCATAAATGGTTAAAAAAACATAAAAACTATGGGTACCTATTCAATGATTCAAGGATCAAGATGTAAGAATCGAAAATATTTTTCTTTCAAATTTATTTCGAGAGCATCCGATAAAAAAATAAATGCAGCCGATAAAAAAATAAATGCAGCAATGTTTCTTATGTTTTCGAGTTTCAGTGCAAAGGTTTCCATGGATAATGCAGACTGGTTTCTATGATACGCTACAATGATTGCTATGGCAACTTCTCCGAATATCCTTACAAGTTTACATACGTCTGTTTGTGGCCAGTGCTGAGGTCCTTAACATTTTTTGGTGATTACATCGACTACAAGAGACAATCTGTCTTCATTTTCTCCAGTCTGAAGAACTGTCATGGTTTAGAAACAGTGCTGTCACTACTGATAGCTTTTATGGTAATGGCAAATGGACGCGTTCGTCTTACCTCCTTCTCGTGCGTGATCCTCTCTAAAGTGCTAACAATGTCATCCAGTAACTTCGAATATAAATGGGAATGTGTCTTGTTGTCCCAGTATGAAGTTCTTTGACGGTCTTTTCGTACATAATGGTTGCCATGGATACATATAGTGGCTTGTACTCCAACATGAACTGACTCTCCTTACCTGCCTCTGTTGTGCGACCCTCTCTAAGGTCGTTCGCAATTTCTTCCGGTAGCATCGAATACAAGAGAGAATCTGTCTTCTGTTTTTCCAGTCTAAGGTCTGCCATCAGTAACCGTAACTCCTCCTTCTTTTCCTCCAGCTGCCTGGAGAGTTCCATCTCCGCTATCCTCTGCTGGTTAAAAAGGATCAGGTCACGTGTTATGTCATGTGGCGCTATATCGGAGAAGTGCATTCCTCGATCCGTAAGGTCGCGTAATGATGTGAGATGTGGCGAACACAGAAACATGAATAATTGCTGCTGTCTCATCCAGACCATTTGACCTAAAAAGGGAAGACGAAGTGCGGTATTAAGAGAAATCTTCCTTGGTAGAGGAAGGGTATTGTGCACTCTAAAAACGGTCGGTTCAAATTTGAACCGACCGGGGTCGGAGGGGCAACTAACCAAAATCTGTTCAGAAATTTGACTAGATTTGGTTCAAATTTAAACCAACTCGGTTCAATTTTGAACCAAATCTAGTCACATATTTGAACAGATTTCGGTTAGTTGTCCCTCCGACCCCGGTCGGTTCAAATTTGAACCGACCGTTTTTAGAGTGTGACAGGGTATCATGGACACAGGGGGTTATAACTTGTGAAAGATCTTTTTTCTATTTGTTTAAGCAAACGTGGAATTAATTAAATAGCATGATTATGCGTTTGGTGGCTGATGTAACCAAAGCTGACATCTTGGTTTACTTCCAACATTTCACAACCAGGACCCCCTTCCCCTCCCCTGGTACGATTATTTCATTACTGCTGCAAAGACGAAGGAACAAACTTCTGAATACGCCTATCGCTATCTGGAAGCATTTTTCTTTTTGCGATAAAATCACTTCAATAATTATTTTTACCGAATGGGTGCAGTTGAATGCGCATTATCGTTCAGCCGTTTATGAAAGAAACGACTTGAAGAAAGCAAATCATTCAACAAAAGAGTCTCATTCTGAGGGAGATATTTACCTTTGTTAAATTTCATCACCAAACATTTCAGATAAAGTTTGGTTTAAAAACCTTAAGTTCACGCTTTATTCAAACTACTGCATAATTGACAACTTCGACGACAAAAGTAACCTTTAGAATACGAAACCACAAAGCAAACTGCAAAGTACATTAGGGCGCTTCCGCCATACTCTCGTTTAACGTCTTCGGTCATTTACCTTATTACGTTATAACTGAACTAGGCGCACGCACTTTTCATCAGACAAGAAAGATGATATTCCCAAGTTTTCGAGATTTCGCGTATTTTTCTTTAAATTAGCATTTGCCCCACCTGACGTTGAGCAATAAGAATATAAAAGACGTGTTGAATGCATGGCACCAACTGTTGACATTAATTACCAGTTCTATTGATTTTTAAAGTTCAGATACAACAAATACAGTTTTCATAATTATGCACAAACGGCGTTCCTTATGTTGGAAATTTTTGAAAGATTTGTTTGATTATACAGTTGTTACTGAATCAATCAACGTCTACGGTATTGAACCGAAAATCAAAGAAACGTTGAAAACAATTTTTATTTCTGTTCAATCTCCACACCTATCACTCAAGGGGCAAAGAGAAGGATGCTAAGATACTGAAATGCTTGTTGATGATAATAGGTTTGATCAGTATCGTTTTACAGTTTCCTTAAAAGTATGGATCGTTTTTCCTTAATTTTGCTAGGCATGTGGCATCAAATAAGGAAATGTTTTTGAAAATAATAGGACCACAAACCATGATGTCAAGGAAAATCTTTCAGTCCCCTCCCCTCCCCGTGTAACAGAAACTTTGCAGGTAAACATTTCGACAGCTTGGGGTACTTTTCGTAATACAGATTTTATCTTCAAAAGTCGACGGGATTCGACACCACCTGAAATGTTAGCCAAAGGTACTTATTTTGGTGCAATGAGTATAGTCATGTAGGCCTATTAATCTTTACAAACATTACTGATGTTATGCACACTCCACCCCCCCCCCCAAAAAAAAAAAAAAACTAGAAATAATATTTACCTCTTAAACAAATCGAGAGACCCCGAGCAGTGTTCTTCATCTTTTCCGGCTTCAAATTCAGCATGAAAATAACTTCCTGAAATTTTTTAATATTTTCACAGCTTAACTTTATTTCAGGATGCACCAAGTCAAATATGGCACTCATAGAAGTATTTTCAATATGCTCATCTGAGCAGAAGGCTTTAAGTTTGTTTCCACCTTGTCTGATGACCATTCGACTGTCAAAGACCACGTGATAAGGAAAAGATTCACAAAATGTCGTCTTATCGACGAGTAAAACGTTCATATCCTCTACGGGACTTGGCTGTTGAAAACCGGTACATGAAGGGGTCGGGGAAGGGGTGGAACTTTTCAACAGGTTATTGCTTCTTGGAACGCCTTTGAGTTGAATTTCTGTAAAATCGTTGACGAAGCCATTTTCGTGACATTTTCTGAAGGCTCCTTTGCTAGCTTCAAATATTGGCATCCATTCCTGCAATGAGAAGGGTTTTTTTTTTGACAAACCCAAGGAACGAACATTAACCGACCACAGCAAGTTCAATGTCACATGTTAGTTTTAGCCAAAATAACAACTCCTATGCTGACATTTACCTGGCTCTCATATAAATCTTATTACAGTGTATACCGTGAATTAAAGAGGAGAACTGCCCTAAATTTTAATTTCATCAATTCTCTTGTAATAAGTTGATATACTACATGTTTTTACCACACAGGAGTAAAATAAATTCCACGCAGCCGATCCTTTCATGAATATTAATGTTCATATTCAAAATGGCCACTAGTGGAAACCTTTTTCGTAGTCCAATGAGAAGCTTTTACAATACTTGTAACTTGTCTAAATTTCATGAAGACAGTTTTTCTAGTTCAATTCCGATTATTTCTCATTTGTTTTACAGTGATAATGGGTTGAAACACAAATGTGTATATAAAAGCACATAAAACAGAGGAAACTATTATTAAAGCTTGTGACCAGCAACATCAAAGATACAAAATGAAAACTGAAGAAGTTCAATTTTATTACTGAGATGAAAAATAGGATTCTTCTCAAAAGGCGGTAAACAAAAATAAGTTTCAAAATTATGATACGTGGTAAACACAAGTTTCGTATTGAAAATCAAGTACTGTATTTTCATGATTGAATGCACATTTTTGACTATAATTTAAATACTAAAGGCCAGAAAGGAAAAGCAATCTATATCTCAGAAAAAAGAGGAGAAAGTAGGCTTTAAATGGGCAGTCTGACCACAGAACTGAAAAATAATGGTTTGTTGCTCAATTTTAGGGCAGATGTCCTCTTACCGTACAAGTAGCTATGATGACATCGGTATAGCTAGTAGGTATTGACGACTGCAGAAACATGTCAAGAAAAGGCTGACGTCACAAAGAATATTTCAAGACGACTGATCACCTTTAAATACATTCGGCTACTCTATCAGCCGCCTTGAAAGAACAGTGTTCGTTTCGCAAATGTTCGCCGCTTGACTGCATGGACATCCAAGGTATCCTTACAAAATAATATACGTTTTCTGCCAACTAAACCTGTACAAACATATGGGTTTGTTTGCTTCATTATAATTCATAGAGTATTAATAATGAATACTCATTTACGTTCCTTTAAACAAGTACATTATGGCGGATCCAGGGGTTATAAAATCTTTCAGCTCAAAGGTAATACTAAACGTTTAACTGATTGAATGTCTTTTAGGAAGCATATTCTCTTTTTTATCCCGGTAGGGTGTCGTATTTTCTTGGCACTTGGCAACTTGGCACAGGCCGTCGATAAAACGTATATTATAGATTTGGGAACTAATTTTGTAATTTTTTGAAATTATGGACATGGGATGGGGTGTTTTGCACCCGCATTATCTTCCACACTGACGCCATTACGCCCCCACCCTCACACACACGCGCGTACGCGCTATCCAGAATCCCACACCGTTTAACAGTTCGCCCCCCCCCACACACACTATCACGGCAGTTGACATTCACTAATAGCTAGACAATCAACAATTATCGGGCAAACTTTACCCAATTTCCGTATTTCCACATATACGTGTCAAGTTTTAATGAAAAATTATGCCAACTTATTTAGAGTGTGGTTTTATCCTTTTTACTTCATTCAAAATGCCGTTTTGCATCGCGGAAGGATATATTGCAAAAAATGTCCCAAGTAACTTCAATTATCGTTATTTTGGCATATGAAGTACTTTAATTTCTTTCCTACCACATCCACATCACAAATTGAATACAAGTCATCAACATGGTCTTTACTGTGCCCAGTAACATTTTTGTATTGTTCTACGGTAAATTCATAGGGCTGTATAATCTGCTGGAAATTCCCTTGAATAAGTGGTGTGCTACCTTACGGAAATGACAAAGTTGGACTTATGCTCTCAAATTCTGCCAGATGACTTCTGCAATCTTCCTGAGCATGAGTTAAACCACCCTTTCAAATTTGACAACCTAACTTTAGCTCACAACTACATGGAAGTGTTGCATGCAGACCACATGTTACTGAACACTGTGGCCATATATAAATCATTTTCAGGTCCTTGTGTGCTACATGTCTTTTTGTTTTAAGTCATTTCAAGCCTTAGGCCTATTTCATTCTTCCACAATTTCAGTTGAGATTTAGAAACACTAAGGAAAATACTTAAACCCCTTTTGAGATACAAAAATCATATTGGAGTACTTTTTTGTCAAAATTTAAGGCATAACATCTCTCGGGAGGCGTTCTTGGCATTTTGCAGATCGTTGCGGGCTGCCTGTTTTGCTCATTTTTCATGCTTTAATTTTGAGAAGATTCGTATGCGATCCTGTTTGGATATACTTTCTGTTATTCTCCATGTTTTTGCCCACTGGAAAGGAAAACCCCAACCTTACTCAAAGTCAAATTACTAACAATAAGAGGTCTGCAGGCGCCCAGCAAAAGACACTGGTTAGCAGCCACACCCCTGTACGTGTGCCTAGGCTAACACTTGAAAATCAAAGTGGCTGACTTGTAGCTATTTCGAATTTTCAAGAGGTGCTATAAAAATTGTTGACAAGATCTCAAAGACAGTATTTTAGAGCTTGGGGGAAACCTGGGAAGTGCCATCGATTTTTCGGCGAAACATATTGACGATTTAGAGGCAGCTATGAAAGTCAACGATAACTATACGGGGAGCTGACGGAAAAGGTAAAGTCTACTAAGCATTCCTTTGCGTGCTTCTTTTGTAAAAAGGAACAAACTTGAAAGAATGTGACGTCGTAACAACTTTCGCATTACAGGAATCCCTACTGCTGTAAATGAGAACTGTGATAATGTCTTCTTTTCAGTTTTCCTACCAAATTTTGAGAAGAAAGTCCTGTAGTGAGGTGTGATCGCGATGGAGGAGGTAGTACTGGGAGACCACCCCATATCCCGGTACTTCGCCCCTCCTACAAAGGCACAGGTTTTTATATTATGAAGCCATGTGTCAATTTTCTCCCTGATAAATTGATTTTAAAGTAGATCTCGCTCCGTACTGATATGAAGGTGAAGAGAAAGTAACCCAAGTAATTCTTAGGGTTATACGATCAAAGCGTCAAGCTTTACTTCTTCAGCTGCGGCAAATGGCGCAGTAATAAATCCTTTTCCTTCGATTGATTTGTCACACCCTTGCATGACGAGAAGCGATCTCTCTCTTGGTTACAATTAGACGTTAATGGTCCTATTAGTTACCTTCCCGTTAATCTTCTGCGTGCAGTTCATGTTCCCTTATTCATGTCGACAGGACACGCTGACCCCCACTCAGGCCGGTGTTTGTAACCTTCGGTTTGCTCCCTCTATGGGTCTTTGCTTTTACTACCCTGTTCTCTTATCCTTGGATTATCCATCGTACAGGCGGAGTTCAGTTACCTTTGTTTCCTCCTTTTTTGTCTTAACTGTTTACAAAGAAAGCAATTTTAATGCCAACTCTGAAGTTATGGATTATTATAATCTTTTTTCATATCTGGAAAGAACGCATTCCCAAAGGTAATCTATTCATATGGCATTCATCTTGCGATTCTGGTGTACAATGCAGACTTGTTTGTTCACGCTATCTTTAGACGCTGTTATGGCTAAGTTTGAGCTTCTCTTTGACTACAAACTCCATGGTATCATTATTAGGTCGAGAGCTCGTCGGTATGAGTATGGTGAAAGAAACTCCCCCTACATTTTAAACCTTGAACAAAGAAACAAGACCAAGTTCTAAATTACTCTCCGAAAATGGTTAAAAGCTGCCATTCTGTCATGACACTTTGTCTGAAGTAAAACGCTTTTTAATAACCTTTTTAGATCGCATTAAAACTATGATGCATTATCCTTCTTTCTTGAAAATCACTTGGAGCAAACAAAGCAACGAGTGGATCAAGTTATAAATATGAAGGTCCTCGAAGCTCATTAATTAAATGAATTAATTGAATACCCTGAAGGGATTTCTTCAATGAATCTAAAATAAAACACCATGTTCAGACCGCTTACCAGTCGAATTAGATAACTTTTTGGGAGGACATTGGGGATATTTTTGTGCAGTCCTTTTATTTTGCTTTTGAATAAGGTTCTCTTTCTGATGAACAAGGTCGGGCTGTTTTTGTCTTGCTCTTGAAATATCTCTAAGACTTTAAAGAGATTTGGCACTGAAGACAATGGTTATGTCGTCTGCTACATTTCAAAGACTCATTATGATGATTTGAGGCTGACATTTCATTGCCAGCCGTCAAGGAAAAATCAAAATTTTAAGCTTTCGTCATTTGTCGTCACAGTTAACGTCATTTCAATAAATTTAATGAAGACCTATGTTGACAATGCTTACTACTAATGCTGTAGTGAAAATTGTGCTTTTTTGGTAGGCTTGACAAGTGTGGCAAGGAGACGACCCATCAAGATCTTAAGCCCACAAAGAACTTATATTAGTTAAACGTTCATGGTCAGTCGTTTTACTTAACATGTTTATTGAAGCTCAACCCTCGTCGGCAAAGAGGCTGCACTTCAAAGAAACGGGTTAACAATGACCTTTGTTTCCGTAGTACTTGGGTTTGTAGGGGGCGGACCAGCATTAGAAAGCGTAAGTCAGAAAAGGCTAAACACTGGGCATAAATGGACCTGTTAATCAAATTTTGTTACCCGAAAAAGCATTAAATTATTTTCAAGCACATATAATGTCTGACGGATTTGAGCGTTGGATCTCCTTCCCTAACATCCCCCTGGCCCTTGCTTACTCATTCTTTGCAGAGGGTTTCTGACTATCAAGATAAAAGTGCTCAAATGATGAGGATAAAAATATTTCAGGGACTGATGTAAGAATTTCCCAGTATGCAGATTACACGGTTTTGATTTCCGACGGTGCTTTTACTTCACGCATCAAATCAATGGAAATACTTAACTCTTTCTGCGGCTTTGGGTTTAACTTAGTTTTGAAAAATCCTCTCTTTTCACACTGGGCGGTTTCACCATTAATGCAAAACATTACTTTTCTAACTTAAGTTTTTCTTTTTCACTTGGTCCATTAAATATATATATATTGGCATTTTCGTTTCTCACCACAAGGATGACTTTTTCAGACTCAATTTTTTAGCTACGCCATCACGTTTATAAATACGGCTTAATCAATGGTCTCTTCGAGATCCCACACCTGTGGAAAAGATCTCTGTGATTAAACCTTTTTTGCGATTTCTCAGTTTGTATTTTTGTATAACGTCTTAAACAACCCACTTTGTGAATTTTTGTTACAAGTTAACGAGTGTGCATATAATTTGTAATGGAATAATAAGATTGACAAAATTAAGCGTTCTACTGTTATAAAACCATTAGTTGTGGTGGTCTTGATATCGTCGATTTGCTTTCTATTACTAAAACATTATTAAAACATTGAAATGCAACTGGGTTAAGTGTTGCGTTGATGGCAGAGATTGCCAATTGAATTTTTTTTTTGACCTTCATCTTTGGCCTTTTGGCTGTTCTCTCCTATTCAAATGTAATTTCAATGGTACAAAAATCTCCAAAATAGGTCATGTGTTCTGTAAAGAAATTTCGAGGCCTCGGGGATTTCATTTTTATTGTCCCACAGAATGCTTTAGAAAGAGATTATCCTAAATAATGCTTCATAAAAATTGAGAAAGTGTGTTTTTCACTCAGGCCTCTGTGATCTAAATATTGTATATGTTAATTTTTTACGGCTTTTATGGGTCCTATCTATCCTACAATGACATTCAAAACATTTTCAACATACCTCTTTGCCCATTTACACTTTATTGTGGTACCGTATTTTACAGAAAGGGTCTAAGCAAAAAAAATTTCATATGTAAAAGAGGGACTGAATCTACGCAATTTGGTGAAACTTTCATTCAAATCGGACATGTAGTGCTGGAGATATCAGCGAATGAAGTTACTCCATTTGTGACCCAAAGTGAGCTTGAGGTAAGCAGGGGTTATATATCACTTCCTCACATTGATGGGAAACGCTTTGTTTCCTTTGCTAACAGTCTGTGGTGCTTACGGACCTTGCAGTTAATAGAGATAGGACCTCTCCATATGGAATGTAAAGTTTGTAAAATTTTTCATGCCTCTCAAGCAATCACATTCCGATAACATATGGTTGTGAAGGAGAAAATTGGTTGTAAAGTTTTAAGAAAAAACAAAAGACTGCTCATTAATCTGAGGCTATGACATCATATGTGCTTCATGCTTTAAGTTCACTTAAGGTTGAAAATGTGACAACTTTAACTGCTAATATCTTGAGAACCACATATAGGATTTCAATGCAAATTTCATCATAATGAATGCTTAGAGTAAGTACCCCTCTAACATATCAAAACTTGATTTGAGCTCAGATCCTTCTTTTAATTAAAAGACTTTTCCTTGGGAGTGTAGATGCCACATGCCTTCTGATCTCTCTACTGTTGATTCCAGTGAGCATAAGTTAATTTCGTTTGCAAACAGTTCAAAACGTTCTCCATATATTTATAGACCTTTAATAGGAACAATTTCCACTCATCCGACAGCCATTGCGAAATTGAGTCAACTTAAGTTTTGTAGTTATGTGAGTAGAGGGGTTGAGAAAATGCTTTCACGAATGGATGGGTCAAAAGTCAAGAAACTACTTAACTTGGCGAAAAGGTTGTTACGGTACAGCTGACTTTGTGACCCCACCGGAAGTACTGAATTACCCAACTGGCTTATTGCTACATGACTAGTACAACACTGATGTCTCCAGCTGGATTGTTGTGCTTAAATGGATTTTATGACTTAACTTTGTCAATATAATTAGCTGAATTCAAAAGAAATTAAGGTGCATGCCATGCTTTTCAAGGTCATCTTCAGCCGCCATTTTGAGTTTCAATATTTTCAAATTATTTTTCAGAAACAAATGTTCCCGTGAGATGGTTTGGACTACTTTCCCATTTTCTTTGATCATTTCTGATGACAAGAGCCTCAATAAGTGAATTATATCAGAATTTATATCTCATTATTTGCGCTAAGCTCTTTATTTGCTCCTGTAAATGTGATCACACAACCTCTGACGCATTTACCTTTTATTTTTAGTTTCATTTAAATTGGATATGCAACTGCATTTTTTAAAGAAGAATAATTGTCTTGATAGAATCAAAACATTACAAATTATTTCATTTTCTCCTTTAGAAAACCGGCGGTGATCATATTGAAAATGTTTTGTATGTATTTTTTCAGTGTACAATTTTATGTTGATTATATTATAACATTCATGGAAATACGGGAAGAAAAAAGTTATGTCGGGGGAAATTGGAATACAATAGAAATATGCAAAGGCATAAATTTTGTGAAATACAGGGAAAATACAAAATAATACATCTCTCTGGGATCTTGTGTCCTGATACTGACTGCACATATTTGTAGTGTAGTATCAGGCCTGCTCATCGTTCAGAGCTTTAATTCTATTGGATTCATGCCAGTGGCTTTGCATTTAACGTTGAGTTATTTTCTATGACGTCAAGAAGTTGTTGCTTTTTTTTAAGAAAAAAGGTCTGAGTACCTGTAGCTACTCAACATGCAGTCCTTAAGCAAGCTATCAACCCAAAGCAAAATTCCTAATTCACTTGAGAATAGCCTTAAGGTGCAATTGGCATTCAGTTAATGCTATTGATGTCTCAAACCACTTATTTGGGAAACAATTTCATGTGCTTCTGCTCATCCGTTTCTACTTATTTTGACCTATCACTATACACCCTTTGGCACTAAGGAAGAAATTGTATCTAATGCACCATTTAATATAATACAAGAAAAATATGATCTCAGCTGCTTTTCTGCCTGTCTGGAGGTAGTATATAGATGAAATAAAGACTATACTGCCACAGTGCAATTTCTCACCCACTCACTTTTGATATACACAGTGTACTATCGTCTAAACCAGGGGTGCACAACCTTTTTTGACCCAAGATCTACTTTTCAAGTAGCCATCCTCCCGAGATCTACAAAACATACACTGTCATACAGTTACACATAGAAAAACTTTTTTCATTTTTTCCTACACCCCTCGCGGTCGACTTGGGATCAGTCCGCGATCTACCAGTAGACCGCGATCGACTGGTTGGGCACTCCTGGTCTAGGCTAACATAATTAATGGCCTCAGAACCCGTTATGTAGGACTTCTTATTTAAAAAAGAGTTTATTTCTTTGCCTATGCTGTTCATAAAGAGCATAACCCGCTTTTTGTCCAAATTTTTCAGATAGCATCATCAAGAGGCGAGTTTTCAGGCTTTAAAATACTGCGGGACTTTCACCTGCCTTCTGTATGACTACAGCCCTATTTTTGGTATACATGCTAGCTAGTTTTCTATTGAGAAATGGCCAATTCACAACGTTTAGAACATTTTTACATAGATTTGATGTGAGCAATGTAGAATAATTAGGTAATGACAAATGAATGGTATGTACAACACAGTTAAGTCCTATGTTCTAGGTTTCAAAGATAATCATTTTATGCTTACTAAGATCAAAAACACAGCGTGACATTCATGTTACTGGTACGTTATTTCAGGAAGCTGTGACGGAAGGAGATAAAGCACCTCATCCAATTTCGTCTATCAGACAATATGCATTGCGAGCACTTTAACCTTTTTATGGGAAGAGACTTTAGTTGACAGGTCCTTTAGTTTCTCTTCTAAGTTTGTGTGACTTAACCCTCCAAATGAGAGTTTGATCCTTTCATACTAACGTAATTCTTAAACAAAGACATCATAGTGACATGGTTGAAGTCATCTCCAGTGCCGAAAAGTGCGAAACCTTCGTCAGTCTTTTAGTCTAAACGGCTGTACATGCACTTTTGAGTGGCCAGATTCCTTTATTATTCTAATTTCTTCCATTAGTTAGTAGCATCTCTTTTCAGCAATGAATGTAAAGTCTAAACTTTTGCATATAAACTTTGAAAAATGTGCAAAATGTGGTGACCGTGATGCAGGAAGATAATGTTCTAGATCAGTGGTTCCCAAACTTTTCGAGGGTGAGGGCTAAATGGAGAGACTGGAAAGAGGTCGAGGGCCGCAGGGGGGTCTCAGGCTTTAGAAAGAGGACAATAATTGGAAAGAGCGAAATCCATATTTAAGCGGATCCGAGTTGTATCTACGGCAAGCAGTTTTCATAGGAAGCGATTCCATAAGAGGACAGTTTGCACTTTTGCAGCGTCCAACAGGAGCAACCCGACCCCAGCCCCACAATGGTTGCGGCTGGGGTCAGAGAATTTTGCTTTCCAGGTGCTCTAGATTGCAGGAAATCGCACTCCTTACCACAAATTTGCCTCTTGAATCGGGGGGGGGGGGTGGCACCAAGTGGCGGCTAAGCTCCCAAGGGAGCCAAAAGGATGGTAAGAGCGAAATTTTGGCTCGCGAATCGTGCCGAGAATTTTGGGATTACTGTTGAAGAAAATATAGCTAGAAAGGCCAAAGGCTTAGTGATTCCTTGCCGAATGCGGATGCTTTGTTGCACTGAGGTTTATCCCTCAAGTTTATCTTTCTTGACTACATCATTTTACGATGTTTTAACAATTTGACCTCTGCTGACTTCACATGACCTTTGAACCCCACCAAATATAACAAAAAAGAAAATCTGAAGTGTTTTGAAAGGGATTCAACTCCAATTTATCTTGGATCTTGAAAATTCTTGGGAAATTTTGCCCTTGACCTCTGGTGACCCCAGATGACGATCTTGGGAATATTTGGGATATTTTGCTGTTTGACCTTTAGTGACCCCAGATGACGATCTTGGGAATTCTTGGGAAAATTTGCTCTTTGACCCTTGGTGACCCCAGATGACGATCTTGGGAATTCTTGGGAAATTTTCCTTTTTTACCGCTGATAACCCCAGATGACGATCTTGGGAATTCTTGGGAAATAATGCTTTTTGACCCCAGCGACCCCAGAAGAAAATCTTGGGAATTCTTGGGAAATTTTGCTTTTTGACCTTTTGTAAACCGAGATGACCATTGACCTCCACCAAAACAATAGGGTCTTTCTTACATCATTACATCATGACATCATTACATCATTACATCATTGCATTACATCATTACATCATCACATTCTTACATCATTACATCATTGCAAATCTATATACCAAATACGAAAAGTGTCTGTCATTCCTATCTTGAGATATCGTGATTACGAGCTTTTCAGCTTTTTACCTCCAGTGACCTCAAATAACCTTTGACCTTCACCAAAAACAACCTCTCAACATGACAAATCATAAATGCAGTGTCGGTCATTGCTATCTCGAGATAACGTGTTTACAAGCCGTTTACGAGCTTTTAGCAGTTTAACCTGTGGTGACCTCAGATGACATTTGACCTCTACCAAAAACAAAAGCATTCTTCCTCTCAACATGACAAATCTATATAGGCCATTCCTACCTTGACGTATCGCGGTTTCAAGGTTTGCGGTCTTTGACCTCTGGTGACCTCAAATGATCTTTGACCTCCATCAAAAACAATAGAATTCCTTCTCTCAACATGACAAATCTATATATCAAATATGAAAAGTGTCGGTTGTTCCTATCTTGAGATGTCGTGTTTACAAGCTTTTCAAATGTTTACCTCCAGTGACCTCAAATGACCTTTGACCTTCACCAACAACAATAGCGTTCTTCCTCTTAATATGACAAATCTCTACACCAAATATGAAAAGTGTCGGTCATTGCTGTCTTGAGATATCGTGTTTACAAGCCGTTTACGAGGTTTTGGCAGTTTAACCTCTGGTGACCTCAGATGACCTTTCACCTCTACTAAAACAATAGTTCTTCCTCTCAACATGACAAATCTATATAGGCCACTCCTATCATGACATATTGCGATTTCAAGGTTTTCGGTCTTTGATCTCTGATGACCTCAAATGACCTTTGACCTCCACTAAAAACAACAGGATTCTTTCTCTTAACATGACAAGTCTATGTACCAAATATGAAAAGTGTCGGTCATTCCTGTCTTAAAATATCGCGATTACGAGCTTTACGGCTTTTCACCTCCGGTGACTTCAAATGACCTTTGACCTTCACCAACAACAGTAGGGTCCTTCCTCTTAACATAAAAAATCTATACACCAAACATCAAAAGTGTCGGTCATCGCTATCTCGAAATAGCGCGATTACAAGCCATTTATGAGGTTTTCGCAGTTTAACCTATGGTGACCTCAGATAACCTTTGACCTCTACCAAAAACAATAAGGTTCTTTCTTGAGATACCGGGATGACAAGGTTTGCGGTTTTTGACCTCTTGTGACCTCGGATGACCTTTGACCTCCTTCAAAAACAATAGGGTTCTTTCTCTCAACATTACAAATCTATATACCAAATATGAAAAGTGTCGGTCATTCCTATTTTGAAATATCGCGATTACAAGCAGTGTCTCAAACACACATTCAAATAGGTTACCGACGAAAACCACACTCTAAAACGTATGAAGTAACAAGAGTACACTAATTCCAGTTGGTTAGTGGCCAGTATGTGAGGAAGCTCTTGATCAGTTATTCTCAAACGCAGTCAGATACAGAAGTGGGTCTGCTGAGTTCGAGGACCACATTCCCGAAAAGTGGCAAAAAGCTTTGATTAAATGATTACATTTAATCTTACAGAGCTATAGAAAGAGCGAGTTCATATAAAACGTCGCAACACACATGTTGTTAGTTCCGAAATATCAATTGCAGAAATTTTAATTTCTTTAACCAATCAACAAACGTTCAACATGATACGTTTGTCAATTGTACAGTCACCTCACGTCGCACTTAAATTTCCGGGAAGTAACTTAGCTACAGGCTTTGTCACTACAAATACAGCCACTCCGCAATATACCACTTCATAGCCTTAATACATGTCACCTTGCACATAACATGATTTGCAACAACAAGGCACACGAAATTAGTCTTGGGTATATGGATATGACTGAACAAGGAATATACTGCGCTGCTTGTAACGTAGGCAACCTAGCCCCCTGCAGGAAAGCAAATTTGAAAAGAGTCAAGTAGTGATTTTTTTATATTTTATAATTTAATTTCCTACTTTGCTACGTTTTGTTCTTGTCGAATATGATTTTTCTCAAAATCTAAAATCAATTCAGGGGCCAGAACAGAAGAGAACAGAATTCTTGAGCCAGAGAGTATGGAACAATGATTTATTTCAGATGGATGGACATCCTGTAGATATCCTTGCTTTTCGCATCCAAAAGTTTTATTTCGTAAATGACTTTTTTGATGACAGAGGAAATTTCTATGACTTTGAGGCTATACGTGACCACTTTGGGGTTAAAATTGATTTTCTTACATTTTGGGCTCTTCGAAGAGCTATTTTATTAGCTAACCACTCTTTCCAGATTTGTCAAAAATCTCCCATGCCCATTAGTCCTCCAATATATGCTGTTTTATTAAAGTCTGATAAAGGCTGTCGGGAATTTTATGACATTATTGTGAAACCTTTTGTTAGTTCCAACATCCATGTAAGAGACAAGTGGAATGATGTGCTTAACACATCTATTACAAGTGAGGTATGGAAGTTTTATAACAATTTGACCTTTAGATGTATAACTCCTGTTACGCTAAAATGGTACCAATACCAAATTGTCAATACTTTCTTATATACAAATGTATTATTACATCGTATTGGACTCAAAGACAACGTCTTTGCACCTTTTGTAAGAAAGATAAAGAGACAATTTTACACCTATTTTGTATGTACCCCTGCACTTTTCATGTAATCTTCGAATTTTCAAAATATATTAAGCCTTATCAGTGAGACAAATGCATAAACTAGCAATGTAGCGCTACTTATATATATATATATATATATATATATATATATATATATATAGGTAAAAATGAAGTAGTAAATAGTGCTAAAAGTTTGTGAAAAATTCCACGACGTTTCGGGTTTAAACCCTTCATCAGGTGGCAAAAATGCAACTGATCGTTGACACGGCCAAACGTACAATTTAAAAAAAAAATACACAATACAATTGGGCACGGTAAACCTCGGCTAGGAAAACAGACAGTGTTAAGTGGTTACCACAAGTCAAAAAAATGCAGGAATTGCTGCGTTATAACAGTTCAAGTCTAACGTTCAGACCATGTGGGGACAGGGTTCCAAGTTTCATGATTAGGCGGTTTTCGGCAGCTAGGCGGTCATGATCGGAACCTCGACACGAGATGGCCGCCGAAACCATCAAGTCACGGATCGAGCATGTTGACGGGGGATTGAAGTGGGTGGCTACCGGGAACCCTGGGAGGTTCTGTTTGATTGATCTCAGGTGCTCGGTGACTCGGTCAGCAAGACGACGTTTTGTTTCTCCCACGTACAGTATATTACAGCGTTTACATACGAGAACGTAAACAACATTGGCTGAAGTACAGGTAAAATGCTGATGAACGTTAAACCGGTTGTTGTTGGGACCTACAATGGAAAGGTTTTTGTCATAACTGACCACCGGGCAAGTATTGCATCTCCCACGGTTGCAAGGAAAAGTTCCTGGGGTGTCAGGCACTACTGCTTGAGGTTGAGAGGCACGGACCAAGTGCTTAGATATGTTCTTTTCAATTCTGAATGCCGTGATGGGGGGATCAGGGAAATGGTCACGGGTGGATGGGTCATGACGGAGGGTCTCTACATTCCTGTAAATGGCACGTACAATGGGGGTTACAGATGGGTGAAAGGATAGGACCAACGGGATACGTCTGGTGGGTGTATGGTCAGTTTTGGGGGCAAGGGCAGAGGCTCTATCAATTCCTTGTATGCGTTTCAGGGCATTAGAGAGCACTCTTTGTGGATACTGGCGTTGTTCAAAGAAAGAAATAATCTGCTTGGAAACTTTAGCGAAATCCTGGTCGTCGGAACAAATCCGTCTGGCCCGTAAAAGTTGTGAGAAAGGAATCGAATTGGTACAAGATCTGGGGTGGTTGGAAGGGTACATGAGGTAGTTGTGAGAGTCAGTAGGCTTAAAGTGGAGATTGGACTTGATTTGACGGTCGGAGATGGATAGTTCCGTGTCTAAAAACACTACTGAGGAGTTGGAAATACAGTGAGTGAATTTCAAAAACGGGCAGAACGTTTCAGCAAAGTTAATGAACTTTTCCAAATCGTTTCGAGGACCCACTGCGACCCCAACAATATCGTCAATGTACCTTTTGTAAAGTATGGGCTTGATCCCGGTGTATCGTGAGAACAACTGCTCCTCAAAGTGGCCCATGGTGAGGCAGGCCACAGAAGGTCCCAGTTTAGTGCCCATAGCTACTCCTTTAATTTGGCGGAAAAAACGACCATTGAACTGAAAGCAATTTTGTGTGAGGACTAGTTCAGTCAAGCGAAGAAAGGTGGTGGTAGGGATGCTAGGGTCCTGGCGTTGATCAAGGTAATGGCGTATGGCTGCTAAAGCAGCGTGATGGGGGATTGAAGTATAGAGGCTGCTGACATCCATGGTGAATAAAGTACGTTCACTGGGATTCTCAGGAAACTCAAAATATATATATATATATATATATATATATATATATATATATATATATATCATATAGAATACTACAGACGGGGTGTTCCTCCGATACAAACAGTGCTCAATACTATAACAGTAGAGCAAAATACAATACCAGTCAGTAAATTGGATATCAAGCCACTACCAGTGGTTTCGTGCTCAAGCACTCTTCAGATGGCTGTGAATGAATGAACCTTTCTACAGAGAGCCTACGATACTATGGCCCACCGGGTTTGATTTTATTGCGACCGGATTTGATTTTATTGTGCCTACAAGCGGAGATTAGCTCTGAACGGGAGTTGAGCAAGTTGCACTTGCCTCTCATGGATAGGATACAAATGAGAAGCAAGTGCAACTTGCTCAACTCCCGTTCAGAGCTAATCTCCGCTTGTAGGCACAATAAAATCAAACCCGGTGGGTCATAACATCGTGGGCTCTCTGTAGAAAGGTTCATTCATTCACAGCCATCTAAAGAGTGCGTGAGCACGAAACCACTGGTAGTGGCTTGATATCCAATTGTACTTACTCGTATTATATATATATATATATATATATATATATATATATATATATATATATATATAAAAGTATGTATGTTGTATGTTTTTCATTTGATTTTGGGATACTGTTCAATAAAAAAATTCAGGGGCCGCACCGACAGGGCCCGGGGCCGCATGCACCGACAAGGCCCGGGGACCGAGTTTGAGATTCACTGTAATTTAGATAATATGATAACATACCTGTTATACCTTCCTGTTCAATTTTCATTTTCCTTCTTATCCATTCTGACTAGAATCACATTTCTTGGTCGACACCTCTTAACTTAAAGGAAAATTCAGTCACCCCAATCAGAATTAGTATACCCCGTCATCCCAATTCATGAATGGCTTGTTTAATGATCGTGTGAAAATATTTTTGTTACTGAATTGTTAAATTGCTTTACCCTTTGTTTGTAATATTATGTTCATAAACAATTTCAGAAGTACTCGTAGAGCAAATAAAAGGAGATTTGCAAGAGTTTGCTGATTTTTCAAAGTAATTTTGGGGTGTCTGCCTATTGCCTTTACAGACATGTTGATAAAACGTTGACACAATCTGTGCAATATTCCAGTAAACTCACCTCTTCGGAAATGAAACCCATTTTCCCCAGTGGGGGGAGATTATACGCCACATAGTGTACTAGGAATACGTAATGTTCTTTTGTAGTAGAATAATCTGTTGATTTATCCACGGGTGTATTTAAGAGGCTTACTTCAATCTCTGTGTTGAAAATAATCCGTGCAACTCCTCGGACGCTGCCTGCCAAAAGGAAAAAAAAAACCACAAGAAATTGAAATATGTACTGTACTTGCAACAAACACAAGTGTAACTAAGCATTTAGTACTTTCGAGTAAGCCTTCGTCAAATGGCTTAAGGCGGATCAGACAGTTGCCATAAGATGCTGGTTGACCTGACAAACGGGATAGGTAGGCCCTACACAAAATGTAAGATTTTGACTTTACTGCAAGTCTGAGCCGTAAAACCTCATCTAACTTTCTTTACTACAAGCAAGAAACAAACATACAAAATGACTTTATATATAACACGAACGGCTTAGGGGTATTTTTCTTTATCAACGCGTTTCTTTTTATAGACTGTGCGGGGGAAAAAGAAGCACAAGTTAGTTTCTTCCTTGTTTCGTTGCATAGCAGCAAGCTAAGTTTCCTCGGAGTCGGATGAACGTTACTTAATCTAAATATAAAACACTTACTTGGGGTTAAAACAAAGTTTATTACTGTCTTTCGTACGTAGTACAGATAAGACAGTGGTTTCATTACTGCGATATGTGGCCCACTGGAATTGTTGACTAAGTGCATGGTGTCTTATCCCAAGCTCATTGGTCACATAGTGCCTTTCGCAGTATTGATTACATTACACAAGATTCGTTTTATAATGCTTGAAATTTGTTCAACCGATTTAAGAAATTCTTGTCCCGAAAGAACCTTCGCCTCGCCCTTGAGCCATTACATTCAGGGCTGACAAATGCCATTTCCGTCAGTGTGGAGGGAATTTTGGTAACGGTTTTCTTGGAACTCTAAGTAAATAATGGCGACGCAGTACGCTTAGATAATGCCACATTATCCCTGATATAAAACAACTAAATGCGATGAGGATTCGCAATCCTTAAACTGAACTGAATTTTGCCTGAGTCCTGCCTAGTTTCGAGGAACTTTATGGGCAAGGTGACATCAGGGAGCAGACCACTAGGAAATAGTTAAGGTGAGTAATTTGGATGTGGCCGCTAATTAATTTGGTGAAAAATTTGGTGGTGACAATTTGATGCACAGCTTCCAGAAGACGAGGGGGGGGGGGGGGGGATTGAGATGGTTGAGCCGTCTTAAGATGTTGCTGAAGAGTGTGTGTTGTTGTGTGGGTGAAGAAAGTTGCGAACAGATGAGTAGAGGAAATGTTTGACAAGTTGTGAAGGGGCTTGTCAGGATCGAGGGCTGATGTGTGATGTGTTATTTAGGTTCGATGTGATGATGGATTGGAAGGCCGGAGGGCACTGAAAAGGAGGTGTGATCTGAAGTATGGGGTAATAAACAGTAATTGTTGTGGATGCCGATGTGTGTGCTGTGAGTGGGGGTCGACGAAACCAAACGGGGCTCGTGAGGCCACAGAAAAAATAGTTTTAAAAAAATGAATCCTAGGACCCTGTCAAGCAAATGGTTAAAGAAAGCTAGTATTTGGTTACTGACCTTTGTTCAGCCCGTTCTGTCAGAGAGAGCCGAGCTAGTTTACATAGGCCTCATTACTTTTCATTGTTAATTAAACAAACTAGTGGAATTTTAAGGGCTGTTGCATGTAAGGTGTCTTCCACGAAAGTGGGCACTTGCCGAAAACCTTGTAACGGGAACTGGATGAGAATCGACGAGCCATATGGATACCGACCTATTATTGGGCAAAGTAATTATTTTCGTACCACTGGGGGTACAAGGTCTACTGGAAGTAGGAACAAATGAAGCAATTCGTCACTCAGTTCGGTAGGTTGCCCGTTAGATAGCGTGCCGTTTAGGTCTATTATATATATATATATATATATATATATATATATATATATATATATATATATATATATATATATATATATCGTTATATATCGTTATATATCGTTATATATTGTTATATATCGTTATATATCGTTTTATGTATATATATATATATATATATATTAATCATGAATCATTCTCCAAGCAAGATTCAAATTAAAATGCTTCCAACCAAAATCTCAGTATTGGGATTTTGGTGTTGTCGTGTCTAGGGCCAACCGGTAAAGGGGCTATGGCATCACCCCAAATATATTGAGACATATTCCCATAGTTCTAACTCCAATTGGTGACTGCACTTTGATTGACATTCATTCAAACATTAATAGCACCACTCTGGTACCTGATGATGACATGGATAGTCAGTTGTGTTCTTAATTAGTTAAGCTCTCAGTCACACTCTGTTTTTCAATATTGCCTCGATCTATTGAAACTCAGTGCAGTCTACTGTGGCTCTGTCTTGGAAGTGCTGTGCTACTAGACAGGTGTTTGTGTTTAAATTGGAGGCGGTGCTAGAAGTTAGATTAGTTGGGATAATTGTTACTGTCTGGGGTGAGCTTAGAGGGCCTTTAAACTTTCCCAAATCCAGTCTACGTTGTTTTGCCTCTGACAGACTCACAATCTCAAAATCCGATACACTATTGAATAGTTTCTACATTTAGCAACTGGTGTGCGTACAGGTATACACCGTAATGGAACAGTCGCGAGTCATGTTCGTTATCCTCCGAATTGATTAATATCAACCCAATATTTGTTTTTATGTGCAGCCGATCAATATCTGAAGCAAAGCAAATTATTTCCAATCGAACGGCGCCACTTCTATAGATAAAACCTTCGTCAATACAGAAGTCATATGATGATGAACGCCAATGAGAGCATGCTCTTGAGAAAGTCCTTCTGGTGGACATAACTCTGTCTTCTATAATGATGTATTATCATGATGCATTAATGCAACTACTGAACGTTTCTACGGTAACACAAAAACATTTCGCGATATTGGAACGTCGCACAGATTTGGAGTGCTCTTGTCAAAAGCTCGTTCACCGTCTCTTCTTTTTAAATTGAAATAGCCAATAATTGAAATGGCGATATTACAGACGTATATCTCTTCTAGTAGGGAAACACTTAAGCTAATGTGATTCGCAGGTACATATTCCTGAACAAACCTGGGGAATAGCTTTGATAACGACATGATAGAATTCTTAAATAATGAACACATACACATGATAGACAGAATTTGAAGAAGAAGAAGAAGAAGAAGAAGAAGAAGAAGAAGAAGAAGAAGAAGAAGAAGAAGAAGAAGAAGAAGAAGAAGAAGAAGAAGAAGAAGAAGAAGAAGAAGAAGAAGAAGAAGAAGAAGAAGAAGAAGAAGAAGAAGAAGAAGAAGAAGAAGAAGAAGAAGAAGAAGAAGAGAATTATTTCTGACAAAAACTCCCAGGATACTCTTCAACACAAGAACAAATATCTCATTTTAGGGCATGTCACTCAGTTTAGCTTCATCCTTTTAGGCTAATACCCATTATGCTTCTTTTTCTGTGGAGACCCATCTGTTATGGTCTACTCGAAAGACCGTTGCATTTCACTCTAATCCCGACGGAAAGCTTATATGTATGGCTTCCCCTTACATGGTTTTAACGACCTCACGGCTAAATATATCCCAAATTGCACGAAACTCACCCAAAATGTTATCATTGAATAATAGAATGAAAGAAAAAATCCATCTCATCAAAATCGAAATGACCTAATTTGTCTGTCCGTATAGAGCAAAGGTATTGAAACGTAGACAAACAGAATTCTTGTATAGATTGTTATACTGTTACATCACATGAACTATGCTAAAAACCTTCATGTAAGCCTTTGGAATCTGCCGGTGGCATTTGATTAATATTTCAAGGCACTGACTTTGAGATTTTAACAGTTGACGTCATTATATTTCCTAACGACAGTGAACTTGCAACAAGCGTGGAAGGGCATTATAACAGCAAAGTAACAAACACTGTCTTGTTTTGCATTGCATTTTACATCCAGTTTTCTCTTTTCTAAAATTCAACGTACCCAAAATGTGAATGCATGAATGGAATGTAAATTTCACGAGCTTTACGTACCCACAATACTTAACTTGCAACCTTACCTAATCGACGGTCAAAATAGTAGAATGGAAAACAAAACGTTGTTTATCAATGTTTGATGTGTTTGCTTCAAGTTCACTTTGGGCAAACGACGTGATTTCTATGTCTCAAAAGTGTATATAGGAAATGAATGCAAAGTGCACAAGAAAATGTACATTCAGTTGTTCTTTTAAATGTCAAGAATTAATTTCAATAGTTTAAAGGGGATGAACAGTCGCTCAAATTTAGTTTGAAGCAACACCTCCATCCTACGGATTTCTTCCTAGTTCCCTTATTAATATCCTTCATGATTATTCAAACAAAAATGTTTCATTTTAAGGTAAACTAAGTATTTACATTCTGCATGAATTGAAAAATTCAGTGATTAAAATTTCATTGCATAATTAAACAGAGCCACTCATGAAGATACGGGTACATTAATTCAAACTAGGGTGTCTATATTTTCTCGGTTAACGTTAATGTTACGCAAAAGACATGTAAAGTTAGACCTCCTTCATCCGAAACACTCCTATCACGCTCTTTAAAAGAAATCCTCATACAGGGAAGCATCATGAACAAATTTAAAGAGGAAAAATGTAAACATTTATATGAGTGAAAGGGCTGAGATGAAAAACAAAGAGGATTGAATTGAAATACTTGGGTAGTGGCGTATAAAGAGGGAAATGGGCTGGTCCACCAGAGGATCAGCCTTGAAGGAGTGGTAATGCCAACTACCCCCCAAAAAACCAATCACTAAAGAACGGGAATTCCAATAATATAAGCACCTCAAAGTTTTCCCAAAGATAGCACCATTTTCCATGTTAAAAGCACAATTTTGCAAGTTAGCCTCCTTAATAAAAGATAAAACCATTTTGTATGTAAGCTGCTTTATTTAAAAAAATAAACCAAAAAACCTTCTTCAAGGATACCCTTCTCCGAAGGTGGCAGCCTACCTCCTGCATAGGTCGACAAAGCGAAGGTCTGCCTTGGGTGCAAAACATCCAGGTATATTTGGTCAAATCACCAAAAATTGTGATATTAATCATAATTAGCAGTCTAATTTGAATCTGGTTAGGTGGAGGTATAGTACGTAGGGTCTTACAAAGAACAAACTATTCTTTATAAAATGTGGAACAAAATAGGCGTTCGCAATTGGACTGTGATCATGGACGATGGATATCGTAAAATTTTGTTCAGACAATATGCAGAATACCTCTGCCATCGGTGGGAGAACTCCAAGTACCGCTGCATAACTTCAACTAATTACTTGCCTTTTACTTGTCTACTAAGTGTGTAACACATCTCTTTCCGAAAATCTCAATAAAACTGGCCCATAACATGCATGCCTACCCGCCTTCCTGACTTTTTTTTTATTTTTTGTTTGGGGTAAAGAAAAGTGAAAAGGATAAACGTGTTTTTCGAGGTAACAAGGGACAAAACATTTTAACTTTGGAATAAAGGTATCTAAAGCGACAACGCAGGATTGTAAGTCTAAGGTGAGTAAAAAGAAACCGTAATGAAAGGAGGGGAAAATGATCTAAGCTCACTGATTCATTAGAAGTAATGTAGCCTTGTAACAGTTATAGCAGAGGGAAATTTATTTGACTTGCGGTCATTACTTTGTATTAACGTTGCCAATTCTTTAACCAGAAGCATTTGTGGACGTAAGGGAGGGGCGTAGGGGAAAGGGGAAGGGACCCTTTTTTGTTTATAACGCAGTTCCATGTACCATCCTATTTAAGTTCTGAGTGGAGAAAGGAATATTTACGTTTCATCTTTTAGTTGTTATTGCACATTGCAGTAGCAAATTTTAGATTTGCAATTTCGTAGCATGAAATTTTAATATGTAAAGGAGACCAGTAATGTTAATTACCTGAAACATACCCGCATATTCCTCGTCTATTGCTGTAATAATGAAGTAAAACATCGCCATCTGTCAATTTTTCCACTCTGAAGGATGGTACTACCATCTCCGGGTACATGGTTTTCATATAGGCACTATGCAAATAGTCAAGGTTTCCAAGGAAATCCTCCAGAGTTCTCCCCAGTGTTCGAAAGAGGGTATCGTAACCGGCGCTCATGCACCATACCACCCAGTGCACACCAAATAATTGCCATATATCATCTCGTGATAGGCCTGTTGAAATAAAACAATATTGAAACATTCAGAAATTTGAAAAATGTAGCTCTTTTTTATTTTATTTGAATTATTTTTCAATTTTATTCTTCCTCTGCGCTCTTCTTTACAAGTTGCGTTATTAAGAACACTTTTTGCTGCATTGAGTAACCGTTGGGTGTTGGTAAATTTTGTCTCCAAAGTAGATGTTTTGTCATGGCTTTTTTTTTCAAGGTTTTTGAATACACTAGAATTGTTTCACAGACGTCACGTGATCGCACGTCTCTTTGATTGTTAGATATTTTGCCGGGAGAGCGACCATTGTGTCAGTCTCAGAATGGTATCTATGGTTATGCCATATATACTAGTGTGATGTGAATACGCTTACTGAGAATGTGCTTTGCCCAGCAGTGCCTGACAATCTCAATCGCGTGACGTCACATGAAATACCTAAATTAAACCTGAGAAAGTTACTCGCCTTGGCTCTAACATGTGAATAGGGCATCTGCAATATTTTCCAGGTTAAGCTTGGAAAGTTAATTTCCAAAAGGCGTTCCAACAACAAAGTAAGGGGAAATGAATCATGATGAAGTTTCAGCAAAGAAGCCCACGATTGAGTTGTGGTTCTCTTGTAACTCCCTAGTCGAATTTAGCAAGGCGCGTTTTCCTAATTCAATGATACGAAGTGTGATATTTTCATAATCCATTGCCCAAGTGCAAATTGATAGGCTGAGACCTTAGCTAAATTAATCCTCCCTCAAAAAAATAAATTAAAGTAAAGTAAAAAAATAAAATAAAGTAAAAAATGAAGGATCTGCATAGAATTAAAAGCTGTCATTTTCAGACTCCCTTTTTTAGTTTAACCTTAAAACACTGGAGAAAATGTTCCATCAAACAAATGTCTACTTTGAGAGATCGCACGTGAGTCAGGTAAAGTGTGCCTCCTTAACTTGCTCCGAAAATCTGTTTTTTTCTTTCCCATTCCCATAGTACGTGTCACCCTTCAAATTGAATTTTTGCAAAATTATGCAAGTCATCTGAAATTTTGACAGACAACATCAATGTCAATAAAATTACTTTAATTCATGCGGGAAATCCGTTTGATTAGAAAAATAAATATGTTTTCATGTAGTGCTGACTTCATTTAGAACTTGAAGTTAGTTTTTTGTGGTCGGTACGGGTAAAACGTGTCGTAGAAATTCTGAGTATGGATTTTCTTTTTACCTACGGAAGTTAATCCATACATTATTAATGAACGCATTAAAGAGAACAGACTCTCGAATCTTATAATGAAATGTGGAATCACCAGAAGAAATTTGCGGCAAAATGTAATTTTGGAAGAAAAAATGTAGACTTCTTAGTCTCTGACTTAAAAAGTTAGAAAAGATTTTCTTCAACAAAAATGCACAAAAACATGGCAAATTTCTGATACCATTTTTCCCTAAAGGAAAACGTTGACTCCAGAATGTGTTACCGTTAGCCAGATAAGTAGTCTAGAGGGAATGTGCAGGGTGGTGCCCCCAGAAAAATTTCAAGCCTAGGAAAGTTTTAGACAAAAATTACGGTTATCTTAATACATTTTACTATATCTCGGCCACTGAAAAAGGCCCCTAGGAGGGTATCTCGCCCCCTTTAGACACTTTGAACTGGCCTGGACAAAGAAACTAACACTAACCTTCAAGCTTAGGCCTACAGTGACACAGGTCGAAGTCACATCAGCGACTCGATTATGGTGTCTGGACATATTGTACATGACGTTTGGTTTCAGAGATCCATTTAGAATGTATTGAAAGGTATTGTGCCTTCATGACAAAGATATTATAAACATAGATTCCAAACTCCTATACCTATACTGTTGCGCGCACTGACTCATCATGGAGACGTATATATCGGGGCGGAAGTGTGAATCTGACATGCGCGCCGTTCTGTTCCGCGATCTGCGTACAAAAATAAGAACGTGTTACAGAAAATTTCATTGTTAAAAGAGGTTAGCATGCGTGCACTATTACAACGCGTTCTATATTCTCTGTGTAGTTATCCGGAATACTTGACTTTCGAGTTGCGAGCGGGTAAGTAATTGAACGCGCATATAAAAGTGCGTCACTTGAAGATACCATAGAAACTGACCAATGAATGTCCATGAACTTGCAAAACCAGTCATTGTGCGTTCATGTTCAAGTGTAAATACGTGGAATGCCACGTTGAAGAAATAAGTTATTCTTGTTCAAGTGGAATTTATTGAGGCGTAGTACTTCTTCAGTCAACAATATTCCGACATAACAAGTATTAATACTTTTGTAAGACATTCATTTCCCTGTATGTTTTCTAACGACTGAGCAGTGATCAGCACTTCCGCCCCGATATTTTGTCCTCCATGGGGAGGCACCGCGCCATTTTAAGTTTGGAATCTATGCTTGTAATATGTTTGCTTCATGAAAACAACAGCGCCACCAAATACACGACTTACACAATGTATTCTGTTTATCTTGTTTTAAACGATTCCTCTTATTCATTGCTTGCTACAATGCACTGCCCCTTTAACATGCATGTTTTTATTTTCTCTTATCAAAAGTTATGTAAAATAAAAAAGGTCGGAAAACAATTTCGTAAAGGATAAGAGGAAGAGAAGATAACTTGTCCAACTAATCGAATTAACTACTAATATGGAAGTTAATGCAAATAAGAAGACGGAAACGTATCAAGTACAATTATTCGATGATTTCTCTGTAGGTGGTTATGTAAGCTTAAAAGTAAATGATAAATTTATAAACATCTAGAAATAACAAACTGCCGATTGAGTGAACACTTAAAACACCATGACAGCTTCCTATTACGAAACTTTCAAGAAGAAGCAAATCCCCTGTTTTAAAATCAACTGTTATATTTAAAAATTATAGAGGGGAAATTTAATTGTGAGACTCATTTGTTGAAATAGCCTTGAGTTTCAGTTTGTGATGAGCAACTTTTAAATGTTATTTCTACAAACGTCAGTTTGTGATGAGCAACTTTTAAATGTTATTTCTACAAACGTTTTGATAACAGAGGTTTAAGCTAAGCAACTAGATGTAATCGTTTCCCGTGATGCATTTTCCAAATAATGCCATATCTTTACGACAGAGGCTTGACTTGAATCCACAGTTGTACGATCCGAGGGTTTGGGGGTGCAACCCCCCCCCCACTAGTTTAGGAAAAACCTATTCTCTCGGGTCGATTTGTGGGATAAATCGGACAATTTCTCAAGTCTTTCTCGTCCAAAACGGCTCATTCCCCAAGACAGAAAACAAAAGGGTGTCCCACAAGCGATGTCGAGAACTAGAAAACGAATTATAAGTCGTATTTCTTACCATCAGAGTCCTCCTTGGCTACTCGAGGGACGACTTGTG
Organism: Holothuria leucospilota; assembly: GCA_029531755.1. NCBI lineage: Eukaryota > Metazoa > Echinodermata > Holothuroidea > Aspidochirotida > Holothuriidae > Holothuria > Holothuria leucospilota. Next base: position 26,450,115 of record CM055970.1, read on the forward strand.
TTGGGTATTTCAAATATCAAGGCCGGGAGGGAAGGTTGAATACTAGATTGCACATAGATGTGTGTAAGAAAACCAAACGCGCTTCTTTTGAGGGTTTTTACTTACCCCTCAGGGGTAAGTGAAAAGACCCCCTGGAAGCGTTATTGACAACATCAATATCTCCCCGAAGAGTGACCCTGGCTAGCTACAATTACTTCAATTGTTTTGTCGGTTCTCTTTTATTCGGGTCCCACAGTCCAAACCAGTGGTTTTCAAACTTATCGTCCCTTGTCAAAGAATGAATTTAAGAATATGTTCCCCTTTTCTTTGTCTATGACGAGTGAATGCAAAGTAAAAAGGGTGTACTAAAATAAAGGGTTCATGGAGGGGGAGGGCCGTGGAACCATAGAGTAGGATATAGGAACTAGAGTGCCCACTCCCAGAAACAGCTGTGATCGCATGGGGACTCGGCCGCCATACAGTTTGTACACACATGCTCGCACACAGCATAGCTTCTTTCCTCCACCTATAATGACGGACGGGTCCTCATTACTGATCTATCTACATGTAGATCAGTGGTCCCCAAGCAATCACAGCGGATTTACGTACGCGGTATCAGGAGTGCGCTCTCTTAGTTCCTATATCCTACTCTATGGGTGGAACTTACTTTTGTGATGCATAAACCCAAACCGAAATCGTCAAAGGCGTGACGATTTGACCATTGTCAGCAGCGGTGGAGGGAGGACAGATATGCCAGAGGATATTTAATACGTTAATTAAATCACGCAAGATCGGATGATGAAACCCTCTTCCAACTCGTGATATTTCAGGGGCAAGGGCACTCCTTATAACCCATTTTTGAGATTCTGGACCAACGCTCTGATCAGGACAAGAGGGAGCGAAGGCCTCGGAGCTTTGGGATATTTACTAAGTTGTTGAAACAAAAATGAAGCATTTCACTATCTCCTAACTAAACAGATTACGGTCAGAGATTAGTCTTTTTTTATAACAGTAATAAAAACTGCCAATCCATATGATGATACAAGGAGCTTATCTTGTGGTGTGTGTATGTTGGGGGGGGGGGGGAGGGGCGTGAAGGATGTTGGGTTGCATCGGACATTTAAGTCACTTCATTTTACATTACAGAGTTATCTACTGCATTGAAGAACTCTGCAATTGCTATTTTTGTCAGTGTGCGTGTTTGGTAAAAAGATACAAGGAACTAATACAAACTGGAAATGAACTTGTAGGACAATTTCGGTCATTTCTTACAACTTGGGGAAGTATGAACCCCCGCCTCCCCCTCTTTTGCTGCCACTGATTTGGGTCTGGGGGTCCTCTTCAGGGAAATTTTAACATGAAAGATTGTTGAGACTGGATTTCCTGGCATATCTCAATTAATCAAGATAAGTACACAACGAAATACGTCATCACTATTACAAAAAATGTGACCTCTGTTTTGGAGAAGAACACGACAAGGTTCTGGAGATCCTCCGATAGGAACCATTTTGAAATTTACCACGGTAGGGTGATAATTTTCTAGTATCTGGCAATTAGAATAACTCTTCGCAAACGTTGTAGTGTACCTTCGGGAGATGATTTCAAACGACTTCTTGACTTAATTGCACCTCCATTAATTAATGTTAATTCCAGAGAGCATCTTATTTAGCCCCTACTTAATTTAATCTCGTATTTTTCAACGCCCCCTGTCTCCCCAGGGCATTTCTGGCCCCCGGGGTGCAATGTGGCTTCCGCTTGGAATCATTGGTACAGACAATATTCATAATCAGACGCTCTCCAAAGGAAAAATGAAATGAAATGGGGGCGTAGGCCTATCCGCTGCTTGATATAACAAGCATATAAATACTGCATCATTGGTGTGAAAACCTACACGGCTGAACAAACACGTTGATTGTTGCCACAGCTTCAAGTCCTGTCTACGTAGCAGACTGTACGGAATATTCCTTGTTCAGTTGGTTAAATGAGGGCTGAGCAAACCGAGTCCGCTTCGAGGTACTGCAATGCTTACTCCTACCGATGGTCCTAAGGTTATAAAGGATCTCCCTCCATGGTTGAGAGACAAACCGTTCAACCAGTTTTGAAAGTTATTTGTGGCCTACCTTGCAAAAGTGCCAAAACTTCGACAGACCTCACAGCTAGCTTATTGTTCAGCTTTCTTTGTGTGGGTTTTTATTTGCTTAATTTGTTTCTTGTTTTTGTGTGTGTTTGTGTATGTTTTGGTAGAGGTGAGCTCAACGAATACTTGGTTCGCTCCAAAGTCTACATAGTCTGTTTTTACCCCTCAGACTTCTGTTCTCAGACTGTTTGGCAATATTGGTTGAACAAAGAAACCTAAACAATTTTTATCCGTGGACTTTTTTGCATCGAAACTTGAAGAGGAAGCCCACTTAACTGCATTGTTTTAACGGAGGAATAATCAATATGCATTATAAAAAGAGCAGAGCCCGAAGCCAAAGAATTGAATATTTTCGATTAGTTATACAATGCTTAATCCCATATCCCAGACAAAAAATTCTCTCAACCAAGTTAACTTCTTGTCGATCTTCCAACTTGCAAAATATCGCTCTCTAACATCTTCTAGACAGAGTCCTGTAGAGTATGTCTGTTATGCAATGCAGGCTGCATAATTATTACAATTCAATGATCTACGTAAGTCATCATTGACCAATCAGAACAGCTTAAACCTGAAGGGCACAGTTTAAAGACAGATTTGCATCACCCCAAGTATGACTTTTAGTTGGGGGTTAGCAGAAGTGTCCGTTGGTGACTACTCTTTGATTGATATCAGAGTTACAAAATTCAAAAGATTCAGAGCAGCTTATATTACACAGTACGCACAGAGAATGTTTTGATTACACATGGGAACTTTTATGCTCACCAGGATGTGCATGGCCTTGAACAGTGAACTGTTTGTGTCTGCACAAGGAGAAGCAGTAAAGACAATTGTGGGCGGGGCTTACCACCTAATAAAAGTCATACTTGGGGTGATGCAAATCCCTCTTTAAATCATGTTGATCAAAGTAAAGTCACTACTTGTACCTACAGTCTAAAATTTCAAGAATATATATTCAAGAGGTTAGAAAATAAATTTCATTCATCGAATTTCCCAATTTTCATAGCTTGTTCCGTTGCTGAGATATAAAATGTTGAAGTTTATTCACTTAATTTGAGTTAGTCGATTTTAGAAATAATTTGTGATGTCCTTCTTGTACAATTTACATTACCTACTTTTTTCCTTTTGAAATTAAGCTGTTGATATGACCTTGGAAGTTGGTTGAAACATTTACTGTTTCGTTACAAAGTACCGGATACTGTTTGGGAGGGTTTATTCAGCCAAGTCACCCAACAACAGTAAGACAATGATCATCACGTTTTGGTACAACTTGCAGTAGCTTTCGAAAACATAAAGAAATACAAAGACTGTTATTTGAGTAGTACAAGGATGACGTCACAAATTTTTGCGCAATCTACCATTTTAAATTCAATGAATAAGTTTAACATTTTATATCTCAGCCCAGGAAAGTCCTGTGAAGATGGAAGTTGAACCATTTGGATGCATTTTTCACGCTTTGCATCATATATTTTTGAAATTCCAGACTTTAGGTACACTAACAAATTTAGACACCACCGGTTACCTAAATACATCGTGGGTGATGTAGTGGTTGCGTACAGTTTAATGGTGGATTTAACTGTAACACGGTCGATGCGGGTTCCTAACTGCAATATATGCAGTAGGCTATTGCACGTATTTACCAGATCGAGACTTAAGTTTAACCAGGAGTTGCTATTTGACAATTAGTAACTGTCTGGTTTAACATACTTGCATATCATCAGAGAGTTTAGGCCCTACATCAAATGATTTCATGACGTACAGGTAATTTCTGTTTGGGGTATAGTCATAGCTCTTAATTAACCCAGTCAAGTCTCGTGTGGTATTCCTTAGGGGTTGTAACTCTATTCGGAAGTCGTTTGCAAACTCTAAAAACATCCGTTTCAAACTGAACCGAAAACGGCTCGAATTGGCACTTAACCAAAAAAGGTTCAAATACTTGACTAATTTCGGTTCAAAAACTAACCAGTTTTTTATTAAAAATGAACCACATATAGTCAAATATATCACCATATTTCGGTTCAGTGCCCATTTGAAAGGACTGGGTTCAAATCTGAACAGGACGTTTTAGAGTGCAGGATTTAGAAGGCTATATAGCCTACAGGAGTTGTCATAGAAGGACATCAGTCGATGACTATCGTGTATCAGTAACTTCATCTCACTCTTAACGGAAATATAAGTGTTTTGATCGATGGAAACCCAAAATTTAGGTTTTGATCGATTTTTCAATGTATTGGGTGTCAAACATTCCTTCCGGTGTTTCCGGGGAAGAGTGTTCAAGTTGGGTCTTCGGGCATCTTAGATCTAGTATGTATCACATTGGTTTAACTGCTAGGAAATCTTTACAAAGGACTTGACATTTAAAATGTTTTGTAAATTCCCTGGGTTATCAAGACACAGATCTAGTGCACTCTAAAACTAAAAACGTACGGATAAAATTTAAACCTAATCCTGATCGGAGGGGCACCGACCCAAATCCGTGTTATTTGTAGTAATCAGGTTTAGATAAAAATGACCCATTCCTGATCATTTTTTACCCAAATCTGATGAAGTAAATGATTCAGATTTGGGTCTGATCAGGACGATATAGTGTCTATGGTTCACAAACGTATAAATATTTAGGCCTTACTTCAGCCACTGTTTTTTTTTTACGAAGTCTGCACCCCAAGACCAGGGAGGTGGTGTTAGACCACCTCTCTGCTAAAACGCTTCTATAGGTATAGGCCTACTTTCAAATGCACTTGCATTTACTCAGTTACCCCGATTGGCTTTTTGCCAGCAATTTACCTCTTCGTTAACTTTGAAATAAGGATGCAATCGATGCTATAAGCTTCTACAAAGGTATATGAGGTACAATTTAATGATTATGTCATCTCGACCTGCTTACTTTTGTATTGAACCTAAGTTATCTGACCGAACTAATAATTTACGTTATTACGCTAATTTAATAACTCAAGGAGCTCTTCACTGTGAACAGCTGACCTCGAAAAAATTTAAAGAGGAACCCAACAAAGGCGAAAAAAGAAGATATTGAATAATTGAAACTCTTATGAGTGTGTGGTATTAACGAAGCGAAAGTCACCTGGGATGTAAAGATTCAATTATATACACACAGCTGTTTGTGTCTTTTAAAAACTATTTTCTCGTATAACGTTGGTAAAGTATGATCCGTGTAACGGCTAATTGCTTCAAAATCTACTTCACCTTTTTGCTCTAAGTTTTCAAAGGTGAAATAATTGTGTCATTTAAAGCTGCTCAAGGCTTTTCTCGATACCTCCGAGACTTTAGAAAGGTTTGCATCCAGTTTTTATTTGTTTTCAGAGCTTTTAGTATATGAGAAATGATGCAGAAAATTCTGAGCACTTCGATTAATTTAACAGGTAGTGCTACATATACAAAAAAAAAAAACCGAGGACGGGTGGGCGTATTTGTGGGCGAATTGCCAGCCTAGGTGCTACATTTTGACTTTGTTTTTGTTTAAATAATGCCATTGAGAAGTCATCACCACATTTAAAATGTATTTCATTAGCATATGACGATCTAAGAAAATTCCATTCGTACATATATCCTTGTTGTTGGCTAAGTGTGGGCGTCTAATTCATATGTTAAAGTATACATATAAATATGAACACAAGTAAAATTATCGAGCAACAGAATAAAATTTACGTAAATCAGATAAAGTTGGACCTTTTTTCACGCAACAAAATATTTTGGAGATGACATGTCCTGCTTTTTTTTCTTTTGCTTTTCTTTCCTAATTATACTTTTAAGTGAGCGACTCTCCATGTTTTTTGCATTTAAACATTGTAACCATTCTTCTGAAGATTATGATCAAGGTGTTTGTACTTATAAATTGTTTACCTGAAATATTGACCGCAAAAAAATGTAAAACTGTGAAATTTCATTTCTTTAGAAAACATTGATGTTTTATCAACTTGAATGATCAATGCTTATGCGAGTTTGAATAATTTAATTATATAGGCTAAGAGTAAATGAATTTTTTTCTTAGGGTAATTAACAGTTTACAAAATGATGTACTTTTCAACCTTTTTTCTCAAGACCTGGATGACTAATGAACCACTCCGTGGGCAGGGGAAGTGAGAAAACATAATTTGTAATAACAAATTAATCCTGAAACTATTTGAAAATTGAAAATCAAAAATGCTGGAATAAATACAAAAGAAAAGACACGTTCACTCTATCGTCACTGTAATGGTAGGATCACAAACACTCTACTGACTTTATACATAAATGAGTGGCGCCACCAAGAGGGGAACACAGGGGATTCCCCCAGTAATGGCATCCCCACTTTTTCCCAGTTCGACTCAGTACAAAGTCATACAGTTTAAAGGGGTAATGTGCACCTCTTAACATTTCCCTCCAAAATTTTGTTCCCCCCCCCAATTTTGAAATCCTGTCTGTGCCACTGATCTTAAGGATAACTAGGCAACTTACCTAAAACATTAGTGGCGGTATCTATCAACTGAAACGTTGGCTCATCGTCGTAATTTTCGAAAGGATTGAATATGTTTGGATAATGATCGAACCTAAACCAAATAAAAAAGAAATAGAAGCTCAAGTTAGGTTCTTGTTTCACACCGGTATGGATATGCATTTATTACGTCACTACGTCGCAATCACTTCAGTCACACTGTGACGTACCCGGAGTCATGCACCTATATTAAAAGTAAAAGTTATGGGTTTTTACGTTTTGTCGGTTTTTTTGGACAAATTTCAGACGTAACTGCAGTTTTTCCCTTTTCCTGTGTTTATAATATCGCAAAAGCTAGCTTGTGCAGATATTTCAAATTAAACAAATAAACATGAGTATGTATGAGGTACTAATAAATGTACATTTTATATATATATATATATATATATATATATATATATATATATATATATATATATATATATATATATATATAGGTGTGTGTGTGTGTGTGTGTGTGTTAATTGGTAATTTTTTATACTTAGTAAGATTGCATATTTCAACTGTTTCGTGGTGTTATGCGTTAGTCATTAATTTAAATTTTTGTTCAGTCTGTGTACCTTGAATAAAATGGGTCATACTCTTGCTACTAATTTACACTGTCAACAAGCGTATAAAATGCATGACGTGATAGGCGGATCAGCCCCACGGCATCCAAAATCGCCCAGGAAAGACAATGGGGAGGGGGACAAATACCAAATGTTATGACAAGAGTTCTCCATCTATCTTAAATAAATGCCATAGTTAAAACAATGAAAATAGTCCTTCTATACCCGAAATAACCCAAGTTAACTTGTAAGGGACGTTTCCCTCCAAAGCGATTCAAAAGAATCCCTCTGAAAAAATTGGAATGTAAACCCTGTGCTATCGAAGAGTGGCTTTACACATAATCTGCACGAAAAATGAGCATTCATGTAGTTTAATAAGAATAAAGTTCTGTACCATACTAAAGAGGAACTCAAACAAAGTAGTTACCTCAATAGCATGCACGGCTAAACTATAAATGTATTTTCTTGAAGGATTAGTTAGTTTTGCATAGTTTGTACCAAATATGCACATAATATTTTGGGGTCAATAAACCGCATCCTGAATTCGGATCATCGTCGCGGCTTAAAGCAGAGACGCAAACTGATCGAAGAAGAGGAAACCTTAAAAATAATATGTATCTCTGTGTATTCATTTTTGCAATTGAGGCGGTCTTCATCTACACATAGTTAAGGGAGCTTATTAAACGGTTGTCCGCCCGAAATTACTCCGACTTTCCATCACCATCATAACAAAAATTTTCCCCTATGAAAGTTTTTAGGAAGCGTTAGCCTGACGGTCACTGGTCATGCGCAGAATGTATGCCAAAACACACGTAGTAGGAAACTAGATACGATTGTGACTCAATACGCTTGGTAGTAAAAAGGTCTAACGAATACAAAGGCAAGCGACACAATTACTTTAATGAAAATCCTTTACAGGAACTTATCCTTTTCTACATGATGGGAAAGCACAAAAAAGTTTGAAAATGTACAATTTTCTAGTAGACAAAAGGATTGATATAGCTTGACGATTTCGCTTTTCTCCCAAAATCATCCCAGAATGTTTCGAAGGTTGCTTGGATATAGTGATGACCTCGATGTGTCTAAAACTAAAGGGAATCAAGTAATCTCTCTTTTGAACTGTAAACGACAAATGCTTCCCTCGCTGTCAGTAATTACTTTTAATAGCATAAGGGTGAAAGAAAAATGTTTCTAAGAACAATGGCAAAGGAGCGCTCATTCGCATCATTTGAAAACAAGGCTTCGTCTTTATTACGAGTAATAATATCTGAGCAACAAAATCGTGCTCGATCAGTATGCTATGCAAGAATGGAGCATATAATTGAGGAATAGTAATTCACTTGTAAAAGATTGCAGAAAAGTTTGCATATTTGAATACCTTTCTTGCCACAGTTCTGATTTTTCGGTGAGATCGCTTAGAGAGCAAATCGTACGTTCAATTGGGGTTAATAGTTCTTTAATTAAGTGACCACTAGACGACTGAGAAAAACAGATAAAACCCTATATTTAAGAAATAAAAACTCTTAATTCGAATAATGGAAAAGCTACAAACCATGCCAAATAGCGTGGGACTAGCTATATTAACATTTTTTTTATTTTTCACCTCCATTTTATGATCTTCGTTTTTAGTTCTTCATTACATTTCAAAGAAACAGTGTGTCCATTTACATGTATTTTACATAAGTGATCATAAAAAACAAAGAAACTCAGCACTTTATTCAGAATACACCTAATCTCTAAACAAAATAAATTAATATATATATATATATATATATTCACAGTTCGATCTACCATATTTCGACCTACTATATATGTGCATATGTCAAACAGAATACGATTATACCAAGACGTTTAGCCACAAGCCCTTAAACACTAATAGAAAACAAGTAGACCTTCGACATTTCGACATATAAATAATTATAATGTCAGATAGTATTTAGTTCATATTATCCTTTTCCAAGTAATTTACAGAGTACGCCACGCAGACTTGTTTATCTCACTATATTTATTTCTACGCTTCTAGAACACCTGGTAATCTTTCCGGTTTCCTGTCACATATTTTGGTTTACGTGACTTCTTCCACGTCCCCATCCCATATTTTGTAGGCGAGGTCACTTTCACCCTTTACAGCCTCCTCATTGGTCAACCAAGATCATCATATTCATTAATATTTATTTTGGGTATGCGTTACAACTTTTGACCAATCATTGGACTGTATTATTACCGTAGGCACACGAGCTTGGAAGCCCAAGCCGCGCAAGTTTGTCACTCGTGTTCTACACTTCTCAGACGAAACACTTGTCACTTGTACATACTTGATCATCTGTAATATGGCCGGCCTTTTAATTTCATTGTGATTTTGTCGAGTTGAGTTTGGAAAGAAATCAATAATAAAATACAGGTGAATGGACTGAAATCAATTCAACTTGAATTCTCTTCATTTTTTGGCTTGATTCTGTCTCGAGCGATACACCCCAAGATCCCGTACTAAGCCTTTGCAGGAGCGATTGGTCCACAACACGATAATAAATAAGTTGAACGGTTTGCGTAAATCATCATAGTGAAAGAAACGCTTCCTTTTGTTTTTCGTAGGAATCAGTTTTCAACCTCTATTGAAATTTCAGTTTAAAATAAACTCGTTAACAGTATACTCTTTCGAAGCATAAGTGTAAAATTTACTCCAAAAAGAGTGTGCTGAGGGACCACTCCTAAGTAAGAGTGAATTTCACCCAGAATGGACTCCAAATAGAGCAATATTTTATTCCATGTGTATGAAGTATCGCTCCATTTGGAGTGAATATTTACTCAACTCTGGATGAAATTCACTCATACTTGGGAGTGATCCCTCAGCACACACTTTTTGGAGTGAATTTCACCCTTTTGTTTTTATGGTGTACGAATTTCGTTCTTTGTCTACACTGAAAATCATAGTACCTCAAATGCAGAATAAGAGTTAAACGGATGCCTAGTATACATACAATAACCAATGAAGACGTCTTCTTTTGCGAAAGTAGTTTTATCCTTACAATAAATAATTTTCTAAATCTAATATAAAAGATGATACAAAGTCACAACTCCAAAACAAATGGTCTAAGGTTTAGCCCTCTCTTTTACAAAGGTGCGGAAAGGGGACTATCCGTTAGTTCATCGAAGAAAGGAAATCTGTTCGTATTCCGTGTATAAAACAATATTGGAAGAACTGAACTTGAACCTCTCAAACCGACAAGGACTTTGAGAAAAAGAGTCCCCACGCTTTCTGGTCAAAAAGAAAAGGGTCGTTCCACTTGGTGAGAGTTTTAACTGTACTTCCCACATTACAATGCATTTGTCATAATGAACTTAGACCTCCACAAAAGTAACATAGACCTTATGCTAAGCATGAGCAGTACGGGTATTATCTTTTTGAAAATATCATATTGTAAGCAGTTTACAAGCTTTTAACCACTTGATCACCAGTGTCCTTATGTAACCTTTGACCTCTATCGAACACAATAGGGTTCGTCTACTGGTAATTATGAATCCACATGCTAATTATGAAAACTACCTTGACAAATAAAATTTACAAGGTTTTCAGTTTTTGATCTCTGGTGACCTCTGACCTCCTACAACAACAGAATTCTTCCACTTAATATGACCAAGCTATATCAAGTATAAAAGGTCTCCATCATTTGCATCTTGAGCTATACAGAATTCTTCCACTCAATATGACAAATCTATATCAAGTAGAAGGGTCTCCATCATTCGCATCTCGAGCTATATGTATATGGTTTACGAGCAATTTTCATCTGGTTTTTGAAATTTTACATCCGGTGACCTGGGATACCCTTTGACCTTGTCATGAAAATGGGGTTCATCTTCTGACTATAACGCATCCACAAGTCAAGTATGAACATCATCTATGCTTCTTACCTTGAGATATCATGTTTGAAATGTTTTAAGTTTTGTTTCCTGGTGACTTCACATGACCTCCGACCTCTACCAAAATATTAGGGTTCTTCGACTTCTTTCTAATATGATAAATTTATGCAAAATATGAGAAGTATTTACCAATCCTATCTTGAGATACTTTTTTTTTACAAGATTTCTTTCTCCTAATATTGTAAGCCCATATACCAAACAAAATAGTGTCCATCATTGCTATCTTGAGATATCGAGTTTACAAGCAATTTCTAAGTTTTTCTAAGTTTACATCAAGAAACCTCAGATAATCTTTGACCTCTGCCAAAAAAAGGATTCATTTTCTGACTATAGGGTATGCACATGTCAAATATGAAAAGTTCCATGCTTCCTACCTTCAGGAATTGTGTTTACAAGATTTTGGATTTTGATCTCTGAAGACCTTAATGACTTCTGACCTCCGATAAAACAAATCAGCGATAAATGAGTGCTTAATTTTAACACCTGTAGTCTTAGAATTGCAGTTAAAGAAAAAAGATTTTACCACACTGTGAGATAGAGAAGAATCAAGACAAAATTCCCAGTAACATGGTCTTTTATCAATGAAACAACGTACCCAAGTGTATTTAAGCCGATAGGAGTAAGGTTTTTATAGGCGACTGATTTTTTCTTGCTTATTACCCAAATAAAAGCAAAATTTATATGGTTAAACTTAGAGATAGAACTCCTGGGAGAGTTTTTGAAAAGTAAGCTAAAGATAAACAAGTTGAGAAAGGCGGTGAGTTTTCACACGAACAGATCCCTGTTAGACCATAAATTAAAAACCTGACGGGGAGGTTTGGCGGGAAATTAAGGGAAACAAGATCCTCAAGATTAGTAAAGAAAGAAACACCTAACAAAGTGACCGGACCATTTGACCAGGTACCTGAAAAATTGTTAACAAGAGGGCAATCCATGCAGTTTCAAATCTCATTTCCCCATAATCTCGACATACCTTGATGTTTAAAAGTTTCCAAACATTCTGATGAGCAAGTCGTCAAAAGAAAACCATTTTAAGGTGATTTAAACTTCGATCTCAAAGCTAAGCAACTAGAATGTACTATTTAAGAATATTTCTCGTCATTCAATACATATCACTTGGTTTTATGATCTTTTCTAACATTTTGATAGGCAAATAATGGTAATAACCAGTTTTTTACCTTTGACCTATGACAACATCACCCAGGGAAAAATTCCTGTTGAAGTTCAAAGTTTAAGTTCAAAGTTTATTAAAATCCAGTATAAAAATGTGAGATCACATAATTATAAATAGGATGTAAAAACGATTAATAATAAAATGCTACATAAGATCAGCATTGAATATATTTACAAATAATAAATCAAAAGTGCATTAAAAAAAATTAAAGTAAGTTACCTGGAAGGACACCTTGAATAAAAATGGCAGCCCTATAAACAAAAGAGTTTTTAAAACGTGTGGTTCTGAATTTTGGAATAATTGATTTATTTCTTAGGTTATAACTGGTTTGTTGAAGACGTGACTTCAGCTCATTATGGAGTGGGTGTTTGTCGTCTCTATGAAGTTTTTGAGAGAGCCTTTTAAAATCTTTTGTGGCTGCTGTATTTACTTGGTCAATGAGGGTGTTAAAATCTAGGCTAAAAATTTTGGCACAGTAACGCAAGGAGGCTCTAAGTCTTTCCTTATCTTTAACTAACAAGTAATGATACCATACAGGGACAGCATATATAATATGAGGTAAAATGTAGGTATCAAAAACTTGCATTCTTACTTCTAACTTAAAATAGGGCACGATGAAAGATAAAGTAGAAATGATATAATAGACTCTTTGTAAAATTTTTGATACATGACATGTAAAATTAAGCTTACTATCAATACATACCCCTAAATACATTGTCTGGTCAGTACGGTCAACTTCGGCTCCCTGAATAACTGTTTTTCTCGCTCTAGCGGTGAGTAGGCCCTCATGCTTAATATTAGAATTTTCAAAAATGATCTCTTTTGATTTCTTGGGATTCAGAAGTAAGTTCTTCTTATCACAAACACGTGCAATGTGAGATACCACAGCTTCGTAATTACTTTGATCAACGTTGTGTGAGAATTTAGATAATCTAGCAGAGATTGCAGTGTCATCTGCATATTTTATGACAGAACAGTTTGACTGAGATCGTATTTCGTCGGTGTAAATTGTAAATAATAGGGCTGATAAAGGGCCTCCCTGGGGGACGCCAACACTGATTTCAGATTTGTCGGATAAGCCTCCTTTCAATTTAACTTGTCTTGACCACCCTTTCATGAAATCAGCCAGCCAGTGTATAATCCAGGGATCTTCGACAAAAGTTCCTAAATCATGGATTAGCAGATTAGGTAGAACAGTATTGAAAGCACTGGAAAAGTCAAGAAATAAAACTTTGGATATGCTTGTGTTTTCGTTATTCAGAGTGAGAACAATATCGTGTACTAAAGTAAGAACGGCATCCGTACAGGAAACCCCCTTTCTGTAAGCAAACTGACATCGATCAGCCTGAAGCCTGTTAAACAGGTATAAACAGGTTTTAACAGGTTTGAACAGGTCCAAAGGGTAATTGGAAACAGGTATCGACAAGTTTCAACAGGATTTCAATAGGTCGTAACAGGTTCCAACAGGAACCAGTTAGTTACCTGTTGGCACCTGTTGATTTTATTCACTCCAACAGGTAATTGGAAACTTGCCTGTTTATCCCTGTTAATACCAGTTTAAACTTGTTGGAATTTCAACGGGTGTCACAGGAATTTTCTCCTGGGCAATTACACATGCACGAGTTTTTAGTCAGGTGCCTACCCACCAAGTTTCAACTTCATCAGACTTACCCTTATGGAGGAGTTTACGACATTCTGGTTCTCAAACTTTACGCACATTTGACCTTTTACCTATATTTTGACCTTTCAACCCACCCTTAGCAACGAAAAAGCACTGTCTAAAAATATCGTATCAGTCCTAGCATTATGTGGTTTTACAACTTTTTCTAACATACTGATAGGCAAATAATGGCAAAAAACCAATTTCTTTCTCAAATTTGACCAATGACCTCTACCTTTTGACCTATGATATCATCAATTACGCATGCACGAGTTTTTATAGTTAGGTCCCTACTTACCAAGTTTGAAGGTCATCGGACGTACGGTTTATAGAAGTTTGCGGCTCTCTTTTTTTGCCAAATTTGGGTAAATTTGACATGTGAATTGAGATATATGTTGCCCATTCACTCCACCCTTAGCAACAACAAAAAATCATCATTTTAAACATCTTATCAGTCCCAACGTATATTATGTGGTTTTATTACTTTTTCTAACATGCTGATAGGCAAAAAATGGCAAAGACCCAATTTTTCGCAAATTTGATCTTTTGACCTTTCACCTATGACATCATCAATCGGGTTTTCATGGTCAGGTACCAACTACCCACCAAGCTTGAACTTCCTCGGAGTTACTGTTTAGGTGCAGTTCGAGATACACTTTTTGTTCACATATATACACACACCTGCACACACACCTGCACACACAGACACTCACGCACAGCTCATATATCTCATGTTAGGTTAAGTACAATATCTCACCTTTCTACAGATCGCATGTAGGGAGATGAGATGCAAAATGCTGCTTACGCTAAACATAATGGCCTAACTGGGAAAGAATAGACTTATCGTAATTAATCTTTAAACCAGAGACCTCTTGTAAATTATCAAAGGTGCGAATAACTTCAATAAAATCAGCATCTCCATCCAAACGAAAATCCGTGTCGTCCGCATAGTTAAGAGTACATTGTTAGAAATATAAACCCCCCTTATTACTTTATTACACATGATGACCTCCGCTGAAAACCCCACCACATAGGCCTAGTAAAAAAATAATGAGGACTGAGTAGACATCCCTGTTTCGCCCCTCTTCCTAAAATAAAGTGACTTGAAGAATAACCATTATTGTAAACATGACAACAGCTCTCACGTTGAAGTGCCTCAATGCAATGAATGAAATTATTACCAAATTTAAAAGCATGAAAATATTACATACAAAATTCCAATCAATCGTATTAAATGCCTCAAATTTCTCAGAATCCATAAGAAATATGAAGCCAGCTTTGCCATGAGTAAACAGTAATTTATAGGATCAAGAGTAAATCTTAGTTTTCCAGATGATGAACCTATCCTAAAAAATCTGCTAATTTTCCCCTATAAGGGAAGGAAAAGCCATTCTCATACGGTTAGAAAGGGCCTTAGCACCCATCTTACAATGTAAATTAAGTAATGAGATGGGTCTAGAACTGTAACGTTAATTATTCTACGTCTCTGTTCAAGAAAAAGTTCCCCCAAAAAGAAAGCAAAATTAAGCAGATCCACCAGTGGCTGACGGACGACGTGCCACCAACTTTTGTAAAAATTAACACTTGGGCCTTCGCTACCCTGGGACTTATCAAAGGGGATGATATCAAGGGCACCTTTACATTCTTCGACAGCCACAAAGACTAGAGTGTTCCTCATTTAAAGTTCTGTCGAGCTTTAAGCTATTAAAAACTCCCAAATTGTGATTACCCGAAGAATAGAGAGAAGTGTAAATGGCTTTCCTAGGCCTTTAAAATATATCATTTGCATTTCTTAAAGTAGTGCCATCACCCTGCCGTAATTGTTGAGATGAACCGGAGTTCTTATTACTTCTTAAATTCAAAAAAGTATTTTTTTTTAGATTCCACCCACCGAGCCTTAGAAGATAACTGAGCATCTTTTAATTTATGATGTTACAAGTGGTGTGATTTATTTTGTTGGTCCAATGAGGTGATTACCTCGTCTAACCATTCCGAAAAAGCACACTCTCTATCGCAGAAATATGGGAGACAAGGTGTCTATCGTACTGCCTTCCGTCAGCACCATTTTTTTCTCACTGAAGGGTGTCGTTTCCGTACCAAAAATATACTTGAGATAGTCCCATCTTAACGAAGGATCAAGATTCTGAGTATTCTCAAATCCTCTGGATAAAACACCATTACGTTTAATAGCTGTCATCACGTAAGAGAGAGTTGTTAAATTCCCCAAAATGTGAGTCCTCCCTTAAGTGTGCGTTCATCTAAAACTAATAAACCAAATGAGTGATCAGACAGAAAACCTGGCATAAACCACCTGAGCGAACATTCAGCTTTAAGTGTTAAGTGGCAAATAAGAGCAAAATCAAGACGACAGAAAATGACGGGGAAAATATTGGAATTTCACGTAAATTCTTCTAAGAAAGGGTTTCGCTCACTCCAGATATCAACTTAATCATAATAATCCATAATCCTTAGACACTCATCACGAACTGTACAACGGGCATGACAATGTCCTAGCTTCTTATCTAGATTTAAGTTAAAAGACAAAATTAAAATCCTCCCCAAATATAATATTCTCAACATGGAAAGTATTAACTTAGCAAATAAATTATTTAAACACGACGGCGGATCCAAACTTAGTCCATGAAAAGAGACTAAACTTAAAACTGTACCCTCAATGGATACACCCAGTATACGTAACGACCTTCCATATGACACTCGGTCAACAACTTGAAGATGTGAAGAAAGTTTAAACAGAATAAAAACACTTGTGCTGCGTATGAAACCGTGGGAAGAGGCTATTTTCCCACCCCACTCATTATATACGCCAGTAATTTTCGTCACAAGTGGCGCTGTGGGATTCTTTCGAAAAATCACATCACACTTTTGGGTGTGCATGAAAGCAAATATTTGCCTACGTTCGAAGACTGCCTTAAGACGTTTAGCGTTATAAATGATAAATGTAATGGACCCAATGAGGGATTGCTAAAATGAGATCAAGGAAAATGTAAGCACAATAATATAAACATCGGGCAAGATAACAGGTAGAAGGCCTAAGCAGTGTACAATGAAATGGATAATATTTGAGATCAATAAAAAATAAGAGTAATCGTTAAAAGCGACTTTTCCACTTTGAAACCAAGAAATAACGAAGACATTACTAAGGAAACATATAGGGCAGTGAGCATCAGAAATGAGGCAAATAAAAGGAAGAAATAAGAGAAAAGATATCAAATAACTGAGCATGCGACAGAAACTCAGATAGAATGGGCAGTGAAAAGGACGTATGTGACCCAACGTTAAAAAGTAAAACACTCAAAAGTGCTTCCGTCACAATTATATGCATCCATTAAGATGATTCAAAAGCAAAAGGGCGACCATCCCTGGTTTTCCATCGCCCTCCAGAAAAACATAAAAAGTACCATTAGCGAAAAGTGAGAACAACTTAATTTCCAAATAACTGTGTCCTTCAGATCCTTCATGGTAAGGTTATCAAGGGGTCTTTCAGCATTTTCAAAACAAATGCCTTGTCCTTGTTGTAGTCAGTTTAGCGAAGATGTGTTCCAGCGTCCCCTGGATCGGTCTCTCTTCTCAATGAGTCCGCTCAAGGTCACTTTGCAGTCCCCCAGCCCGATCTTATGTAGGACTTCTAAGACAACAGTATCACAATTTTCTTGATGAGCGTCTGTGATGCCTTCGATTCTAACATTCGTCCATTTCGAAAATCTTTCAAGCTTATTTAGGTCCTTCAAATGCGCCTCTCCTAACATTTTTATGCTCCTCGAGCTCCTTTTCTAGGGTATCACACTGAGGTTTGAGGCTTAAAGGATAAATGCAGTCCCCCCAATTTGAAGTAGTGTACCTCGCCATCGTAATTCAGAGATGGAATCATGTGGCAATATTTTTACTTATGTGTAGAATAACTCCTTGCTTTACCTTCAATATTCACTATTTTCAGACTGAATCATAATGAAAGATACTTTTGAGCCAAATAAGAGGAGATATGTAAGATTAGCAGATGTTTTAAAATAGACTTGGGAAGACTATTTTCTATTTTCACTTTAAATTCTCAGCTTCGAGGGATTCAAGTGTTTGTCACGCTCATGTAAAGCATGCATAAAATCCTTTTTCACTGTCTTCAGGTCTGAAGCAATTTTCTGAAAAATTTTCTCAATTGCCTCTTCAATAGATTGTTCAGGAGATGTCTGTGAGGCAGAAATTGTGGTAGACTGATGGCTAGGCTGAGTCCGGCTGGTAGCTTTACTGCGTGTAGTGTAAGTATAAAGGAGATACTTACTGGGCAGTTCCTTAAGCTTGTTTTAACTTCCTATTGGTAAATTTCCGGAAATATACCTGGACGTTCAATATGTGTAACAAAACACGATATAAGCAGAGTCAGTTCCGAACAAATATAGGCAGAGGGAGTTTTCAGTAAAGATGTTAAGAGCAACATAACATGTCAATTTTACAGATAGGCAATCATCCTTGTCCTCCGCTAAGTAACTACCTCATACAAAGCCCTTTTCCTGAAAGAGTTGACTTGTCAATTAAAAACACCCTTTACGCTTAGTCCATATCCAGTTCTGTTTAATTCCAGTATAAATACATCATGATACACGTACAAATCGAACAATCCAAGAGTGGTCTTTTTCCAACTGTGCGATCGATTGTGGGGCAGACTACCATAAACGACCCGGGACATTTGTGTGCAAAAATGTGTGAAGGGGATAAAGAGCCCTTAACACAATGTGGAAGTTAATGAGATGATTTCCAACAAGTGAGCGATATATTCCCTATGCCAGTGAATTCCGCCTGTCACGACTTGACATACGTGTTCAGGACCCACCCAAGGTCCTGTCAGGGTCCCTTAAATGCCCGAGTTATGCCTCTTTTCAGAATTTAAACACTCCAAACCGTTTTCCTCGCCCATATTCTAAACACATTACACAAATGGAAAACATAAAAAGACAAACAGCAACGCATAAAACTCACCATATTTGCCCCCACTTTTCTTCGCCAAACATTTGAATGATGGCTTCCTTCAGATGACTGTTAATGATACCGTACTGTGGAAAGAGAAGAAATACATGGTCTGTGAAATTGTTACTGAAGCCTGCCAATAACCAAAATATCAATAGATTATGTGTTATTGTAAACGTTGTAATGGCTGTTGTTGTTATTACTGCTGGTTTTAAAACTGCATTATTGCTGAAGAGTTGACTTTATGTCCCCTCGACTGTCTGGCGAAGAGGTGGAGGGCGAAACCGAACGCTAGTACGCTGTAATTCGTGCTATCGATACTGTAGTTACTGTCCTTGGTGCCGTCAGTGTGTTATACAATTGTTGCTATTACATACCCTTTTGCAAATAGCAGTTGTAAAAGATTGTGGGATAGAGTTTTTGTACCCGTCTTTTTTGTCAATGACATTTTACTGTGACAAAAATCGACTCTTGCCAAAACTCTATCCCACAATCCTCTGTAATTACTATTTGGAAAAGGGTCTATTGACAATGCTACTGTGTGGATGTAATTTCCTTTACAGATGACCTTATTTTCGGTGATAGTGCAGCTATTGGTATTGTGCAGTTGTTGCTATTATAAATGGTTTTATTGTTTTATTGTTGCATTCCATGATATTACTATATTTGTTGGTGTTTCTGTCATTGAAGAATCCTGTTGCGTTGTTATTAATGTTATCGATATGTTTAAAGTTGAGCGGCTCCAAGATTAGGCATGTTAACTGTCACTAGTGATAATGTTATTTCCCCTGTCACTACACTGCTGTTGACATGATTTTTGATACGGTTGTCACCCTCAGTTTAATGGTAATTGTTGCTTCCATCTTGACTATGCTGCTGACCTTAAAACACTTTACACGATCATTCCATTTCTACGTAAACCGCCATCTAACACTTTGAGTGGATAATGCAATAAACCAAAATTTAAGACAAATAATCCCTTTCATGCATCAAAACAGATTGCAGCACTTTGAATACCAAATGAATCAATTCTCAAGTGACTCCAGGCCTCAGGGCACAAGTACTTGTAATTTTCATGTCATTATCAGTGACGATCCTGTAAATGAAGGGGTTGATTCGCTATACCTAGAATGTGATTGAGTTAATGATGAACTGGTCCTATTTTTGAACTACTGGTTCATCTCACTGACGTGAGCTGAATGCTGGGACCATTTGACTATTCATGTAGAAATTAACAACCTTTAGTTTCATTTGCATTAAGAAAAGACAACTAGAGCAAAGCCACATTCGAGTTTAACAGA
Organism: Holothuria leucospilota; assembly: GCA_029531755.1. NCBI lineage: Eukaryota > Metazoa > Echinodermata > Holothuroidea > Aspidochirotida > Holothuriidae > Holothuria > Holothuria leucospilota. Next base: position 26,470,295 of record CM055970.1, read on the forward strand.
TAGCTAGACCTACATGACGTAGAAGAAACTCACGCATTACTAAATGTAGGTTAATGCATTTCCTATGACGTTTCCTTTTCGAAATGGATGAATTTTTAAAATGTGTTCTGTCAGTTGTGTGTAAAGTAGCATTCATACCAGTAAAAGAACTTATACGTCAAGTGATATGATCCTTTTGGACATTATTAAAATGGACTTAAATGGAGCAAAAACGAGACTTAAGCTACCAAGGTAACTCTATTAAGATGTTGATATTTTTGAAAATCATTTCACGTAATCGGCTTTATTGCCATGAACCGATTACAGACACCCCCTAACTTAAAGTTAGAACCTCAGCGCATATTGCCATATATTAAGGTTTTGCACTGACGTCATTGCGTTGGGCGTCTCTCTGTTTGTTATCTCGTCTCTCCACATGAAATGTATAGGAAGATGAGATATTGTTCTACACTTGACATCAGAAATGTGGAGCTGTCTGTGTGTGAGTGTGTGCGTCTGGGTGCGTGGGTGTATTGGTAAACAAAAAGTGTGTCGCAAACTCCTCCTCAACAGTAAGTCAGACAATCTTCAAACTAAGTGGTTAGGTACCTGACAATAAACACTCGTGTATGCACAATTGGTGACGCCGTCGGTCAAAGATCAGAGGTTAAATTTGCTTAAAATTGGGGTTTTGCCATTATTTGCCTATCAGTACTTTAGAAAAAGTAATAAAACCACACGATATACTATAACTGATAAAATAATTTTTAAAATGATACCTTTTGGTTGACTAAGGTCAAAATGTACGTCAAAGGTCACATCTGTCTAAATGTTTGCATGCATAATCGTTGGTATTCATATGTTCAAAATTCAGAGGTTAGAGATCCAATGTGCTAAAATTGGTTTTTACCCATTCTTTGCATAAGATTATGTTACAGTATGAAACATGTTATAGTATAAAAAAGTATGAAATTTCTTTAACCCCAAGGTTTGAGGGGAATTTGGGTAGATAAAATTTGTAACTCCATGGATTGCCCTTTGTTTAATAAGTAAGTACAAGGGTATCGTGGTGAATCTTGTTACTTAGGCAATGACGTTTTGATACGTTATCGTATGAAACGTAGGCAGTAGGATTGCACAGTCTATGCGTAAGCAAGGCGGCTAGTAGCGAACTAAGTATACGTTACTTTTGCTTTACGTCTCTGAAAGTAAAGAAAATAATTCTCAGATATAGGCGACATGCCACCGTTTTGTAGCGCCAACTCTTGCATAATTAAACTAAAAAGTAAAATTGTATTCTGTCAGTTACAAATGTACAGCTGTTCCTTTACTCTGGCAGGAGATGCGAGGGATAATGTACTTCTTAAGTTACGAAAAGCACGAAAATGTATTTTTGCATATTTGATGCTAGTCCGCAGTCTACTGACCTAGTATTTGGGTGGCTTTGTGGCTTTCCTTACTAGGTCAGTAGCACATGCCACTGGAAAATTGGGCTACCTTGTCTTGAAAACTTTGACTGGTCTCGATTTTTGCAAAGCCATAAATACTTCTCAATTATTGATCCATATGGATCCTTTATATGTTCAAAAAATCTTCATTTTAAGAATTCTCGCATTTAGTGTCCTAACCATGTCCAAATGGAATGACTTTACCAGCGATCCTGTGTTATTTTCTCAACATTCTAAAAAGCTGCTAAATCTTGTTGCTAGGACTTTCCCACCACTGCAGTCTAAATAGAACGCTGTGTTCAATTGTGACTTAGTCAAATGCTACGGATAGGTTCATACACTAGCATACGCGTACGTAGCAACAATCACTGCAGAAACGCATGCTGACGCATGTTACTCTCATGCACAGTAACATGCGGTCAAAAGTTGGATACTTCATAGCCTAGGCCTAGTTCAGGAAAAAAGTGTACGTGAGAACTAGGCCTAGGTACACTAAGCTGATTTTATGCAAACAGAGCAACGTCTGACGGTAGGAGACTAAACCGTGTTAGATCTTACTCTTGCTTTCAAATTGGCCAAAAATTTTGTACAGGACATGTACAAGACCTTGACCTCTAGTCAATAAATAGTCTTAGGTGTACGTCATTCTAACGCCTTCTACCTTAAACCACAGGATCATCTTGAACACGATCTTAACTATTTTAATTATTGAAAAATACGTTTATGTACTCCAGCTTAAACAACCAGACTTTCAAAAACATTTTTTTTAAGAAAATGTCTAAAAATCTAAAATAGAGCAAGTTTTAAATACAGTGCAGCCATGTAGATATTTAATCACTCATGTGGAAGGAATGTTACTTCACATGCAACTTTAAAAAGGAAGCTGAATTTATCATCAAAGATGCGTGATATAGAAAGGCATTCTATGAAAGTCATTTTCCGCATGACTTACAATCGAATTGGGAAGCACATTGTCTATAGAAACATTGATTCCGTCTAATCTATTTGATGCATGGAGTAGGCTCATAGAAGTCTCCAGCAATTAAATACAATTCCCAAATATCATCAAAATAATTGGCTTTCACTGGTCAAAATCTGGTCTAAAAGGCAGACTCTCGGGATAACTTTTCGGCGCTGTTTTAAACTTGCCTGGGGGAGTTAAAGCCTCTTCACAGATCCAACTACAAAAAACTCACATACGTGAACATTAAAGTTAAGCAAACATGCTGGAATGGAGCCGAGACGCTGTGAAACTTTGCGGTAAGAATATTATCCTAAATAAACTATGGTAACAAATCCACCACCATACATAACTATCACGCAATGACACCTCAAGGAAGATTTTTCCTTGTGAGCTATTTTTGGCATCTTGGAAAAGTAAAGAAGCATATTTTGCAAGTTTTTTATGGCATAAACTATTTCAAGCATTAAACGCCCAAAATTTTGGAGAAAGTTATGAATCTGGAGGCAGTGGTTGAATTCATCGCGATCTTTATCTGTTAAAACAGGCATACAAATTAGTCCTTCTTTCTATTATTGGATGCAATGGTTTAAAGTATTTGCTAAAGTTGATACTTATGCATTCAAGTGGTCTTTAAGAATAGTTATGTGTGTGATTGAGTGAAATATTTGAACGGACGATCATATGGAATTTACGTGGAGGCCAGTAACCGAATCAGTCAATACGAAATATCAGTGTACACTTGATCTTAAGACAAAACAAAAACTTGGTATCGAATCCTATCCTGGCAAGTCCTCAGGGGCGGACCCAGGTGTTTACAAAAGAACTGTAGTATGAACTGGTCTTTAAAGCCGGTTCAAACTTCAGTATAACACTATAAAACTATTCAAGTTGGATACTGGTCAACTCTGAGCTATGTCTGTGGTTAGCCAGGAAGAATAAGGGATAACCATATACATAGTTCAATTTTATGGCGTAAATATTGGGCAGGCCTTTATGAGTATTAGCCGGCCTTTAGTAAGAAAATGCATCAAAGCATGAGAACATTTCGACAAAACACAGCATTTTACTCAAGATTAAACATGTTTTTACATTGCGTCATTGCAAAAACTGCCCCAGGTAGCAAACCTATATGGGTCTCATATGGTTTCACCCATATGGGGCCAATTAAATTTTGCACACACTATTCATAAGGGGTCATATGGGCCAGCCCATATGCCCATATGACCCTCCCACATGGGTCATATTGGCTGGCTCATATGGGCTTCTTATGAATCTTGGGTGCAAACGCATATGGGCCCAATATGTTGATCCATATGGGGCCCCCAAGGAACCCATGAGGGAATGTTACCGTCCTGGGGCAGAACACCTGTGCCAATTATATTTGCGTAGAGTAATGGACAGTTAGAATTTGAAGTTAAACAATGAAGAGTTTCACATTAAAACTTCTCGACAGGCACAATTTGTTTTGAAAGTGTGGCAGGAAAATTGATAATTTCCGTCAATAATGGACAGAGAATTGCAATAATTACTTTCAGATTATGTGATTATACCCTATAGGCCTTATGCATATGACGTCACAGAACAGAAAGTGCACCCGTGATAAAAGGCAAGCGCTTACCATTGCCAACTAAATCAGACTGCCCCAACTAAATCAGTCTGCTGATTTGTGTACCGTTTGGATACGCCCGTATGTCTCTTACGAGAGCGTGCGAAGTCTACGTCCTGCCTCATTGTTTACTCTCCAAAATGGCGTCGCGTGACATTAGTGCATAGGGTCCATTACCATTATGACCAGTGGTGACGTTGACTAGGTCAGGTTACTCCAAAATGACTGAAAGTCTTCATTTTGTTTTACTATGTCATTGTACAAGCATATTTTTCGGAAACGTATTTTGCTAAAAGTCCACCGTTTGACATGTGATCAAAGCATTCGTCATGAGATTTCATTCTATCCTTCCAAGCAGTCACACTAACACGAAAAAATCAGAAATGAGTTTTCCAAGTTCTGTTGACACTTTGAGAAGGTATTTAGTAGATTAATGCTTCGTTAGTTCATATCGTAGGTTTGATCATTAGAATACTAAATATATCATTTCGACTGCAGGACCGACACAGGACAGGACCGATACAGGACATGAGTTTATGTCAGCAATCTAAGTACAGAGACTAACAAGAGGGCAACCTCTGGAGTTGCAAATCTCATCTCCTCCATTTCCTTTTCATACCTTAAGGTTAAAAAAATTTCCCATCGTACTGATAAGAAAATAATGTTAAAAATCACATGTCATTTAAACTTTTATCTCGAACTTAGCAACTCCAATGTACTATTTGAAAATATGCCTCATCAAAGGCTCTGCGAATCATGTGGTTCTTTTTTTCTAGCAATACTGATATGCGTATAAAAGGGAAACCCAATTTTAGTTCATTTGGACTTTGACATCTTGGAATTGGCCTATGACCCTAACGATTACGCATTCAGAAGTTTTTATAAACAGGTACCTATCGACCAAACATTAAATTGATTGGCTTTGGTTTAGGCAGAAGGAGCTGACGAAAGGTTTTTTCTCAAAATCTTGACTGAGTTGGTTTTTGTCTATATTTGTCCTTTGACCTCGTACCTTAGCAACCTAAAAGTTTAAATCGGTCTCAACATATCATGTGGTCTAATAGCTTTTCTAACATATTACAAGCAAATAAAGGGGAAAACCAACATTTAGGCGAATTTGGCCTTTGACCTATTTTTTACCTTTGACTTCATCCAAGTAACATTATTTTAAAATTTATTGTATCAGTCCTAACTCATCACGCGGTTTTTTACTTTTCTAACATTATAATAGGTAAATAATGATAAAAAGCAATATTTAGCAAATCTGAACTTTGACCGTTTATCAATTACGTGATCAGTTTCGTATGCGCCTGTGTTTTTGGTGCAGGCACCTACCCACAAAGTTTGACCTTACCGAACGCACAGTTTAGGAGGAGTTTGTGATACTCTTTTCTGTTCATACAGATACACACACTGGGATACTTCGATACCCAAGCAATCACACAGCTTCTCACGTATCTGATGTTAGGTGAAGTACATCTAATCTCTCTATACATTACACGGAGATGAGATGTTAAAGGGTAAACGGACTTACCACATTAAAAATTTATCAATCCGTACTCTTTCCATAACATTAGTGGGTTGCTTTCCTCTCGTGAATTCTCTTTCATATGAAATGAATGAATTTCTAGATGTTCTTATTTTAACATGTGTTGTACTGTATATGCAATGTCAATGGTCAAACGTGCTGATCGAAGCATAAACGTGAAATGTGTGTAAGGAAAATAGAAGAAGACGTGATATCATAAACTTGGATGTTTTAAAGGAGGGTTGTGTCTACAGTATATGCCCGTCTTTAATAATACACGAACTAATAATGAGAGAAACTTTAAAGGGAGAAAGCAGTGGTCCCAAGTTCAGTTTCAAAATATCTGCTAGATCTTACAGATCTGCTCTGATTTAGCTCATAAGTATATAGGTAGTTTTCATTAGGTTTTTGTATAAAAATATTGAACATTGAAAGTAAACCAAGGAGTTATTCTGCATGAATTTGACAAAGAAGTTACAAAAACATTGTCACATGATTGATAGGAGCCATTCCTGAATTAAGATGACGGGATGCACTAATTTAAATTGGGGACTGCATCTTCCCTTTAACCGCTGACACATTTTTGGATGATACTTCCATTAATTCTCGAGTACGTTTTCTCTTTTAGAAATGATCATAATGTGCATGTTGAAACGTGAAAACTGACATTCTCTTTTTATTAATCTGTCAACTTTGTTCAACACATCTGTGGAATGCCGCTCAGCCATACACATATTTTACACAGACATCAATAATTGTACGGTATTTTTCCATATATATGGTTATTATGCACTTTTGTTGAGGACTTCTCTGTCCTTCACCTTAGTCTGACACAAACCCTTTTGCGGCCGGGGGCAATTCCGAGTTGTGCTTGTTGAAAGTCCCGACGGAACGCTAATTGAGTAAAAACGGGGAGGGTAAAGAGCAAAAACATTTGGCTTATTAAATGGTCAACAGAATGCAAACAAATCTCACCCCAAACAGTAAAAATTCTCTCAACTAAGGTTACTTCTAGCCCCTCCTCCAGTTTTAAAGGGAACACCAGTTTAGTGCACCTCCTATAGACCTGGCAAGAATAAACTGTAATGAGTTAAAATTGCTCAAGGCCATATCCATACAGGCTGTGTATGAGCCCTCTGGATACCCTGCTGAGTGATCAGTGACTGTACAAGTAATCAGTGACTGACCAATCAGAGTGATCTTATAATTGTTTGAATTTATGTCAATCAGAGTGCAGTCACCAATTGTATTTAGAACTAAAGGCATATTCCTTATTATGTTTGGGGGATGCATGCTTATCTCTGAGATAAGTTATCATTTGCTTATACAGAACAACTTAAAGCCACCAGGAGGATTTCCTCTATGTACAGGAACTGGCGGCTATCTTTCACCAAGGGTACAGTTTACAAACGTCCTATTTAAACTTTAATGGACTATAATAAATAGGGACATGAACCGCATTTTTGTTAAAAACTTGATTGCTTTTTGTTGTGGACATTTCATTTATTAACCAAATCTATAGTCACATATTTAACTAAGTTTCGGCACGGTGCTACACATTACTAGATTTTTTAGGGTAATGTGCCCTGCGTGCTTAACTAGAATTGCTTAATGTCAGTGCTTATTTTTGTAATGCACCGACATTTAGGCAATTATCAATGTAATGTACGGTATTATTTTGTTTTGAACATGATGTTATTTTACATTAAAGTTGGCTAAATTAACTCATTACAAACGTAAGATGTTTGTAAAAATGCATAAAATGGTTATAATCTTAAGACAAATACATTTTAATCAGAACCATTAAACGCTAAATATAGCAATAAGCGAGTTAGATGGACTCTGGTTGGGAAATTAATTTTCTGATCCCATAAATAAATGTTACCACAACCTTCAGATGGCGACGGAGTCATTAACGAGAGATTCATTAAACTTCAGCGATGCGTGTCCCACCCTAGAGCAATCTCGAAAATTCCCTTCTTCAATGATCATATTTTAAAAGGGAAATTTCTCATTACATCAGTACTGCATTTCCCCGTAGATCTGAGACGCCACAATTATTAGAAACCATTTTATCGATGATTTACCTTTTTTAAAGGGGTAATTGCCTTTGCGGTACAGGAAAGTTTAATAACTTGTACCGATGACTTACGTTTGTATCATGATAGACAATTCAAGGTAGGTATAGCTGAGTAACCTCATTTTTAACAAATAAGGTTCTCACAGGGAGAGTTCAAATTTGAAATTAGACATTGACCAAGACTTTCGAATTTTCCAAGGATTAAACGTTGTAACCATTGAAATGTGTTTATTTTAGGAAGGGTATTTCCCGAGGTTGTTCGTGATATTGAATGGTTGAATAATGATAGAAGATATTCCCTGTCGTTACCACGTTGATGTAGTATAAAAAGAATATGATATTTTAAAGCTAAGTTTCAATGCAACATAATTTTTACTTTGTTGGTGTAAAGTTATGAAACGTAGTTGCTGGTTGACAGTTGTGGACTTCATAGAAGGAACTTGGACTACCTAAGAGCTTGGAAGTCGTTACTCCATTTTGGAAGTGGTTTCAGGTTTTTCACCTGCAATGAGATATGGCTCACAGAGCGTTCCTTTAAAAGCAAAAATAGTTTAAGCATGGAAACTGCCCAACATTTTTAACTTGATGCTTTTAGTCACAAAGGAGTAAAGATCGAAGAACCCGCGGTTCGAATCCGCCCCCCCCCCCTCGGTAGAGTTCAGTTTTCGAGGAACGTGAGATCGTTTTCAACCACTTTAAGTGTTCCTGCGAAGATGTATGAGTTTAATTAATAATTAAGTAAGTTCCTTTTGACTTGTTTGTGGTACCCATGATAAAGGTGACACGACCGGTAGGACGACCTTGAGGATGGGGACATTATGGGCTGTAACAGATTCTTGGGAGAATGTCACCGTGACCTAATTCCTCTTTTTTTATGTGTACTGATATTTTTTCTAAGTCGTTACACAAACTTCAGGGCGAAATATCGTAACAGCCTCACTTGTTCGTTACACTGCATGTGGATTATAAGGGGATTCCTTCTGTTTCGTTTTCATTCTCAAATCTTTGGGTCCAACCACGCATCTTTGTAGTGGATTCATCACTATCCCCCTAAAAAACCCACCTTCGAACAAGAATAATGTTCCTTTAAAGTAAACAAACTGGCTACAGCTCCGAATTTGGTTCATTGATATCTGACTATGACCCCAAGGACTTAGGCACACCTGTAAATTTTGCGACTGGCGACATGAATACGAAAGTTTGATGTCGCCCACAGGATGGAGTTTTGTGCTAACTCCTCCCATAGGCGTAGGAAGCTGTCTCAGCTGGAAGGTGAACGTTGCTTCGGACCACCTTGCAAGGGTAGGGGTCTAAGGGGAGGGGTGTCTTCGTCCACGCTTCCCACTCCTGTGACTCCTGCTACGAACTATAGTTAGAAAATTTGCACCTCATGCCAAAAGATGCTTTCTCGTAACCACAGCCATTGGTAATGGGCTAACGACGCATTTAGCTGACATTTTGCAACAGTATATGGTAAGCCAAATGCCCAATACTTCGAGAAACTTGGTTTACCGATAGATAAACCTGGTTTATCAATAAACCTAGTTTATCGGTCAAGAAACCTGGTTTATTGATCGACAGGCCTAGTTTATTGGTTGAAAAAACTAAGTTTATCAAGCGATAAACCACGTTTATTGATCGGTGAACCAAGTTTCTCGAATTATTGGGTATTTGGCTTACCATAACAGTGTACTCTGACTTTGGGTCTACTAATCAGAACCGTACGATTAATTACTGGAGAAAACGTTCAAGTCTAAAAAATAGATAATAAAGCATACCTGGAGGTGTTTAAGGTTGAGGAAAAAATGTAAATTTCAGGACAAAAGCTGTCAATTCCGGGACACTGCATGGGACAAACTTTATAGCATAATTGGTTGCAGATTGGGGAAACTATTCATGACACACATCTTCCACCTACCTTGTGAAATGCTTTTTCATGTTCCTGTGTAAAATTTCCTGTTCAGAATGTCACGAAAAACGATATTGTTTTGGTAAAATATAAATTTCATTTTGTGTTGACATTCACTTCCCCCCTCTAGTATGGGGTTGATCATAATTTGGTAAGCCTTTTAGAGTAAGGAGAACGTTTGTCGAAAGATATGGTTCATGATTGCACCTGATGTTCTTTGTCTGCGTATTTACACTAGCCACTATCAAGTGGGTTAGGGAGGAAAAATTAGTAGGAATCTATACATTATAAATAAAGAAAAAACTAATAAAGAAATAAAGAAAACGAAATTAAACAAAATAACAGAAATTTACGTCTTCCACAGCGCCACACCCCGGCAGTATAAAAACGTCATTAAATGAAAATCAAAAGACAATTTAGATTGTCACTTACCATTCTGCTTTAAGGAGTTAGAACCCCGCAACTTTTGAAGAAAAAACACGGTGATGCAGAAGATATCCTTTCAACACAGATTTAGAATAACATTCTTGCTGTAAGTAAATTTCAGTACATTGTCCATCCAAACGTGTTAACATCGTGAAGAAGAAATGTAACAATATATATGCACTTTATCATGATACGGAAATAATCTGCTCTTCAAATTACAAGATTTTATCAAATCTCGAAGAAAAGTGAAGCAATCAGAAGTAAAACCTTTAATCAGGGTGGTCATTATCTTTAAATGAATAATCATTCACCGGTTTTGTCTTTCTATAAAGCCCCATGTAAGTTCCTCCCAATCCGGAGGATTCCGACGAAAAGTACGTTACGTTACAGAAATAAATTATATTTGTGATCACTTCGTTCTGACATGCCCTTCTTATCTCCCATGGCTGACATCTCATCTGGATTTATGTCACTCGGAATAAAGTTCGTAAATAGTGTTTAATAAAACACTTTTATTATCAAATTTAAATTCATTGAAACCTGGAAGTCTTGCACCAGCAGATAAGATTATGATCCTTTGGTCAGCTTCCCGCCAGAAAATTTTCAATCCACCTCCGTTTTCCCCGTATTTATCGGCTGTCAGGGTTTCTTTATTTCCATATAAACGAAATCAATTTGCATTCTAAGCGACACGTTTACAAACACGATTCCATAGTAACTCTTTTCACTAAAATCACAAAATCTGCTTGTTATCGATTGTAGCCAGAGGTTGACGAAATCGCTGGAACGAGATGCTCATTTACTGCAGATAATGATCGAAGGATTCGACCTTCTGAAAATGTGAACCTTTTTGAAACCTGTCGCTATTCCCCCCTGCGCAGCTTTCCTTCACAGAGTGTTGTTGGTTGGCGTTATGCTTTCTCACATAACGGTAAAATCTTATCACAAGGACCAAATTGAATGATTAACTGACGTTCTTCATCCGATGCGCAGTTGAAGAACTTATAACTCATTCAGTCGACGCGATCAGACGGTGAGAGTACAAACTGATGACGAAAAATATCCGAAATGTAGCAATTGCTTCGAAAGGGAGACATGACTCGATGATTGTGAGTGATCGGTCGTCATTCATTGGCTCATTCTGGCACCACTGTAAGTACTAAAGTAGATGCGTAGTTCCGTACGAAGTCTACCTTGCACAAGTTACCTCAAACCGTTATCTCTGACAGACAAACATACTGCTCAGTGCAAAAACAAACAAAGTGATCAATGTATAATGAGAGGATTTTAAAAAACGTAATAGATAAACACTTTAGGAGATAAAGTCTTTCTGAAGAAATGGACTTGCTTCCTAAATCTCACGTAGATGTTGTTGTTACTTTTCTGTGACAAATTATGAACCAGTAACAACAGCGAAGTCAAATTTACTGCCGTTTTACATCAAATATTAAAACCATCACCTATGATATCCCATTATATACAGTAGAAGATAAAAATATCTTTTAAAAGCTGCGTTCGTCATATGATAGGCTGTGTCGTATTTTGTTTCCAGCGGAGGCGGCTCAGTTATGTAAAGGAGTCGGACTAGAGCTTTCATAATTTAGAACATGATCGTGTCAATGTTTTTTATACGCAGGCAAAGTGGACCTAGTAAATCCTTTCAGGCTAACTTTGGCTCTTAGAAATTAACCATGGTTGGTTTTCACTACTCGAATGACTGTCTGTAATAAAACTCGCTAACTTCGAATAATATCGACAATGACTCTCTGCCAATACATTGATTGCCTTCCTAGCTTTATGAATTGCACGTATTTGTTTCTTTCCTTGGTAGGTCAACGCTTCAAGCTGATCACGAGGGACAATAGCAAAAAGATCCAATTTAAACAAATATTTCTCAAACATATAGCACTTTAGGGAATCTATAGATCATTTCGCTAAGGGGGGATAAAAGTGAAAGGGGGATAAAAGTGAAACGGGGACAAGGGGAACAAAAACTGCGATGAAGAAGAAAAAGATTTTTATAACGTTTAATACAATAAACGGTAAACAGTTGGTGAAACTTAAATTTTGGGAACGTGGCCGTTCCTAAAAGGTGCAAAATTTGGGAGCGATAATAATAACACGTCTGTTATTGTTATTCTGTGAACACTCTAAGGAGAGCAAACTTAGCTGATGCTTATGAGCCATTTAACTTGACAGGGACCTACTTATGTTCAGACGGACTTCCTAATCCGGATTAGATTGAATAATTTTCAGCGAATTTAAATAAAGCATTGTTACTTATCACAGAGAATGAAGAAAACGAGGTGAGAAGATGTGTACTTCTACGTAAAGTTGCCTAGCGTTTTTCTCAGCAACATTCAAAGACGAAAGGCCTTTAATAGCTTAAAGTCATGATTATCCCTGAAATGAAAATTAAATGTAGGTAAATGTGAATGGTTTTTATTTCGCTCATGGAAAAAGCAAGAAGTTGGCAGAAACCAGAAAACTTTGATAAACACTATTTGTCCTCGGGGAGTGTGCAGATTTGTATGCACAGTTTTATTTCCACCAGTTCTTATTCTGTTGCGGAAATTGCCCCAGACAAGCAGGTGTCTTGTCAAAAAATTTTTAACTAGATTTCCAACTCGCAACATTATGTTACTTCGCTTGTCATGTCTCAACCTTCTTTCATTGCTAAGGTATAAACTTTTTGACGTTGGGACGATTAGAAATAAAACAGTGAAAGCACTTGTAGTCGAAATCAAGGTTTTAATCAAAATAGAGATGCAAAGACATTTCGTGTGACCTTTGTTTGAAAACAAACATGCTCGTTTCATTTTGTCCGATTACCCTTTTAATCTTTTAAATTTAACATTAACTCAAGCTTTGCTATGCACTTTTTTATTTCGTAGTTGACAGTTTTTTTTTTTTTTGTATGCATGCCATCATTTGTAATTCAATATGTTTATCCGATTAACTGTAATGAAATTAGCCTAATGTTACTTGTATTTCGGTAGGCTGGAAGGTCGAGGATACGTTTCCTCATCACGTGAATCGCTGCTTTCTCAAGATGCTGATCGTCAACTGTGTCTGCACTCTAAACAAAATTTGTGTTGGTGAGTTTTTATCAACTTTTTAGAGTCTGGGGAACTGCTTTGCATAGACAGACGGGTAGACATTTCACAAGGCGTCAGAAGTTGCTCGCCTTGAAATTTCCTAATTGGCAAACGGTCATGGCATTTATTTTTGCCCTGAAAAACTGACATTTTGCCTTAAATTTGAAGATTCTTTTCTTGCAGGAGGAGAGGGGGTACCAACCTGGACCCCCGCCTCATACACGTATGCTGTTATGCCTATGTATATCATATCGATGGTCGTGATCATGTGCACGAATATGTATGAAAATGTATTTGAAGTACACAAGCTCATCTAAGCTAGTTGCAAGCACTCTATTAGCCAGTTAAGTGGAAACGGTGCATGCAAGCGCATTTATTTCCATCGAGGTTATGGGCAAATGCTGTCAATGGACCAATCAACTTCTTGGAAATTGTCCACGTCCCTTACTCCCGAAATGAAAGTTTCTCTACATTTTTTGGTAATTCTGACCCCGGATTATGAAAGAACGTGAGGATGTAACCCTTTCTTATATGTTAACCCTAACCACTATTTTGAAACAATCTTCAAAATTCTTGAAAATTCGGATCTGCCTATAACCTCGTGGGAAAAAATTAAGCTGCCTGCAACCAGGGAAATGTCCTAAAATTTTTCACGTTCTTGTTTCAGTTACAGTCCCATATCATAAATAATCCATGCAAGGACTTCTCCTCCATGACATTATAATAATACCCCCCAAACCAAGGGTTGTTCGATACGACCTTGTATTCCGTGACTACAAATATGGAGGAATTGGAATTTTATAAATTCACTTTAAGAGCCTCAAAAGTTATTATTTTGCTTTGGGTTTGGTTTGACTTTGAGGAGAAAATGGTAGAAAAAATTAAATCATGTAAAAATTTAAATGATAAATGTTTAATAAGAATATTTGTTTACTTCTTAACAAGATTTCTAAAGGACTTAGTTATCATGCAAATTGATATGCAAATTGATATGAAAATTGTCATGCAAGTTATCATGCAAATTACTGGACAGATGAACTTCTTTTAATGTAATATCTTCCTCTACCATTTATCGACATCTCCAGCAACCTAAAACGCTCAATTACTCACATATTGAATCGGTGTAAATCTCCAAGATAGCTTCGATGTATTTAAACGTATCTGTGCCGTCTAAGACTCTGATTTCTCGTTCGTAAAAGTGACTCCAGTTTTTGTATTCTTGTCAAGTAATTGTACAGTGATTGAAATATAAATCTGAATCCCGTAAAGATTTTAAAAAAAAAAAACCAAAATATAATGCACCCTACAAATACTGAAACATCCCTTAAAACTGATCTTACCAGCATCCTCTTTAAGTTTTATTATTCCTTTTCTTTACAACTCGAAATTACGTCGGCCTACTCTGAAGGACTTACTCGAAGCAGGGCATTGTTATCCGAATGGAGATAGCACGCGACATGTTCAATTTATGGTAAATACTTTAAGACCTATTTAAGTGTGAAAAGATTAAAAACTATTAGCTAGTGAGAAGGCATGCAAGGACGCAGATACTTTATTAAATGCTTTCAATTCGATTTCTTTCTCCTTGCAACATCATTCTCCTCTAGTAATGCTTTATCAAGGAGCTTAAATTGAATAATGCTTTGATGTGTGAGTTGTTCTACCATGAGTAGGTTGGTATACCGCACATCATTATCATTTAGTAATGAAAGTGTTTTTATAATGAAAACGACTGTTTAGTAGAACTAGATCAATACAAATACCCCTATCTCATCTGAAGAAGGAATATGCAAATGAGCTAAAGAGACAGAAGCCCGATTCTTTTACTGCATTCTGAAAAGTTTCCTCAAGTTTCTAAAAATAACCGGACATAAATCTATGTTCACACTTTTACATATAATCAAGCAGATGTGGTCTCATCTGCGACACCAGAGAAAACTTATACTTTGTTTTTCAGGCGACTGACAATGCTACAGCAATGAATAAAATCGCCATAGTTCTACTCCAGATGTAGCTGACGACAAACCTCTTTGTATTAACTTTTTAATCCAGCTTAGTTCCAATAGAAATCTTAAGAGCAAGATAATGGAACGATCACTAGATGACCTTGACTGCGCAACCTCACTTCAAAGGAACTTTTGGCTAGTTATCTCCATTCGGATAACAAGTCCCTGCTTAAAGGGCAAGGCAACGAAATACAGTTTAACGAAGCACTTCTGTAAGGTTTGTGTGAGAAAATGATTAGGCTCAGCCTGAGCACACTGCCGGAAGGTACACAATGATAAGGATATGAATATTCATGAGTAACAAGTTGATACCTTTAAGGCATGAATATTAATGAAAAATAACTGGTTCTCAAAGCCTTGTTTGAATTTTGTCAATGCTATTGTTAAGTAAAAAATAATGGCAGATTCTTCGGTTACTCTTCAAATCAAAAGTTAGTCGTCATCCTGACAAATTCTGAAAGACTAAAATTTATGTAAAAGAACACCGAAATATACCAAACGTATATACTATGGGCTATTTTCCGTCACCTGTCCTCATCACGCAATAACAAGGAACCATGATATCGATTTAGAAATCCTTTCTTCAGTTTTTTTCTTCAAAAACGAAAACAGTATCCTAAGGCTATGCTTTCAATTGTAGTCTGGTTTTTGCATTAATTTCGCCAGAAGATGCCTGAAGGGAAAGCAAGTAAAAGAGAAGCCTCAAAACAAAGCTAAAGCAAGGAGGTGGGTGAGACCAAGTTTACAGTCAAAGTGATATATTTTTACAGTAGGCCTATATTATCCTCACATCTTTGACTTCGTGTAATTCATCGTTAATATAAATGTGTTTACGAATAAGAGCAAATGAGACTGGAAAACTGTATGTAGTGATTTCGATAATGCATATTGTATAGACATTTCGATAATGCAGATTGTGTAGAAGTAAATTGTACAGTGGTTTCATCATACATAAGATGAATCTGTGATGCAGATTTTTTAGATATTTCAATGATCCAGATTACATATTGAATTCGATAATACAGATTGTATAGATCCATACAGTACGGAGGTTTGGTGATACAGATTTTAAGGACGATTCTGTGATGCAGACTTTATTGAGATTTTATTGATGCAGATTATATAGACAATCTGCATTATATTGATGCAGATTGTGTAGATGTAAATATCATAGAGGTTTGATGATACAGATTGTAATGAGGATTGTGTGGTGCAGATTGTATAAAGATTTGAATGATGCAGATTGTATGGACATTTCGATGATGCAGATTACATACAGAAGACACTTCGATAATGCAGATTGTATTGATGTACATTGTATAGAGGTTTGATGTTACAGATTGTACAGAGAATTATGTGACACAGATTGTTTAAAGGCTTCACAATGCAGGTTGTATAAACATTTCGATGATGCAGGTTACATACAGACACTTCGATGATACAGATTGTATGGATGCACACTGCATAGAGGTTTGATGATACAGATTGTACAGAGGATTGTGTGATGCAGATTGCACAGAGGATTGTGTAATGCAGATTTTATAAACATTTCAATGAATGCAGATTGTATAAACTTTTCGATGATGCAAATTACATATAGAAGACACTTCGATGATACAGATTGTATGGATGTACATTGTATAGTGGTTCGATGATACAAATTGTACAGAGGATTTTGTGATGCAGATTATACAGAGGATTGTGTGATGCAGATTTACAGAGGATAGTGCGATGTAGATTAATACAGAGAATTGTGTGATGCAGATTGTATAAAGATTTCGAAGATGCAGATTACATACAGACACTTCGATGATACAGATTGTATGGGTGTACACTGCATAGAGGTTTGATGATACAGATTGAATAGAGAATAGTGTGATGCAGATTATACAGAGGATTGTGTAATGCAGAATTACAGAGGATTGTGGTGAAGATTGCATACATTTTTGGATGATGCAGATTGTATGGCATTTTGGTGATGCAGATTATACAGAGATTTCGGGATTATAAAAATTATGTACAGGCCTAGATGATGTAGACTGTGTCAAGATGTCTACCATGGTGGTAAAGAGGTTTTTATAATGTAAATTGTATATGGAGGTTTCGATGATGCAGATTGTACATTGAGGTTTGATGATGCAGGTTATTCAGAGGTTTGCATCAAGTAGAATGTTAATCAGCTTGATACAGAATGCGTAGATGCTTCTATGGTATACAAACTGTGAACAATTTTCAAAGATATACTGCTTAACGTTTGCGACGATCCAAACATAAGTAAGAAGGCCTTCCGATAACACAAACTGTGGAGAAGTTTAAATAGTTGCCTGCCCAGGACCGAGTAACCTTGCTCGGCAGACAACTATTTGAACTTCTCCACACCGTGACCGTGGACACCTTGCAAATGTTCGAATTGTGCTTCCAACAAACAAATTTATTCTCTAGAAGGTATTGTAGAGGCTAACTCAAATATAGTACATAAGTTGTCTTTACAACTACAATCTCAACCACATACATATTAAAAGCATTCACTCCATACTTATTTTAAAACATTAGGTTTTTCTTAATATCCTTTTATATTCCTTACAGGTCACTTTTGTGAGGTCTCACAACAGAAATAGTGTATAGTTAAGATAAAACGAGTAATTTTACATTACTTCAGCAATTTCAACTTCATCTTCAACGACAGTGGCATACGGTATTCTATTTCTTTGTTAACACTGCATTGCTCTTTATTGAAGAGAAACGAAATATATAGTAATTTTTCTATGAAACCTAGGATCATATGTCCACACCAAAATTTAGATCAATAGCACTTGATCTAGTATTTCTGTGAAATGAACACTTGAAGCCCCGCCCACTCACCATAAGCACGAGATCTGCACCCAAAACAAAGGTTCAAAAGGTGAAGATTAGGTATTAACTTTCAAAGCAGATTCATGTACAGAATGAAGTGATACACACAAAATGTAAAGCTAGCCGCACACGAGGGGAGATTAGCTCAGCCAAATGCCTCGCGTGTCACTCTGCTCAGCTGATTTCTCGAATGTGCGGGCGAGTTTTGGTAGGATTTTTGCCTTACGAGGCAGATGACTCAAATATCAAACGTATTTGACTTTTTTGAAACGAGTGTCACTTTTCTCACCGTGGGCGCCTGACATGAGAATTTGGCTCAGGTCTTTAAACAATTGCGCAGGCGTCTTTTGAGGAAGATCATGTCATCGCAAAATGGCTGCGCCCACGTAAGAAATTAGCTGAGCAAAGTGACACGCGAGGCATTTTGCTGAGCTAATTTCCTCTCGTGTTCGACAGACTTAACAGCAGGGACACACACAAACACACACGATCATGGCAAGGTTTTAGATGTTTCACATACCGAATGTTTGGTAATATGTGAACCGTTACAACACTGTGAATCAAAACAGTAGTGTTCAAAATAATTGGTAGGCCAACTCAGTTTCTACCATGATCATTCTTGATGATTCTTCGGAGGGCTTTAACATAAAAAATTTGTAATGCTTTCTCCCGATTTTCTTGGCAACCCTCCCCAAAAGTTTCAGGACCTTTTGTAAGGTTGCAACTTCCCGAGTGTGAATAACAGGGATTTAGAGCCTTGAGAAGACTGTGATTTGCTAGCCTCATAAGCGTAGGACGTTTTTTAAAGTGGGGTCAGAAGTGAATGTTAGTGATCAATGTCCTGGGGAGGGGTTCAAGGGGAGGGGTGCTCCCTTCCCTTTGGAAATTTTTTGGCTAGTACCCTAGATGCAAAATGGTGCAATGTTTGACAAAATTTGAAGCAATTTCATCCTATTCAAAAGAAGTTCTACACTATCTAAGCGGAACACCACCCTCAGTTGACGCAGAGCGTGCCGCGAAAGTTTTCAGAAAAATGCCTCCAAGGTTGCCGGAAACGGCACTCCCCAGGTTTATCTTAAGTTGCCTTTAAATATTCCAAATTTTAATATAACACGTTTTAGAAATGTACAAATAAGAAAATGTTATTACGTAAATTACTTTTGCATGAAAACAAAACGCTTTTAAGCTACTTTATGAGCTCTACTTTATTCAAGGTCGTTTACACAGGTAGGTGAAGGTAACCGTACATGGGGAAGTAATTTACATTGCGTAGGAACCTAAATTATCTGTTTGCGAGGATAGGGTATCGCAATGTCATAATCATGTTTGGTTTCTGTGATTTTATTGCCATCATCTATTTTAGCTTTTTACATCTTTGGCGATGATAACTTCCGCCATACAGGCCAGCAAGATGACAAAAGACTGATAAAAGGGAGCTATCGTGGCTTTACACAAGTTCAGTGCCCCTTCCTGTTTCCTGGATTCAGAATAATGGATTTCCATTTAATGCGTTATCTTTCACGAATACTGATTCGCGGTAGGTCTGACAGAATTTAGTACAACGAAAGAAAAGTACTAGCATAACACTATTTTTAAGTTTGCCAAATCAGTTGTTTGTTGTGTAAACTATAATGTACGAGTATTGTTTGTTCGATTTACAGAGTCAAATGGAAGCTCATCACATCGGATTATTCGTAATAAGATCCCGATAGGCCTGAGAGAGGACGAGAGCTAGCAAACGGTCCTCTCCCATTGAACAACGTGATGCCATAAAGGTGTTATTAACTTTCGAAAACACACCTTGGATGTTCCACTTCCGCTGTGGTGACGGGCAAGATAACCAAAATCGATAAAAGGGTATTGATGTTGAAAAAATCGTGGCATCAAACTGGTCTAGTGCTCCATATGAAGAAAAGCACGGCCTGGAGCATTTAGTTTATCCAAACCGTTTGGCATACGTCAAATTCTGCCTAAAATTCTTCGGACGAAGATTTTTTTAAGTGATTTGTATTTTCCCATACGAGCATGATCTCTGTTGTTCTTAATTTGAGATTATTTGCATAGGCCTAGGAAGGTATTTGGAGTGGGGGAAGGCGAAATGAAAATATGTGGCCAGTGGCCTCTTGAAGGGTTTGTGATACTGTTTAGGCAGAGCTCCACCAAAAGTTGGTACGTAGTGTACCAAAAACGTTTTCGCCCAAATTGGCTTCCAGATTGTAGCCGGGAAATGGCACTCCTTGTTTTTCATTTTGAAATTCACGCTTAAGAAATTTATTATACTCCTAAAAGAGAGGTAAAGGAATGTTTCTTTAAGAGCATCATTCGGGGTAGTGAACTTCTATTAAAGGCTACTTGGACATTCGAGTCATTGGGGTGGGAGGTGTGCCTCTCGCCTTTGAAAGTATTTGCTCTTATAGGGGCTTGCGTACAAAATAGCGCTAATGCCATTATTATTACATCTTATCTACTCACGTGTGTAAATGCACGAGAAATTAGAATTTTTAGTGTCTAGGGAGCCAATACATTTTGTGAAATAGAAAAAAAAAACATATTTTGAAATAATTAAAAAATATTTCTTCGTGATCTGGCCAGCGCTGTTTATTCCCTAATAACTCAGCATATACTGTGGCAGAGTAAAGCTAATACAGTAGTTTTATAGACAGGGTCTGCAGTACTACAAAAGGTCGCAAAAAAAAAACTGAAATAAAAATCTCTATTGTTTTTATAGAGCAAATAATGAGACCACCCCATAGGGAAAAGTTGGTTTGCATTGTATCGTGGCACATACATGAAAACAACTATGTGTTTGATATGAACTTTCCTACCTTAAATTAACAAAATGGGTAAGATAATTAAGTATGTCTAGTTTTCTAGGTAAAGTGGAAAAACATTTACTGTTTACTACATGAAAGCAAATTACAAACTAAAAGCAAAGAAAGCCAACAGCGGGCGAAGCGCGCTGAAACTTATGTTCGTATTGAAGGATTTGCTTTCCTTGAGAGCAACAGAAGGTTACCTGCGGCTGACAGAAGTCGGGGATTACACACTTCATCGCATTTAGTTACAGCAGGGGTGTGCAGCCTTTTCGAACACCTAGCCAAATCAAGCTGCTGTGACCATCTGGGGGCCGCAGTGGAACAGAGATGTGTATACGAGGGTGGCGTCTCACTCTCACCCCTTCCCTCACCCACCCACCCCTTCCCCACACCTCCTCAACCCCTCCCCCGTTAGTGACCAATGTGCCCATCTAGGCCGACCCACATGCACTCGAATAATATTGGAGTATGGGCCTACTAATTGTTGGCGAAACTTGTCCCGTGTATTGCATCTCTATTTTGTCGACAACTGTGTTAATTCAGATTTAGAATGCGTTTTCAAGTGAATTCTTTAGTTTATCAAATAATAAAATGGTCGAGAATATCCACCTTACATCAAAGGAAGTGATCGTTTCTTTGTTTTCATGATATCCTGTACTTACGTCAAGTTTAAGGTGTGGTCAAATAACAATACGTACAAGGGCCAAAAATTAGGCAAATCGAAATTGGTTCGCGGGCCGCACAGGAGGAAGTCGCGGGCCGCAGGTTGCACACCCCTGACTTACAGTATCTTGACTATGGCTCCAGAAGAAATTGGAAACTCACCGACGGTGACACCAAGGCACCTGCCCCCCTCTTGCGTCACCCCTGGTTTTAATGATATAAAACACTTATAAAACATTATTCATTGCAAGTTTTATAGTAAATTGTTTCGCACACTAAATGAATGGTCTCTCTTAATGCAGGCTACCTATGTTACGCTGCCAGAAAAGTTTCCAGGGACATAGGAGGTCTCATTTTATGGCTGGGGTTTAAACACCGAAGCAGTGTATCTTTTAACTCTTGTGTTTTTCAGTGGTGAAGATTGCATTGGTCATCTTTTGGTGGGGCTCACGCCCCAGCCCCTTAGCTACACTACTTTTAAAGGAACATTGAGCGTCTACTCCTCGCATGATTCCTACTTTACAGAGTCATTTTCTTATGTTTATAAAAATTATTCATGCAGGCGATATTGGCGGGGAAATTTCTCCTTTTCCTACCCACGCGTTCGTTTTCACATCCAGGTACCCTTACAGGAACTTTGGCCCAAGATACCAATGTAGCGTCGAAAAGAGAGACTGAAATTTGCATAGCTTGGTTTAAAAATATGTCTTTATGTTTTTAAAGGTGCTATAGCATCACCCCAAACATATTTAGGAATATGAACATATC
Organism: Holothuria leucospilota; assembly: GCA_029531755.1. Taxonomy (NCBI): domain Eukaryota; kingdom Metazoa; phylum Echinodermata; class Holothuroidea; order Aspidochirotida; family Holothuriidae; genus Holothuria; species Holothuria leucospilota. The sequence goes on from CM055970.1 coordinate 26,492,439, forward strand.
TTCAAATACAATTCGTGACTGTACCGTACTTTGATTGACATCAATTTAATCAGTAGCTTCACTCTGATTGGGAAATGATGACTTGTGCAATCAGCTGCTCGTTCCTAACTAAGTTCACCCATAGTACTGTGTTGATATGGCCTTGAGCGCTTAAACCTCAGTGCAGATTGCTGCAGCTTTGACAGGCAAGTGCACTTGACAGGTGCTTTGTTTGAATTGGAAGAGGAGCTACAAATAAGGAAAATTTTTACTGTCTTAGATGAGACTTGTTGCCCTTTTTGTCCAAGAGTGAGATTTTTACATGTTTGGAACATTCCAGGTAAGGATTTATTCGAGTGTTTTAATTTGTAGATTAGCATTAGTAACCCTTTGGAAATAAATAAATAAATAAATAAATAAATGAATGAATGAATAAATGAATGAATGAATGAATGAATGAATGAATGAATGAATGAATGAATGAATGAAGGAAGGAAGGAAGGAAGAAAGGAATGAATGAATGAATGAATGAATGAATGAATGAATGAATGAATGAATGAATGAATGAATGAATGAATGAAGGAATGAATAAATAAATAAATACCTTCCATTTGTTCTGTCTCTGCTATAGACTCCGAGAGAGACAAAGATCGAATATAATTAAAGCAGACATCTCACACCCAGAATATTTCAAACATTTTTTCCTTGGAAATTTGATCCCCGTGTTGATCCCTGACTGACATTTACTGCCTTCCTCCTTTTGTTGCTAGAACGCCAAGAGCTATACTTAAGTCGGTTGCTATGCACGGCCCCATACTTACAAAGAAGGGTTTATGACATCATGCATGCCGTCATGTGGCCTTTAACTCAATAATTCCTCCAGTAGGCAAGAACTAAATTTTTTGTACTGTCATTGCTATGATTATAGTTAAGAAAGACGACACAAACCTTTCCATTTTAATTGGATGACTATAATTTACTGAGTAAAATAAAAACACTTAAAACCTCCGAGGAACCATAAAAGAACAAGCTTATAGTGCATAGAACATTTCAAAACCTTCCAAGGCCCTCTGTACGATCGACCTCGTGGTCATTTGCAGAAAGTGAGACGTTCTCGGCTAGAAGACTATTTTTGAACTTCGGTTCCTGCACGTAGGCTGTATGTTTAGCAATTTGGTATAAGTAACAAAAGTATGTGGCAAAGAGGCACGAAATAAGGAAATAAGAATAGAGATAAGCTAATCTATGTAGCTTGATGATGCGCAAATTTCCTGGAGGTAAATGCATTGATTTTCCAAAAGAGGCAGTAGAATGCAAATGGAAGATTTGCCATTGTGTGATCCATACTTTGAGGGTTTTACTGAACTGTGGGAAGTTGTAGTATAGGACTACTCCAATTGATATGACTATTAGTGAAAGTTTTGGTCAGGGTATGAGATCCGGAACTGATTATTACCTCACCATAATATAGTACAGGCATACACTAGGTAAGTAGACCGTAAGACTCTGAGAATTTTGCACTTCATTACGTCTAAATCTCCTGTCTCTCCGGGGACGGAACTCCAGTTGGAAGCTTAATGCAGTCGCTTGGATTTCGCTCGTCGGTGTTTGCAGTTGCGACCTTTGAAAGACAACTCCAGACATGTGAAAAGAGAATATCACGAGAAAACGTCATCCTTTCTCTGGAGGAATGATAATTCCCACAAGGAAAAAAACGATTCGCCAAATGAAAATCCTTATGTAAGATTCGGACCTATCCTCTCATGAAACAAGTCATTTCAATTTCACATATGCCTACATGACGTACGGGGGTGGGTGGGGCTGTCTGGGGTTGCAAGACACACCTGTCCAAAACGTAACCTGTGTTATGGTATCCATTTTAACTTTGTGAACCCACAAAAATTCGTTTCATGTTTTAAGTATCATCCCAACTAACCCCATGAATATCCCAGGTTAGAGGGCCCTATTGTTAATTCCCCATACGCGGTAATGTTCGAGAGTCACATAAAAATAATCACTTAACATGAGACGAATCTTTGTAATAATAATTCTCAGAGTAGCCTTTACAAGTTCACACCTAGCCAATCATAAAACTGTTATTACTGACGTCATCAACGCCTATTCAGCATAAACCTACATAAAGTATGAGATAGCCTACATTTTCCATAGCTGTGCTGTATAATTGCGAGTTACTAAGTTCTTTCAAGAAAATGCCTGGAAAATACTCAGTTTATTTGAATTGGAGACAAACAAATTCGTGCTTTCTGCTTTATCCCCCGTAATTTAGCCTCTTAACGCCTGGTAAAAACTGTCGAAAGCAGAGTTTACTTTAACGTTTTCATTCGCCATTACCCAGAAAAGTTGGTCGTATGACCATCGATGTATAACCATTGTGTTGAAATATTTTGATCAAAGGGGATCATCGTTTCCATAACATCTCTCGTAAGTGGGTTTATCACCCAAGTCTCATATCAGTTGTTTTACAGTTGTGCATTTTCATGTTCATATAAGAGTTGGCTGGAACTAATTCCATTGACAGAGATTTTTTCCAAATAACATTACTTAAGCATGCGTTTTGACAACTTAAAGCCGCAGGGTATTCTGATTTTTAAGTTGCTTCAGGGGCTGAAAGCGGTTTTTTCAATACTCCTTTCAACAACATTTTCAAGCTGCCTTTCAAAGTTAAAAACCCACCAAAAAAAAAAAAAAAACCCAGTGGAGGTTTAAAGTATATTTTTTAAGTTTTATTCAAAGATATGTCAAGCATATTCACTTGAAAAGATGCCTGGACACAATTTGCAGCACAGAATATCTTGCAAAGTTGAAAGGGGCTTTGGCAAAGCTACGGCAATTATTTTGTTGGGGAAAATACTATGACACCAATAAACTGGCAGTTGTAACGAAAAAGGCTAAGATTTTGTTTTACAAAGTTAATGCGACTCCGAAGGGTAAGAGGGAGCCAGTTATGACTTCCTTGATAAAGGTAGATCTACTTGTGAGACTTTAGAAGTGAATGGAAGCACATGCCTTGAGGGATTCTTAATACTGCTGAAGAAAGACGTAACCAAGTAAACCATTCTGAGGTACTCAAGTACGAACTCGTCTTCGTACTAGAGTACACTCGAGTACATTGTATGTACTGGTTCTTAAAGTATACTGGGTTTGATTTTGTACTATAACACGTACCACCAGAAATACTTGAAACGGTGTATACTAGTACCCAGGAGTGGTCTGCACCCCATCAGGGAAAGCTGGCCGGGGGGGGGGGATTTTATGTCTTCGGTTAGCCTTACGATACTAGGTATGATAAAGTATGTAATCCCGGACGGACGACACAGTCTAGTCTGCCCGCCCTTTCACTTGTTTTATGATCTCGGGATTAGGGCATATTCTTCGCTAAATCCCCCAAATGTGCAAAATAGCTACCGCAACACCCCAAACATTTCCGATTTATTTCATTAAAATCTTCCAATTTTCTTCATTTTTTAATTAAACCCCAAAATTTTCTGGTGAGGGCGCGCCGAAAATTTTGTTATCGCCTTCCTTTCGGCAACGGGTCGCTGTAATCAGGGCTTCGGGTTGTTGCCCCCTGTTGGGCAAATTATGACACCCTTCTACTCGTTCGCGTATTTAGGTACCCTTTTTGTACTTTTGCCCAGAGTCTTTTACTCATACTCCTATTAAACTATCTAAGTACATCTTACATACTCTTACAAGAGAATTTGAAAAAGGGACCGTCACAGTACTCACGTAGTCAAAACCTTATATTCGGCGGGAGTTGAAGCCTTTCTCGTCCTTGAATTGTAGTATACTTACAATCAGTTTCAGTGTACGCATAGGGTACTGTTTGTCATGGCTTCCTTTTTTCCTACTCGTGTATGGACCGGTTCGTAGTTGTGCGCAAGAATTTGTACTCATTTTTGTTTTCTTGTGCCCATACCCATCTCTGTTTGTTTTCTTGTGCCCATACCCATCTCGATTTGTTTTCTTGTACCCATACCCATCTCGATATAATATAATTACTTCAGGTCATGTTTTCATACCCACAGTCATGTCATTGTATTCTTATTGGCACTAGAACTCAGAGTATAAGTTAATCGGTTACACTTGTATTTGTGCTCAGATTTCTTAGTATTTACTGTACTTAACCTTGTACTCGTATGATATATCTGTACCGCCGTCATACTCATGACTTTGCTTTTTATGGTACTCAAACACAGAAAATTTGAATATCTGGTATACTCGTACTTAGTAAAGACTTTGTACTCAAAATTGTACTCGGAATTGTACTCGGAGCCTTATAGTCATACAGGGGGCTTTATGCTTACACTCATCTGTCAGAAAAAATCGTAACGGACATTGTACTTGCATGATTACCAGTACAATGTCTAAAAACAAAGTTATTACAAACTGAAACGATGCTAATTTTGCTCGGATTGTGTGACGTAACTTTCCTTTCTTTTCTAGCAATAAGAGAGAAATATCTCCACTTGACGGTTTCGTCAAAGCAACAAAAGATTCTCTATGAACCTAATAAATTTATACAGTGAGCGTGTATGTGAACTGCGGAAACTATCCTGAGGCTACATTTGTGTTGTTTAATGTAAAAAACTGCATGTGAAAAAAAACATTTAAATGCTCATGCAATGAACAAATCGATATCCTAAACGATTTAAAATCAACATTACATTTGTATAGTACGATTCTGTTCCTGAGTGTAGTGTCCCCAAGGGTGTTGTCCTTTGTGGGTAGACATCATTCATTTTAACATTCCCCATTTAATGGAATAGAAGATTGAGAGGCGGCTAAGAAATGCACAAAAGACATTTGCTCTAAATGTTTCACCTCCCTTTTAAAATTCTGCATTTATTTAATGTCCCTTGCTCTGACAGATGTATATAAATGATCCTCCGTTGCTTCAGGAGTAACGTCATCTCTAATTAGAAACGCTCTCGATTAGGTTTAAAAAACCTTCAACATTCTGCCTTTCTCTCTCCATTATAACTCATGTCAAGCAAGCTTCACAGAAAACATAACTGCTCGCATAGGCAATCGAATGTTGGTATACCTAAAATTACCAAGTCTCTCGTTAGATTGGTGTATGCATGTTGTGTTCCATCAATAGTCTCCTTGGTCTCTATACGAGTCAAGGAGATGTACGCTAAAAGAAATAGACAAGAGCTTTCCAAGCAAGAAAACATTCAAACTCCCGAAACATAAATTATTAAAATCGATGTTATACGGAAAGTGTCTAGACTATAAGATTATTCATGATATTAATTACTTTCGTCGCCGTGAAAAAGAACAGGTTTTTGTTTTTCTAAGATTCAAAGGAAGATCAGCATCATGGAAGACTTTTCACTCGAAAAGTGCAATAGAATACTAGGCAAGCAATATTTTGTCGATCGCTCGAGAAATGTGTACAGCAATGTAACGGAAGCTTAACACCGAAAAACTCATTGCAAAAAAGATAACTCAGATTCTATCCATTTGGAAGTCAAGGAACAGGCGTTTAGATGTTTACGTTGTAGTTTGTTAAACAGAATCAAAAGATGTCCTTCTGCATATATCTCCCACTAACCTATATTGACATGCGAAAAAAATTTCAGTATTCCTAAGCATGTGATAAACTGGTAAACGTGCTTGCACAGCTCCTTTCGTATAATCCCCGGACGAATACACTTGTAGGTTTAGAGTTAGGAATTACTACTGGGGAATTTTCCCTGTCGGATACCAATGTGAAATGAGTTTGATGGACATGCAATGGCACGACTATTTAAATTTACCACACATCCGTGACCGCTTCATTAAGAATTACGCTCCATCTTAAGTTTGATTTCAAAAGGACTGGCTCATGATATACCAAACTTACGATCGATCGTAAGTCTTGTCCTAAAGTACATGGTATATACAAAAAAAATTACATTAATAGTAAACATGCTGTCATGTGACCATCCCTTCGACCATGAATTGTAAACTTAACACATGCAAGACCTCTCTTTGGTAATGTAGGTATATGATATGCAGTATGTACGGTTGTAATACAACCGAGTGGGAGCGAAAAAAGCCTATCAGATATTTTGTTTATTATGAGGTTCAAGAGACCATACATGTAGCCTGTGCATTCATTGAAATGAAGTGAATGCCATTAAAACCATTACAAAACACATTTCGAAAGATTACTTAATTCGTTGAGCAGGGATAGAACACAAATATATCACATGCAGACGAAAAAAAAAACGAACTTGAAGAAAGCCAGTGTATTGAATTTTAACATACTTAACTGCAAATCCAGTCTGCAGTCTAGATAGGTCGTTCAACTAAGTATGCAACAAGTGGATAGAAAAAGCCTGCATAAGGGAGATTACTTAATGTCCACATCCGTAGTTAACAGGAAGATGATGGTCAGATAAATAATCTAATCTGAGGAGTTTTGATTGACTAAATGAAATGAAGATGTATTAGTCTTGATCCTTAAGTTAGACTAATCTTGTCAGCACTGAGGGATTCATTACAGACTTGATTGATCTAAAAATTTCTGCGTTTTCTTCGTAAGCAATTTCAATTCGTCTAATTCAGTGCATCTACTTTTAATTTCATTCATTCATTCATTCATTCATTCATTCATTCATTCATTCATTCATTCATTCATTCATTCATTCATTCATTCATTCATTCATTCATTCATTCATTCATTCATTCATTCATTCATTCATTCATTCATTCATTCATTCATTCATTCATTCATTCATTCATTCATTCATTCATATAAAATAAAATAAAATAAAATGAAATAAAATAAAATAAAATAAAGTAAAATAAAATAAAATAAAATAAAATAAAATAAAATAAAAAAATAAAATAAAATAAAATAAAATAAAATAAAAAAATAAAATAAAATAAAATAAAATAAAATAAAATATAATAAAATAAAATAAAATAAAATAAAATAAAATAAAATAAAATAAAATAAAATAAAATAAAATAAAATAAAAACAATTACAAAATTTCAGGGTCAATAAGCATACTCACTGCTCGCTGGGCTTGCAGTTGTTCTTGCAAAAGGACCTGCAGCTAGGCCTACTTGACAGCATAAATGGAAGAATGTTTTTAAAAGAAGGTTGAAACTAGAATTTACTTTTGATAAGTTAAAAACGAACTTAATGTAAACATCCGGGTACAAAGTTCTCTGAATTCATATGACTGTGTGGTGCTCAAGATATACGCAAATGAAGTTATCACATTTTCCATAGGTGCAGGAAGCGGGGAACTGGGGGAGGGAGGTGCTTTAGCCCTCGCCCCCAGCGAAATGTGGAGGGGCGGACATACTTCCGCCGCTCTCAGTCTAAGGACGAAAATCCATCGTTTGTTTCCTCTGTAAGAACTATCAAAACTCAGTAATTTTACTAAAAATTTGCCCAACATGTTGCGCCAAATTGCATCTAAGCGCCCTCAAATATTCAGAAATTTTCCTTAGACCCCTCTCCCAGGAGGGCAGTCCGAAACAACTTTCAGCCCCCTCCAGTCTCGAACAGCTTCCACGCCTATGGCATTTTTCAAACCAAAGTATACTTGAAGCAAGCAGAGTTGATGTCATGGCCTTAACTTAATCAACACTGGTTTATTTTTCCGTAAACGTTACCACCAACTTTTCATCCATAATACCACGCTTGCGTAGTTTGGATACTTGGGGGGTAAGGAAGGTTACAAATTCACATTCCTTGTAGGGTAAACTCATATCCCTACCTACTTTAAGGTCAAGCATACTAGACTGAAAAAGAAAGACAACACAGCTGCGCTCTTCGTGCTGGGAAATGAAATCACCACTGCCTGCCTAAAGTTTAATCTAGGTTACAAATGTAGTGAGTCAATCTGCTAATATTTCGAGAACCACAACTAGGAGCTGAAATGCGCCTTTCACCGGAATGCTTAGATGTAGTTTCTATTTTACTTATCAAAAAGACCTTTTGGCTTAAACCCGTGTTGTAAGTAGGCTCCTATCACCCATAGACACTGTTGCCATCAAGACGTCCGAGCTTACAAAAATATCTCAGCCACACAATAGACAGTACCTTGTGGTGTGCAATTCGTCTGCACTTTACGGTGCAACAGTTAATTTCCTAAGGTGGCAACAAAATCATATATAGACTACTTCATTTAAAAATCCAACTGGATTGAGAGATCAAGAGACAACATATAAAATCCTATAATAAGTACACATCTTTTGATAACTTAAACAGTGTCATTGATTTTACAACTGAATTGCTAACTGACTATTGTTTTAAGTAATTCTATTGTTATTAATATTTAATTTAAAATAAAACGTAAGAAGTACTGACTCTGGCAACTGTCAACTTTAAATGCAAGGAACCTCACTCTATGTTCTAAAAATCGAGTTAACACTTTAAACAAGAGTTTCCAACTGTTCAGAGTTCTAAATAAAATAAATTCTACTTTTTGTTGAGTTTTTCTACTTCTCCCAAATAGTTCTAGACTTCTTCTAATTCATCTAGTGAAGCGAGATCGTTTTTAATGTTGGTTTGAGTTGTAAACTTAGCAGATAATGATGCACACCGTTATTTCAATCAGAGATTAAAGTCACTCTAGAGTGACATGTTTAAAAGGAAGCACACAAATAAATATTAAGTGTTTTATAAGTTTTGTAAAAGGGGACCTTTGGAATTCGATGTTTTGTCAATTTCGACATTCTTTGCCTTGTTGGGGATTATAAAGTAAATATATAGCCGCTAGTTAAACTTGGACAAGCGAGTCGTTGTCCGTCTTATCGGTACACAAATCTACATTAACGATGAAACTCTTAAGGAGCCGCAGGGTTCGTTTCACAAGAAAAGAGCTTACTTTATTCTTATCTTTTTGTTCAAAATTTTCACTTTTGAAGCAATCAAGAAGATTCACTAAGGATTGCAGGGGTAACAATTTATACATATTTTTTTAAAGAAACCAAACAAGCGTACTGTGGCAGCTAGTGGAGTGCAAAGAACTGTAGAAATAGGCCTCAAGTGACTCTGTATAAGGTCAGCGAGAGGGATGAAGTGTACCCTGAAAGAGTTCCTCGTTCTCACTCAGATATTGGTTAAAAATAGTACCTCAAAGACTATACACTCTCAAAACGTCCCGATAAAATTTGAACCGTAAACGTTCAAATGGGCACTGAACCGAAATCTGGTCAAATATTTGACCAGACTTGGTTCATTTGAACCAAAAATGGTTAGTGTTGAATCAAAACTAGTCAATATTTGATCCAATTTTGGTTCAGTGCCCATTTGATTCCTTTTTGGTCCTTGTTTAATTGGTACGTTTTTGGAGTGTAGTGTCATAAATATTTAGAACACTTTACTTAAGATAGGTCCCCCTGATTAATTCAAACACTGTCGCCAGCAACTTCGGTCTATAAGTAAAACGTTGAATGAATATACGGTTAAAATGATTTGATCTAACGGCCTTCCATACTTTTACGTCTGAATGTTTTACTCAGTTATTAAACTGTTAGAGTATCACTCGCCCGAATCAGCTATTAGCTCTTACCGTCGTGTAAACGATGAAAATATTTTTTTATTATCTGTGTTGTCTGTTTACTGTTCAATTATTTGATATGGTACTAACTAGGGCATAGCTCTTTTAAAGGGATACCCAGGACCGTTATTTAACTATTGATATTTTATACTCCAGTACACTCTCTTAGTTTTGTTCTTTTGATGCAGCACTGGTAATTTACAAATTGATATAACAGAGAAAGGAAGCTGACGATCATCGACAGCTCCACTGACGTCATTCGTCAAGTTCTGTTTCCATTACTTGATTAAACTGTACCAGGTTTTGCAGTTGACATTTTTTTGCATCTTAAAATTATCGACCTTGGATGAACTAAACCCCGCAATATCTTATCTCTGTCTTCCTTCTACCGATCGTATGACCGAATGGATAAAGGCGGTAGCACGTGAAACACTGAGGAAATCGGAAGGTGGATCTTTCATCCAAAGATAATCTAAGATTTTCTCATCTGAAATGATCTTTTGAATTGAGATTCTAATTTTAGTTAAAATGTTAAGATGGAAACCCCTCGTTGGAAACTTGTAATCCCTAACACCCTCTTACAGATTCATAGCCTCTTGAAGTGTCGTATTATAATTGCCTCGTGGCTTTAATTCCAGTGGCGGATACACGGGAGGCGCAATCAAAGCACCTAAAAAACAAGACCGACAAATGCTTCCAAACATTTGCTATTTTATTACGCTGTAAAAACGTCAGGATCAGAGAGGCACCGACTCCAAAACCGGATCATTTCTTTCGTAAGGTCAAAAATGATCAGGACTGAGTCATCTTCATCCAAATCTGATTACTGGAAATGACACGGATTTTGGTCAGTGCCCCTCCGATCCTGATTAGGTTTAAATTTATCCGGACTTTTTTAAAAGGTAAATCAGTGTGTGAAAGACAAGTCCCTGTCTTAACAAATTGCTCAGTTTGTGGCTTTTTTATACCACTGACCTTGGCTGACCATTCAGTTTCCCAATAATTTACATTAAAAAATCCTGAATAAGCGACTGAATGCATTTATTAGTACTGAATTCAGAGACAAAGGCTGTAACACTGTTATCTAAAAAGTCGGCTAATGGTGATCCCGTATCTGTAATTACGGTAAGTGGCGGAGCGTCCATATAGTCAGGGGGTCGTGGGTCGTTCGCCCCCCCCCCCCCTGACGGACTCAAATCTCCTGTTGACGCCCTTTTTAGGTTTTTACAGTATTGAGTCATAGGGTATCTACCTACTTCAAAGCACGCCTACAGGCCATTCTCGTTCCCTCTGAACGAATTCCCTAGCTTCGCCACTGATGACGGTCACCCCTAATGCAAGTGTAGAGACTTACCGACATGAACCGGCTTTAACTGGTGCTTCGTCTGGAAACCAGCTGGCGTTGTAACCTTGCGTGCGACCAACATACATAGAAATTAGGGCCGAGAATGAGTATATATGGAAAGATTGAGTTTTGAAGAAAAAAAAAACAGAGTTACATAATTCTCAATTTGAAGTATGCATCTCATACTCATGTTGTTGCCTTGAAAGCTAAGATTTAAACACCGTGGTAACATACGAAGACTACTTTCAGTTTCCAGTGCCAACTTCATCTGGGGGGCGTATAGTTTAAACTATCACCTGAGTAGAACATCCGAGAGATAATACACTCATGAACAGATAGTCTCCTGATTTATCTATGATCCAAGGATTGTACTATTAGAAAAAAACGGGCATAAAAAGCCTACAAAGGTCATTAAAATGCATAAAAATGGCGTGGAAATCCAGCCTTCATTTGAGAGTGGACTTGCACCTGCTAAAAAGTGCCTGAAGCCTCTATATGGACCACAATTAAGTACCGTATGTAAAAGGATGGAGAGATTACTGGTAGTGCATTCGTTAACTGTAGGTGAGAAAAGTTTGAGCACTTCTTGCTACATTTTTCAGCGTATTGATATGGTATAATGTTAATGTAATTAGCGGCTCAATTGTCGGCTGCTTTATAATTAGTATCTTTCACCTGACATAAAATTCTACAAGGTTTCATGTGACCCACCAGAAATCATTTCTTCACTATTGGCCTGTACAATAAATGTTGTCCGTTACGTAGCCTCTGGGACCTTGCAAAAGTTCTCAGCATTTACAAGGAACACGTTGTATGAAAACTGACGAGGAAAGGCATCAGTTCTACACCTTTACCAATTTTGTACCAAGACCATTGAAATTTTGAGCGACTTCCTTCTTAAATAATAGAGCGGTGATTCCTCTACGCCAATTTTCCACAGTAGATGGATACAATATGGTGTGCCCATGAAGCCTTTGATTTTCTTCAGTTTTGCAGAGAACATGTTTCATTTGCTGCAACATACACAACCCAGATTGAACACATCCTTTCAGCAACGTGTAATTATTTAGGCCCCAACATTGCTTTAGGGACTACATCTGCGGGACATATTTTTGGCGGAACGAATCGCTTGAATTAGTGGCGTTTCACATTTATCCTTTAAGAGGGGAAAGGGGCTATGTAGGAAACGTGTGCGTTAGTCAATTTAGGATTTAGGCTTTATAATGTGGTATGTACCTGCATGATGGTACCAACTAGTCAAATTTCTTTTAGTTTCTAGTAATCGGCCCTAGAGAATATGGTTATTAATGGCTAAGGCGACGGACTAGCTAGCGATCCACATCCTTTGAGGCCTAAATATTGTTGATGTAAAGCGCTTCATAAGAGCAAATTATTATTTTACTGTTATTCTCGCCGTAGAGGGTCATATATATATATATATATATATATATATAATATGTCAGGCACTGTGTGTCCTCAGAATTATTTTGTGCCCCATAAGCCTTCTATCAGTCAGCTGCCATTGTCAATGGCTGTTCCCTGCTTCTATTAGCACTCCAGTCTCAGTGTTTCTTTGGAGAGGCGCGGGAAGAGAAGCCGGAAGAAGGCGTATTAGTTCAAAGAGGGGCTTAAACAAATCCGAAGACGGCAGACAAAACTGTGGGTGACTTGATCCAGTTTTAAAAGATCCCATTGTTACCATGGAAAAACAGAGTGCCCCACAACCACGCGAATAATGGTCACCTAATGTTGACAGAATCGTCCACCCTGAGTGAACTAATCCATGGTAGCATTGAAAGGGAGGTAGCTGTAAATCTGTGATCTTTTAATATTTGTTCTAGACTGACTTCCTAAAAGAAAGAATTGTTGGCAAGCTTTGTAATAAGCAACTAGGATTTCAAGAAAACGGTGGCCCCGCTACTTACAGTAGCAAGGCATTACTCAGTTTATTGAGACCTTCAATTTCAAAAGCTTATTAAGTGAAAAATGGAATCCGGCGTTTCATGTCCAAAATTGATATACACCAGTGCCACTACACCTAAAGGATTTAAAGTGGGAGGGGTGGGGATCGACACTCGATAGGGAGTAGAGTTTAGTGGAGTGATGGGACATATTACAGTTAGAAACGATTCCAGAACCCAGGGGAAAAATAAAAACCTGTCAACAAAAACAAGTCGATAAAAACTAGAAAAAGAAAACAGTAAAAGGAAATTCAGTTGCAAAATTTCACCAGTTGTATATGAGTGAAATTGAACAACAACTAGGCCTAACCCGCTTTAAGAGAAAGGACCCACGGCGATATCCCTGGGTGGATATGAATCTGCATGAACAGCGTCCCAAGGTAAGTACCTTAAAGTTTGACCAAAGAGAAGATCGATCATTTTTTTAACTTGAATATTATAATTCTAGAACTCTTCTCTTAAGCAGTGGCGTAGCTAGAGGGGGGTGGGGGCAGGGGGCGGTCGCCCCCACAAAGCCTCCTGAGGCCTTTGTCGGAAATTTCTATAGTCTCTGTCGGAAACAAATAAAAACAATTCATTTGAAACACTTACAACACTTCTTATGTTTTTAGGCAGAATTACACATCAAAATGGTTACTCACAAGGCCTGGAAGTGTCATTTAAGGCAATCTCGGAGATATTTTAATCTATTTTTTCCGCGCGTTACACTCCAGATGATAGTGGCGCTACGCTTAGGTAATACATCATTACTTCAAGATAATAATATGTCGGAAATTTTTGCTTTTGCCCCCATCAAAAATATCTAGCTACGCCACTGCTCTTAATGAATTAGGGGAGAGGACGTCACAATGGATGCTGCGCTGCTCCGTCGCGTTGTGTCGTGCTTGGTAAAAGCTAAACGTAATGGATACAAAAGGGGCGCGGCGGAGGGCGACGAAGGGCGACGCAGCGCTGTACAGCGTCTGGTGTAATCTAGCCTTTAAATTACGACGTATGACACGAAGTATTTTTGACAGTTCTGTCAGCTGATTAAAGATGAGTGACAATGTGTTAGCTTTTAAAAGCTATAACCATGTTTTGTAAGCACAAGTGTATGTATACTTGAAAAGAATGAAAACTTGTTTTGCGGTGTATAGCATGGGTACAATAATATTGTTTGAAAGAGGGACGGAGTCATAGAATATTTTGCTGAAGGCATGTGCTCCATACAGTGGTAATGGAGGAATTGGAACTATTTCAGAGGCTTTCTGTCATAGGCCTATTTCGTTTAAATTGGGTTTGATGTGTTTTAACAGCGTGAACATCTGTGAATTTAATATTTACATGGAGACCGTAGGGGAGGGGTACCGTACAGTACTATCCGGAACCACACCGGTCACTGCGGCAAGCCTCATTTTTCCCACGAGGTTATGGGCAAATCTGATTTTCAAAATTTTTCAAATTTGTTTCTAAATCATGGTTGGGGTTGTGTTTAAGGTTAGGGTTAAGTGGACTAGTGTTATACATTACTCAATTCATGCATTGAAATGCTGCATAAGGTTAGATAAACCCGTTAGAGCAAGCATAATAGAATCAGTTTTTTAAGTCTGTCTCTCAGGCTCTGTTAGAGCCCAACGAATGAAAAAATGATAACTTACTGCACTTCACACGCCTCAGATAGTTCCCTGACAACATTATCATGGATTACCGAAAACTCCGCAAGTGAAACCAACCTTGATTTCATATTAAAACGCTAAGTGGGCACAGTCAATGGAGAAATATTTTTGGTCAGTTAGGTCATGAGGGAATAGTACTAAACTATTACGTTTGTAAGATTGCCGAAGCTATCCAACTGATCGTGTTTTCATCATAATTAAAAGCATCTTATAGCGTAAGAGAAAATCCTCTTTGAAGGCCTTCGGTGAATTTAACTGTCTCAAAGGAGAAGAAATGATTTATGGCAAAGACTATTTAGAGGCAGGGGCCAAAGTTAGGGATATCATTTAAAGTAAAAGTTGTAGATATGTGGTCCATAAAAACACTGAGGTGCCGGGTAAGGTTATCGTCCTGCCATCTGTGACCCCAAGTTCTGATGTCTGGGAGATTTCTGACACCCGAACAGACGGAATCCAGGCCCGTAGGCATGGGGCTCAAGTATCCGTCAGATGTTTCAAGTTAAGTCACAATTCGAGTTGGATTTAGGCTAGTGTATCTCTCATTATAAGTCCTGCACCTCCAAAACGAACACCTGGATCATAGGCGTAGAGAATTGGGAAAGGGGACAGGAGGGGGTCAAAGTCCCACGGTCGAAAATATAGGGAACTAAAGTATCCTTCCGTTCAACACTTTTTTAAGGACAAAACCCCCTATTTGTTACATATGTGGACAGGTTTGTTGCCGTTTTTTCACAAAATTGTTGCCCTATACAGTTAAAAGCTACAATGTTGAAAATTTATGACTAGTTACAGTTACTTTTGATCGAAAAGAACTAACTACATTTCAGAAGTAACTAGTTCCTTCAGCTTGAAAATATGGTCTCTTCGGAGATGAAGGGGATGTAATCAGATACCGTAGTAATGACGGGACATTATAAGAGGACAGTGGCATCCTTCTTATATCAGATAGTCTGGGGTGCTACACAATAAAGACTATGATCCCCGACCTTCACAGGGGATCCAGACAAAGTCTCTTGACGGGCAAAATGCAACTGGACTGGGGGTCGATTCCAGTCGAGCCCACTGAAAATGAAACTACATTAATGAAGTTCCATTTTTACTGCTGCATAATATGTGAAGTATGAATTGTCACGCACAGTCAATTAACTGAATAGCAGATAGGCCGGACGATGAAGGTGACTACTTAAAATGACGTTATTAACAATTTACGTATCAAAGAGTAGGCTATTAAAAACCGTAGCCTATGTATGATATGTTGCACATTCTAAAACATACAAGTCTCTGAACTGGGCACTCCATGGGTGCCTAACTTGAAATTGGCCCGGAATCGGGCCAACTGGACTAGGAATTGGTTTGAAATCTCAATTAGGTGAGCTCGGGTATATCCCCGAAGTCTCAAAAGACAGTGATGAAAACATCCAAAGTTAGCATTTGGCTCCGCCTGTCTGTAAGTAAAATCGTTCTCACGTTTATACTCTCCCACTTCGTCTTCTCTAGAGGTTCTGATCGAATTCAGTTTTTGTTAGGAAACTTAGTTTTACTCACTGACTCAGGATAAAGATTACCGAAGGATCGTTCAGTATCTAACAAAGAACCTCAAAAAGTTGAAAACACCACATAGACAATAAGCACAGCTTTGTTTAATAATAAAAAAATGATAATTTAAGAGTTAGAGTTAGATGAGGTTTTACGGCTCAGTTTCTAACGATTGGCTCAAGTCGGGCCAGCCACGGCCTTTTCCCCAGTTGTTCCCGATCTGGCTTGTTTTCCCTACTCCATTGCTTATTGCTTAGCACCAAGCACAATGGCAGTAGGTTCCATTTTTAAAGTATTTGGTATGACCCGGCCAGGAATCGAACCCCAGACCTTCCGGCTGAAAGTCGGATGCTCTAACCACTTGACCATAATTTAAGAGAGTTTATGGAAACTGATTATAGCGACTAATAATTGAGTTTGCAAAAACAGGCCTGTCACAGTCTTAGCTGGCTAATAGAAAACAATGTGACAGCGCACTCATTCACTTGTACATCTACAGTATCAACTTGTGGTTCTAAATTGTCAGAAAAGTTTGTTGATACTGGCGATGAAAACAGAAATGACAAAAATAATGTTACTGCTAAAATAACGTCAAATTGAAAACTTTGTCTCACTTGTCCACGGAAAATGTAACTTGTGGTTAGTGTGACTATACATCTAACTGTAACAGTAACAAAACGAAAAGGTAACGCAGTTAAAGTGACTATCACGCTACATGCTTAGTTATTGCGAATGTAACTCATTACATGGTTCGGTTGCACAAAATCTAACTCATTACAGTAACAGCGTTAGTTGTAACTAGCTCAAATTGCATCTAACTGTCTACGGATGATTAAGTAGGCCAATTCCAAACTTAATACCAAAGAGGGAGGGGAACCCATTCTCTTAGACCCCTCCTGCAGGACGATGGACTAAAATTTTCAGCCCTCAGCTGAGAATAGCATCCTATGCCTATGGACTGACAAAACAGCTTCGTGTGTAACCGTTTACAAACTTTATTACATTTTTCAAAGGTAGCTACTTTTTCGATTAACTAGCATTTTATCTTAAATTTTAATCTTTCCTTGTTTGCGTAATATTCCCTAAATCCTACTTTAGGCCCACTCACCTACCTCAGATGTCTAGGCTGAAGGGATAGAAACAGCTGTTACATTTCTCTTGACAGGAGGGTATCCAGGAATTTTCAATAGAGGGGTACAAGGTCTGATTGCTCGCTGTCATGGGGAGGGTATATTTTGCTTTTGGAAGAGGGCTGAAATGTAAAATGGTGCTTGCTATATTTGACACATTTTGAAGCATTTTCTTTGTTTGCCTCAACTTTTTTTTCACTCATGATTGCCTATAGTGGACGTGCGCCTGTTGCGCCCCTGACTCCGCCACTGCTTAAAAATAAGGATGATAAAATAGCGTTGCACTAAAATGGAACTGAAGACGAGTTTAATTTTAGTTATAACAAAATGTAGACAAATTCACACACCTAGACGCCCTGCATTTGTTGAAGACTTTAAGAACTAAAGAGCAGTTCTACACTTTTAGGCATGAATGCATGGGGCATCCAGCACAGGATAAACAAAGCTTAATTAAAAGGCGTGTTGATTTAATACTTAGTAGAATGAAACGGTTGAAAATGTTTAGAAAAGGGGGAAATAGGGGAGGTGTGAGTTGCTACAAGAAACAAACGATACGTCATCTTAATGGAAAACTGCTCCTTGGAATTATTAATTCCGTAAAGATGCAGACTAAGCCGCTACATGATCGACGGTAATTGCCACTTATATAACATGCATGCTGTTCTTACATTGGATGAGTAAAAGATGTACAACTTCGTATTAATTGTTGTGGTCTTTAATGGCTTCCGTTGTATCGACAATGGCTTTTACATTTGAAAGGTATGTAGCTACGTAGCTTAGTACCTGACTGACGAACAGACATAATAAATTAAAAAGTGAAAATTAAAATGTAATAAAGACTTACCATATTAAACAAGATATATGAGAACGAGAAAACAGAGGGGTGAGTGGGTCCCTCTCCATCCCAGTTCTGACGTCTATGGTATGTGTGTACTGTCATATAGGGGTAGGAACCGAGGAGAGTCGGGGGGGGGGCGCTAAAGCCCTGAGTCAAAAATGTGGGGGCGGAAGCATGCTTCTCCTCCCCTATTCATTGACAAAAGACCCCTCACTTGTTTCCTTCGTAGAAAATATCAAAAATACCTAGTAATTTTTACTAAAATTTACACAATAGGCCGCACCAAGTGGCATCTAAGGACCCTCAAATATTCAAAACTTTCCCAAAGAGCAGCTAGGGGACACCTTCCACTTCAACTCCTCCCCAAGAGGGCAATCCGAAACAAAGTTCAACCCCAACACTGAAAACAGCTTTCTACGCCTATGTGTTCAGTACGTAAGTGAAAATGGTTATTTGCAAATCTGATGTTGTTTTACAAAAAAGATCGATAATAACTTTTATACCGTTGGTTGTAGATTCTTGAAGGTTTGAACACTTACCTCCCCTTATATTTCCTAAAGTAGTGGTGTATGTATGTTGTAAGTTTAATGAGCAACGGTCATAGTGTTAAATGTGGTGTAAATTCTGAAATAATGTTTAATGTAAGGATGTCATATACCCTACTTCGGAAAGTAAAAGATAAGAAAGTGTAACAGTCTAAGCATACCTTTCTTAAGTCCTCAGCTGCAGCTCGCTGCCCTTGACATAATGTAAATGTTCTTGTTTTTACATTCGAAGCAGTCGGTGCCTCGAAAGGCTGGCCTACATAAAGTTGTCGCTGTTGTGTTCTTCATCTCCTCTTCCTAAGCTGACTTTCCTCTACAAATTCAGAGAAATGTCAAATTAAATATTTGAATTTCTTCAGTTGGAATAAATGCATGTCAAACGAAATGATTCACAAGGCATTTGCACACAGTTGACAAATTAAACATGTTAGTAAGATACGACATGTGTAGTTTAAACCAACTTAAAAACAAACATTTACAGGCTTATATCTGTTTATCTTTCGCATGTCAGAGTTTCGCTCACATATTTAACAAGCCGATCTCTGAGTTTTATGGCCATTTGACAGATGGATTAATACAACACCAATGAGACACAAGTGATAGCCTCCGAGCAAACAAAACAAAAACCGCAAACGAAACAGACAAATGAACTTAATGTGGCACATTTTATAATACAGCTAATTTTTCATTTCGCTCTGCTCAGGGTAATAACGGCATAGTTTCTTGTCTAAAAGTTGTCATTCAGATGATTGATTGTATCTTTTAAATGTAATTTCGCGGAAGAGAGCTTTACTGAAGACGTTTTTGTCAAGAATGAGGAATGATATTTGTCTTTAACTTTAGACTTAATTTTTCATGGAAGACAAGACAATTCTAATTGACTTTTCTTCGTTACACTTACTTTTGAACATTTACGCTCAAGTTTTACATTTCTTCTTCTATAAAACTTCCTCTCGGCGAATCAAACTTAGTTGAAGGTTTTGAGTTTTTCCATCCTCGAGAAGAAAACAAAACACAAAACAGGATCTTCCAAAGTTCCAGAACATGAAAATTTCGGACATGGCATGTTTTGACGTAAATGTATACAACAACCATGAAATGTGGAAGGCTTTACTTATCTGAATTGGCTAGCTAGCCTTATCTTTTTAGGGATAGGTCTACATTATAAATTGGTATTAGAAGAACGGACGTGGATGACGTCGAATCTTTAATCAACGTGATGAAAAGGGAATAATAAAATAGAAATATACGATGTTGAGCGTATGTTGTGGAACTTTTATGTGGTGGTCCGGCGAAAGAGGAAATATAAAAGAAGTCAAAACAGTGTGACTACACAGTTCATATTGTCTTTAACAACGAAACTTTACTTCAGCATTTTACTTCCACATTTTTAAACACGTTTTTCCTCTAAACATGTTTAGCATTCAAAGAATGTAGAGCAATTAAGTGTGTTAAATGTGTTAAAATTAAACAATCTTCGGGAAAGACTCTCGACTTTTGGTGTAGGCCTACTTGCAAAGTAGGCCTACTTGCAAAGTAGGGGCAAAATTAGTTCAGAAAAAGTTTAATCCCTAAACACTGAGAGGGCGCAAACTTACAAATAATCATTTAACTTGATATTAACGATATGAATATCACTGCTGGTTCCAGCTATATTGTTCTTATAAAGAGTATTCAGACTGACTTGAGTCATTTTTTACGATGAAGTGCACTATACTGCATTGGTCCGAGAATCTTTTTAGACGGCGAACCCCAACACCGAATATCGACCCTGTACCGTGGTCTCCCTGCCTACCTCTCCCTCCACTTTTTATAGTTCCTGCGGTCTGTCTTGGCTTCCGGATGTTATCAGTGGTCAAAAAGATGGCACGGCGCCTATTTTCGGACCTATGCACTATGATACAGTGTATGTCACATACACATGGATTTCTCACACTGTTCCGAATATGACAGGACTGTCGGCCTCTGCAGACGATGGAGTTGCACCCGGACGTACTGTTCAGTATTCATGCCAGACCCGTAGAAAAATAAGGTACTGAAGGGAGGAAGCGGGTGGGAAGAGATAGCGTCTAGAGGGAAAATACTTTTTAGGGAGCGAGATATACTAAACTGCATGAAGGCAATAGAAAAGCGAAAACTTTTCAAGGGGGTCGCCCTAGCATGCCCCCCTTGACTACGGAATTCATGTCGCTTAAGAATCAAAGAAAGTGCTTTTTACATCCTTTAAGAGTATTTATTGACTAAAGGCCAGGGTCTAATACATGTCCTGTTCAAAATTTGGGCCGCTTTGAAGGGCGAGCGTAAGGTCCGAAATGGCTTAGTCTCCAACGGTCAGTCGTTGCTCTGTGTATGTAAAGTGTTAAAAATGGCGGCAGCATTTCGATGCTTTGCGTACCTGCATTTCTTGAAGGGTAAAGGAATAGCCGTACTTTTCTCACTGAAACAGCAGTCCTTAACTTCGATCATATGAAGAGGTGGCACTACCGTAATGGTGACATGTCGCCTGTATCTGAGAATAATGTTCTATTTTCAGAGCAGCAAAGCGAAGGGAAGAGATACTAAGTAACACATCACTTACCCATAGATTGTGTAATCCTTAATGTTTACGTTTGACACATTGCTAACCCAAAAGTGAAGAAGTAAATTTAGTTGTCAAAGATTATCTTAACCTGTATTAAGTTGCTGAAGCCTATTACGAGTACATGTTATCACCAACTGGAAAATGGGATCTTGAATATTTATTTCGAAAAAATATGTCCTCTCCCTGCACCACTTTCCTTCTTTCAAATCGACCAGCCGTTAGACCTATAATTACATTCAAACTGAAACCCCGACCGTTTCTTTCTTCACCTTATCATCACGTTCTTTACTAGCAGCTTGCCACGAATGTGAGATGCGGTCATTTTGTTACCTTAGAACAGTGAGATGTGTCATTAAGCAAGATTGATCTCAAGGAATGAAGAGGCGCAAGTAAGGATCTTGTTTTGCTTTCTTTACAAATTTAAATTGCTTTGGGGTTGCATAGACAAAGAAAAGCTGGCATAAACATATATTTTTAAATATGTAGGTATCGGAAGAGGACAATCCTCATCCCTCTAATTTAAAAGCCTTAATGCAATAATGCTCATCAGCAATTGTAGAAAACTCAGCAGAATTACAATTATAGCTAAACAATTTAAGTGGCATCTACCTGATTATATTGATGTTACGTAAAGTTAAAGAAACGTTAGCGTCTTATATTTTTACTTGCAAATATTATGGTAAATTAAGTGCAGAACTCGAGCTGTGATATGCAAATACAGAATAAATACGGGGTCCGGTGAATTGTTATTTCAGCTCTTTATGTGTAATAGTTATAGGGAGGTGAGAAACTGAACTTTATCCTACATTGCAAATGGAACGAAGTGTGTGTGGGTGTGTGTGGGTGTGGGTGTGAGTATGTATGCCGGTGAGTGCATGTTAGATAGCAAACTTGTCACAAACTTCTAATACGTTAGTCTGATCAGGGAGTTGATAGGAAGGAGATACAACAGCCAAATCTGTCAGACAATATGTACTTGAAAATGATTTAAGCCTTTTCAGGCACTGCTATTTGATTGACAGGTTTCTTTGTTCCTATTGATAAGTCTCTGTTGACTAAACCCTTGTAATGGTGATCTCCCTCTTTCTTTTCCAAGTAATCCCGAGACAAAGGCCATTGTCTATACATGCTTTGAAGTAAGGTTTGTTTCCGCCAATGAACAAGATTTATTCAGGATTTTCAGTAAAACGACTGGCAACAAACTTTTAAACAATGTACTTCAATTGTACCCCAACGATTTTTATACGACACCTGCTGGAAACATTGTTCAAACCTATACATTTCTCTTAGTTTTTAGCAATTTTTCCCATCATTCGGAAATATTATCGAAAAGTAAGCTGTAAAGAAATTCTCAGCTGACTTTAAATGAAATGATATTTAGTGCGACGAATAACGACGAAAGGTTAAAATTTCAGTTTTGCATGACTGCTGGCAACGAAAAGTTAACGAGTTCAGCGTGAGGTGAAGATAAAACTTACTACTAGTACCTGACCATGACATCTCGTGCATATGTAATGAGTGACATCTTGGGTCAGAGGTCAGAAGGCAAATAACCTAATATGGTTATTTGCCATCATATGCTTCTCAGAATGATGACACAGCCATTAAAGTACAGGATATGTGGTCAAATTTTTCAACTAGTACTTTGTGGTGGTTCAGGGTTGAGGTCAAAGGTCAAATATAGGTAAACAGTCAAATTACTTTCAAATTTTGTGAAAAAGTGTGAAGAAAACGCCCTTTAAGGTCCAGTCCAATCCAGTCTTTAGTGTATAGGGTAGGCTTACTTGGCCATGAAAACTTGTGCATACAGTATGTATTAATGACGTCAAAACTCAGGGGTCAAAGAAGAGAAACGCCATTTTGTGCTCGTTAGTAAGTTGAAAAAAATTCCATTAAAGGAAATGAAACTTGTAGCTCTGTAAACTGCCTTAAGCTTCTTATTTTATTCATTCGGTTGGTTCCAGGAGTCGTAAAATCAGGAAATAGAATTACAACCAATTCAATATACACAAATAAGTCGTTACACAAGCTAGTGAACACAAAATCAATAGGTTGAGAACTTGAGATACATAGCACCTGTTTCGTCAGGATGTTTGGTCTAAAACTCACTGAAAGCTATTCTATAGCAAGTATAATGTCTGAAACTGAAAGGTCTACCAAGATTAAAAATTGAAGTTTGTGATACTAAGCCAAGGACGGAAAAGTTTATGAAGGCCAACTGAAGTGGGTATGCCCCACCCTATAATTTAGAAACACCAGTTAAATTTCCTATTTTTTAAATCTCCTATCATTTTTCTCAATATTGTTTAAAAGGTAAAGTAAGCTTTTTGCATGACTTATAGTATGACAAATTCAGAAACTATACTTAAGGGTGTAACTTGCATAATTGAAACGAGCACAGGCCTACATGAAGTTGGCATAGAGGGTAAAACTAATTCAAACTGGGTGTTTACGTTATGTACTACATTGGAAAAACCTTGGGTCAATTTGACCCAAAAGTGGGTCAGGAGGGAACCGACGCAAACAAGTAGGTCCAACAATGACCGAAATTAGGTCGCATTTGACCCAATGTGGGTTACAATTTGACCTAAAATGATGGTTCAGTTCCTTCGTGACCCAGGTGTGTTTAGAGTGTATATTTTATGTAAAATTTTAGAATTATTCCTCAGATGACTTGACCTCGGATACCTCAATTTAGTGACGATCTTTATGAGATGTTAACGCTCACAGTCGGTTATGGATGATTTTCGTTGTCAGGGCGCACTTAACCAGTTCCATCATTCCTCTTAATAATGTAAACTGTGGTGGAAACCCATAAACTCATATGGTCTCACCGCCCAGTCTCCGAGTGGTTGTCGTGGCCGTTTCGTATCCCAGTCACTGGATAGCATCAAGGCCTTCGCTGCCCTCTTACCCTTGTGACCAGATATCGAAGAAGTGTTACAACCCCTAAAATCAGAAGTAGAATTCAGAACCAGAACACTAGGTCAGGGTTCTTATAATCTCGAACTTGGACGGCAATTTTTTATAAAATTGACTGTAGTTGGAAAATTGGAGTACCTCCTTCGGAATTTTGCAAGAAGTCAGAATTTCCGACCTAGTTTTGCAAGTATGCCTGTTCGTACATTTCCTTTCGTTTGGAAGTACAGAACAAGACTAAACATGGATTAAGTAGGTCAGTGAAATGATAATTTCGACAGCTGACAACCTGATGAAATGGCGCGCTTCGAGCGTAAGTGCTCTTGTCTGTAATTTGATGGCACTTGTGCTGAACAAGGACGTCGTTAGAGGAGATTGGTTGTGGTATATAGATGAGTTATTATTCCTCTGAAAATCAGTTGGTAAAACATAATTTGTGAACTTATTACCCTCTGGGACATGGACTTGCAAAAAGTTGGAAAATCAGAGAGTACGCTAGTTTGAAATTACCTTAAATGAGTTGCCACGTAAATGCGACGGGCTATATAATCTAGTGGGAAAAAAGAAGTCTTGTATCGTTCAAGGGAATAAACAATACATCGGGTATACGGTACCAAATGTAGTTGCGTATGGGTGCATCGCGCCAGTCGAGCGTAGATCTGTATGGAAAAGTGATGGCCGGTAGGGGGATAAGAGGGCCTTGAAACGAGAGTTGTGTTAAATTGTGAGTCAATGGCACCATCTCCGGAAAGTGAAGTGGAGATATATCCTCCCCACCCCAAGGATTTCCACCACACCATCGTCTTACGTATAGTAGACACGATCCTAGTAACTGACTAATTTGTCCTCCAGGGTGCGCTTTACCCCGGCGTTAATTAAGAGATTGGGATACCAAATATTCTCCTGTACTGGTAACGAACACGTACGGTATTGAACGCATAATTGAAATGACGAAATGTGTCTTAGAATGTGTAACCTGCAATCTACAGCATTTAAGATGCCAAAATTTTCTCACACTGTAATGAAAACATTGTTTTTGAAGCGTGGCGCTTACGAAGGATTCAAAAACTTCTGGACAAATAAGCTGCAAGGCCGTACCCTTGGTGAAACCCCCTAGGGAGTAGTTCAAGACACTGTCTTAGTGGGTTACCAAGTGGGGACTGTGGGGTGCATACATGTAGTTGATAGCGGGTTGAAACCTTCCTTTGCCATCCCCCGTGCATGGGTGTCATCCTTGGGGAGGGTGCTACGGAGAGGGGTACCATTTTGTGAGGGTGGCTGAGGTGCAAAATGGTGCTATTTTTGGCAAAGCTTTGACCTGGTCATATATTTAGAAGTTGTCATTGTTTTAGTGACTTTTCTATATTTTTGGCTGAGTGTAAGGCAAGAGGAGGGGATGACAACCCTAGTCCGAGAAATTTTTGCCTATGTGAGTTGACTTAGATAAGAGATGGTGCTATTTTTGATGAAGCTTGGTAAAGTGTTGGATTTATATTTAGAAATCCTTATTATTTAGTATTGTTTTCTCTTTTTTGATCGGGTGTTATGGAATGAAATGTTACCTAAAGGGAGGGTGACACTCCCTAGTTTTGAGAAATGTTTTGTTGCTCTAAGATTTCTTAAATAAATCAGAAATGGAGCTATCCTTGGCAAAGCTTTGAACTGACTATATATAGTTAGAAATTTTACATATACCTATTTAGTGAAATTTTCCAACTTTGCATCCCTACAATACTGGTGCACGGTGTGTGTTGCCCACTCTTACAACACCTGTAGGGGATCCACCATCGGTTGACGCTTAGACGTGGCGAAGGCCTTTCCAAGAAAATTTTAGGTCAAAAGCACCTCCTAAATCGGGAAATGACTCATTCTTTTCCTTGTACATTTATTTTCATTTAAGCATTCTCTATTTTTAGATTCCATGCTTAGAAATAAATGTAGATTTCAAAACAAGGGTCAATTTGATTGAGATGAAAAGTATCTTTTTAAGCTCATTGAATTAAGCATTCAATTAAAGGGAATTAAAGGCCATGTAATAAAAGCATTCTGTGTCACTGTTTGTATGAAAAATAATATTTAAAATCTTTAGTGTGCGTGTAAGGGCCTCAAGATCATAATTAGGACAATGAAATTTTTAGTATTTCAGTATTTTTTCTCAAGTACCAAAACTTTCATTTACGGTTTGGAAATCTCATAGAGAAGGCAACTCCCCCTTGCTCCCTCGCAGGCAAAGGCCCTGAGCTGCTGAACAAATGGTCTGTGTTTGCAGCTCCCAGATTTTGGATCCTTGTAATATTCTTTTTGGTCAAGATCTTCCTGATTTATTGCTGAAAAATAAAGTGAATTCAAATTCCACAGCAGTTCCTGTTACTCGAGCTCCTTTCCTAGATAATATTACATTCGTCCTGAATGTCTTACACTGGCTTCCGATTGTGCAACATTGTCGATTGAATTTTTATATGTATTATGGTACATTTAAAGTAATTTTTGAGATGTTATCCCCTGTGTGCCTACATGAACTCGCGGGTGTCTGTGTATTGTAACACTCGACAGCTCGACGAGCTGATGAGATCCTCAGACCGAGACTAGAAGAAAGGAAAAGCACAACAAAACAAATAGAGAAATTGGTCATGTTTAGTTCTCTTTCCGGTCAGAATTAGATCGATACAGAATTACGAGTCCTTATTTCATATACTCACTGTTTTTATTTAAAGAGGATTATTAACTATTTTAGGTTATCTCCTTCAAGAGAATTGGTTTAATTGATTATTTGGGTAGACGTTTATTGACTTTTGTGGGCCATTACCTATTTTCTTAACCCTAACAGCGGTTTTGAAACAAAATTTGAATTCTTGGAAGAACATTTTGCTTTGTGTCAAGCAATCAAGGAAAAACAGCTTAAAGAAAACGGTGATAAGCTACCCCACCACTCCTAGCCTGTGTACACTTTAAAAACAAAAGAGTGAAATTCACTCCAAAAAGTGTGCGGAGGGACCATTCCTAAGTAAGAGTGAACTTCACCTGGTGTGGAGTAAAAATTCACTCCAGCACACTCTTTTTGGAGTGAATTTCACTCTTTTTTTTTAAGAGTGTAGCTACATGGCTACAGTCCGGCGTCATTCACCGGCATTCAACTGTTGTGAAGCTGCATAGGCCTACTACTAATTCCTAATATGTAGTAGTACTGTAGGCCTATATTGCTTTTTAGGGAAGGGCGAGCGATGACAGAAAAAAAGGACATTTTCCTCACCGAAATTTACGACTGAAGGATTTCGTCAATCTTTTGACCCGACCTTCAAAGCAGGCAAGGCTGGTATGAATGTTATAGTTATGTGCGCCCGGTTGAACGTAATTTTTCATGCCACTAGCTTCACCAATCGAATAATCAATACCAATGGTGACTAAAGATCACCAGCCTTTGGCTAGTGACCAGAATCATGTTAGGACCAAAGTTAATGTAAAAAACTTCATGTCAAACGGCTTCGTTAAAACATTGCCAATGTCAGGAAATTCACTTGTCAAAGTATCAAAGAAGGTTTCATGAATCAATCAAGTGAAAAATGTAAAAACATTCTCCATGTCTTTTACCTGGCAACACAATAACTTGGTATAAATCTGCAGTGTAGATAAGACTTAACTAGACATTCTTGTACTTGCATGCAAGTACATATCGAAGCCTCTTGAAGAAACACGCATTTCAAGTAAGTTACAATTTTGGGGCATTAACCTTAGTCAGGCTAACCCTCAAGGATAGAGGACAATTTGGACGGAACAAATTAGAGCCATCCTATACAATGGAAGCTGCGGCAGAACTTAGTCAGGGTAACCCTCAGTAATAGCTAGTGGAAACACTTCGGCATTGATCTTAGTCAGGGTAACCCTCAGCGATAGAGGACAACAATTTGGACGGAAGAACTTAGAGCAATCGAAGCTGTGGCTTCGATTAATTAGGGCTGCGTGCACTAATGCCTGTAGGATATTAAAAGGTCGTCCAAAATAGTAGCCTACAAATATAAAAATACGTAGTCAGCCGCGGAGTCAGGGTACGGTGATTTAGGGCAGTACAGGAGATGATGTCAAAAATTTTCACCAAACAACGGCAGAGCTATAAATTGGTGAAAATCGTACAAACAGTACAAATACTTTCGAAAATTCTTTTTTCCGCTTCCCCCCAAAAAGACCAGGGAGTTGGTGCTAATGGCAAAATCCTGTTTTGACAATTCCCCACCCAATCTGCTGCTGTACAAGGCGCAGATAGTACCCTTGCACAAAATGAAGGGAAGTAAAATGATGCAGGTGCTCTTCCAACGCCGTTTAATCCCCCATAATCACGTGTTAGATAAAGTTGGCGTCATTAGAATCATGGGCGTCAATCCTGGGGGGGACAGGGGGACACGTCCCCCACATTTTGGAAAAACGCCCATTGACTTAAGATTTTTACATAGTAAATTTTTGACAGAAGTGGCCATGTCCCCCCCCCCCCCCACATTCGAGTAAAGATTAACGCCCATGATTAGAATGAATATCAGAGAAATGGATAAATCAATAAAGTGGCCACTTACTGACTTAACTCTTATTTGTTTGCTCAAGTGACACTGCTTGAATCATGAAGAGTGTAGAGTCTATCGCTTTAATTTTTTTTTAGATCGACAGCTGTCGCGCACTCGGCAGCCATTCGCTTTGGGGAACGAAGGCTGTTGACGGGTAAGGATATTGGAAGGA
Source organism: Holothuria leucospilota (assembly GCA_029531755.1). Taxonomy (NCBI): domain Eukaryota; kingdom Metazoa; phylum Echinodermata; class Holothuroidea; order Aspidochirotida; family Holothuriidae; genus Holothuria; species Holothuria leucospilota. The sequence goes on from CM055970.1 coordinate 26,521,184, forward strand.
CCAAAAGGAAATTTTAATAAACCAAATCTTTCGAACAATTGTGCATAAGATAATCTGATGGAAGCAAGTCAATTTTTGCAAGTCCAAGTCAGGTCACAAGTCATATTTTGCAAGTCCGAGTCAAGTCACAAGTCATTTGGTTCAGTCAGTTACAGGTCAATTTAAATCAAATCAAGTCAAAACTTATCGCAATTCAAGTCACAAATTTCACAAGTCAAGTCACAAGTCATTTATTTGGTCTCAGAACAAAAAAATTACAAAAACTATTTTATAGGAAGAGGTGAAGTGGCAAATATTTTAAGCTGTTATAAGCAATCAGGTGGTAACTTAGCCTGCCTCGAATTTGCATTTTAAAAAGAGATGGACTTTCATCACAACAAGTACATTTTGAAGTTTGAAAAGTCCAAAGATGCAGAGTAGCTCACATTTCACACAATGTACACAGAGTATTCTGATCACACATTAGGGTTTTGTATGCTCACCAGGACATGACCTTAAGCAATAAATTAGGTTTGTGTCTACACAAGGAGGAGCTTACGACAGCTTTGGGAGGGGCTAGAAGTAGCTCAATTGGGAGTCAGAATAGAAACTGTCTGCGATGACGAGATTTGCCTTTAAACTTGATGAAACACGAAAAGTCACAACTTCATTCAGTGGCGTGGGCAGGGTTTGGTGATTCGGGGGCACCACAGATGACGTCGTAATAATGCCACCCCGGCCCAGTCTCTGCACGAGGTGATGAAGACTAGTCCCCGAATGGAAGCTATCGCAGGTATGCAAATATTCGGTTTACGCCGACTTTCTATAGGTTAACCTGGGTGAGATTGCGACATCATCATCTGTGGTGCCCCCAACCACTGACTACTGGTGGTGCCACTGGAAAGTTTGCCAAAGATAGCACCATTGTGCATCTATTTAATCCACCTGCTTCAAGTAATTCAGGGCTGGATCCAAGGGGGAGTAAGGTGCGAATGCTCCCCTATTTTCGGCAAAGCAATGATTTTTACAACCAAAATTTATGATCCCATCACTTTGCATGATGCACTTTCTGCAGACCATTACGCCCCCTTTCCCATTTCTGGATCCAGCCCTGTAATAAGCTAACATTTTGCTATGTTTTTCCTTTGCAAACGAAAAATTAAATCACAGCCAAGTTTACAAATTTGAGCATTGAAATAAACTAGATTTTTTGTTAAATTTGTACAAATATGTGGTCAAAAATGTCTTAGGCAAAATCCCCATTCCAAATTTTGCTTAAAAGGCAATATTTTCTTTGTTATTTTGTAATTAATCCTGACCTTGGTGAATAGTAGTCTTTGAGTTGCTCTGCACCAGTCAAGTGATCGATTCACCGTTCCACCAGAAATATTGTGTTACCGGTAATTATGTACATTATTGCCACCGCCAGTTCAAGCCTCAATTGTTGTACCCCGCTGAGCGGACGAACTTTTTTCTTCAGCTCATCGCTACTCGTCGGCAGTGCAAGGGGGCGGCAGCCACAGACAGAGGCGCTGCACAGGCTACAATGACTGGGGGAGTGCTTCTTCTTTGCGAACACAACCAAAATATTACAGAATGAGGGAGACACAATAAAAATTTTTTATCCAATTTCATGTTTTCTGTATTTGTACCAAAGAAAGATTCGTTAAATGATTGATTCATGGTAACACCAATACCCTTGAAATGTAAATCGATATAAAATTTTCCACTTGTGAAACAATAACAGAAGCCATCTTCCGTGTAACAAATATTTTCCATTCCTGAACGAGGGTGCTTTCTACATGTGATCCCAGTTAACCAGGCTCCAGATGGTCAACGACCTGTTGGTGGAGTCTGATATTGATTTTCTAAGACGCATTCGTCGTCATTTACGCAATACGTCAAAGTTTTTTAAGCTTTCAGGGTGGCAAGTCATTTTTGGCAAGACCAACTCAAGTCTCAAGTCATTTTGGGTAAGTCCAAGTCAACTTACTCGAAGGCCAGGTAAATGACAGTACTAGCCTATTTGCAATTCAATTACCAAGTCACAAAAGATAGCAACCCAAGTCCACATGTCTGCTAATAATGATGCAATATGACGTCACAGAACAGAAAGTGCCCCCTTGGCTGAGGTAAGCGCGCATACTTGCGATAGACCTTATGCATCGACATCGCACTGACATTATTTTGGGTGAAAACAAAGAAGCACACGAGCACGAACGGTGTAGATTTCGCCGCACGTGTAGTAGACTTACGCGCGTATACGATAGGTTGACAAATCAGCTGTCTGCATTTACTGGTGTAACTTGCAATGATACGCGCTTTTCCGCCATCTTCCTCCAAAGGAGGGCGCACTTTCTCCTTTGTGACATCATATGCATAAGATGCATATGATGTCACAAAGGAGAAAATTTGGAGGAAAATGGAGGAAAAGCGTATCATTGCAAGTTACAACAATAAATGCAGACAGCTGTCAACCGATCATATACGCGCGCATACGGTAAGTCTACTACACGTGCGGCGAAATCCACGCCGTTCGTGCACGTGTGCTGCATTCTTTTCACCCAAAATGACGTCAGTGTGATGACAATGCATAAGGTAGGCTGTTTACACCAACAAATGCAGACAGCGTACCGATCGGATACGCGCATAAGTCTACTACGTGGACGTGCGACGTCTACGTCGTGCGTACAGTGTGCTTCCTTGTTTGCCTTCTAAAATGACCTCCACGTGACCTCAATGCATATAGTCTTGTGCATACAAAGTGCGCAAAGCACACTTTTCAAGAATATTGCAACTTAATGCGTTCTTCAGGTGAAAACACTGTACGATCCCGGCCTGCCATGAACAAAAGTTGTCAAATTGCACTGTTATACTTTTGTACTTAATTAACACCGTGAATTGTTTTTACCCCGGAATTCGAGCAACCTATATTCGAGCAGATTCAAAAAAGAATAAATAAATTTTCTCGGACGGGCAATAATTACGGTTTTTCTCTGGCAAAATAGTACTCACTCTTTATAATCAAGCCGTACGCCTATCATCTGATCATGACCTTTATCAGAAAACAGTGTCAATTAATAAGCGCACGGAAGGAGTTCATTCTCGACAAGTGTTCAAGCCTTTGCCAGATTTTATTGCATAAACTGCCTTTAAAATAATCTCCGTGCCGATGGATAGACCTATTGGTTATCACAACTAAATCTTCGCCAACAACCGGCAAATCAGCGTCACCAAAGTACATACCCGCATAGGCGTACGGGGGTCAATATTTCTGAGGATCATTGACAATTTTAAGCCCGAATGTTGAATTTTGGACCAAGTTGCACAAATTTTGATGTTGTTGCAGTCAACTGTTGCATGTTGTTGCAAAACTAGGGCCATAATTTAATTTCTTGGATGTCTCATTTGCCCGAATGGATACACTATTTTTGCCCGAATTGGGAGGGCATATGTCCCCGCCTCGTACGCTTATGCATACCCGTCCCACTTAGTTTTAAGCACTAGTTTGTGGCAATCATAAAATTCTGTGTAGTCTACTTATGTTGTTATATTCACGCAGCATTCAATGTTACTAGTTAGCCGTGTACTTGCATTTCAAGTTGCTGGCAGTAGGTGGCATTGCTTGTAACCTCAGTCGGTATACTCAGTCTCAGAGGTGACATCCTTTCCCCACCATCGTTGATGAAGTTACAATTATCCTAACTAAGAATCGTGTACAACAATCTTATTTGATGGAAAAAGTACCTCTAGGATAACAGGTTTTACGATTAAAGGGGATATGGCATTCCCACAAACCAGGGAGTTACAACTCCCTGTCCAAACACACGTAGGAATGACCCTAGAGTTCAGGGACGGCGGAGACGGGGGCTACGGGGCTTAAGCCCCGAACTTTTTCTGTCGTGAGCATTTTGGGCGGCCTTAAACTGGGGTGATAGGCTTTTTATTTTTTTATATTATTATCACTGGGCCACTTCCGTCGATGATTAGCCTAGTCCCCCACTTCAAAATTGGCTCCGCAGTCCCTGCAGTTCTATATAGTTGATGACTGCACTTTGATTGGCATTCATTCAAACAATATAGCTTCACTCCGGTTGCATTGGTCAACGATGACTTGGGGTAAAGTCAATTGTGTTCCCAATTAATTAAGCTCACACGCAGTCACTGTCCGGGTGTTTTAGTGTATACGTCCTCGAGAAATTAAAACCAGTGCAAGCTAGGTACTGGGAGGTGCTCTGGACATTTTTATTTAAATTGGATGAGGGACTAAGAGCAAACTTGGTAAGGAGAATTTTATGTCTAGGGTGAAATTATAGAGCCTTTAAGGTTGGGAGGAGATGGTATTATTTCTTCAAAAAATCTTCTGAAACCTCATGGAAAAGCCGGAACACGGAAACAATATGAAATAAAAAAAATGGGGATCCTCAAACACAGATTTTGAAAAATCGGGACTGAAAACTCGAAATATGAATTTAAAAATATAAAAACATCAAAGAGAAATACTGGAACAAAAAGGGGCGAAGCATCATTGGTATGAAATTTGAACAGAAAGTCGAAACAGGGAGCTGTTATCGGATAACAGCTCCCTGGTCGAAAGACGGCCCTACAGGATTGCCGAATATTCATTTTCACAAATCTACAAGTCTGGTGATTGTGAAGTTAAAAGTTATATAGCGCCCTCCTTCCATTGCTTTATCAAAATGGCGAAAGCAGCACAGAAACTCGTCGGCCTTGGGACGAGATTAGGGACCTCACTGGTTACTCAAGGGCCTAAAGTAGCCGGAGGTAGTATAAAAGGCTTCATAAGGGGAAAAACTTAAAGCGAAATTGTATAATATTATCGTCCGGTTTGTAGTGGCCCTTTCGAAGTGACAAGGGTAACCTAGGCCTAATGCAAACTGCTAGGCCTAACTGTTACATGCGTTTCGTACATTGGCGTGCCTGCCTACCATTCAATGCGGGCAGATTCCTAGGCCTAGTGTTACGTGAAATCATGGGTAAAATCATCTCCCTGTGTAGGCTAACGTTAGCCAACTTAAGTCTAGGCCTTGGCTACCCTTACTCCCTTAGTCTTACGTTAGGCAAGGCTTACTTCGAACACTTAAGACTTGAGAGTACATTCAGCACAAGGGCAGTGTTAAAGGAGTGCAATGCCAGGTGAAATGCACAGCACTGCTCAAGGGCCAGATCAGATCAGCCCTTGACCATTTTAGACACAGGCGTTCCGATTTATATGTATACTGGGCGTATCATGAGTCGATCACCTAACCAACATTGTGACCATAAAAATATTAAAACATTTACAAAAATCAATAAAACTTTGCAGTAATATTTTGTTATATGTCTTCCTCATTGTGCTATATTTTGGTGTTGTTCGGATCGCGTTATCCGTAGAAAATGAATTTTGAAATGTACGTGGGAGTACATGTAACAATGCTTATGAAGGAATCTTGAGTCAATCGCTACAATAAACAAGCAAATAAAATCCTGTAAATTACCACATTCAAGAACAGTTATGCAAATAATCTTAGAGAAAAATGTCTTTTCTATCAAAATTTTTAATCATGACTTCATCAAAGACACTTTGGTCACCATTTTTGGTAATTTTTGCAAATTTCTATTTCATACTTGTGCTGAAACTTGAAAATTTGGCCATGAGAAACATTTTTGCTTTAAACATCAAAAATAATAAGGCAAATCATTCTTTTTGATACTGTTTGGAGAAAATGCATTGCAGGTCATCCATACATTGCAATCACATCGCGCCTGCACGCTGTACTGGCATTTAGAATGCAGTGATCGACTCATGATACTGATCGACTCATGATTACTTACTATACATATATAATGCACTATACTATAGGCAGGTACCGTTACTTTCCGCCCGCGGTAGTTTCCGCCCCTGACTTTCCGCTCCTAAAATTTCTGGGGCGGAAAAAAACATTCGGAATCAAAGATTAACTTACAATTGTAACTTCTTTTTTCATTTCTGAGACCAAAAAATGATGCAATCTTGGAACTTTTCAGAAATGATGTAGAGAAGAATGGATTGTATATGAGTATGTGTGATCTACCCACAGGCGCCCCTTAACATTGTATTGTATACCATATACTATTACTATGTATTATATAGACGTACCTGGTTTACGTACCTGGTCCACCAGGAACTTGGCCTAGTAAGGCACGAAGTCCCTAGTGGCCCGGTTGGTTAATGGGGCAGGTAGCTTCCTTAAGCTAGTAGTATGCCCCCCAAGCTTCTTGAATAGTGGTCCTATGATCCTTTTGAACTGTAAGACAGTTTTGGCCTCAACAGCTTCTGGCGGCAGGGAGTTCTAGTCATCAATGACTCGCTGAGAAAAGTAGTAACGTCTCAGCATAATATTAGGTCGTTGCTTAAGAATCGTCATTGCATGCCCCCTTGTGATCATTTGACAGAAAGGTATGTCACAAATTTCCTAGCTTGAACAAACAACTTAACGTTTCTGGCACAATTACTGCACTTTTCTCGCCAAATTTGTCTTTGTCAAGACTTTTGATCATAAGGTACCTCAAGGCAGCTCTTTTTCCCGAATAATTTCACTTAGCATTGTCTGAAGGATGAAATTTCGATGGAGTAACAGTCTGAGGATGGTAGCTGCTGATAGAGAGCATTCAGCACTTCCACACTATATAATAAAATACTCCTAAAATATTCTCTAAAGTTCTCTAAAAGGGGAAATGCAGTCACCCCAACTTGAAGTAGTGTAGTAGACTGTCCTGTTTCATGATTGGCTCTTTTGAGTCATGTGACAATATTCTTTCTCCTCAAATGTGAAATTTACTAGAAGTTACTGATTGGTTTACCTTGAATATGAAATATTGAAGTCCTAAAATATTATGAAAGATACTTTGAAGGGAAATAAGAAGAAAATTGTGAGATTTAGCTGTTGCTTCAAAATAAGTTTGGGGCGACTGCTCTTGCCCATTAACTTTCTGAATTTCTTCCAAAATTTGTCAATTATATTTTGCTTTGATTACTACAAATCTTACAGATACATATTAGCATTAATATGCAAGATTTTTGAACATAGAAATTCATAAAATTTGAAAACCTTTTGAAAAGTGGAAGTGCTTGCATTTACTATAAGCATTTGTGGCAGTTGAAGACTGTAAAACAGTTACAGTTCAACTGTCACAAGTGCTTGTAGAAAATGTGGTGCCAATGGAGAATCCGTGACCGGAAGTTGCGTAAATTATAACTTAAAACTTACAAAAGATCAGTGACAAGTTAAGTTCATAACGTGGCGTAACAAGAAGTGAGAAAAGAAGCTGGAGAAAGAAAGGTGGCAGTGAGATTCGAACGCGGAACACTTGAAGAATACGAACGCGGTATAGATCTCAGTATAGTGATTCCATGCCCTAACCGATAGCGCTGCAGGCCGAGCTGCCGGCAAACGGTTTTAAATATTATAAGTACAATATAAACAGTTCAGTTGTATAGTATAATATACATGTCTATACGTATTTTATCCCTACGTATACATATATCCCTAACCATATAACCCTAACCTTATCTCTATGCGTAGCACGTGTATAACCCTATCCCTATCCGTATGCGTATCCTATCCGTATCCCTACAACATATATAACCCTATCCCTATGCGTACCACGTACATCACTTCCGGTCACGGATTCTCCATTCGAGCCAAAAATGCTAGCCCTTCCACTTTTCAAAAGGTTTTCAAATTTTATGAAATTTAATGTTCAAAAATTGTTCATATTGATGCTAATATATATCTGCAAGATTTGCAATAATAAAAAGTGAACCATAATTAAACAAATTTTGGAAGAAATTTAGAAAGTTAAGAGAACTTTAGAGAATATTTTAGGAGTATTTTATTATCATGTGTGGAAGTGCTGAATGCTCTCCTATCAGAAGCTACCATCCTCAGACTGTTACTCCATCGAAATTTCATCCTTCAGACAATGCCAAGTGAAGTTATTCGGGAAAAAGAGCTGCCTTGAGGTACTGTACCTTATGATCAAAAGTCTTGACACAGACAGATTTGGTGAGAAAAGTGCAGTAATTGTGCCAGAAACGTAAGTTGTTTGTTCGAGCTAGGAGATTTGTGACATACCTTTCCGTCTATATATACAGTACTACATAGTAAATGGTATACTTTACAATTTTAAGGGGCACCTGTGGATCTACCAAGCCTTAGCCTGTATAGTGTAGCTGCAGTCGTATGTGTATTAGAACTTTATTCACACCACTGTACAGTAGGTACACGTCCATATGCATGCACAGCACTGTATACATTAACGTACATGTATATACGTACTGTATTCGCGTACACAATGCACTAAGTGCTAGCGAGAAAAAAAGTCAGCGTATTAAAGTATGTGGACGTACTATGGATTGTTGTGTAAAAGACATGTATATGGAGAGATGATCAGTGATAAGAAAATTTGGTTTTAGTTTGTCAAGCCTTCAACTCGCGCAGGTATTCCATTCTATGCCGTTACTTTCTGCCCCTCGAACCGGTGTTTTCCGCCCTTAAAAATCGGGGCGGAAAATAACTTTTTTTAGGGGCGGAAAGTAACGGGCGGAAAATAACTGAATTCACTATAGGCCTATATATGTATACTAACAAGGTACGACAATTTTCAGGACGAAGCTTACAACTTGGCCTATTTTTACTCTTATGGTCACTGTGAACCTCTCTGATTTCTTTCAACCACGTCGTTCCATGAGAAAGGACATTCATCATCCTTTTGGGCACAACCGCAGGCATAAAATCACTTCTAATCAGAATTATGCATAAAAAAATGAACTTTCAGTACGTTCATGGTTACAGAGACATATGATTATAACCTCCGCAGCCATCTATGCCGTCTTGTACGTGAAAACATGGAACGCAAGGTATAGCAAATCAAAAGAACGTACGTTCGCTATGCAGATAGATATGTGTAGCGCCTCATTTGACATATCCAGGTAACGTGCGTTGTGATTGGCATGGAAATAATTTGACCTATCTATACGCCAATCACAATGCATGTTAGGCCTACATAGGATTTGTGAAATGAGGAGCTACACGTATCTATCTGCATAGCAAATGTACGTTCTTTTGGTTTGCTTTACCTTGCTCTGCATGCCCTTTAAAGGCCTGGCAGCCCTTTAAAGGCCCTATAATTTCCCCCTTAACTGTAAAAAATCATCCTGCTAACTTCTAGCCCTTCCAATTTAAACAAAAACACCAGTCTAATACACCTTCAAGACAGAGCCACCAAAGTCTGCACTGAGTTTCCATTCCTCAAGGCCATACTGACACAGCTGTGTGTGAGCCTAATTGGGACTTAAGTGGACTGTACAAGCTATCACTGACCAACCACAGTCAAGCTATCATTTGAATAAAAATCAATCAAAGTGCAGTAACCAATTGTATTTAGTACTATAAGGCTATTCCTAATTTTGTCTGGGGGGATGCCACAATCCCTGCAATTTTTTTACCAGGGTGGCCGAAAAACACAGCAGCACATTTCCACATTGTTTTGTGAAAAGCATACTTTTTCCTTTATGACAACCATCAGAAATATACGGATAAGTAAAGGTATTATAAACGTCCATTAAACCCATACAATAGTAATAATAATTATATAGTTCATACACCTGATATAACTGATTTTGTCCTTAAGTGGCTGAAAACACCCTCATTTACCCCTATTTGCAGTAAGACAGTCCTTCCGTTTCTATAACATGTACTAGACATTAACAATTGCTCGATCCAGTGTTCGCACTAAGGAATTGAAACTGTGCGGGAATTCCCTCTCTAAAAATTTTTTTGTGCGGGATTTTCAAAATCAAGGCGGGACCTTATCCCTCCCATAAATTCTTCTTGAGCAGGATTTCCGTCGCCATCGCAAAACTACTCCCCACGCAAGAGGTACTACTTGCTGTTAACGACAGTTAATGCGTGTCACTAACGTTAGTGCTTCTCTCCAAGTTCAAAGCCTCCTCCGATACAGCTCCAATTCGTCACTGGGTGTTTTCCTTCTAAAGAATGAGTGAGTATAAATCCGTGAACTTGAAGTTGAAGTGGAAAATATGAGTGAACTTCATTGGAGACACACATACGATCAGAAATTAACGAGAGCAATGTACGACGTAAAATGAAGAGAGTACATACTGTACATATTCAATACAATTACACATGTAAGACTCCACAGTGCACTCCAGCTCTACAGGTGTGTAACCAAACGTACTGTACGCGATGCAACGTTGCGTTTGCAACCCTGGGACTGTGATTGAATTTCAATCCAATCAGTTTCGCTCTTATTTATACAACCAGGAGCCAGCATATAAGAGCTGCACTGTGAATGGCTAGATTACGATGATATTTGTTGCTACCATAATCAGTGTACAGCTTGGGAGTTGTGATCCGCTTGCTTGGGAACGATTCTATATTGCAATTTATTGTGCGTATTATCATTGCAATTTCTCTGTACAATCACAGCTGCGGAGAAGTGCGCTGGAATTTTGGCTGGATTCAGAACATCAGCTGCCCGCTTATGATTTATTTATGTGCGGGAGCGGAGAAGGTGTGCGGGATTTTCCCGCATTAGATTTAATTACTGTATATGCGGGATTTGAAAGACAAAAGCGGGATTCCCGCAATCCCGCGCCTTAGTGCGAACACTGGCTCGATCACCAATGGCAGAACTATAAATCTTCTCTGGGCAAGTTGACTCTTGTTCCAACTTGCCAGAATGCAGAATGCCTCCAGATTTCACAGAAATGACTGTTTCCATTATACTGTAGTGTTGTTACTGTGTTTGTCAGAATCATGGAACCTGGAAATAAGTTTCATGGTGTTGTAACTTTCTTAGGCTGGGATTAACTCACTGCTACTGTAAGCCTTGCAACGTTCAACACCTGAAGCAGATTCTTCTAAGCATGAAAGTGCAGAACATTTTAGGCCTATTAAAGTTTTAAAATTACGGATTATTCTGCAAATTGCCCTTGCAAAAATTATGATTGAGCCCTGGCTCTACTGCACCTACCAACTGTAGCACCAAGCCATACACTAACCAAAACTGTACCTACTGTAGCCTACCTCTCTGTCAGTGTTACTTTGAACATGAGACTCAATATATCTACGTGGATAGCATAGCAGCCAAAGCAAATAACTCTGAAGGAAAATTTATCATACACGAAAATTACTAAAGAAAACTTTTCTTGAATACTGTTGTAGATAGGGCTATACGTAGAGTATTTTACATGTGCATCAAAAATAATTCATGAAATACATGCCATATAGATAATTTTGGGTGGCATTCAATTTTACGGTTGAGTTGGCTTCCCTGAGAATGAAACACCTACTGTACGCAGAAATATGTACTAGTACAGTATCTTGATTTGAAAGGACTCAGAGGGATCGTAGTCTCAGATTTCGGACAACATTCTCAGGGTTTAAGAAGCTTGAAAATTCGTAATTATTGATTTCAAAAGATACTAAATAAACTATGAACCCTGACAATTTTAATTTTTCAAAATAAATCCTCTGTAGTCAGGACATACCTGTACCAGTGTTACAACTGCTCTTTAAAGGGGAATTTTCATCATCCCAGACAGTTCCAATTCTCCCAACTATGCAACTTCTAGCTCCTCCCATAACTGTATGAAGCTACTCCTTGTGCAGGAATAAACCTGTTTTATTGCTTAAGGCCATGTCCTGGTGAGCATACAAGGCTATAAAATGTAATAAAAGCACTCTCTCTGCCTTGTGTGGAATGTGAGCTACTCTGCATCTTTCAAATTTTCAAACTTTGATGTCAATCAAAGAACAGTCACCAGCTGCAAAGTTTCATACCTCTACACTAAAAATATACTTTGGGGTGATGACTGTCTGTCTTTAATCTTTAAATGAAGGTTGAAATACAAAGGATAACATTAGACATATTTGTCTCCTCCCCCCCCCCATCAAATTTGCAAATGAAGCTGACAGTTATTGGTGATGCAGTTGTAAAATACAAATTTCCCTGTAAAATGCTTAGTATTTGATGGAAATTGTGGCTATTTTAAGTTTTTAATGCTTTGTGTCCAATATCCAACTATGATTTTCATGTCACCAGACCTTAAACTGTACAAGACAAGTGTTAACACTTTAACTAGGCAATGTTTTCTCAGGGAATATAGGCTACCTGTTTGTAAGCTGGCCAAACTACCAAACATGCAGAAATGTGAAGCAACTTTTTGTGTGCATAACCATAGGGATTTATACTGAAGAAGTAAAAAGTCCTGGAAACTGCTATGCAGAATTGGGATTACTAAATTATTCTCTGTATACTGTACAAAAATTCCATCTTGTTGGATAGAATAAATCTTTAAATATAACAATGGAATTAAAGACATCCGTATCTTAAACATTCAGTCAGCTTCACAGCCCAGCAAACTTTGCACTGGTTGAGAAGGCTACTGTAGTTGAGCTGTTTGATATCAGTTGGGAAGTCTTGCACAATAAAGAAATTTAGGGCAAAGTGTTGAACATGAAAGAGATGAGAACAAAACCTGGTGCAGAGATGCCAACCCTCCCTGATTCTCAGGGAGGCTCCCTAAAAATTCATGGATTTCTGTCCATTCCGACTAACAAATGTGACAACCTCCCTGATTCAAGAAGGACTTTCCCCTATGAAGTTGCATGTAATTCTGAAAACCTCCCTGATTTCTGTGTGAAACCTCCCTGATTTCTGGATGTAAATGTTGGCATCTCTGCTGGTGCATAGAAAATACACATATATATATAATAAACATGGGTAATGAAGGAGACCGGCCAACTTGGTTCTTGCCGTAACAGGGACTTGGGGATCATAGGGCTCCATCAGTAGCCCCGTTGATGTTGGTTTGTATAGGGGTGTCTTAAGCAGCCTGTCTTTTGTATTTCAGACTGGGAAGTTTTCCACTTTGCAACCTCTTGCAAGTGTCTTGTGATTTTACTATTCTGTGCAGTCATGACCAGGGCTTGAAATAACCAATGGCACTGGTAGCCATGGCTATGGGATCCTTACTGATGGCCGTGGTGATGGCCGAAATGTCCTATGAAATAACATAGACCTACGTATACCCATTTTGCTCATTTTGGCCGTGCCCTTTTTTAAGCTTATTTCAAGTCCTGCATACTCAGTTTCACAGACATCTGCACCATTCTGGGTGGTAAAATATTTGCACTGCAGGATACTGTAGGGAAGTTAATGTACAGGGGACACGTACAGCATTAGTCTAAACTTGTAGCATGGTGGGCCCAAGATGTGCACACCTAAGGACATGATTGAAGATTTCAGGAAAAACATTAACCTGGACACTTGAATGCATCTGCTGCATGCCTAGACTACAGGTATGTGCAGTATTACAGAAACAGTAGGCTACCATGGAATAATGTATTCCATGGGGGGAAGGGGGGGGGGCGGGGAACGTAAAATTGGCAAATATGCAGTCCATAGGTCTCTGTTTTCAGCAAATTGTTCAGGGATCCTATTGAATTGATGTACCTGTTTAGACCTCAAGAGGTCCACTGCTATGTCCATCAACATTTTGTGATGTGTATACCTGTACCTGTTGGGTTTTTCAGTCAACTCTTTGTAATAACTCCATGAAGATTTAGGGAGTCAGCTTTCTGATGAAACATAAACTTCTGATTGAAGGAAAATGTTTCTGCTTTGCAGTTTGCAGCTAAGACCATATGTTTAATACTAAATTAAATTTTGCTTGATTGAAGCCCTAATAATGTCAGCAAAATAGATGCAGAACTATAAAATATCAGAATAATGAGGTCCAGGTAACTTTTTACCCCTTCTAATGTCAAAGAACATTGTTACAGTCAAATGAGTGACAACACACCTGATGCAAAATACAGAGTTAGGGATACAGTACCTGTAAGTGAAGTAAGAAAGGTACAAAGTATCAGCCAGCTCACTTTGGTGATGTTACAGTCTAGTCTGTGCATAATATGTACATGAAGGAGAGTTTTTTCTTTAAATAAAAAGTATGGGTATGTGAAAGAAGGTCTAAAAAAAGCATTCTTGTGGACTCGTGAAATTTTCATGCAGGGGATAAATCATTTCACATTGATGAGCAATGTTTTGTATTCTTTGTTTTTCAGTCTGTTCAGGCATGTAGCCAAGGGGGGGGGCAAAGGGGGCAGCCCCCTTTGAGCAAATTTTTGGTATTTTTTCATGTTTATTTTACAATATTGCTAGTGTTTCCCCTATTTATATGGGATAAATAGGCCTGGGAAGTGCCATTTCCAGCGGTCTGGGAGGCATTTTGGGCCAAAATTTTTTGCACTTTACGTCAAACCATGGTGGTGCAAAGTGCTGTTAGTCTGTCTATGGGTTTTGCGCCCACCCCCCTTGACAAATTCCTGGCTATGCCCCTGAGTCTGTTTTGACCTTGATGTTGATAGGTATATCTGGGGGAGATGAAATTATGGTGGAGAAAATTCATCGTAAAGAAAAGCAAAGGAGGGCTTATTAATGTGAGGGTATGATGTCACATGTGCTTGCTTCAAGTTCTTTCGGAATTGAAAATGTGACAACATCATCTGCTAATATATAAAGAACCACAGGTTAGATTTCAATGCAAGTTTTACCAGATTGCTTGGATTGAGTTTCCCCTTTAACATTAAAACTTGAGTCAGTCCTAAACCCTTCTTTAAAAATTAGTAGACACAGCACTCATACTGTAAATGGTCCCAGGTGACAAAGAGTAGTATTTGGAATGGTTCTGAGGGTGTCACATTTTGAAGTATGAAGTGTGATTGTCTTGTCCAGAAAGATCTTTGTAAACCTTCCAAAAATGCATACAGTTAGCTGTTAAGTGCCTGAAATGGATTCTGAATTGTGGGATAGTTTTGGCTACATACTGTATGACCTATGCTTGTTGTCTTTAAGTTGGTAGCAAGCAGTTTGTGTTGGTGCATTAATGTAGGGGATGCATCAGTTTAGGTACCTTAACTACAGTGTACCGATTTGCATGTGGTGTGTATGGATATGGGCTAGGCCTGTACTCCATGCATGTCTTTGGCTACTTGCTCCACATGTGTGGTCAGATATGATTTCTCGCAGTGTTATCGTACTTGCCAATCGTTCTGTTTTGAGCAGAACTGTTCCGTTTTATGAGCTTGAAAACCCATAAAAATCAGAACATTCTGTTTTTCTGACTTTTAGTATTGAAATGTAAATGATCAGAAAAATGGTGAAGCAACAGCTTGGCAAAAATAAAGTCAATCTTTACATACACCTAAGTGATTTCAACAAATGTTGTGGACCCCACCCATTGAGGTTAGCGCTTGTGCGCTCAACCTGCACATTGGATCATATGCTACATATGTTCCGTTTTCTGAGATGATAGTGTTGGCAAGTATGTGTTATCAGTGGCTAGGTGCCAAAGTACAGCAGCTGAGCCAGTTAGATCCTTTTAGTGCATGGCGAACTTTTCAGATTGGGCATCAGTTTAGTCACAGTAGGTGTCTACACAGTATTGAGTTTCCATCAGACTCTCTGTACAGCCCACCTACTTGTTAGAATTTCTTTTCTTCTCTCATTTTGAATGTTTATACCTTTTTCCTGTGTAAACCACCAGTGAATGTAATTGATAGCAACATTGAGCACATATTGTCAAATTCAATAAATATAGACCTTGGTTAGTTGCTAATTATTGTTTTCTGACTTATTTTTTTCAGAGGCTGTGCAATGGTCAAGACCACGACTGTCCAAGTTCTGGTATTATGCGAGGGTTGAGTTGACACCACCAATGCCATCAGATATACCTGCTATATCAAATGGGTTCTCTAAGATAATTGCCAGTGCCAGGACAGGAAAGTTCATGAATCTTACAGTCAAGGTATGCGAACAGTATTGTTAGGTCTTGGCACTTAGAAGTTGATTTACTTCAAGTGGTATACTGAGGGAAGGGCCCAGACAGCAATGCACTGTTTGCTTTTGGAGGTTAATTTATGTTAAAACATAGTGTATCAGTTGAGTCATGAAACCTACTTGATTACCAGGGAACATGCTGACCAGACTGAGGGGCTTACTTGACTCAGTCATCCAGTCAACCCTGAGGGGTTATAAATGCCTTTTTTTCTTACTTTTTGGTGACTTGCCATATCATTTGCATCTCAAAGTTTTTGCTTACTGTATTATTTACCTGTTTGGCAAATAGTGTACTGTAGCAATAGTTATCACTTTAGAAGAGAATGATCGGTAGATGTTGGACCACTGTCCTTTCATAGAAGTGAAGGAAAGTATCCAGCTTTACAAGCAGTGAGCACTGTAATTGAAGCTAAAAAAAGTTCATTTCATTCTAAATACCAAACATTCCATGTCCCAGGAGAAGCTGTGGCTGGACAACCTTCCCCATCATAAAATTTGGACTTCATGGGGTGGGAACCGTTGGGGGCCAGTTGTCCCAAGGAAATTGCCCACCACTGGAAAGAGACCTACTGTTACCTGCCACCACTGGCCTTCTGCATGACCAGCATTTTGTCCATGCTGTGAAAGTAATCTAATATGATAAAGCAAGTTTCACTAGGGTTGCTGTGACTTTTTTCAATCACATTTCAAAAAGATATCTTGGAATAACTGTACTGTAAAGTAAAACCTCACAGGCATCCCACCTCTCCTTTTACCCTTCTCCTTGGCTGAAGACCACAGGCTAGCCACCCGTAAAGAAAACATCAACCATACTACATGTTCAGCTACCTATAATTGTGTGTATCAGAGATCAATAAACGAGTTACATTTTATAAATTGAAGAATTCATTCATAGACAAATTTTGTCAGAGGGGAAAAAAGGTGTCTTCCAGTAGGGTGTGTCAAGTGAGGAAGACTGCATTTACGTTTTACTGTAAATACAGGAATGGTGCTCGGGGTATATCAGCATACCTTGAGTCCTGTCACATGACAATGAATTTCTTGGCTATATATACCTCATGAGTTACAGCCACTGAAAGTTCAGGCACAATGTATCCACTTTGTGGTTTCATACAGGTGACTCAGATTTCCGAGCTGCTTCAGTGTAAGTCACATACTGCTGCAGTTGAGGCAGAAATAAGCCAAATCTTATGAGATAATCTTCAAAAATGTCTTCAGAGTTGGTTGATCCATATCGATGATCCTCCTCTTAAATTGTTTCACTTTGTTTAGCAGTAAGTAAAATATGTGAAGTCAGGAGGTAGAAGTGTCACTTATCCATTAGAATTTAAAAGCATTGCTTTTTTGTTTTCAGGAATCCTGGGTGAATACATTAATATGCGCAGAAGTAGCATTTTGGTTTTTCATTGGGGAACAAATTGGCAGAAGGAGCTTCATTGGCTATAACATCAAGTCAGATTATGAACCTGCAAGCTATATCTGATCCTGGCCAACCCTGTAGCAACAACCTCTCTACTTCATGGAAGATCTGATTCATGGACATAAATATTCATTGGTTCCTGTGATCTGAGACAGCTGATTGGGCTAGGATTCATAAATATTTTAATTCCCTAAAGATGAATCATTCTAAACATGCTCCATGGCTTCCTACATTGGGTAGTTCTGGTGTAAAGAAGAATTTGGAATTTGAAGAGATGTTTTAAATTAAGGAATTTAAACTCTTTATGGATAAGACTTTTGTTAACATATCTCAGCTTATCCTTCATTTACAAGCAGGCCTACACAAACAGTAGCATCCGTTGGCTCAATAAAAATAGATAGGGAGGGGTCAGGCTGAAAGAATGAAGAGGTTTGTAGAAGGAAGAATGAACTGTGTTGGTATGAATGGAAATTTGGTACAGAAGGAAAAGTGTGCATGTGGTGTTATTGCAGTTATTTCATACCCTGAGGTACCTTCAAAAGAATGGACTAGGTCAACTTGTGAATATTTCACAGAAACAGATTTTCCTTGAAGTATATTATATTAGATTTGAAATTTCAGTGTTTGTAACTGAAGTTTTCTTTTCATCTGTATTGTTTCTCAGAAGATTGAAAATTTCCTCCATGAGTTGTGAAGAATTTTAAAACCTATCCTAAAAGTCTTTGTGTTGTTATTTTTAATACATCTCTGTTGGTTAATGTTTGATCACAAGAACTCATGGATTGCTTTCTCAATAAGCAGGACAGTTGTGATGTACAGTAAGTAATCATTTTGACTATTCAGTTGCATTGCTATCTGATATGACAAATCTTTGCTTTTAGGATGGTGGCTTTTTTCTTGGCAACCTTGAAAACCAAGTAGAAAGTAGCTCATAAGAGCCATACTTTGATCAATGCTATACACAAGACCAAATGGAGCATCAGAGTTTTGCATGTCAAGGGACAAAATTGGTTTTCCAAATTTGATTAGTGGATTCGAATGAGGTTAACATCCATGGGATCTTAGAGTAATTAGGGGATATTAATGTACAGTAGAAGGGGTGCAAAATTATGATGGTGGAAATTATAAACACTCTTGGACAGCAAACTGTGATGTGAATCCAGATACTTTGTTTCCAGAACCTTCAAGGATGTCAGTAATGATTTCATGTGCAATGTTCAAGCATATTAAAAGAAAAAAGGTGCATTGCTACACCAGCAGTGATGTAGTCAGGATTTGGCTGATGCAAGCAAACTGTATTTGTTGTGGCTGCTGTGAGGGAGGGGCTGTGTATGTCAGGGAGGGGGTGACCTCTTGTCTTTGAGAAATCTTTCAATCATTGTCCATTATAAGCAATCTGGTGGTACATTTGTTGTTGTCTTCAAAGGCATGCTTTGAATTCTAGAGTAAACAGGTCTTAGGTTATCAAGTTTTGGGGCATGACAATGGGGAAGGGGGAGGGGATGGCTAACTGACCCCCTACCCTAAATAGGCCACAGTAAACCACATTCTTCTTTTAATGTTGCAAAGTCAGATCAACTTTGAGCAGCTATTCCTCATAGCTTGGACAGACAAAATAAGTCAATATCTGGACACAACATTAATGAAAAGTTGATGCAAATACTGTAAGTTTTGTACTTCTGTATTTGAAATAATGCTATTGACACAATTGCAGTGGTGGAGATAATGTAATGGCATTTACCACACAGACTAAGCTTGGCAGAATTTTGTTGAGTCAGGCAATGGGACTGTCATCTCATATTCTAGAAATGTAAACATTTGTAGAGTCGAGTAAAGTAGATTTCTCCTGCTATTGCTGGTTGAATAAAAGTATGTGGCATTTTAGCAGTGGGGCCTACAATCTTGGACAAAACTCGGAAAACCCCTGCACCCTCCCCGTACAATGTTGGAGATAATAATGTAAATTCGAGATGCACCGCTTATGCTTGGACACAATATTGTACTGGGGGACGGGGGTTTCGTAAATCGTGCACAACATGGTACTGGGGACGAGGGTTTCGTAAATTGTGCACGGCATCACATTGTACATGGTACAACGGTGAGAGGTGTTTCAACAGTTTTGTCCAAGATTGTAGCAATGTGAACTTGATTCATAGACAGGCCATAGCAATGTAGGACTGGTTCCTGGAAAACTTCTTCCAGACAACCCCACTTGGATAATTTCCACCCTGAAAAATTTCCTCCCTAAAAATTCTGACCCTGGACTATTCCAAATTTTCTTGCCAAAGTCGACTTACACAGGTGAATATCATGCGTTGGAATTGTTCCTGAGGAGGTGTCAGGCTGGAATTGTTTGGTGGGTCATAATACCTATTAAGCACTATGTAGTTTTCCACTTGAAGTGACCTCAGCAAAAAGGATTGTTACGTGAACTAAAATGAATAAGAAGTCATTCAATGTAAAATTGTAATTAACAAGCCCACACAGGTTTCTCCCTCTCACTTTCAACCCTTTTTGTCCCTTTCATAAATGACTATACCCACCCCTTCCTGTCCTCTGATTATTACCAGTCCCCTTTCTGACATTAGAGTTAGCACAGATCTGCCTCATTTAGGCAGGATTGTTCTGTTTCAAGACTTGGCCCTCCATCCTCTTCCATTTTGGTCCCCCCCCCCTTAAAAAAAAGTCAATTTGTACTACTTGTTTGCACAGCAAACATTTGAGACAACAACATGATAAGTTCACCTTGGGTATTTTTATGTTTTGAACTGGGCACTTCAGCAGCCATAACAGTTTAACTGCATTAGACATACACATTTTAAATTCAGTATTAACCCTTTTGCTAATTACAAATTTATAAAATACAGAGAATTTCACAGGTCAAATCACTTCATGTATTTCACTATTTGACATCAAAGCAGCTACCCTTACCACAAAATTTTTTGGACCTGGGAGGGGAAAGAGATTCACCTCTCCTCACACACTTCCCCCAGGCAACCATACAATGTGTCCCTTTTTTAACTGGTCTCAAAAATAGAATCCCTACCTGGGATCCTATCTGCTAAGCCATTTGACTGGGGTATTGTATGAAAAATCAGGAAGTTGTTAGGGAAGGAGAACCAATGTCCAAATCTGTCCGACAGTATGTGCTTGCAAATTATTTAATCCCTTTACAGGTAACAAAACTTGATTGACAGGTCCCTTTATTCCAATTGTTTAGCATTTTCTGCCCTACACTTCCTAATGATGGTCTGCTCCTTACAAACACAAGGAATCAGAAACAATTTAAGGTCTTTGTTAACATGTTACTTTGAAGAGCAGCCTCTTTGCTGACAAGGACTAAGTTCCAATAAAGATTTTCAGTTACATAAATGTTTACATACAAGCATTGTCGAAAGACGTTTTAAAAAAATTCTTCACTGAGGTTAATTGAAATATCGCTAACTGTGACAAAAAATGAAAGCTTCATCTTTGAACTTTTTTATGACAACTGATAATGTAATGGCAATTGGGGAAAGCAACATAATCATGACCCTTTGTCATGTAGCAGATGACGCAAACCTTATTCTTCCCTACCAAATCCCTTTCTCAAGTCTTAAAAAGTTTTAAAAGCAAGACAACAGGCAGCTTTATGTTGGTAACCACCTAGTTTCAAAGGATGAATGAGTGTTGGATTTCATTGCCTGTAGCAACTCCCTGGAATAATATACTGAAGAGCAGTTAATGGAGAAGTTATGAGAGTAAATTGTTGAGCAGAGTGCAGGACCTACAGAAATGCAGGCACATACTTAAAAGAAAATCCTGATCATGTGAGGTATGTGTATTTCCCTTCTGCACTGTACACACAACCATAATACCACTGCATATCTTTCAACTCATTTTCCAACTAAATTTCCATTCCTCATTTTCCATTTATCTGCCAGAGCTGGTGCTTAATCTCAAAACTGACTCAACTGCTCTGCAACATCTACCTGCATGCCACCAACCATCTAACCCCATGCCAACCAACCCTAAACCCCTGTGACAACTGATGTGGTATCACATGATGTGATATCACATGATGATGTGGTTCAGTAAATGCAGAGGCATTTTATGAGATGCAACCCACTCATTCTACTGGAAGTGGGTTTGAATCTTCACCAAGTCAACACAATGAGAAAGATGAATATACACGAACGCAGGCTAGTTTGAGCTCAATGTTAAAACCAGTTCCCCAACTGATGAAGTGATAATTCATAATTACACACTGATAACCCTATGTCTCACATTGTTTAAAAGAAGTCTACAATACAGCTTGAATAGTGAATATGACTTTATGCAGGGCACATTGCACTTGGGAAATTTAATATTAAAATCCATCAGCATGAAAACCAAACAGCTGCATCCATCACAATCGCTGAGATTCTCGACTGGCAATCATGGAGGGGTAATGTAAGTGCTAATTCCTTCAAAACCACCCCTCTGAAATTAGAATGCTATTCAACCATGAATATAGCAAATATTCGTGTTCTGCTTCCTTTGTTGTATCTCAGTCCACAAGGAGGTAACAGTCCAGTCTGCCCTGTGCTGCTCTTTGCATCTACTTGAAAAATCCAAAACAGTGGCTACGTAAGTTGAGGTTTGCTAAAGCTCCATTCTTTGAGTTATGTCATCTCACTTACTCCTCCAGCAATGTCCTTCTTATCCACCATTGATTATGAATATTCAGTACATATTTGAACTTTGACCAGTGTGCTGGAATAGTTCAATATCCTCCATAGGGAAGGCTTAACTTTCCACAAGTCTTTTATTTTAGTCAATGTAAAATTCACTGTCTTCATCACCTGAGTCCCAGCCTTTCTTTTTCTTTCTCTTTCTTTTTCACGACATCTATATTCCTGTCTCTCCAGGTACTCTTCCTCAGCTTTATGGGTCTATTTCCAACATATTTACCTGCAAATGGAACATGCAGAAACATCAAGGGCCTTGACAATTCGGACAAAAAGTATTATAATGTAATCAGGGTTCTTGATAGGTCAAAAACCTAGGGGAACCTCAGAGTTCCAGCAACAGACAGGGTGTAGTTTGCTTCTCGTCTTTCACTTGATGAATGCAAGAGATGGGGTCTTGGTTCACTATTATGGTCAAAGCCTTGTAATACGACCTCAAAAGTATCTTTTAATGCACAAATGTGCTCTAAAATTTTAACTTACTTGAATCAAAAGATTGTGTGGGAGGAATGTCCCCTGCCCAGACCAACAACTGCATCAGACATCATACTTTTACTTCATGGCAAATTGATATATTCATTACAGGGAACAAGCAACCAGCCTAACAGTTACTTTGAAACAGTAGCATGATGTTACATGTCTCCTTATTTCCTGTAAAAGCATTTTTCATGGCTTTTCAGAACATAAAGGCAAGGGCATAGCTAGAATGAAATTTTTAGGGGGGCCTAGGTGTCAAATTGGGGGTCACGGCATTAATCACCATCCTTAATCCTTACAAATTTTATTAGGTCACACATCATTTTTGGAGGGCCTAGCAAAAATCTGAGGGGCCAAGCCGCTCCCCCCCCCCCCAGCCATGTCCCTGTATAAAGGCTGCATATTTAAGGTAAACCAAGGAGTTATTCTGTATGGATTTAACAATTCAGTCACAAAAATACTGTCACATGACTACAAAGAACCATACATGAATTATGACACTGGTGTACACATACTAATTCACATTGGGGTGACCGCAGTTGCCTTTTCAGTATTAACAAATTTCTGTTTATGCCAAAGTTGTTTTCAAGCCCTGGGTACAGCCAGAACCCTTCAAAACTACCTGACTTGACAAATTCTCAAAATTTTCTCCTGCTGAAATAATGTAGTGACTTAAGTATATTACTTGACTCCAACCACTCAAACAGCTGTACTTAACTCACTGCAACATGAGCAACTTAGTTACAACTCTGGTTGATACTATTCCTAGTAGAGCAGAAGTTTCAGAGAAAAATATTTGGGAGAAATCCACTGAACTAATAAAGTAAATACATCTGTTTTATATTAATCAACACATCACATCAATCCCATTAGCGTTATACTAACAGTTGTTTCTCAGAATAATAGAGCACAGTTTCTGCAATTTTAGAGGGCATAAACTTAATGGATAATCAAGGTATCTACATACATATGTGCAGTAAGGGCTGCTATCAGCTATGACCCTCACCTTACAATGAGCTACAGTACTTTAGGTGACGACTATAGGTTTAAAAATGAACAATTATGTCACCACAAAAATGTTCGAGAACCACTGCTTTGAAACTCCTCAATAAAACTCACCATTTACGTCTTTCATAGCTTGGACAAAATCATTGGGATCTTTGAAGCTAACAAATCCATAGCCCTTACTTTTGTTACTCCTTTTGTCTCGTACCACCTGCAAAAAATTTAGCAAACAACTTTGAGAGATCATGAAAACAGGTTATTTCCAATGAAATGACAGATTGCATAATTTGAGGTAGAAGAAAAATTACTTGAAAGTTTGATTAACTTTTGTCCATTTGATTTAGAGTTGTAATGTGTGAAAGTTGCTCCAGTTATTCTTTTTTGAGGTGTGCGGTTTTCAAGCTAGATGTCACATGCACATAAATTTATACATGTATACATACCATACATTAAGGTGACCATATTTTGGAGGTTTAAATCAGGGAATCTACTAGACCAGGCACCGTGTAAGGAAAATATAAGATGGTTAGCAATTGATCGTGATCGTGTGCAAATGGCTACAGTAAATGTGTGTGATAACAGCAGTAATAGAAAATCAGTGATGCTCTTCACTTTTGATCTCTGTGATTGGGATTGCATGCAGACACCTGTTATGTGTTAGCCTACCTACCTTGTACTTGGACACCGTGACATATATCTCAAGGATGATAATACTTAGCAAATGATAATACTTAGCTAGCCGGCCGTCCAAAAGGTACACAGTAGGCTACCCAATCGACAAAATATTACTTTTTTACAACATTACAATTAATATCTTAGGAAATTTCAAATTTCAAGAACATTTGTTCATATAGGGACATTTTCAGGGACAGTTGTTCATCAGGGATGGAACACTGGATTCGGGGACAGTCCCCGAAAATCGGGGACATCTGGTCACCTTACCATACATACATATACATATGAACACACACATACATGCATACACTCAAAAAAAATGTATGCCAATGCTAAAATGAACCCTAGGCTGCAATTATAATTGGCAACCAGAACATATTCTGCTTGCTATAAAATGAAAAGAAACATACAAGCCAGCTCATACTTGGCACTATTATCTATAGAATCCGACCGGACCACACATGGACGCGTACGTGCCTGGCATGTATACTTTACATTTTATAATGATGATAAATGATGAAGTATGAACCAGCTTTAACAACGGAGAAGCAGCGAGACAGGCATTAGAAACACTCTTTCAGTAGTGTAACATCTACATACCTTTGCTTTCTGGAAGGTTGGGTACCTGCTAAAAACTTTGGCTAATGTTTCATCGTTGATTTCATTTCCAAGATCACCACAAAATATCCTAAAGTCATCTGAAAAGAGAAAATTTTCAGCCCCTGGTTACAAAAAGTGGTATCAGGAAACTGGAATTAGTCTTCAAGCCCACTTTATAAAGGTACGTAAGGTGGTGAATATCACTTTGAACATGTGGTACTCTTCAAGACCACTCCTAGTAAGCACACATATTTTAAAAATATACTGTGCAGCCAAGTCTTGTGCAACTGTTTACCATGAAAACATTAATACACAAGAGGTTCATTGTGTTATAATGAAAATACTGTACATGCACTCTACTATGACCAGAGTACCGACTGCAGTGGCCAAGTGGTTTGAGCCTCCGACTTGCAGCCGGAAGGTCTAGAGTTCAAATCCTGGCTGGGTCATACAAAAGACTTTAAAATGGAACCTCCTGCCTTTGTGCTTGATGCTCAGCATAAGCAATGGATTAGGGAAAACAAGCCAGTGAGCCACAACTGGATAAAAGGCTGTGGTCTTCTTGACTTGAACCAATTGGTTGGAAACTGGGACGTTAAACCTCATCTAACTAACTATGACCAGAGTAGGTGATAAATGGGCCTTAGGTCTGTAAAATGGCCCTCCCTCACATCCTAAAGTAATGGATCAACACAACACCTTATGTGAGACAACATTCACTGAGTATGCTTGCTTTTCTCAGGGTCATACACAGCTGTGTTATCAGCAATGGTGAATCCAGGACTTTTCCAAAGAAGGGGTGGGGGGGGGGGGGGGGGTGGGGAGGAGTGGGGGTGGAGGCCCTCCTTCAGAATTCCAATCACATAATATGTTCTATAAGTTTGGTTTGTGGTCTGTTTAATACCCTCCTCTCCCAGTCCCTCATGAAATCTTGGATCAGCTACAGTGAAATCACAGCACACGCTGGCTATAGCACCTGGAAAAGAGTAAATGTGCCCAGTACATGCTACAGGTACCTCATACACAGGAAACATATGGCACTGCAGTCTCAATTAAGACACTTTTAATGGCACTTTGGCCATGTAAAAAGAGGTGGCATTTAGGCAGTGTGGATAAGCTATCAGTGTTTGGGGAGGTGACCAGCCAAACTCATGGATACCAACCACAGAAGTTGACACAAAATACAGTAAAATGAAAAAGTGTAGAGGAGATTTGTGTCTTAGACTTCACTAACTGCTACCCAATCTGAAAAAAAATGCGAAGTTTCTCACCCAGGCTCAAAGTATGGTAGGTCTGAGGTGAACTGTGTCCACTTGCGCTTAGACTCCAAAAAATTTGAACAGTTCAAACTTAGCACCTCTGGCAAGGTGGATTTTATCATTCAATAGCACAGTTTACCCTTCTATACAGACCTTTGAAAGTGAGAAGCTGAATTTGGTCTACTCTAATTCGTTATAAGCTGAGGTAAAGTTGCAATTTAAAAGCCATGCTTTCTCAATGTTTGGGATTGCTTAATAGAATCATCAAGTGACTACTCTCCAAGACCAGACATGTACGGCTTGGGCATCAGTACTCACACTTTTGTGTGAAGGTAAGTCCTTCTACTTGCATATGTGAGGCAAGCACTTATTAACACAAAAGACAAGGGACAAAATACTTGGTATCACTGGGCATTTTGACACAAAAGCTGGTGAGGCCTATATAAAGAATAAGTAGTTCCCTTTTGTCTGCATTACCCTAGGGTTTCAATGACTTTGTGATGGAGGAATCAACAACTACCATTTACTTTATAACAAAATTATGATCAGTGTTTAATTAAACCAGCCCCCTCCCCCCTCCCCCTCCTCATGAGACTTCATTTCTAGGCAAATAAATTCTAATGAAAACAGAAACATGACTAACTTGGATCCCATTCTTGTAAACTTTCATCCTCCCAAACCATTCCAGCAGCTGTTCTCAACAGTTTCTTTTTCTTCTGTTTCTTAGTTGGAGGCTGCCGGGGTTCTGATGGGTCCTCTCCTATTGTTCCTGGATGTTGATGATGATGATCACTGTATGGTCCAGGGTCTTGGTGGGGGACCACGACCTGCTCAGGAACCACAGGCATTTGTGGGGCAGTTACCTGTGGTAATGATTGTGGAAGGGAAGCTTCCTTCACTTCAGGGACAACTTCTGCTGGCTTAGCTGAGAGAAAAATTGAAAGATGTTTTAAGGAAGGTTGAAGCAAAAATTGGGTTTTGGTACAAAAAAGAGTAACTAAAGCTAAACTTTCTGGGGAAAGTTTCATTCAGTTCTTATGTATCATCATGGGTGGAAAAAGTTGGGAAGCTGGGAGGCTCCTTCCCAGGAAATTTTGGAATCTGGAGGGAAATTCTGAAAATTGGAGGGATATTTGTTGTTTAAGCATGTGAAAATACAGAAGCAATCATGCGAAATTTGCCTTCCTTCCCAGGAAATGAACATTTTTTCCAGCCCTGTGTGTCATTCTCTATAAACAGTATAATAAACAGATGAAGTCACAATATCTTTGCAACAAAAGACAATGTGAAGCAAACAGGAAGTTGCTCAATTCGGGGAGAACAATCTACTGTACTAACAACTCCCTGCTCACAATGATGAGCAATGCTTTGTTTTCTTCTGTTTTCAATCTATTGTTTTGACCTTGATACAGTCCATTTTATGAATATCCCATGGGGATTGTAAAGTCTGAAAAATTCTAATGCCTCTCATGGACTCACTGATATGAAAACATTGAATTAGGGAAGAGAAGCCTTGTTGTTGAAGAGTGAAAAACAGTGGCAAGTTATGTGAGGCTTAAATGACATCAAATGTGCTTGCTCCAAGTTCATTTTGGGTTGAAAATATGATACTGTACTTTTAACTGCTTATATCATTATATTAAGGTCCACAAATGGGAATTGGAATGAAATTTCACCATGATGCTTAGAAGTGCCCTCTATGAACACATTAAAGCTAAATTTTAAACTAAACATTTCCATTAATGCCACTTACTGTAAGAGACACCACAGGGAAATTCCACATTTGAAACATTCTGTAGCAAACCTTATAAACCAGCAACAATGAAAAATTTTACTAGAAGGGTGGGTGGGATAAGTTCATTTCAAAGAGGGGCCGCTAAATGTATGTGATGATGAATAAAAATCAGGTTAGCTGAAAAATTCGCAAATTGAAAGGAAACCTGTAGTAAACAGTTTTCAAATTGCTGCTTTGGCCATCAGGACTTGAAAGAAGATCTCCCACTTTTTCCTTTAAGTCTCCATGACTATAAGGTGAAGAGCCAAAGGGCGAAACCAAACGTTACTCACGAAGGAGTTACCTTCCCCAAAGGTGCTACATCCCCAAAAAGGGCAACAAGACTTAACATGACCAACCTCTTCACCTTTAGACCTCTACATCATGCGTCTGTCATGAAGATAATGTACCCTATAAATAGTTATTAAAATGTGGAGTGCTGTACTCCCTCTTTTCTCAACCAATAATGCCCCTTATATTGGCTTCAAAGATCATACTGTAATTCTTTGGAGATCTTTGGACACCAATCTGCAAATAACAATTGACTGAAATCAACAACCACTTCTTGATTCATCACCATGGGCAGAAAAATCAGAATCAGGGAAGCTCCTTGCCAGGAGATTTCAGTATTTGGAGGGAAATTTTGGCAATTAGAGGGAAATTTAGCTTTTTTGTACACAAAAGCACAAAAAAATTTGTGGGAAATTTGCCTTGATTTCCAAGAAATAAACAGTTTTCCAGCCCTGTTCATCCCTTTCTTTCCTCCAGAGCAACCCCAAACAATTTGCTAATTTATGTTAAGCACTGACTCATACTTCTGTACCTTTATTACAAAAACTTGGTAAACATAAAAATGCACCAAACTACAACCATTTTGCAAGGTCAGCATGCATATTCAAAGACTGAGCTAATAATACATGTTCACAAGGATGTACATTCAAATGGTGGCATTCATGAATATTCACCTGGAGAATACAAGGATCAGTCTGATACTTATGAATATTCACTGAATACAGACTGTTCACCCAAATAACACATATTTACAGTTGCAAAGATGGATATCGACTTCAGAGATGTGGATTACAGATAACAGAGATGTGGAAAATGCATTTCTGCAAGATTATATCCAAGGCTAAGTTAATTACACTTTTAAAGGATATCACCTTCAGAGATTTGGATTACTGTGACTACTAGGCGTACTGATGAATATTCACAAGGATATTCTAGAGGTTGCACAAATGCACAAATCTGATGCCTAATACTACACACCACCATTCTGAATAAAATGCAGACAGGCATGTAGTTTAAAAAAAGGGCAATCACATAACTGCAGCCCCTAAATCTACCATCTGATTGAGAAAATGGCCATTCATGTACAGTTGTATAAATGGTGTTATGAAAAAAAAAGATAAACACCCTTTAGAATTTTACAGTACAGTATTTCTTTTTCACGGACTAGTTTCTTTCTTGCAGATTATCTGTCAATAGCTGAAATAACAGCTGTACATTGCTTGCGAACCCATGTATCTGTAATGACAATGCCATGACTTTATAAAGTAAGAACTCATATTATAATCTGATTGTGCCATGCACATTGATGGGTTGATAAGCTTGAAAATTTTGTGCATGTTAATTTATGTTTACAACCCACTCACAGATGTACTACTGTAGCCTGCTGAAATGTATAACTTTGTGTGTAAAAATTGGCACAAGATAAATTTCAAAAATGCAATGAACTTTAAGCTAGAGCACAAATAGGTGCTGAGGCTCAAACCAGATTTATCTTAAAGACGTACAACACTTGAACCAAAACACTGTGTAGCATATTAAACCACCACCTCAGTATACGCATCAAAGCTATTGTAGTGGCAAAGCCACGGCAACTCAAATTGTCACTGAATGCCTAAATTGTGAGCTTTTGGATGTTGAACTTTAAAGAATCTCTCCACAGAAACTGTATGTAATGACTTTGCTCTCTCACCAGGGAGCTGCCATATCAGGCTTTGACAAATTCTTTTTTCATTACTTGTCCATCAGGCTAGCTGTTCTCTAAGTCTACTTGTCCACATGAATATCTACTTGTCCACTTTTAATATGCCTTTGAACTCCTTTGTGGAGGAGACTTCGCAAGGGTACTTGCCCCTGACTGTTGGGCGGGGGATTTGTCGAAGCCTGTGCAACACGGCTTTCACAAAACGACAGCTCTACTGTACAGATTTTACTCAGATGCTGTACAAGATGCAGCATTTAAATAACAATCATAACAGTTGACCTTTAACTCAAAGCCCTCTCAAGGAAGTGAAATCTCATCCATTACTCATTTAAAAAGGGAGTGCAAAAGAAGGATTACAAACTATTAATCAAAGACTCACAAAAATGGGTGAAAATAGATGCCTCTGAAAGACGTTGCTTTAAAGGGTCCCAAGCTAATCATTGATCAGAAATTGACTTCTGAGCAACTTTGATGATAATTCGGGGGGTCAAATGTGTCTACGAGGAGAGGCCATTTCAGAATTTAGAAATCTATGGCATGAAATGACCCTAAGATGAACTTGGACTTAGATTTTTATAACCCTATTAAAGGCCTCTCACCCCAAAATAATTGTGACCAACTTTCAGATAAATTCATCGTCCAATCGCACAAGATATTGAAGGGAAATATTGTGTTTAACATGCATTAATACAGCCTACAAGGAAAGTATTATACAATAGCTATAATCATATCAAAACATTCAGACTTACTGTACCAACAAAGTCAAGCAATAGCTACTATATTTCCCCAAAATATTAATTATTACAGGGTACATGAGTTACAGATGTTGCATCATTTGAAATTTTGGAAGTTTGGGTCAACAAATTATTCTTCAGCTACAAATTGCTGTGTTTCTTTCTGTGAGAACCTTACAGTAGGCTATTTCTTGAAAATAAAGCTGCCATGCTGCCTTACTGTGAATTACCTATCATTCAGTATCTATACTATAAATCATGGTTTTAAAGATACTGTACGATAATTACTGTACCACAAAAGTAATATTCCCTTTAACTTTGTATGTAACTGTGGACAGACAGACAACAGATGGACAGGTAGAAAGACTGAGACAGACGGACGGACGGACGGACAGATAGACAGACAGACAAACAGACAGACACACAGTCAGACACCCTACAATGATGTTAACCCTCACCAGCTTCACTGGTATGAGCTGAAGAATGCAAAATATTCTATACAAAAATGCAATCCTACATCTATCTAATTGCTAGGCACCTAGCTGGGACAATTTTTTCTGTGCTATTCTCTCAATTCATGCTGTGCTATTCTCTCAATTCATGCTTCGAAGCATAAAAAACTGCAGTACAATGTCGTACGAGATAATTTAAATTTATGTTTATATCCCAGGTTAGGTTAGGAACTGCAGTACAGATGCTACATAGCATGGAAGACTCTACTCTTGAAGCATGCTTCAAAGCATGACAGGTTTGTCCCAACTGGTTGGTGCTAGGATCTGTACTAATGAGTATTCACAATCAAATTCAAAACTTGTACATCCAATGAATATTAAAAAGGTTCAATATGACATGTACTGAATATACAGATGCCATTCTTACCTTCCTTTTCTTCTTTCTCCTTCTCTTTCTTCTCTTTACGTTCTTCTTTCTTCTTTCCAAATTTTACTGGTTTGGCAGAGTAAACAGTGGGTGGTTTGGCTATGACGGTGGGTTGAGGTTTTATTTCTGGAGGCATAGGTCCCACAGGGGGCATTGCTGGTAGGGGTGGTGGTGGCGGAAACCCCATCCCTGGTGGCATACCTGTTCAAAAGAAACAACATGAAAAGACAGAATAAGT
Source organism: Holothuria leucospilota (assembly GCA_029531755.1). Taxonomy (NCBI): domain Eukaryota; kingdom Metazoa; phylum Echinodermata; class Holothuroidea; order Aspidochirotida; family Holothuriidae; genus Holothuria; species Holothuria leucospilota. Next base: position 26,552,835 of record CM055970.1, read on the forward strand.
TGAACTGCATGAATCTGCTGGGGTCAAAATAAAGAAATAAATTTCAGGCAATACATGTATATTCACCTACAAGTGTAAAACTTCAACACTGAAGGAAAAGATTGTTGGGCAATGGTGATCTCAAAGTACAATGTTCATGCTATTGTACTAATTATAACTCTCATATACACGTAATATACAGATTCGAGAAATAACTAACTGATATTTTCAGTCCCAATGAGACCTTAATTCTTCAGCAAAATCTATATCGGAAGTGAGAACTTACACTTAAATGTGCAAGCAAACTTAAACTGTTACATTTAGGGAACACAGGAGTGACTGTAATACAATAATTAGACAGATAAACTGAGGAAACCACAATTATTAATAGTGCGCAGGTGGCTAAGTATGATATAGCAACTTAGGCAACAAAGGAAACTGCTGTCAAAGGGCTTAACTTGTTTGTAAAAGTGATATTGGGAGAGATCTTTGATGAGGTCATTTGGGATAGATCTTCGAGGAGGTCATTTTCATGGGAACTAAATTACTTTTGTATGGGCACTTGGATCAATCACTTATGTCTGCCATTGAAATCATGGCTGCAAATGTTTTTTCGGAGAAAATGGACAACGATGTACTGTAGGTAAACTATCCCTTGCACTAGGTGGTCTGTTGATACAAAAGGCATCAGACCTTCACAAATACCTGTTCTTAAGGAGACATCCATATGCCTAGTATGAGATATTTTCTTACCATAATCAGCTGACCTCATGACCTTTCCCCTGTATCAAAATTGACACTCTACATCTCACTATAAATGGACATTCATATGTCACTTTAATACTAGACTTATCAAAATTACATTCTAAGAATATTATTTCTCAACATGATGCTTCCACTAGGCAAATTTATTTTCTGTAAGACTAGAAATTCTCTTACCTGGTCTCATCATGGGACCGATGGCTCCTGGAGGGGGTGGTGGGCCAAATGGTCTCATAGGACCCATCATACCAGGTCCCATCATACCAGGTCCCATCATACCTGGACCTGGTCCAGGTCCTCTGGGTCCAATCATACCACCAGGTCCTGGTCCAGGGCCCATGGCTAGTGGTCCCATTCCATCCATTGGAGGAGGTGGTGGAGGTGGCGGCAACCTCATAGCAGATGAGCGGTGCAGTTGGTGAGGGATGAAAGCTGTCGCCCCTTTTAGCTTTCCTGAGGAGTGGACCAAAAACCTTTCACTTTGGAATTACTCAAAATTTGTTAATGTCAGGCTATTGCTTACTTTTAACAACTTTACACTGGGATAAGTACCATACCAGCAGGACCAGATTTATGGAAATCCCAAAGATCAGTACTGGTGTACACGAAACATGAACACTGTATTCGTAAAGTATTTGAGAATATTTAACCACCCTCAAGTTTTACTATTTTACAATAAGAACTGTACAGAAACTGAACCCCCAAAACAAAGAATGCTACAGTATGCGTACTGTATATGTTCAAAGGCATTTAATAATAGACTCGTTCATGTTTACAAACAAATGACATCACAGGTGAGTTGACAAAAGGGCTGATATTACTAATGATATAATATTCAGTTCTTAATTAGTGCATTAATTTAAAAAAACATCTCAATGTGCTTAACAAAGAGAGTTTTATGAACTATAATTACTGAGAAATGGCCATTTTAAGCAAGTAACATTTAAGATGGGTTTTGAACTTATAACAGTAGGAGTTTTAGAATGCTGGATGTGACCAGGAATATGGTTTCAAATACTGTAGGGGTGCACCGGAACTGCATTTTTGGTTCTGGCTGGAACCGGAACTGGCCGGAACTGTTCTTAAGTTCTGGCTGGAATCAGAACTTTGGATGTATTCTATTTTTGCAGTAAAAGTAATTCAGGAACTGTGGAACAGATGGGGCTACAATACTTATGTCTACACAGTGTGATACTAACTTGAAAACTGGTTCAAACCAAATGCCAAACCTTAAAGTAAGTTTGATATACACTGTAGTGAAGAAAATGAACCATACAGTGTTGGGTTTCTTCTGTTAGCCTATAGAGGTGGGATTCTCTTAAAGCAAGTACTGTACAGTGTGGGTTTCATTTGCTCACACTGATTGATAATATTTTGATTTTACAGTATGTTTCTGACTAAGGGCAAACAATATTAACAGAATTTGCCAGTGACAAGTTGTGACTCCTATTTCAAACTTAAAAACAAAGAAAAAGAAGCAATATTTTTCTACAGCAACAGAGGAAAAAATTAAACCCCACACACAAAAAATGCTGACATTGATGAGACAGTGAATGACAAGTCAAACCAGTTTCATTGAACACTGGAGATAACCAAAATGTAAGACTCTTATAAACTGTAAATGTGTAAAAACTTTATATCTGGGTAGGTTAAAGAAGGATACAACTTGATAATTAAGAAGTATAAATTCAAGGATTGTTGCCACTAGTCTGACTACATGTATATGGAACCAACTGTCTGCCCTGCTGAAAGGGCAAGTGAAAAAGTGTCAGGGCAAGTGAATTTCAGAGGCTGCTAGCCCAACTTGGTGGCAAGTGAGTTTGAAGAGTAAACATAGAGCCCTGTGACTATGTTGCTAGCAACTCCCTGCCCAAACATATTTAGGAATATCCCTAGAGTTCTAAATACAATTGGTGACTGCACTTTGATTGACATTCAATCAAACAATATAGAGCTCTTTATCTGGTTGGTCACCAATGACTTGTTCAGTCAGTTGTGTTCCCAATTAAGCTCACATACTGTACACTGTGCTTGACAAGGACTGCTAAATGTTTAATTTGTGGATTTGGAGCAACCTTAGAGCACACATTTATAATGTTAAGATATAACACAAAAACTTTCCATGCATATACTTCACAAACCTGAAGATGAAGGAAGATCTGGTGGCTTTGGTAAATTTGCAGTCACATCAGCAATTTCTTGCTCAAATCTGTAACAAAAACAGCAAAGGAACAATATTAACGTGCATATAGTATATGAGTGACGTCTCTTTACACTCACCTCTGCAGGCATTCTGGAAAATGCATCCACAGTTTGGATTGACAGTCCTTTGCTTTTTCCCTCTGACTGCACAGTCCTGCATTGGATTGCCATTACATCTGAATAGAGTGACAGGTTGTAATTGCCATCCATAACCTTCCCAAATTTCTGTACATATTCCTTCCTTTTGGGGTGGGGGGGGGGGGGGGATGTTGGCCCATGAACACACTTTCCGTCTTTGCACCCATTGCACAGGCTGACAACAGTCACGTGCAACTTAAATCACATGACTGCTATACTGTATCAGACTGCAACTTAAAGCTATGAATTGATAATGAAAGTCAGCCCTCTGTTTCAATGGCACATTTCAAACTATGTTTTCCCCAGCATAGTAAATCTAGCCCTTGACTTGACCTCAGTCTAGAGACTTATTTTGTACTACATACATGTGTACCAGAGCAGCTGCCGACAGCCGACCCGGGCCCCGGTACAAAATTTCAATGCGGGTCCCCTCTCACCAAAGTAAGTATATGGTGTTCACGAGGAAATAATTCAATTTAATATAATTTTATGACCAATTTTCCCAGGTCCCCAAATTGCCCCGGACTCCAGACATTTGTTCCCCCTGTACCCCCCTGTCGACAGCCCTTATGTGTACTACATATTTTCCATGTAGCTTCAAGTCCCCACGTTGGAGAGTATTATGTGCTGCTGTGCACCAATGTGTGACACAAGTGTATGGATTCAAATCCAACTCAAAGCACTGTACATGTTTATCTTTTTCTCTAGAAACTCAGGCTTTTCTCCCATCTGGCATGGCATGCCATCAAAATCAGTTACTCAGCCAAAGAAATTAGTCGCATGCTGCGATATGCCACCTTTACTGTAGATGGACCAATTGTTTGTTTCCCCACTTGGCTATGGATGTACTGTAAAATATAAATGTAAATGATTGCAGCTATGAACTTGTAAAGCAGCTTAAATGTTCAGTCAGGAGACACCATCACAACAAACAAAAAAAAAAAAAAAACAAACAAAAAAACAAAAAAAAAAAAACCTCAGTGATTGTAGGTGGTAAAATTCTGAATCTGAGGAATTCCTTTACTTTGGTATATTTTGTATTAAGTCAAGTACAGGGTTGTTGATTTTTTTTATTTTTTTAAAAAAATCAAAAAAATCGGATTTTTTTGATTAAAATCAGATTTTTTTGATTAAAATCAGATTTTTTCGATTTTTTTAAATTCCGTAAATCCTCAATACAATTTGTTTGCAAATGTTTTTGAAATCTCTGTTCTGGCAGTTACACTGACTTATGTCATCATAAGCCCAATATTTCCCCTTGTCCCTTGTCCCATAAATGGACCGCAAACTATTTGACTGTTGTGGTGTATTAAGATGCAAGGCTGTGTCAGTTCTATTGTTAAGCACTGTGGAGCCTGTTTGTATACTAAGAGCTTAGTGGTCCAGGGTATCTGCCTCTATACACAGGAAATACATTCATAATACCCAGAAGTGGATTGGGGATTAGGTTCTTGTATTCCTTACAATGTTTGTTTACACAATTACACTTGACTCAGTGGATTAATTTAGAAGTGTTACCCTCTTTTCTAGATGAGTTTAGACTCATCTAGGGAGGTTTATTGTACACATCAGTGTTACAGTTCAGTTCAGTATCACATACTTCATAGTGCATAGCAGGTCCAGTATATTTTCACCCCTAATTTCAACTGAGTTACAACAGTTAACTTTCTAGAAGAGTAGGGATTTTCAATGAATATTATCATGTCGGGCAGGAGACATGATGCTATTTGGCTCCATTTCCAAAAACTTCCATCTAGAACAGTATGGTTGACAAAAAATGTTGTGCAGGGGGTACAACTTGTGCTAAAATCATCTGACAGTGTGTAATTTGTCAAAATTAGTTGATCCCAATGGTTTTATTTGATTTTATTCCAATTTTTCCATCCAAAAATTTAAAAATATAGTAAAGGTGATTTAAATCAGTGATTTTTTTAAAAAAATCATTTGATTGTAATCGCGATTTTAATCGCTGATTTTAATCAGTGTGATTTTAATCAAACAACCCTGGTCAAGTAGCTCAAGTATTGGACAAGGTTTTGATAAACTCCCCAGTGTGGCAGTATCAAATATTGTTTTAAATTTTCTTGCTGTAGAGAGGAGAAGAAAACTGATTAAATGAATGACAGATTTCAAGTTTCTCTTACCGTATTTAATGTGATCATCATTATCTCGTAAAGGAAGATACAATGCACAGCTACGTTAGGCCCCTACAGGTAAATGTTGACTTTGGGCTTCAAAATAGTTGGTCTTTCAATTTTCTGCAGCCATAGGCTATAGAGGGTGGAGACTATGCTGCAACAGAATGAATTGCATCACGAATGGAAAACGTGTTCTGTTCACTTTATCTGTGTACAGTATCAGTGCTGTAGTACTGTACTCGAGACCGATCTCGGACTCGAGACTGGTCTCGAGTCACGATTTTAAGGACTCTGACTCTTGACTCAGACTCGGAAGGCAAGGACTCGGACTCGGTCTGAAACAGTCTGGACCCCTGACTCGCCTCTCAATTTCCCGAGACCGGGCTCGAGACCGGCAGAATTTGGCAATCACTTTAATGTAATCAATCCGTCGTCACATAAATTTACCTTGTCCTCTGCAGTTTCTACACAAGTTACAACACACGTTATTTGGGTCTTTCAGCTATGTGCTGTATAGTGCAGATATTGCAAAAAGTCATGTGATAAAAACGTTCATGGGGTCCTTAATTATTTCTGCTGGTGGCCCACATGTTTAATTGGGAAGATCTCACCGGCCACAGCCAGTACGTACGTATTCTTTATTCCGAAATATCATTATTTAGGAATGCACAGCTCAAATAAGAAAAGGTACATAAGAGGAATGAAAATAATATTTGGACTATATGTTTCTGTCAAAGGGCATATGGTCTAACATTTTGTTAGTTCATTTCAACTGGCCTGCAAGATCTCCACCACCACCACTGGATTACATACAAGATACCTCAAACTAAATGGCCCGGAGATTTGACTGCAACCTGAGTGAGCATGTGTGTGGGTGGGTGCGTGGATGATTATTGGATTATGGTACGGTTTGCACACAGGGATGTACCAGACGGATTAGTGATGGTATGTAGGAGCTGAAATTGAAGGTGGGCTTGAAGGCAGAGAATTCCAACCATCATAGTCAATACAGCTCATTCTACGGACTTTAATTTAACCAAAATGTAGACAGACACTTGTCCTTACTTCTAACTCACCCCTTGTGCTTCCAAAACTGATGTGTTTGTCGAGTTGTCGGCACAATTGTTTTGTTGGCAAATTTTAATTTCAAATGCATCCTCTTCACAAGCGTTCGGTATAGTCACTCTTGGGAGAGCCAAATGGTTGCAGAAATGAGGCACATTCAAAATGAAGATGCTCTCATGCAAAGAGTACCAATGATCTATGAATACATCTGCGGATGCAGGTCCGTTTGGTCCTGGAGACATTTACTATAAGGTTTTAATATGTTCCGCTTCAAATTTAACCAGCAGAGCAATAGTGTAAGGATGGTGGAAGTTGGTGTGGAAAGTGAACAGCATGCAGTAGCGGTTATAAGGGTTTTGAATTTACTCGAGGACTGTTCCTACAGTAATATGGAGACAATTCCACCGCCAACGGTTCTGCTTTGGAGTATGGACATTAGTATTAACGACACACATACTTCCACTGAGCTCAAGCGAAGCATGCCAAAAATTTATTGAGAATCACGATTCACTAGGAGGTAGGTTTCTGAACTGTACATGCAAGAACTATGCATGGTGGGTGTAATGACATAAATTTACAGTATTTCTCTGAGTAACCCTTATTTCAGGGCTTCATGTCATAAAAGTGTGGCTGGGAGCCATTGACCATGCTTTGGAAAAAATTTTCATTAAGGTATCTCATACACCTTTCAATAACAATCGCTCCTTGCCTTGTCACCTTTGGGCTCCGCCACTGTATTAGTTAGTACTCAATGCTTGAGCGCGAAGCATGCCGAGGAAAAATTCTGTATTGTTTAATATTTGAAATTAATGTTTTTCCCTCATTTTACATTGCAAAATTGACCATGATGTTTGAAAAATTCCCTTATAATTCCTCTGGTCTCTTTTTATTTCGTTCACATTTTTAAATTATTTTTTATTCATTTTTAAGGTCTAGGAAAAAGTAGGGGGCAAGTACCTCCGCTTGCCCCCTCGTAATTACACCTGTGATAACACACAACATTGTGTAAAAGGCAGTGACATATTGATCATTTGTAAATTCCAGTTTCTTAGTGTACACTTTTCCATAGGGGGACTCGGACTTGGAGATTGTGACTCTGACTCGGTCTCGGACTCGAATGCCCATGACTCGGTCTCGGACTCAGACTCGGCAGGTGAGGATTCGGACTTGGACTCCAACTCTGAAGGTGGGGACTCGACTACAGTACTGTTCAGTATCATCAACAGATTAAAGTTTTCATCAGTGAGCCTGGTCCTTCTCTTGGTCTGATTAAGGCTCGTAGTACATAACCCCACTCACATGAAACAGTGGTAGCTAGGTGACAGACAAAGCAACATGAGGCAGAATTCAGCGAATACAGTGTTCTCCACTGATTTAATTGTTGCCTAGGTGCTCCGAAGGTTAAAAGTTAATAGTGATTGCTTTCTATAAAGAGAGCGGGTGCTTTCTTACCCCGCGGAGCGGACTCTGTTTGCTCAGCTCCTCAGCTTCCCAAACCACCATCCGCAAAAGCGAAGAGGACTGTGTCCAATTTTAGATGGAAATTTCATTACCACAATATGACTTATTCATGTACTCTCTCATTATTCTTGCTATTGTTTTTGAGTGAGTGTGTGCTACTGTAGTTGTAAACTGAAAGCTTGACTGAAACCAGAGACGAAGTCTTATCATTACTGTGTTTAATACATAACCACCTGTGCAGTGGGCACTACCAGGGAGTGGCTATTACAATGACATACCAACTCTGTGGGTGGCAGAGGCTACTGCAAGATTTAAATGGTACCAGATGTTGCCTTCTTATAAATATTCGCTAACATTCAACCAGTCCTGAGGCCAAATATTTCTATGAATATCCAAAAGAATTTGTTCGGTGTTCACTTTGGCAGGCATTGGGGATATGACTGAACACGGAATATGCCGTCCAGCCTGCTACGTAGGCAAGTGCCTTCTTTGAAAAATGTTTGCTAGAATACTGTAGATGATAAATGTAATTATGGCCTTCTTTGATGACTACTGTAAGTACATTTCTGATTATCATTACTCAATTTATTCACACTGAAATTATTGCTGTTTGCACTTTTTTAAGGTTTTGAATGGATAATTTCTGTTGGGGTGCTAAGCACCCTCTGCAAATTTTGTCCGGGTGCAGCACCCTAACAAAATAGCTAGTGGAGAACACTGGAATATCTCGAATTCATCTATTTCTGCCAGTTGGCAGAAAAATTGTCAGTTCCATCTAAAGTTTCTCATTACTGACCAAAGTTTGAAGTGAAGTTGTAACTTCTGAACTGATCTTTTACTACTGCAATGTCAAAATGATTGGGCATGTACCTTTCAACAACAGCTGTAACGTTAGACTTGTAGTAATACTGTATCAACAGGGCACAAGTGAACTGTGCGTTGCTCAGCTTATGAGTAAACAAAATTGCAGTATAAGTTCAGGAAAGTGAAATTGCCTGGTAAGTACAGTACTGTATGTTTATTGATGCCAAATGTAGGGTGCTGCAGTGTACAATTTAGAGTTGAAATAGTGCTGCAAGCAGCACTTGCTATTTTTATCAAGGTGCTGCCAGAATATATTTAGGTGCTGCATGCAGCTCTTGGTGCTGCATTTGGACATATGTGACCCCTCAGTCATGCTGATCGAGGGTGCATTTCATTCATGTTGAGCTGATAATGGTCATATCAGAACCTGCCAATAACCAATAAGTCAAACTTGATACCTGTATCTGTCCCGATACCGATAACAAAGTAAAACATTAAGTCAAGCTACGTTTGCTACAGTAGGCCTGTCAGGCCATGTGCTTACATTGCTACTTGGAATTTAAAAACGATAGCTTGCACTTACAGTGTAAATCAATGTCAAGTGAGAGGCATAACAGTATAAGCCGCCATTCTATCTACCAAATACCTGCTGAGTTTTTACTTTGAACATGGAAGCCCCATAGCTAAGCTTAAGACATTGATAAAATCCTGCCAAACAGTAAAACACCAGTACAACTTACAGGCAAATCCCTGAAATCACACTGTACTGTGCCGTGAAAATTTGGTTTTTCACACTGTCATGTTCAGTCCAGTATGGAAAATATGGCAATTGCACACCCGAGATTTTTTTCTAGATTTTTGTTGCACACTTGAAAATTCACATTGCACACCTGATTTTTTAAGCTGACGGCGATTGCCTCGTATAACCCTAGGTACTGTATATGTCATATTGACTTTGCCTATTGGCCCCCTACATACTATGACTCTAGAGAGTGACCATTAACTTTCAATTTTCAGTCAGTTAATTGTGACAGGCGCGTGTGGTATGCCTGTGTGCACTTAGTGCACTATACGCCGGAGATCTCCGGCGTGGACATACGATTTCTGTCGGCGTGGT